>OX451739.1:751717094-752917094 GCA_948472305.1 Vicia faba
TGATTATGCTCTCTTTGTGATTTGTAACATATATAGAAATAATAAAACAAATTTATTCAGGTTCTACTCTTATTTGTTTTTCTAAATTAGATAAACAAAAACATTCATATTTTCATATTGGGGGAAAACATATAAATTGTATAAGGAATAGAATAAAATCATTCATGATAAACTCATTAAAGGAGACCCAAGATCACCACAATCCTACAAGAACCATTAAACAATAAGGTAGGACCGAGAGTCTCTCCAATGTGACATAAATATATAAAACTAAATCGAACTAATATGTCAATTCGTTTGTTCTCATTATCTCATTTTGCTTCAAACTCCACCACTCTCTTCAATGTCGCTTGATGTCATTCCTCCATTGTATCTAAACAACATAAGAACAAAACAACATAAGGAAAAATGAAAAATAAAATTTATCAAACCAAAACAATATCAAATAACATCAATGAACAACACCATCACACTTATCACTGTATATTCTCATCTAAAGCCTACATTGATATTTAAACTGAAACATTAGAAGCCTCTGTAGATCCAAAGATATCAGTGGGAGTGGGAAGAAGAAAAAGGCTGATGTCGGTGCAAATGAAGTTATTGGATTTAGGACAATTTATGGGATATGTGATGCATATATAACAGTTGTGGAGTAATAGTTTCTACATATAGAAGATAAATTGTTTTGTAACCGTCATAGAAGTAGCAGAATGTCTGACTAATATGGAGTGAGTTTTCTTATATGATAGATATACAATAATAAGAAGAGACACTATAAATAATTTTTCTTTGGAATTATTTACAAAAATATTTAATTCAATAATAAATTTTTTCATATAATTATTTAATATTTAATTAAATGTGTTTATATCAATATCATATGCGCGTACCATATAAGCACCTTTGTGTATTCGTACTATATTATTTCGTATTTTGATGGAATTGACCCCAATAAAGTTTTATTTTAATATTTCAATTATTTTATATTATATATAGATAAATATATATTGATCATTGATTAATTTGTCCATTAAAATTTAAATTTTATAAATGACAAACAAATTGTATGACTAATAAAAATATCATACAATTTTAATACTATTTATTCATACATTACTTATGTTTCATTCTATTAGCATTTTTATTGAAGTTCATTTAATTCATTTAAATTGTATGTTTATTTTGTACCAAAAATATTGTTTGATGATTTATTTAATTATATAAATTGATTAACCACAATAAAATGTGTGATTCTTCTATCCACACATAGATTAAAACTCTACACACTATTGTATCTATAATAATAAACTAGCTTGTTTTCGTTTATAAATATATAACTATTTTATGTGATTCTCATATTTAATATGTAATTGTACTTTAATTAATACATTACTAAACTTTATTTATATATATATATATATATATATATATATATATATATATATATATATATATATATATATATATATATATATATATATATATATATATATATATATATATATATATATATATATATATATATATATTATATATATATATATATATATATATATATTATATATATATATATATATATATATATATATATATATATATATATATATATATATATATTTTCTCAAATATTTAATTGTGCAAGCATTGTTTTAACTGTATAAATTTGAATTAGTAATATAAAATATATTAATCTAATTGATATATTAATCTTCATAAAAGATATAACCTATCCAAATTTCTATTCATTGACGTATTAAAATAAATCGTTTTTATTATAGAAAATTAAAATTCATAATTAGTTGTTTATGAAAATATAACATATAATAATAAGTTATTTGCATTCTTTTCTTCATTGACTCGTAAAATCATCAATATATAACAGTTTTAATATGTTTCAATAAGTAACTTTTATTTCATATTTAGATTAACAATAAGCATCACCTTTTATTTTTATCTTATTTTGGTCATTACTATATTTTTTCCGTATATGTAAGATATTGTAATTTTTTCCCGTATAAGTATTTATTTATTTTAAATGTTTTGAAAAATCAATTTTATAATATTTATCAATTTTTGTGTTTAATGTAAAATAATAATTACCTTATAAATAACTCTAAACGATTGAAATAGAAAATTGTATTTTAGTCTCTCTTCTTTATAATTAATAACATATAAGCAATACCTTTTAAAATACCCTTTTATTTATTTAAAATTATATTTGAGATTTTTTATTTTATATTTTATTTATTTAAAGTAACCTTTTAGTATAATCTATTTATGTTAACATTTTTATAAAAAAATATTGTAACCTCAAAATCATAATTGACTTCTCCTAAAGAAAATCATAATTTAGCAACTTTTGATTTTTGATGAATCTTTGAGTTTTTCTTGATGAATCATGATCACCCTTGATCAAATGATGAATGTGACCTCAAAATCTTGATGTTGACCAAAAATCTTGAAGTTTGACTGTATGTTGACCATAATTGACTTTTTGTCCAATACAATTGATTTTTAATCATCTGAGTAGTTGACTAAGTAAATTTTTGATGTAAGGCTTGAAACTTGACACGAGGATACCTTGAAGTACATAAGAAACCATGAATCTCCTTGAGGCATTAGAAGTCTAATTTTCTTTGAGAAACACAAACCCTAGTTGTAGACCACTACTTAGGAGGATGATTCATCTAATCAATCTTGAGTAGTTTTGAGCACTTGAGAAACCCTAGGAGCATGAGAAGATATCTTGAAATGGGAGAGTAAATTTTAGGGTACAACATCTAACTACTGTGATCTTCTTGTAATATTTTTGTTGCAGAACTTTTGGGAATATTTGTTGATTAACTCGCCTCACGAACTATCTTGTTTTCCTCACAAGCCTCTTATCATGAATCCTTAAACGATTTAAATTTAGCTCGATACATCTTATATGATTCCACATAGCGGGTTAGTTTGATCAACCAAAGTACATTTTCATACAAAAGTATGAGAAAAGGGTAATAGATAATATTATTTTACTAAAAACCTAATAAATCAAATATATATAACAAATTGGATTTAATAACATATTTTTTTTTGTAAAACACGTCAACAAGTGCCCTATTTGTATTATGGAAAACCACTCCTTTTAAGCACTCATCAAATGTGCAACTACATAATCTTGGATAGCAGACGATTGACGTCGAAAGAATAAGTATGGTTATCTGACATATAAGCTTAAACGATACACTTAACATATATAAACTGTTTTTAGTAATGTTGAGACCACTTTTTAGGACACCCACACTAAATGAACTTTGCTATATGCCAAACAAAAAAATAAGATGGGGAAGGACATTAGTCTTAACCACATTTTCATACCATGAAAGGAGACATTCGTTATAAGAAGAAATATTTAGTCTTTAAATGATTTATACCTGTGATAATAGAAACATAATAGAAGTATAGGTTTATCGTTGTAAGGAGCATCTATAAAAATAATATAATTATTTATATTTTCAACAAAAACTAAATCAATTACTTTTCTATATGTTTAACTAATCAATAGAAAAAGAAATAAAATTAGTATTAACAACATGATATCTCATGATATTGTTATTTTCGACGTGGTCTTCTTGAGACGTATTGACATTGTTATATTTGTAGAATTACTATTATGTTTTCATTACAATTTACAATTATTTCGTCTATTTACATATATTTCTCTTTGTTCACATAGTATCTCATTTTGCATTATTTGTTGTTAGATATATTAATGTTCAAAGTTTTTTGTTGGTCAATCATTAATGTTGTTATCGCTTATTTGTGGAGACTCTGAGAATAATGTGCTGGTTAATATTGAACATGTATGCTTTAACTATTAAGTGCAATATATCTGACCACGACAAATTCTCATCGGCTGAATTGTTACCATCGAGTAAAATATTTCTTTCTTTTGACTGCAAAACATTCATGTTCTTTAGAAAGGGAAAATGGCCGTCTCTTTGAAATCTTGGGGAGTGATTTGAGATCGCTCATGCAAGTTTATTACTTGGATTATATGATATTTCTCCATCTAGATCTATTACTGTCGATGTGCACTAGATACTTTTTACGCACAACATCTGTTACAGTGGCGTGCTCTAGATATCTTTTACATGTGATACCTTTTACACACTTTAGGAGGAGCATTTATTATAAAGATGTGTGTATTTTTATTTTTGATTTTAGTTGTATTATATGTGTCGATCTAATTGTTCTCAAGTTTAATTCTATTCATGTAATTTGATAACGAATGAATGAATTGATTCATATTTTGAGTTGATTTGGGGTCTCGTCTCATTCTATGTAGTATCTTTGCGTATTCGCTTCTTTATTTTAATGTATTACATGTCTTAACTACTTTTGGTAAGAGCCTTATAATACTCAATCCATTTCGTTAGGCGTAAGTTTGACGTAGATCAACTTATTTTCAGGAGAACTCAACATATAAATAGTCTCAGTCGTTTCCTTTATGTGAGATTTTTGCCGTTCTCAGTTTCCTCATTGAAAATAATTCTAACACATATACACTCCTTTTCAAAAGAGTCCAACATATAAACGATCTTGTTAAAAAAATTAACACATTACTTCTATTAATATTCATTTAACTAATTACTTCTTAAGAAATTATACACACAATCTAAATAACATATTTTTTACTAAATAAAACAGAGTATATAATCTCGTCAAGATGGACGTGACAATTTTCAAAGAGCAAGGATATTACACAGTGAGAATGTGTCTCAGAAGACAATATGAAGAACATATAAAAGCTAAGACGATTTGTTATCAAAGATCACCTCAATCTCACAAGACAGAAGCGAGAGGTTTAAAATAAACAATAAAATAGTTAGAAAATATGTGATTATCCAACATGTCTATCAAATTTGATTATAAATAAGTGATTGACGACATCATAAAAGACTCAACAACAATACCATTTTAACGCCATAATTGAAATCTACAAAGTTTCTCTATGTATTTATCGGAACTTGACAAGTTGACAAGTTTAATTAAAAGATATAAATAAATAATGTTGCCCATTTGTTAGCACGAGCATCATTATCTGACGCTAGCTCACAAAATAATAATCTTATGCTATCTTGTATGGATAATATTATCAATGAAATGAGTTAATTCTATTGATGTAAAAAAAATCTCGTCACGACATAAACGACGTCGTTTTCGTGGAAATTCGGCTCATTGTTCACCCTCTTGCAACGCATTACGAAGTTTTTCAACTTCCGTGGTTTCTTTCTAGTCTAGAAAATAGAGATTTTACCATAGCAACATTCAAAAAACCAGTAAGCTTCGCTTCAGTTTGGATACACAGCTTCAAACATCATGAGAACTCGAAACGCGGATTCGTCTTCCAAACCCGTAACCCCTAAGAAGCCACCGCCGGCGAAAAAACCCGCCGGAGAATCTTTCGTCGCAAAGCGCACGCCTCCATCCAAAACCAGAAACGCCAAGAAGGCGGATGCATCACCCGCAACCGAACCTTTACCTGATTCCAATCCGGATCAATCTGGTAAGCTCTTTTTCCCCTTTTTGTTAGGTTAAAATTTGGTTTCTATTTCTCTAAATATTCATTGATTTTGATTGGACCTTAGATAGACCTAAAATTTCTACATGATAGGTGTAAGCTGATAGGACTATAGAGTATTGTTTATTGTTTTTTTTTTTTGTTTTAGTATATTTTACTTGATTGTTGTAACAGAGCAGCAAAAATCGATAGCTAGTGCTACTACCGCTACGAAATCTGCGAAGAGGAAAACACCGGGTAAAACGAGGACAACGGTTGTTGTCAATACTCCAAATTTGGAAGAGCAATTGGAGGCTGAAGTTGGTGAAGCGGCAGAGAAAGTGGTAGAAGCTGGAAATGTTAGCGACATTGGTGCAGATGGGAGGGAACTAAAGGCCATGGAAATGGATGAACCTGTTGTTGTGAAAGTTTGTGAGTTGGGTGAAAAGGGGAAGAACGTGGAAGATAGTGAAGCCATTGTTTCTCAAGAGGCTCCTCTTTCTTTTAATCAGCTAGGATGCACTGTCATGGATCTTAATATATCTGTGGCTGATAATGAAGATTATACTGCTGCAAAGGAAGGAGAGGAAGCGTTGAAAGAAGAAGAATTGAATGTAGCAGAGGAAGAGAGAGATAAGGAAGAGTTGAAAGCACGCGAAGGAAAAAAGGGAAAGGATGAGCTGAACGATCTAGGAGAGAAAGGAAAAGAAGAGTTGAACCAACAAAAAAGAGAGAAAGAAATTTTCGAGTTTAAAATACAGGAAGGTGAGAAAGGAAAGGAAGAGCTGAAAGAACAGGAAGTAGAGAAAGGAAAAGAAGAGTTGAAGGAGCACGAAGAAGAGAAGGGAAACGAAATGTTAAAAGAACCGGTACGAGAGAAGGAAAAAGAAGAGTTTAAAGAACATGAAGCACAAAAAGGAAATGAAGAGTTTAATGATGAGAAATTAGAAAAAGCAAAAGGAGAGGAAACAAACATTATTGGACATGAAGAGCACTCTAGTGTAGAAGTTCAAGCCCAACCGCAAAAAGAATTTGATCCTGAAAATTATGGTGTTGAAGGGCCAAAGAGTGGTGAGTTGATAGATCTTGAAGAACAAGGGAGGGTGGAGCTTGAGGAGGAAGATCTAGAGGAAGATCCAGAGGAAGATCCAGAAGAAGATCCAGAGGAACCGTCCGAAGAAACCGAGACATTGGATGAAGAGCATATCGATTTTGAAGCCATTGCAAAGCAACGAAAGATTAGGAAAGAGCATGAGATATTTGTTGGTGGGTTGGATCGTGATGCTACTGAGGAAGATCTGAGAAAGGTTTTTCAGAGGATTGGGGAGGTAGTGGAAGTTAGGATGCATAAAAATTCGGCAACAAATAAAAATAAGGGCTATGCTTTTGTGAAGTTTGCCATTAAGGAGCACGCAAAAAAAGCTTTGTCTGAAATGAAGAACCCTGTTGTATGCTTCTGTTCTTCTTATTTTTAATTTCCTTGGTGTTGTGCTCCCAAGTCCCTGCATTGTTGTTTGACCTCCCATGTTTTTTCAGATAAAGGGAAAACGGTGTGGCACCGCACCTAGTGAGGATAATGACACATTATTCTTGGGAAATATTTCCAATAAATGGACAAAAGAAATTGTAAGCGTCTAGCATTTTTTCCCTTCTTTTTCTATTGCTTATATTTACTAGCATGGTTTGTTATCTCATGTGTTTTTAATGTACGTGTTACAGATTAAACAGAAGCTGAAGGACTATGGTGTCGAAGGGGTTGAAAACATTACACTCGTACCAGATGTTCAACATGAAGGCTTGAGCCGGGGCTTTGCATTCCTTGAGTTTTTTTGTCATGCTGATGCCATGCTTGCATACAAGAGACTTCAAAAGCCCGATGTCATATTTGGTCATGCTGAGCGAACTGCTAAGGTAGCCTTTGCCGAACCGGTACGTGAACCAGACCCAGAGATAATGGCACAAGTGAAGTCTGTGTTTATTAACGGCCTCCCTCTTCACTGGGAGGAAGATCATGTGAGGGAGCGGTTGAAATCTTACGGTGAAATTGTAAAAATTGTTTTGGCGAGAAATATATCTACAGCTAAGAGAAAGGATTATGGATTTGTGGATTTTTCTACACATGAAGCTGCTTTAGCTTGTGTTGACGGTGTAAATAAATCAGAATTGGGAGACGGGGCATCAAAGGTATATAATCTTTTGCCTTCACCGGGGTTTTACATTTTCAAAGAATTACTCTCTTGTTTCCTTTGCTTATTTTGAAGAAATTTCAGTAATATGGGACAGTAATTTTAATTGCCTTTTAATTTTTTTTATAGAAGATTGAAAAGGAATTCCTACTTAATTTTTCTCATTCTTTCCCTCTTTCCCATCTGTCTTCTCTGAAAGCTTGATTTCTGTCACCTAACAGTATTTTGGTTAATTTTTGTATCCTAGTAACAAATTTTCTTTTGTTTTGACCTGATCTGGTTGGCTAATTCTTTTGTTAAGAGCACATAAATTTTGCCATGTTTTTCAGATAAAAGTGAGAGCTAGGCTTTCAAACCCTTTCCCTAAAATGCAGGCTGTCAAGGGTGACATGTGTGGTGGCCTCCGCATTGGCCAGGCTAGGAGTGAAGCTTACCCAAGATCAGGTAAATAGCTTTTTCTCCTTCCATTAAGTTGAAACCTTATGTTTGTGACATCATTTTGAATACACAATATCTACAGAAATAGGTTTTGGGCGAGGGCGAGGAAGACATCCCTTCAATAACAGGGGAAATTTCAATAGGGGCAGGAGTTTTTATCATCACGGGGGGCGCAGTCAAATTGGAAGGGGTTTTTGGGACGACCCTGATTTTAGTATGCATCCGGATTTCCATCAGCGGCAATTCGGTCCACAAGGTTGCCTGTTAAGCTTCTAGCTATATTTATAGTTGAAGTCTCTTACAAA
Source organism: Vicia faba (assembly GCA_948472305.1). Taxonomy (NCBI): domain Eukaryota; kingdom Viridiplantae; phylum Streptophyta; class Magnoliopsida; order Fabales; family Fabaceae; genus Vicia; species Vicia faba. The sequence goes on from OX451739.1 coordinate 751,725,572, forward strand.
TTACAATATATAAAGGCATTGATGTGTTTTTTATGATCTTAATATTTTACTAAAATGTCTAGCAGGAGCTATGGGGGGTGGACATTATGCAGGTAGTCTAGGTGGTGCTCCATTTGCTGGTCCATCTAGACATTATTATGATAGAGAATGGTATGGTTTCCCTGATGGAGGCCCCGGTGAGCCGATTCTTCCAAGAAGGCCATACTCTCCAGGTGGACGGTTTTATGGCATCCCTGACGGAGGTCCTGGTGAGCCTATTCCTCCAAGAAGGCCATACTCTCCAGGTGGACGGTTTTATGGTATCCCTGATGGAGGCCCTGGTGAGCCTATTCCTCCAAGAAGGTCACACTCTCCAGGTGGACGGTTTTATGGTATCCCTGATGGAGGCCTTGGTGAGCCTATTCCTCCAAGGCCATACTCTCCAGGTGGACGGTTTTATGGTATCCCTGATGGAGGCCCTGGTGAGTCTATTCCTCCACGAAGGCCATACTCTCCAGGTGGACAGTTTTATGGTATACCTGATAGAGGCCCTGGTGAACCTATTCCTCCAAGAAGGCCTTATTCTCCAGGGGGACAGTTTGACGTGCCTTTTATGGGAAGGCATGTTGATGATCCATATCTATACGAGGACAATATGCGTGGAATAAAACGGCCATTTTATATGACCGTAAGTTTTTTTTTACTTAAGCATATGATATGGTTTTATTGCCATACAAATTTGTTTTAACTCTAAAGACACCTGGAAAATACTAATTAGTTTTAGTTTTTCTTCTGTTTTTTTAGGACCCTGAACCTGATTACATGGGGCCTAATAGACTTCGCCCACGATTTGATTATGCAGATCCATCTATATTTCACGGAGCTCGATACCATGGTCTAAACTTTACTTCCTTTTTCTTTCCTACTTGTCAATTGTATGGGTGTATATTCTTGATAACACTTTTTGATGTATAGATTATGCCGGTGCTGGCAGCAGGCAGTACCCTAATGACTATTATGGTTCTCATGTGAGTGAACATTTTTGAACTTATTTTTATCTCACGTTATATAATTTTATCATTAGTGATGTGTTATGATATTAAAGTTGCAGCATGGAAGAGGTCCACACTCATCTTTTTATGGGGGCGATGGTCTACATGAAGACAGATACTATTATTAGCGCGATGAACCTTTTGGTAAGGATCGTTTTCATGAATTTAAATTTAAATTTGCTGCAGTGGATTGTTTTTTTCCTAATGTTTTGTGGCACTTCAATCATGTTTAGGTGGATCTGGAACAAGCAGATCAGCATCTTCAATTATGAGCACTCGGCCTCTCGATTATCTAATTTTGAAGTTGCATTTTTCATTTTATATGCATTTCTACCTTATTCTTAGTCCATCTGTTTTGTTTCTATTTATCTATTAGATCATATAGGTGGTATAGACTTGGTTATTTAATCAGTGTGGGATAGGTTGTCTCCCAGGTCTTGGAGGAGAAGGTATATTTACAAGATTTATATGGAATGGACTAGATTTCCTTCACGGACTTAGGTATGATATGATCTGGGACTTGATTATGAGGATGCTTTATTAATGTACAATATACTTTATGATCAATCGAGTACAACTTTGATGATTGGAAACTGGAAAGTTTATAGGACTACGATAAGCAAAATCTTTCAGGTGATAGATTTATAATTTAAGTGATAGGTAAGGTCCGATAATTGAATATTCATATGGTGTGGCTCTTGCAGTTCTTATGAGGTTCTGGAGAATTTGCTTACAGATCTATCCTTACCATATATTTGGAGTCCTTTTGATTGGGTAGGATCCTTTTGAATAGTTTTTGTCCATACCAAAGCATCCTTTTTTATGGAAAACTATTTGTTTATTGAATTTCTGGCAGATAAGATTGGCCTTGGATGGAATGATGTTCATGGATGCTGTTTTAGTTATGGAGAAAACAGTATATTTGATTGATTTTTAGTTCCATATAATGCCAAGTAATGGTTAATTTGTGTTTACCTGAGGAAATCTCCATTTTTTTCTACTCTGATATAACCATTGGCATTGATTAAGAATGAAATCACTTGGTGTGGAGTGAGAATGTCTGTTGGTGTAGGCATCTAAGGATGTATGGACCTTACTGTTTTATTTGTCATTGGAATTGCATCTAAGGATGTATGGACCTTACTGTTTTAATTGTCATTGGAATTGATTTTGGATGGTTCCGTGAAGCATATAGAACATCCAAACAAATGATCTGTGGAAAAAATGTTTATTCATCGTGTTTAAGATTACTAGATTGTTCACTTTGTGTGTTTATTTTAGAATTTTTTTGTAGTGAATAGGTAGCTGGTTGTTCAACCTGATAGGAGTAGTAAGGACTAGGGCCTGCTTCTTGATTATTTAATGACTGTCATACAGGAAATGGATTCTCTACTTTGTCGACTTCAGTGTATTTTAAGAGAAAAATTGGATGAGAATTTTCGGTTAAGAGAGAATTTTCGGTTGTAGATGTTTAGTGACACGGGCTTTAGCTAGTTATACATTTTATTCTGATTTCTCACTTCTAGGATTTTCTTCAAGTGCCATAAATTGCTCCTCTCTAGTTTTAGAATAGGCAAGCTATGTAATTTTTTCAAGATAGTTAGCATTCCTTTCTTTTAGCTTTTATTTTTCAATCATGATATATGTTTGTGATGTTATCAAATTGTGTAGTGCCGAGCTTTTGATAAAGTCAAGGTGATGCTGCTGTATTGAATAATGTCCTGATTCCTCAATATAAGATATGCATATTGAACACATTTTTACTATCTTCCTCATCTGTGCATAATAGCTAAAAGATATCAATCTCGTGGGCAAGAATTATTTTTCTTGTCCTTTAGTATAAATCAATTTTTAACGGTTTAAATAAAGCAAATTATAGGGTACGGATGGAAAACAAATGGTCCACATAGGACCATTGTTGATAATCACATTAAATTTTATAAACAGTTTTAAGATATTTTATTATCCAGTAATTCCACTTTACATTGCCACTTGCGAGAGAGCCATTGTAAACCAAGACCTTTGATTGCTATTTTCATTAGAAGAATATAGCCGAGAGTGGACATAAATCATTGGTTCCTTTTGGAAGTGATTTGAAGGGCTCATTCTTTCGGTGAAATTTTGCAAGGCTTTTTAAGAAGAATCAAAATTTGCATAGATGAAAAGGGATATTAAATTTATTTCCTGTAATTTGGATATGGAATCAAAAGTCCTATTGATTGTGTGTACAAACACAATAACTGAACTAATTTTTTAATTTTTTAAGTTTTTTGTTCGAGTTTGAGAAAATATGAAATAGAATGTTGAGCAAAACTTAAATGTTCATGTTATGTCAAGTTCATGTTCGATCGTCAAGTTCCTTTCGAAACAGATGACTCAATGATCCTTTTGAAGATGGACATTAAAGATTTTTAAGAGTTTATAAAAAATGAAAGAGGTGAATTATATTATTTCAGTTGTTTGTATACATGTTTTTTAGGCTGCAAAATTATATGTATGTTTGATTTCATGTTTGAAGTACTCATAATTGATTTTAAATGCGTAGAATTGATTTTAACACTTGCTCTCGAATATATTTGATTATGTTTTTTAAAATTGGTTTTACTTGAAATTAAGATGTGTAGTTTTTGAATAAAAATGTGATTTTTAGTTTGAAATTTACTATTCAACTCACTTTTGCATAATTTATTAAAATATAAATTACTTTACTTTTCATTCAGTGCTATGATAAATTTTACAAAATCAATCTACTCAATTAATTTTCTTCATTGCAAAACCAATTACAAACAAAATAAACATTGAGTACTAGAAAGTACTGCAAATAGTTAAACATATTCACAACTATAGTTGCAGCAAACACTCTTAAAGTGGTATAACACTCTTAAAGTGGTATAAATCCAACATGGCCACATAGTAATCCGAATGGCAGGCTATTCTAGGAGGATTTAACCTGATATTTTCCAATACCTGACACCCTCTATTTTGAGGTCTTTAATCATTGTACCCTAAGTTAAATATCAAAATTTTCAAAAGAATATTGAGGTGTACCAAAAATTTGGACTATTCACTGAAAATTTATAAAAAATTATATTTTTTACAGTTACAAAGGTGAAGTTTTCCACATTTTGAAATTTCTGATTAATATATATATATATATATATATATATATATATATATATATATATATATATATATATATATATATATATATATATATATATATATATATATATATATATATTACAATTTCTGAAAATTTTGATAAATAATTATATGTATTAAAATTTTTCAGAAATATGAAATTTCCGATAGTTAGTGAAGTAAAATTTTTAATTTATTTCTGCATTAATTTTTCTGCATAAAAATTGTGCTACATATTAGAATATAAAATAAATTAGAATGACTTCCTAACTTCGTCTTTTTCGTGTCTAATGCATCCTGTATATGTTGATTCCCAAACTTTTGCATCTTCAGTACAATTTTGTCTTCAACGGTCAATAACGGGAGATAATGGACAATTAGGTTTCAACTTTACATGAATTTAATAATTATTATTGATAAAACCAACAACAATGATTTTATGTCTGATTATATAAATAAGTGACGTTAAGGCAAAACAGAAAATGTGATGTTAAGTTTTTTTTTAAAAATAGAGACAAATACGACACTGTATCTACAAGTAATTGGTAACCCATATCGGAAATCATCATCTATTTATCCATACCCTACAATCCAAGAATCATACTCGTAAAATATTCCTAACTATAGAGACCATGTCATATAACAAATTGGAAAATAATTGAGAGTTTTAACAAACTTGAGTATTTAACTTCGTTCGAATCAAAAGTCATGACTCTTCGTCCCATCCAAGTAGAGCTGTAATAGCACGGAAATCACAATTTTCATCTTTACCAACATCAATAATGTCATCAATATACGTATGTAAGAAATTAGGAAATCGGGACAAGCAAACATGTCTTGAAGATTCGGTGAATGATTGACTGTCAACCGACATACTAGATAGTTGACTTCCAGTTGGTTTTGTGCATATGATCTCTTCATAGTATGACTCTCATGCGAGCGCTCAACATACTTCCATTATGAAGGATCATGATACACATCACTCTCTTGACCCATTTTACTCTTCTTAGCTCTTCTCTTTGATTTGTACTTCACCGACGGTGGACACATAGAAGTTGTGGATGAATGTGCTAGTTCCCGAATCTTTTTCTTCAACATCCTCTGGCCTACAATATCCAAAATACTAAAATATGTCTTCAACTCTTCACATTCTACTTCTAAATCCAACAGTGTACCACTTTCTTTATGACTGATCTCATGTTCTTCGATGTGTAATTTCTTCTAAAATACATGAATTGATTCTAAAGGAACATGACTGCCTTGTATTGTCCAATATGTCATGACCACCTAAATCTTTAGATAGTTTATGATTGTGCAATCCGCACATAACATTCACCTTCCAACTAGGGATGTCAGTTTGGACCTGTTAATGGGGATCCCCGCGGGGAACGCCCCGTTCGGGGCTCCAAAGATGGGGAATTTTCCCCCGTGGGGGCGGGGATGGGGAGAAAAATTCCCCCGAGAGCATTTCGGGGACGGGGACAGGAATACACCCCCCGCCCCGCGGGGACCCCGCTCCGCCTATTATTTTAATATAGTTAATTTAATATATATATTTTGGATTAGGTTTTTTAGTCATTTCCTTTATGTTTATTTATAAAAATAAATAAATAAATATTCATGTATTTATTAAGAGAGAGAAATGTAAATATTAGAATTTTTTAATAACATAATAAATATGTGAATATGAATTCTTTGTGCTTTTTATTTTTATAGAAAATATAAACATTTTAAAAAAATAAAATATTAATGAATAAATGTAGGATCTATGGGGATCTCCGCGGGGAACGGGGATGAGGATAGAAATTCCCCCGTGACGGAGATCGGGGACGGGGACGGGGAATGAATTTGATGGCGGAGAAAAAGATGGGGAAGTGTCCCCCCGGCCCCGCTCCGCCCCATTGACATCCCTACTTCCAACTGCTACCACTTGAAACAAATCTTAGTTTAAAAGGACATTTAACTTTCATACTATAAATGTCTTATTGAGAAATTATTGTTTTCAGATGCATTCTTTCTTTTGTAGTTTCTTCCTCTCTCACAATCCATAATTAATTTATCTTTTCTCTATCGCTTTCCATTTATAATATCAGAACAAACAGTGACAATAATACCATGTTTTTTACCAACACTCTCTGCCCATGCTAATGCTTCATATCGAAACTTGAATATTTGTCATTTTTAACATATAAAAAGTAAACTATCAACATCATAGAGACAAGAAAACATTTAAATTTTAAAATTCTTACATAGAAAACATACAACGTACCGCATAAAATCTCTACAAAATCTATAGAAGACACTGTCGGTTCTAGACCACACAAGTAAAACATAATTTAGTTACACTACCAAAAATTTGGAAAATAGACAAAATTTTCAATATACTGAAAAATTTAGAATTTTCAGATGAATTTTCAGATGTTTTAGTTGGTTATCAGAAATTTCAAAAATTTATTATATGTTTTTGGTTTTACCCAGATAAATACCAGAATTTTTAAAATTATCAATACTTTTTCACCAGAAATTCTATTATTTCGGTAAAAATGCGATATTTTTTCTAAAATAAATCAGATTTTTTATACGATAACAACGTATATTTTCTTAAAAAATACGAAAAAATTGTATTGACAATTTCGTTTTAACTACTGAAAATTCTGAATTTTACAGCTTAGTAAAAGTGAATTTCTTTTGATAAATTTATTCTTTAAATAAATAATAACAAAAACATTTTTCTCATTAAAAAATATATAAAGGTGCCGGATATAAAAAAGTTTACATGTTAAAATCTCCCATTCTAGATAGGCAAAACTGTATAAACAAGACATATAGAGTTTTTTTTCCATATCTTGAAAAAGAAAAAGATACACTACATCATGAAAGCTTTATTTAATTATGACTTCCACTTGAAATTTCATACACATGTCAAAAAATGAAAATACAAAATTTCATGACATTTAAGGTCATGCATGCAGACATATATTTAAATGGGATCGCTTGGACCATTTGGTCCACAGCAGCTGCCATCAAAGGCAACGACAAATGACTAATCTCCTTGGAATTGGATGAAAAGAGTTCTTACAAGAAATAAACTTTTCAAATAAGAGAAAAAGAAGAAAAATCAATATACTGAATGAGATGAGAGGGTAACAAAGCATGCTGAGCAGGAGCCATGATGCACATTTGCACAAGGCATGCCGGACATCATGGACCTACCAAAACTCACACTGAGATGGATGTGTCATGTGCACATGCGTCACCGTGATTATACCATCATTATAATTCATGCATCGCCCAGTTTATAGTCTCGTATGGACATTTCGTCAAAAAGAAAAAAAAGTCTAGTATATGTGTAATATGCTCAGCAGCATAGGTTTTAGAGCGTATATTTTAAACTATTTTTCTCATCCATTTAATTGTTGTTATGCAATATCTATGCTTTTGTTAATGCGGGGCAATACAAGATATCTCCATGAATGCGAGAGAGATGTATGCAATTACAAAATTTGTGAAAAATGGCGTCGATACCTAATTGGAAACAAATTACACATTTATTTGGGTTGTTTGTGACCGTAAAACAAAATAAGTGCACTTCATAGCTCTACCAACCAAGTTCTCAGTTGCATATATGGAATCACAATGTAAAGATCTATCGCTTTTGTTGATTCCTCAAATCTATCATCTTACTTAAAGATTCGTTTTCCCTTTAGTAATTTATAGAAAGAGCTCTTATTGAGGCATGAAAGTAATGAACGCGAGGAGCATGATAACAACACACTTACACGTTGCACATCACCAACTAATTTGAAATATAGTTAGAAACGGTTAGTTGTTAGAGTTAGTTAGTTAGTTAAACCCTAAGGTACACTATGGTGTGGTAGGGTCTAGTTACTTATGGTGTAATTCACCTTGTTGTATATAAAGACATAGCTTGTATCTCTTATTTTTCAATGAGAATTTCACTTTCACCATGTTCATCTTGGTTCTCTTAATATGGTATCAGCTCCAATCAATGAACATTTTTCTTCATCTCATTCACACTTCATCTTCCATTTGAAGATTTCTTCAATCTTCTTCATCTTTTCATCTGGTTTTTGCATATGACTTGTAACTATTTTTGCTCCAGTTTTTGATCAGTTTTCTGCATTTGATCTTGATACTCTTCATCACTGCATACCTGTTGCAGTAACTTTATTTTCTTCATCTTCTTCATCGATCCAACATGCCTATGTGTCTCGCACCTAATCACTAACTCGACCTTGATTCGATCTACTACATTCATCCGAGTGAAGGTCATAACTCAGTAACCATTACTCATAAGCTTGATGGCTCCAACTATCTGTCATGGATCAGGTCCATGGAACGTGCATTGGGCGCCAAGAACAAGCTGAAGTTTGTTGATGGATCCATTGAGATACTTGACAATGATGACCTCAATTTTGTTCAATGGCAACACTACATTCTTCTTATTCATTCTTAGATCATCAATTCGATTAGTGAACAAATTGATTCCATAATTCTTTTTCATGAGAATGCTGTAGATGCTTGGAACAATTTGCATGAATGTTTTTCAAAAGCTAATAGTGTTTGAATCTTAACTCTGCGCTCATTCATTAACAATATGAAACAACATTCCAGATCTATTATGGAGTATTTTCTTGAGTTAAAATGGCTATGGGAGGAACTTAACTCTCATAGACCATTACCAATATGCACGTATGCTCACATATGTCATTGTAATACCGTTAGAAAAGCTCAAGAGCACAGACTTGAGGAGCAAACTATTCAGTTTCTACCGGTTTAAATGATAATTTTTCTACTGTTGGAACTTAAGTCTTGATCATGAATCCTTTACTATCCATTAATCATATCTACTCTCTTGTAATCCAAGAAGAGAGTCACCACAAGAATCTTACACCAATTGAAGACACTTCCATTTTGGTAAATCCTGCACAAAAATCCGACTTTAAGCATAAAGGTGGATTCAATAAAATGCTCCTAGAGTGTGCATATTTTGCAATAGGAATGGCCATATGATAGATTTATGCTAAACATGGACATCCCAACTTCAACAAAAACAAAGCATATGTGAATGCAAGCCAGGTGGAAACTTGCCTTCCTTTTCAATCAACTAATGCAACTCAGGATACTACTCTCACAAGCAATCACATACCCGTTTCTTAAGCTCAATATGAACGACTCATTAGTTGGTTCAAAATTCAAATGTGTCATCACCTACTTTTACTTCCCACCAATCAAATTTCCACAACTCAAACTCAAGGTGATCAAGATTCAGGTATTGTATGTAACACTACTTATCATACAAGTGCCTTTTTTTTTCATACATGGATTTTAGATTCTAGCACAAATGATCATGTATGTTCTTTTCTCAGTCTATTTAACTCTTACTACAAAATTAAACCTATTAAAACTACTCTTCCCAAAGGTAATTGCACCGTAGTTCATTTTGCTGTAAATGTCAATTTTACACTTGTTCTGTACCTTAACCATGATTTCAAACTAAATCTCATTTCCATTTCAAACCTATGCCATAACCTGCAATCTTCTGCCATTTTTTTGTTGATCAATGTGTCTTGCAGGAATTGAATAAAATGAGGATGGTTGGTTTGGGTAGCAAAAAGCATGGCTTGTATATGTTGCAAATAAAGGACACTTATCATGAAGATCAAAGTTCTCCTCACCAAACTCATCATCAGTTCAAGCTCCCAACATAAGCCAATGTATATCATGCCATTAACTCGTTTCCTCCTCCATATTTTCAAAATACTGTAATTCCCAAGTATGCCTTATAGCATTTTAGGTTAGGCCATGCGTCATCCAATCAGATAACACTAATGTCCAAAATGTACTCTTCCTTTGATTTTGATAATAATGCTGAAATTATGGTATCACATATGTGATGTCGAATGAGATGTCACGACACAAATATCTGTTTACAAGTAAAAAGCAGTAATAACAAAAGTAGTAAAAACACAAGAGATTGTTGACCCAGTTCAGTGTACAACAACACCTACTCCGGGGACTACCAAGCTAGGGACAAGTCCACTAAATAGTATCAATTCATATATCCTCAGTAAACAACCAGTTTACGATCTAACCACTTAATCACTACCCGTGCTATACTTCTACCTAAGACTCACCTAGGTATGAGACCCTCCTCAAATCCCTTCAATCACTTACAGTGAAGAACCAACAGAAATACTAGTTTTAAAGACTTCAATCATTCAATGCTTAAAAGCTTATGAATGATACACAATTAACAATCCAAATAACAACACAAATGTTTGATAATTAAAAGACTTAGACTTTTTAAAACAGAAAGAAAGTATTCTTCTTTAAAAGTTACAGTGGTTTGAATAAGGAAGCAAGTCCTTATATATGCGCAGCTGTGGGCTTGGGGTTAAAATAAAATATTCAATTCTTTTGAATATTTCCATAAAACGGGGCCAAGATAAAATCTATACAATTTGAAAAATATTCCTCCATATTTTTCGTAGCCTGTGAGTCACAAATCCTGAATTATGGAGCGCAGGAAATCAGGAACAGAAAAATATAAACTGATGTTGGCTAAGTTCAGTTCAAGAAGCAGATGTCAAGACAACTGCTTTAACATCATTCAAAACAGTTTGCTACAAATGTCAAGACATTTAGCAAAGCATTAACAATACATTATTTTACCAAAATTGCTGCCAACAAACACTTACAAACTCCCCTTTGACAAATTTTGGCCAAAACATTATTAGAGCAATATCAGAGCAGCAACATAAGCAAAGCAAGCAAAAAAACAACAACTCAGTTAGCAGTTAGCTGTTAGCAGGGAAGATGTCAAAACATCTTCCGAGACATGAGGCTCCCCCTCAAGTATTAAGCTCCTCCTCAATCAGATGTCATTCAATGGTCAGTGGTCAGTCAGTCACTCTCTCCCCCTTTTTAGTCATAATATGCCAAATAAAAGGATTCACTCAAGAGTGTATCAGTAATTTAGGTACATACCATAAAAATCAAATGTCAAGCACATGCAAGGGCTAAAATGAAACAAAAGGGTCAAATAAGGAAACATCAATTAATCTAACTGTCATCAGGACCAATTGACTTGCCTGAGCCAAAACTTCCTTCCTCACTAGAGTCTTCACCTTCAGAGTTCAATGTATCATCAAGGTTGCTATCCTGTTGCAGGTCCTTGATCATCTTTTCAAAGGTTAGCTTCCTTGCTGAGCTAACTCTGATAACATCATCCAATTCCTTGCAGGATTCTCTTAATTCTTTGATCATGTCATCCTTGATGGAGGTCTTTTCAGCAGGTGCAGATGTCAAAACAATGTCTGGGGTATGTTTTCCTGAAAAGAGCTTAAAATGAAGGATTAAAGCAGACTACCTCTTGCACACTACATCATTTCCACTTAGGATTCCAAGATGCTGATTAAGAATAATTTCACAAACGAGGGAAGGAAAAGAAATTGGCATCTTAATGGCACAACTTCCTGCTTGCTTAATAGTCTGATCAAAGATGTAGGTACCATAATAAAAAAAATTCTGGTTTCGAACAACATAAATAAACTTTCCTAATCCAATGGAGATGTTTGAAGTGTGATTAGTGGGAACCCAATTTGCAACTCCAATCCTATGTAAAATAGCATATTTCACACTCAGCTTGCTGACAAGAAGTTTATTTTTCATGGGCCACTCACTTACTTGATTAGCAGTGATGGCTCTGCACACTTGATTATCTGTAACTTCCAGCTTACAACAGACATCTTCAGTCCTATCTAGAAATCTATTTATGATGGCAGGAGAAAATTCTACACACTTTCCTCTAACAAAAACCTTTTTATACTCCTTACTTTTATGGTCAACACAATCAACATGAATATTAACAATAAACTCCTTAACAAGAGTTTCATAACAATTGGAAAACTTGATAATTGTTTTTATTAATCCAGCATAAGATATCAACTCCATGATTTCTTTACATTCCAAAGCACCAGCTCCCAGTTCTCTCTCCAGGGAAATCCTTCTTTGATACACATACTTCCACTTTTCAGCATTCCCAACGGAATGGAAGGAGATGTTGTCAAGTGGGGAATCAGGAACCCTAACAGACAATTTCTTACTTGTAGACTTTTTGACAGGAGAGATGTCCTAGACATCTTGCTCGGCATCATACTCAGAGTCAGTTTCTTCAACTAGAATAATTTTCTTCTTACTCTTAGATCTTTTTACAACATCCTCATCATCATCATCATCTATGGAGCTAACAGGTCTAACTTTTCTTTTGCTAGAGGGAGGAACCATTTTTCTTCCTGACTTTGGGGGTCCATACATGATTTTCTTCTTGGTTGTGTTGGCAAGGGGTGTGCCACTTTTATCCTTTACTTTCCTGGATTTTAGCCTTCTTGCAATAACAGGTACCATATTAGTAATGAGCTTATTGTCAGATAGCTCATCTATATTGACCGCATTCTCAACATTTTGACCTTCTGCATCCTTGGAGGCAACAACATCTTCCTTAGTAGGAGAATTCTCTTCAACATCTTGTTCAACATTTTCTTCTTCCACTTCTTTTAGAGCAGAGATAACAAGCTTCTCAAGTTTGCTTTCAGCAACATCTTTCTTGAAGGTGGATGGTTCAACAACAACACTTTTAGGATCATTTCTTTTGTCAGCGGGAGGAGGCATACGAGCAAGAGGGGTAGAAATCCCAGGAACAACAAAGCCTTCATTTAACACTCTGTCTACTAGTCTTCTAATGCTTCTATCAACATTAACAATTTCTTCTTCCGTCCTATTGTCAGTAGTCGTAGAAGAGTTACCTTTATCATCTTTGGATTTCTTAACAAGTGATGATCTAGGTTTCTTGACCTTCTTATCAAGAGGTGGGATGGTTGTTAGAGGAGTAGTGTTGTACCCCAAAATTTGCCCTCCTTTTTCTCAAGGCATTTTCTCACAAGAATTTTTAAAAGGGAAAGTTTACACAAGTACAATTGGATTTTTGGGTTTTCAAGCATCAAATCGGAAAAGAGTAAGTTTGCCTTAATTTATAAGCTTAGATTGGGCATCTAAAATCCTTCAAGCGAGCTTTTGTTTCAAAGTATTTGATTGGGAATTTGGCCTCCTTCGATGCAAGCTTGATTCACCAGTCTTCGATTGGGCATTTGGCCTCCTTCGATGCAAGCTTGGTTCACCAGTCTTTGATCGGGAATTTGGCCTCCTTCGATGCACGCTTATTTCACTAGTCTTTGATTGGGCATTTGGCCTCCTTTTATGCAAGCTTGGTTCACAAGTTTCGGTTGAGCATTTGACCTCCTTCGATCAAGTTTAATTCACAAAGTTTTGACTGAGCAAAAGGCTCCTTTAACTTGCCTTTGATCCACAAGGAAAAAGGCTTCTTCATGCTTGCCCTGGATTCACAAGGCAAAGGCTTCTTTAGGCTTGCCTTTGATTCATAAGGCAAAGGCTTCTTCAGGCTTGCCTTTGATTCATAAGGCAAAGGATTCTTCAGACTCGCCTTCAATCCACAAGGCAAAGGCCCCTTCAACTAGCCTTCAATTCACTAGACAAATACCTCATACATGCTAAGCTTCAGAAGACAATAACCCCATACAGGTTTGCTTCGACCCACAAGATAAGTGCCTCCTCTATGCTCGCCTTCAACCCACAAGGCAAAAGGCCCCTTTAAATTTCATTCGACCCACAAGGCAAAGGATTCCTCGTCATGATTGCCTTCATTTCACAAGGTAAGAACTCCTTTCACGTGTGCTTCGACCCACAAGGAAATGACTTCCTCTCTGCTTACCTTCAATGCGCAAGGTAATGGTTTCCCTTCTTTCTAGCACCCATAAAGCAGTGGCTTCTTTCATACATGCTTCAATTCATTAAGCAGTTGGCTTCCTCCATGCTAGCTTTGACTCCACCTCTAAACCCTTCAACACAGTTTTCCACATTATGACACACAATATGGCCCATTCGAAGAAGCATTTAATATGGTCCATTCGAAGAAGCATTCAAAAGGACCATTCGGAGAAACATACAAGTGGTGCCTTCGAAGGACATACATTTGGTCCATTTGAAGGACACACAAATGGTTCCTTCGAAGGACATACATGTGGGCTATTCGAAGGACATACAAATGGTGCCTTTGAAGGACCTACAATTTGTCCATTCGAAGGACACATAATTTTAGGAAACCAGTTTGTTTTATGATGAGTCTTGGTCCAAGATGTTTGCTGGCCAAAGTCTAACATGCTTTCAAGCTCAAGCCTCCTACACAATTGCATTCGAAGGAGGTAACAAAAGGAGCTTCGATTGGCCATGAAAGGAGGTTTCGATTGGGCTAGTTGAAAAGTTTCAGATCAAGCTACTAAGGCAGATAATGGCTCAATCGGAGAAGCCACAATGATGAGGCCTGGAGCCATTCGAAGGAAGAAAATCAGGGCCAATAGAAGAACAAGGCATGGAGGCATTTGAAGGAGTCATGGAATGAAACATGTCCAGGTTCATCCCAAAACCCAAAAAGACAGGAATCCATCAAAAAAAGGCAATCCTTTAATTTGTCTGATTTTGCCTTCAAAGCCTGGTTAAAGGCTATCCCTTGCCATTTCCATTCCCATCTACACCCCTATAAATACAAGCCCAAGGACAAATTTCCAAGGACAAAAAAAAGAGATAAGAAACACACTGCCTCAGAAAGTCACACCAAAAAAATCTCAAAATCTTCACAAAGTGATCCAAAATTGAAGCAACCTTCACAGGCCTCTTCAACAAGCGCTACATTCACTCCCTGAGGGTTGCAGGAGGCGTTCCCAAGCACTAGGCAGACCCAACGTACACTGGAGCATCACTCACACAATCTCTCCATTGGTAATTTGCTTTTGATCTCAAACTACCTAAGTATGCAGTTTTTAAATTCATGTTAATCATACATTCATGTTATTGATAATGTTTGTGATCGCTTTCACGCGTTACATACAAGTTTAAGCGCAAGGATGAGATCGGGCCATTGCTAGGGCACGATCTATATTTTCTTTCGAATCTCAGGATTCATGATGTTGCAAGACGAAATAGCTTTCGGTTCATACCCCGGGGATTCGAACTAGGATGATGCAACCATAAACCATCGAATCCAAGACTAGATTCGACCCAAGTCTGGATTTTTGTTTTTTTTCTTTAATAAATTTCCTGCAGATCTAGTGTTCCCAGATCGAAGGAGTATATCATGCACATTCGACCAATTTCCTCATTGGATCAAAAGACACCTCTAGGCTCCTTTTCGATCCAGGCCTGCATTCCATAATTTGCATAGTTTCCTTCACTATCATGGCCCTTTAAATTTTGTTTTGTGTTATTAACTTATTTCCTTTTATTTATTTTGTTCTATTTACTCAGCAAAATAATTATAAAAAAATCACAAAAGTTAGGTCTAGTCTTTTATAATTAAAATTAATTCTATTAACTAATTAATTAATTATTTTAACCTTTTCTTTAATTTAAAACTAAATAGAATTAGGATTTTAATTAAATCATTTTCCCAAAATAAAAACAAAATAAAAAGATTTCCTTTCACTTAGGATTTAGACGTTATTTTCAATTCGTGCACATTTATTTACTTTCGCACTTTTTTCTATATTATTGTAACTGCTTACTGGATTGTAATAGTTAAAATTAGGACTTTATTTTCTGCTTTTTTATTTCTCCCCCAAATTTTGGACTATGTAATTAACCCCCCTCCCCGAAACTTTGTAATAGCGTAGATTTAAATTCCGCATTTAAATTTCATGCAAATTATTAACTGTCTAGATGCTTGACTAATAGGATTATATGGAAAGAATTAAAACCAACACTAGCAAACTTAACACAAGACAAAAATAACTAAAAACAAACACATTTGCACATGCTCACCTCAAGGGTACTCCCACTTTGGTTGTCTTCGGAAAAATAGTCACAACTCTCGAAACGTGAGAGATTTTAGTGGCTACCCTCTAGTTTAAAAATATCATCAGTCCCTCGACGACCCTCTCGATGTTGCCTCGGTAAATAATAATCTTAAAACCCTAGGGTAGTTACTAAAACTTCTTGCTAAGTTGCCTTCGTGACTATAAAACGTCCCTTCGAATGTCCCTCAAACATCCAAAGATAGGGCTACCTACTCATTAATAGTAGGCTAGCACTGTCTAAAGAAAAGGAGGAAGAGAACGACCATTTCGAGTAAAGTAGATAGTTCCTAGATGCTACGCTCAAGACAAATTTTTACACTTACACAAAACAATTTTCAAAAACATTTTCAAAAAATGCTTTATCAACACTCTTGAGGACTGATACAAGAGTTATCATAAAGGCAATTGCCTCACTATGGCATTTCAAAAATACTTTTCAAAAACAAACAAAAGCACAAGGTATTTTTCAAATGAGATAAGCATCTAAGAGCCCGTAGAAAACTACAGATGGAAAGGGTGCTAACACCTTCCCTTTCCATAATCTACCCCCTTACTCAGAAAACTCTCGAAAGGCCTTTTTCTATTCTTTTCACCCTTTCCTTTGTTGGATAAAATAAAATTCGATGGCGACTCTTGCTTATCGCAACATTTTCAAATACAAACGCAAAACTAGTATAACAGTCAGTTCTTCCACCGTATCAGAAAACTGGCGACTCTGTTGGGGAATACTTATAAAGTGGGGTTACCTTAGAGTTTAGTTCATATTTAATTTGATTTCCTTGTATGTTTTGTTTGCTTTATATTTAAGGGTTTTTGCTTGGGTTTACTTGTAAAGATCCTACACCCGGATCTGGGGCACCTTTTAGGTAAGTAGCAATAGATCGCGGGGACTATGCGAGGTATACCGACATGGTTGAAATGATAAATATGTTGGTGTGACACATTTGTTGGTACCGGTAGCCCTTGAGTAGTCAAAGAGAATACGAAGCCGCTGTGTGGTGTCACGAAGCACCAACTGACCTTAGAACCTTTAATTGAACAATTTGGCCATTAGGAAGTAGTGAGATAGCTGGATTTGGTGCAGTCCAAAGTTGGTTGATACTCGATACTACACTCATTGAGACCTAACTTCTGGGATATTTTGGTCTCCAATAAAGAGGCTTACGCTGAAACAATGCTCGGTGAAGAAAGATCAATTATATTGAGATTCCCTAGAACCCGGTTACTATTAATAGGACAGGTTGAACCAACTAAACTTCAAGAGGATACTTACCTATGGAATCCATGCAAGCCTAAACCTAAGGACCTGTTTGTGTGCTTGTATATATATTTGTTTGTACATAACATCATAACATCATAACATCATAACATCATAACCTGGCATATCACACTAACCATTTAAGGGCTTTTAGGACTTATCTTTGTGTCTGTTTTGTAGGACATGTATCCCATTCGCAGAAATACTATCCAAGTCAACCTTGTAAGGGTGCGTCCTCAACTCAAAGAGTTGGCATCAAGGGTTCCTGAGAATTCTCCATTCATTAAAAGACATGGTCGACTCCTGATTTTGGTCACCTCAAGCCCTGATGAAGACATGGGGAAAGTTCTCTTTCAGTTCTTTGACCCTTTACATTATTGCTTTACATTTCTCGACTGCTAGTTGGTGCCTACTATGAAAGAGTTTTCTCAGTTATTAGGTGTGCCTATTCTCAATCAATTACCCTTCAACGGTATGAAAAGAGACCCAAAGCACGAGGAGATCACTCAAGCCCTATATTTATAACGGTCCGACTTTGTGAAAAATTGGGAAACAAGAAGCGGTATCAAAGGGTTTCTACCCAAGTTCTTGTTTGAGAAAGCTCACTATTTTTGGGATACTTTGGACTTACAAGCCTTCGAAGAGGTGTTGGACCTTCTCATATATGGGATGGTATTGTTCCCTAATCCGGACCAACTTATAGATGTGAATACGGTCAAAGTTTTCATGTCTCGTAATCCGGTTCCTACCTTACTTGGAGATATTCTGCATTCTTTTCACACTCGCACTATAAAGAGAAGAGGAACCCTCATGTGTTGCACTCCTCTGTTGGCTAGGTGGTTTATTTCGCACCTTACTCGATCTGCGTTGAAGAAAGAGCAAGGCATGAGATGGTCTAATAGGTTGATGTCTCTCACACATTCAGATATTCATTGGTGCCCTTGATTTGTAGAAGATGTATCATTGATCGCTATGGGGAATTACCTAATGTCCCTCTCCCAGGCATTAGGGGAGGAATCACTTATAACCCTTGTTTAGCGTTGCGACAATTTGGGTATGCTAGGAGGGATGGTCCTCATGATGCACTGGTTCATGGAATTACGTTCGACTATGAGAATGATGTCCAAGGGTACCGTCAGAGGTTCATCTGAGCTTGGGGCATGGTGAACAGAGTGGATAGCAAGACATTGGGGCATAAGAACTCCATCCCTTTGGAGCCTTATCTTAAGTAGGTGCGAGCACCCTCTCAAAATATCATGATGCCTTACCCCTCCATCCTACCTATGATCATGGAACCTGTTATTGAGGCAGATATACCTCATATTATTCTCCATCCTGACATGCCGACTACTCTCAAGGAATTTCAAAGATCTTGGATTCAACTCAAAGAAGAATGAGACACCTTTGAAACCCAGTTCTACGCAAGCGAGAAGAAGGTTTTGGAGCTTATGAGGAAACTGCATGAAGAACAGAGTTTGAATTCCTACATTGCACCAAAGAGGATGCGCTCATGGGAGGCCTGAGTGCTGTTTGGTTTAGGAGTTTTGTTTGATCTTTGTTTCTTCCATTTTAAGCCCAAGATGCATCGTTGTAATCATTTAAACTTATGAATGAAATTAATGTTTATTCTCTCGTTGTCTAAGAAAATTTAAAATCTTAAAAGTCCTTGAAAACATTACATAAGCATATCATGCATTTCATTGCATAAGCAGGTATTTAGAGACAAGTTTCTTATTCTTTTCGCTATTTATTTCAGCAAAAGAAATGGATCTTGAACAAACAGTAAAGGATCTTCAAGCTCAAAATTCTCAATTCCAGCAAATGTTCCTGGCTCTGGCTAAGGGGAAAGAAGACCTGAAAGCTCTTATCATCAAGGAGAAGACCAAGAAGGCAAAGAAACCAGCTGGTGTCTTGAATTTGGGAAGAAGGTTCAGAGGACCGGCTAAGCAAGCTCTAGATTTCTCAACCCCGTAAAATGAAGGATACAATCAATAAGAAAAGCCAACAGAAGAAAACAGCAATCCAGGGACCGATGAGGAAGAGGATGATTACTCTGAAGAACAATATCCTCCTGCTGCTGATAAATACAAATAGCTGGAGGATCGTCTCAATGCTATGGAGATTCAGAGGGTACCCGAGCTGGATTTTTAAGAGATAGGACTGGTCTCAGGGGTGGTCATCCTGCAGAAATTCAAGGTCCCCACATTTTTTAAGTACGATGGCATCTCCTGTCCTAAGCTGCACTTAAGGTCATATGTCAGGAAGATTCAACCCCACACTACTGATAGGAATCTGTGGGTACATTTCTTCCAGGAAAGTTTGTCAGGGACGCAGTTGGAATGGTTCTATCGGCTGGAGGGAACCAACCGTCATAATTAGGAAGACCCGACTGCTGATTTTTACAAGAAGTACCAGTATACTGCTGACCTCGCTCCAACCCGTACACAATTGCAAAGTATGTCTATGGGTTCCGGCGAAGGTTTCAAAGATTATGCTCAAAAGTGGAGAGACCTTGCGGGAGGAGTCCAACCTCCTCTGTTTGATAGAGAGTTGGTAGACATGTTCTTGGGCACATTGTCTGGTCCATTATTCAACCATATGATTGGAAGCTCTTCAGTTGAGTTTACTGAGCTAATATTAATTGGTGAGCGAGTAGAAGCTGGTATTAAGAGTGGTAAGATCCAGAGAGATGCATCCTCCAGTACAACAAAGAAACCCTTCACTGGAAAGAATGAGGTCAGTGCTGCTTATGGCCAGAGAAATCAAAGAAAAACTGAACTTCGTTCGACGGTAGGGGCTGTTATGATCTCCAATCCTGCATCAAATCAACAACGAAACAATCAACGCAGACGAGATGCACCCAAAAGACAGTTCACCCGGATCAACATGACCTTATCCCAGGTTTTACCACACCTGTTAAAGTCCAATATGGTGACTCTAAAGGAAGCTCCTAAGAATCCCAATACTGCATCTCCCCGCTACAACCCAAATGCTCGATGTGCCTACCATTCTGAAAGTCCGGGGCACGATATAAAAGATTGTTGGACTCTAAAAAATAATGTGCAAGATCTTATCAAGGAGAAGGATATTGAGTTTGACCTTCCAGAGACACCTAATGTATAACTGCGCCAATGCCCAAACATGGACAAGGCGTCAATACTGTTGATGACAACCTGTTTGTTTCTCCTGTGGATGAATTGGCTACTCCTCTTCTGATTGTTTAAGAAAATATGTTGCGAGCCGGTTTATTTCTGGGCTGTGGCGAGGGTTTCCACTTATGTATGTCTCTACCAGATGGTTGTTTGTTGTTAAAAATGGGTGTCCAGCGCCTGATGATTAACAAAGAAATTTTGTTTGAGAAAGTTACCCTTGCAAGAAATTTGTGTGAAGATGTCTCAATAATCACCATTTCTGACAATCCTCCCAGGGTCTCCACCAAAAGACTCGTCAGGATTACATCCGTTCCCAAGTTTGCTCCCTTGATTATCACCCTTCTTGGGCCAATACCATATTGCTCTGATAAAGTTGTTCCTTGGAATTATGGGCCTGACGTCTACTTCCATGGCGTCAAGCAAGACCTATTAGCTGCTAAAGATAAAGTGGCTGAAGATACTGATCATGACATCGACAACATCATCGAGACCAGTAAAATTACGAGAAGCAGAAGGGTTTTCTCTCCCGAAATCTCTCCGAAAACTACTTCTACTCCTGTGATTATTCCTGCTGCTACTCCTGTTAGTACTCCCATTGCTACTTCTACTGCTATCCCTACTGTTGTCCCTGCTACTGAGTCAACTGAGACTCAAGGCAAAGAGGTATTGGTTGAGCCTGTCCAAACGAAGGTGCACAAAGAAGTTACTCCTGAGGCTTCTAAAAAAGAAATGGAAGAGATACTGAAGATAATAAAGGAAAGTGATTACAACATCGTGGAGCAGTTGGGGAAGACCCCTTCAAAGATCTCAATGCTGGCCTTACTTTTATGCTCTGAAGCCCATGCTAAGGCTTTAGTAAAATTCCTGAAGTCTGCCCATGTGCCTCAAGAGACCTCCGCTGATCAATTCGAGAATTGTGTTGCTAGTTTGACAACTGACAATGGAATGGGTTTCTCTGACGCAGATTTGACATCCAAGGGAAGAAAGCATAACGATGCCCTGTATGTCTCCATTGAGTGCAGGGGTACTACCCTAGCTCATGTTCTGGTAGATACAGGTTCATCGTTGAATGTCTTACCCAAGAATGCTTTGGACATGTTGGATTATGAAGGACTCACACTGAAGCCCAGTAATATTGTGGTGAGGTCCTTCGATGGTTCCAAGAGAATGGTGCACGGGGAGGTGGACATCCCTATCAAAGTTGGTACTCATACCTTTGACTCAAATTTCTACGTGATGGGCATCCGCCCATCCTACTCCTATTTATTGAGTCGACCTTGGATCCATGGGGCCGGTGCTGTTACTTATACTTTACATCAAATGTTGAAGTACCCAGTTAACGAAAAGATTATCACAGTCCATGGAGAGGAAGAATACATGGTGAGCCACCTGAACTCTTTCAGGTATGTTGAAATGGACGACGAGTTCATTGAGACCCCCTGTCAAAACTTTGAGGAGGTTCCACAAACAGTTGTTGCAACCAAGACTGCTACCAGTGTTCCAAAGACTACCAGACCTCCATTGAAGATGGCTTCTCTGAAGGATGCAAAAGTAGTAGTTGAAGAAGGGGTCCAAAGAGTTGTTCGTCGTGCTCGCATCGGGGACCACCACTACACATCAACAACCATGGAGTCAATGCCTTGGAGGACAGTGATAGCAACTGTGACATGGACAAGTGGATCTTCCCAAATATCAATGGTGGACTCAGAAATTGGGAGGCCAAAGACTTTGTTCCTATTACCTTTATTCAAGAGTAATTGTCTTTTAGTTTTTTTGGGATATGTAATATTTAAACAATTGAAACTCTAAAGCCTTGTGTCTTACCCGAGGCACAATGTTCTACTTGTGAGGGTTATTACTTCATCTTCATATGTCATTAATAAATCATTGGATGTTTTGCATAAAATTTTTATGCTCTCTATTTTTCTTTTCTACCTTTTACTTTATCAAAATAGCTATGCTCTCTTACACACACCCACATATCAAACTGCAGATCCACATCCACTCTGGATCCTATTGATAACGGTTCTGCTATTGCCAATTATGAGTTTGAAAATCCGATCTACCAAGCCGAGGATGAAGATGAGGAAGATTTTGAGGTACCAGGGGAACTTGCCAGACTGTTACAACAGGAGGAAAGGGAAATACAACCCTATAAAGAGCCAGTTGAGACAGTAAACTTGGGTACTGAAAAGGATAATAAGGAAGTCAAGATAGGTTCCGATCTAGAGCATAGTGTCAAAGAGCGGTTAACTCAGATGCTACATGATAATGTTGAGGTCTTTTCCTGGTCATATGAGGAGATGCCAGGACTTGACACTGATATCATGGTCCATCATCTGCCGACAAAAGAAGACTGCCCTCCAGTGAAACAGAAGGTTCGTCGTATGCAGCCAGAAATGTCAGGAAAGATCAAGGTTGAAGTCATGAAATAGTTCAAAGCTGGTTTCTTAGATGTTACCTCTTATCCATAATGGATCACTAATGTTGTTCCGGTACTTAAGAAGGATGGTAAAGCACGTATGTGGGTGGATTACAGAGACCTGAATAGGGCATGCCCCAAGGATGACTTTCCGCTTCCCCATATCGATGTTCTGGTTGACAACACCGCACAACATAAGGTATTCTCCTTCATGGATGGTTTCTCCGGGTACAATCATATCAAAATGGCGCCTGAAGATATGGAGAAAACAACCTTCGTCACACAGTGGGGCACTTTCAGCTACAAAGGTATGCCATTCGGGTTAAAAAACACTGGGGAAACCTATCAGCGTGCCATGGTAGCTTTGTTTTACGATATGATCCATCACGAGATAGAGGTCTACGTTGATGATATGATAGCTAGGTCTCAGACTGAAGAGAAGCACCTTGATCACCTACAAAAGCTATTTGAAAGGCTGAAAAAGTACAAACCGAGGTTGAACCCGAATAAGTGCACCTTTGGAGTAAGATCCGGTAAGCTCTTAGGCTTCGTTGTTAGCGGCAAAGGTATTGAAGTAGACCCTGCAAAGGTTAAAGCTATACAAGAAATTCCAACTCCTCGCACTGAGAAGGAGGTTAGGGGATTCTTGGGACGTCTAAACTACATTGGCAGATTCATTTCCCATCTAACTGCTACTTGTGAGCCAATCTTCAAATTATTGAAGAAAGATCAAGCAGTGAAGTGGAATGACGATTGCCACATTGCCTTTGACAAAATCAAGGAGTATCTTCAAGAGCCTCCAATTTTGATGCCACCGATTGAAGGAAGACCTCTGATCATGTACTTAACATTATTAGAGAACTCAATATGGTGTGTGCTGGGGCAACATGACGAGTCTGGTCGAAAAGAGCATGCAATATACTACCTTAGCAAAAAGTTTACCGACTGTGAAAGAAGATACTCACTGCTCGAGAAAACTTTCTTCCCTTTGGCATGGACTGATCTCCGACTAAGACAGTCTATGTTGACCCACACTACCTTATTGATATCTAAAATGGATCCTATCAAATACATCTTCGGGAAGCCCGCTCTCTCCAGAAGAATAGAAATATGGCAGATGATCCTGACCGAATATGATATTCAATACACAACCCATAAAGCAATCAAGGGAAGTGTACTAGCTGATCATTTGGCTCAACAGGCCATGGACGACTACCAATCCATGAATTTTGAGTTCCAGGATGAGAACATCATGCTAGTAACTGATTTTGAAGAACCTGGACCAGATGAAGGACCTGAAAAAGGATCCCTATGGACCATGGTTTTTGATGAAGCTTCCAACGCACTTGGCAATGGCATAGGTGTTGTGATCATATCTCCTGAAGGCTGTCATACTCCTTTCACTGCCAGACTATGTTTCAATTGTACCAACAATATGGATGAATATGAAGCATGCATCATGGGTCTCAAAGCTGCTATCGACTTGAGGATCAAATTCTTGAGTGTATTTAGAGACCCGACCTTAGTAATCAGCCAAATCAAAGGAGAATGGGACACGAAACATCCTAATCTCATCCCTTACAGAGAGCATGTGTTGACACTAATTCCACACTTTGAAGAAGTTACCTTTGAGCATTTTTCACGAGAATAAAATCAACTACTGGATGCGCTAGCTAATATGTCATCCATGTTTAAGGTCAGGTGGGATAATGAAGCTCCTCAGATCACTATTGAGAGAATGAATGAACCAGCATACTGTTACGAGGTTGATACTGAATAAGTAGTGGACAAACCTTGGTTCCATGAAGTAAAAAGATACCTTGAAGCCCAAGAGTATCTCGAGGGAGCTTCAGTCAATGATAAGAAGTTCCTAATAAGGTTCTCTTCCAAGTTTTTCCTCAGTAATGGAATCCTCTACAAGCGCAATCACGATGCTACTTTTCTTCGGTGTGTAGACAAGAGTGAAGCAGAGAAGATTATGGCTGATTTGCATGAAGGTACCTTTAGCACCCATTCTAGTGGGCACACGATTGCTAAAAGTAACCTACGGGAAGGATACTATTGGTCGACTATGGAAGTAGACTGTTATCAACATTCCCGAACTTGTCACAAATGCCAGATATACGCTGATAAAGTATATGTGCCTCCGGTTCCTCTAAACGTCTTGACTGCTCCTTGGCCATTCGCAATGTGGGGCATTGATATGATTGGAGAGATTAGGCCGAAAACTTCTAATGGGAACCGCTTCATCCTGGTTGCCATTGATTACTTCACAAAGTGGGTCGAGGCAGCCTCTTTTGCTTCTGTTACCAAGAACATTGTGGCCCGATTCATCAGAGATAACCTTATCTGTCGGTATGGTATTCCAAAAAGAATCATTACAGATAATGGGACCAATCTCAACAATACTATGGTCACCGAGCTCTGCATACAATTCAAGATCCAGCATCATAACTCTCCTCCTTACTGGCCGAAGATGAATGGCGCTGTAGAGGCTGTTAATAAAAATATCTAAAAGATCATACAGAAGATGGCGGTGACATACAAAGACTGGAACGAGATGTTACCATTTGTTCTTCATGGTTACTGTACCATAATGCACACATCAACAAGGGCAACTCCTTTCTCTCTGGTATACGGTATGGAAGTTGTCCTACCCATTGAAGTCTAGATCCCTTCCTTGAGAATCTTGAAGGACGCAGGTTTGAACAAAGACAAATAGGTTCATACTCGACTTGACCAATTAAACCTGATTGACGAGAAAAGGCTCGCGGCTGTCTGGCATGGTCATATGTACCAAAAACGTATGATTAAAGCTTTTAACAAGAAGGTCAGACGTCAAGTATATCAGGCTGGTGACCTAGTAATCAAGCGCATCATACTGCTGCAAGGTGATCCCAGGGGCAAATGGACTCCCACATACGAAGGGCCATTTGTAATAAAGAACATATTTTCTGGTGGATCCATGATCTTAACCACTATGGACGGTGACGACCTTCTGTACCCTGTAAACACGGACATAGTTAAAAGATACTGTGCATGAACAAAGACCCTCTAGGTTGACTAGCCTAGGCAAAAATAAGGGCATCCCAATGAACCAAAAAGGTTCGGACAAAAATTAGGGATATACGCATGGGAAAACCTGTACACCCGGTAAGTTGAAAACCTGAAAAGGAGGCTTGGGCAAAAAAGGGTATCCCGGTGGACTGAAAACCCGAAAGGGCGGTCCAGGAAAAAGCTAGGGATTTAAAGCATATAACTATGTCCCGTTGGATCACTTACAACCAATCTTCGGTAATAACCATCAAGCTCAAGTGGTACTAATTAATCCAGTCAGCTCCAGACAAGCAGCAAAGAGATGAGACACTCAAAGGCATAAGGGCAATAGCAGAATAGAACCCCTTGGGATCATTTCACATAGCTATTTTTCTTTGTATACTATGTTTGTATAGTTTTCATTCTTACGACTACATTCTCTTACTAGGATGTTCGTCTCCTTGTACAAAAAATGCTTATTCAAATTAATACAAAACTGTCTCTTTGAAAGTGCAAAACCATTTGTTTTTTATTTTCCTGTTTTGTTTGCGAAAACATCCAGTGATTATTTTTGAACATATGCATTTGAATGTGATTACTTCTTACAAATACACGCATAAAAAATAGAAATACAATTACTAATGGCTTTAAGAAACGGGACAATGTCTAAAGTCCATCCACAAAATCCCCGCGGATACTTTCCCCAGCAGGTAGAGAGGCGGGGGCATCCTACTATAAAGTCACTACCATATCCTCAGCATACAACCTAATGATGTCAGGTGTTCTTATATCCCCGACGGAACAAGAATCTCCAATTACTTATCTGACATCTCAAAGAGTTCCTTGGCTTGGTTCACAAGCTTTTCAGGATTCC
This sequence comes from Vicia faba, assembly GCA_948472305.1. Lineage (NCBI taxonomy): Eukaryota > Viridiplantae > Streptophyta > Magnoliopsida > Fabales > Fabaceae > Vicia > Vicia faba. Next base: position 751,752,434 of record OX451739.1, read on the forward strand.
GCAAGAGGATTTCAACAAAATCCCCAAGCAGTTCATGGAGTTTCCCTTGCCCAACAAAGTTTACTTCTCTAACAACGGAAATCCGTTTCCCAGCATTTCGACCTCAACAAAATTTGAAGACCTACATTATTCACCCCCAACAACAATCAGGGGTTTATTTTCCCTAATTCAACAACACTGCAATAGAACATGTGATACGTCATACATTGCATTCATGCATCATTATACAAACATCATAGCATATGCAGTACAAATGCATATATCAAAATCTCATTTATTTTGAGAGCATCATGAAATTCATACATCATGACATCGCATGAAACTGGTTTTACCTTTTCAGGTTAAATTAACAGACAGACAAACACTATCAACTTATACAGAAGGTCAAAGATTAATGCTCAAAACCAGACAGGGAAACTGTCTACACGACCAAGTGGTATGAACTCCCGAAGCAAGACATGCTTACCAACAAATATAGCAGGCCACAAATTAATGCCTGAAACCAGATGGGGAAACTATCTATGTGACCAACATTGCCAAGTTCCATATTAATACCTGAAACCAGATAGGACAACTATCTGTGAATGACTGATTGCAGATTAATACCTGAAACCAGACAGGAAAACTATCTACATGAGCAGATTAAAGATTAACACCCGAAACCAGACAGGAAAACTATCTTTCTTTCTCTAAGGTCAGAGATTAATACCTGAAACCAAACAGGATAACTATCTCAACGACCGACAAAAACAAGTTCCAGATTAATACTTGTAACAATCCAGGATAACTATCTGTGGATGACTGATTGTAGATTAATACCTAAAACCAGAAAGAAAAACTATCTACATGAGCATATTAAAGATTAATACTCGAAACCATACGGGAAAGCTATCTTTTCTTTCTCTAAGGTCAGAGATTAATATCTGAAACCAAACCAGACAACTATCTCAACGACCGACAAAATCAAGTTCTAGATTAATACCTGAAACCAGACAGGACAACTATCTGTGGACGACTGATTATAGATTAATACCTGGAACCAGATAGGAAAACTATCTACACGAGCAGATTGAATCAATATTACATGGATTCCTTCTTGATTTCCATATGCAGTCTAACACGGACTCATCCTGAAATAGCCCTACACAAGCTCCTTCTAATACATTTCCAGATAACAGTTAATTTCATTCTCCCTAGAAAGTTACTGTGAAGCCTGGAATTCATCCATAAAACAACAAACTTTCATCTCTCCATTCCAGAGATAACTCCTCAATAGAGCCTTAGACAACTGAAGCTCCTAGACTCTTTTCCCCATAGAGTTTTCCTCAAGCAGGAGAACAACATGAATCAATTTTCCCCAGCGGAGTCCTCCTCAGACAACAGAAACAGGAATCCCCCACAAAGAGACCTCTTATGAAGTCAACATCTACTTTGGATGGCATCTTTAAGCCCATCTCCAACAATTCTCAGTCATCTTCTCCAAATGGCATCTTCAAGCCCATTCCCTACACAGTCAACCATCACGTCATGCGAGTGCAAATTTCAGGACACTTTAGTGTTCAATCATCTTCCACCTTGAGATCACGAAAGGAAAACAAGGCAATCTAAATCTCCAGGTTTAAGAAGATTGAACAGGGGCAACTGTTGTACCCCGAAATTTTCCCTCCTTTTCTTAAGGAATTTTCTCACAAGAATTTTTAAAAGGGCAAGCTTACACAAGTACAATTGGATTTTTGGGTTTTCAAGCATCAAATCAGAAAAATAGTAAGTTCGCCTTGATTCATAAGCTTCGATTAGGCATATAAAATCCTTTGAGCAAGCTTTTGTTTCAAAGTCTTTGATTGGGCATTTTGCCTCCTTTGATTCAAGCTTGATTCACGAGTCTTCAATTGGGCATTTGGCCTCCTTTGATGCAAGCTTGGTTCACCAGTCTTTGATTGGGCATTTGGCCTCCTTTGCTGCAAGCTTGGTTCACTAGTCTTCGATTGGGAATTTGGCCTCCTTCCATGAAATCTTGTTTCACAAGTTTCGATTGAGCATTTGGCCTCCTTCGATCAAGTTTAATTCACAAAGCTTCAACTGAGCAAAATGATCCTTTAACTTGCCTTTGATCCACAAGGAAAAAGGCTTCTTCATGCTTGCCTTGGATTCATAAGGCAAAGGCTTCTTCAGGCTTGCCTTTGATTCACAAGGCAAAGGCCTATTCAGACTTTCCTTCCATCCACAAGGCAAAAGCCCCTTCAACTTGCCTTCGATTCACTAGAAAAATACCTCCTACATGCTAAGCTTCAGAAGACAATGCCCCCTACAGGTTTGCTTCGACCCACAAGACAAGTACCTCCTCTATGCTCGCCTTCGACCCACAAGGAAAAAGGGACCTTTAAATTGCCTTCGACCCACAAGGCAAAGGCTTCCTCTTCATGATTGCCTTTATTTCACAAGGCAAGAACTCCTTTCATGTGTGCTTTGACCCACAAGGAAATGACTTCCTCTCTGCTTACCTTCAATGCGCAAGGAAATGGTTTCCCTTCATGCTAGCGCCCATAAAGCAGTGGCTTCTTTCATACGTGCTTAGATTCATTAAGCAGTTGGCTTTCCCCATGCTAGCTTTGACTCCACCTCTAAACCCTTCAACACATAGTTTTCCACACTATGACACACAATATGGCCCATTCGAAGAAGCGTTTAATATGGTCCATTCAAAGAAGCATCCAAAAGGCCCATTCGGAGAAACATACAAGTGGTTCCTTCGAAGGACGTACATTTGGTCCATTCAAAGGATACATAAATGGTGCCTTCTGTGATACGGCGGCAGAATTGACTGTTAATACTGGTTTTGCGTTTGCATTCGCAAATGTGCGATAAGTAAGAGTCGCCACCGTCTTTTATTTTATCTAACAAAGGAAAAGGGAAAAAGAAGAGAAAAAACCTTTTTCGAGATGTTTTTGAGTACGGGGGGTAGATTATAGAAAGGGAAGGTGTTAGCACCCTTTCTATCCATGGTTTTACATGGGCTCTTAGGTACTTGCTCATTTTTAAATTGCTTTTGTGTGTGTTTTGAAAAGTTTTAAAGATGCCTTAGTGCGGCGTTTAACTTTATGGTAACCCTTGTACCCGTCCTCAAGAATGTGATAAAGCATTTTTGAAAACTTTGTTTGAAAAATGTTTAAAAGTGTAAGTGTGAAAAGTTGATTGTTTTGAGCAAGTACTTAAAAGTTTCTACCTACTCGAAAAATACTGTTTGTTTTCTTATTTACTTTAGACAGCACTATCCTACTATTAAGGAGTAGGTAGCTCCATCGTTGGAGTTTAAAGGGACAATCAAAAGGGACGATTACGGTCACTTAAGGCAACAAGGCAAGATCTCTTAGTAACTATCCTAAAGTTCTAAGATCGCATTTTGTTTTACCGAGGCAACCTTTGAAAGGGACTTGCGATCTCTGAATTAGAGGACAATCACTAAAAATTCTCACGTTTTGAGAATAGTGACCGTTTTCCGAAGGCAACTAAAGTGGGGCATACCCTAGGGGTGAGCATGTGCAAGTGTTTGATTTCAGTTTATTTATCTTTGCACAGTTATGGTGTTCTACTGTTTTAAACATTTGACTTATCTTTTGCATACAATCCTATTATCCATACATCTAACAATTATTGTAACTGTCAATGGTTTGTAATAGTGGCAAAATATGTTTTTATTTACTATTTTTCTTATTTATTTGCCACTTTCCCCCAAGTTTGGTTATTTAACCCCCTCCCTAAAGCCTTGTAATAGCTAAATTTTAGATTCTTGCATTTTATCTTTTCGCTACTATTAATTGTTAGATGTATGGATAATAGGATTGTATGCAAAAGGGACAATTACGGTCACTTAAGGCAACAAGGCAAGATCTCTTAGTAACTATCCTAAAGTTCTAAGATCGCATTTTGTTTTACCGAGGCAACCTTTGAAAGGGACTTGCGATCTCTGAATTAGAGGACAATCACTAAAAATTCTTACGTTTTGAGAATAGTGACCGTTTTCCGAAGGCAACTAAAGTGGGGCATACCCTAGGGGTGAGCATGTGCAAGTGTTTGATTTCAGTTTATTTATCTTTGCACAGTTATGGTGTTCTACTGTTTTAAACATTTGACTTATCTTTTGCATACAATCCTATTATCCATACATCTAACAATTAATAGTAGCGAAAAGATAAAATGCAAGAATCTAAAATTTAGCTATTACAAGGCTTTGGGGAGGGGGTTACATAACCAAACTTGGGGGGAAGTGGCAAATAAATAAGAAAAATAGTAAATAAAAACATATTTTACCACTATTACAAACCATTGACAGTTACAATAATTTGAAAAAAAGAAAATAAATAAGCTCGCGAGAAAATAAGACGGGGATAAAACCTAAGTCCTAAAAAACTTAACAATTAAAGAGCAAATATTTTTGTCATTTTTTTTATGTTAAAAGAAATATTTGAAAACTTAACCTAAATCTAATTAATTTTTATTTAATAAAAATTATCAAGTTATAATAATCATAATTAATTAATTAATTTTTTTAATTTAATTTAAAAAAATAATTTTAATTATCAACCTAATTCTATTTATTGATTTTTTGATTTTTTGATTATTAAAGAAAAGGAAATTAAGACAATTAAAATAAAATAAAGTGATAGTAAAAAAAAAGTGAATGGGTCTGGTATTGTTTGGCCATTTGGGGGGGGGGGGGTGAGAACTGAATATTTACAAGGCCCAAAGGTGCTGGCCCAAATGCCAGAGCATTCTAGCTTAATCAGTCTTCAAGGAGTGCACCATGGATCTTCAATTCTGGAGTGTTGGATCTGTTTTAAGATGATCCAAGGGATGGGGATTTGAGGACATATGGTGAATGCTTGACTAGGAGATGTATTAGATCTGCTGGATAATATTGGAAAAAATAAACTTCTAGACCTGAGGCTCGAACCCAGGTCCTCTCCTTTGCACATGTGCTAGCTTACCACTGGGCTGTCTTGGTCATTCAAACATAAAACAACACAAAAACATAATATATGAAAAATAGTAAGCTATATCAAAATAATAAAAAAAGCGCAATAATTTGAATTGGCTAATGGAAGATTGCCATGCATCACCCCATTCCCCCTCTGTCATTTTAGACGTTCAGACCTATAGTGACGGTCTGTGTCTGTAGCTATACCTCCTGCAACTAAAAAAAACTAGAATATGCAACATAAATCAAATGTGAGGCCATGGATCGATTAGCCTCACCCCCCAGATCATGATAGTGCCCTTAATTTCATCCAATTCTTTCTCTATCTAAGGTTCCCCAAATTGGTAGCTCGGAACCCTAACAATGGTGGGTCCTCATACCTCCGCTCAAACTCAAAATAACATATCCAAAAACGTTTTATGCATCACCATGAATCAAAATATACAAGCAAATTGAATTAATAATGGATGAATGGAAGAAAACAGATTTGGAAAAATTGAGTGCAAATCGTGACTTGGCGAGGGTGTCTCAGACTGTTTTGAGGCTTGGTAATAATTGGAATCGCTCCAGGAGACTTCCAGAAACGTGTTTTGAGACCTCTTTGGGATTGAAACAAGCTGGAAGTGGGAGTTCAAATTTGACAACTTAGTGTTTTTTTTCAAATTTGGCAGGGGTTCTCCAGATCCTCTCCTTCTGTTTGATGCTTGCCAAAAAGCTTGCTTATATAGAGAGTAGTGATAGAACACAAAAATATCAAGCTTGTAACAACTAGAGACAAGTTCTTGAATGCCATGAATGGCCCTTTGAAACCTTGGCCAAAGTCATCAGATTTTGTCCCATTTTGAATTTTGAATCAGTGTCAATATCATGGTCTTGCTGTACACGAAAATTGGGACCCCTCCATGCATTAAAGCAAGCTTTAAACATATTATTTGTAATAATCTTGATTTATTTGATTTTAATTAATTAAAAATTAATATAAAATGCAAATAAAGTCAAGGCTATTCAAAAATGTTTTTAGGAGTCCTCTATGATCTTAGAAACATGTTTGAAGTTCAAGAGTTTGAGCTATTGCCTAAAAAATTCAAATTTGCCCAATGCATATTTCTTGAAATTTTCCAAATTTTCCCAACTTGGGCAAGTCATAACTTGCTCAATTTTTATCTAATAATGATGATCTTGTACTTTTTGGAAAGCACAAGATGTCTATTTCAATCATTCTTTTGATCAATTTTGCTTTTGAAGATGTTATCTTGATGTTAAAGGTCTTGGAAAAAAGTGGCTTTTATTGACTTTCTAAAAATGAACTGTAATGTATGAACCTGTATCTTTCAAATGATGAATTTATTGTGCTTGAGGGCTGAATAGAATTTGTAAGGAATTGTATTCTCTTCAAAATGAGCTTTGGTTGGAAAATTTCTAATAATTTATGAGAAAGTTATGCTTGGTCAAAGTTTGATTGACTTTTTCTATAGAAACCCTAATTTGCTATTTTTGACTTCTGATGAATTAGGAGAATTTCTTGAGAAATCATAATCAACCCTTGATCAAATGATGGATATCACTTCAAAATGTTGATGTTGACCAAAAATATTGAAGTTTGACTGTATATAGGTCACAATTAACTTTTGACCTAACATAGTTGATTTTCCAATACTTGAGCAATTGTCTGAGCAAACTTATTGAGCAAAGCATGAAACTTGGAATGGATGATCTTGAGGACAGGTTAGGACCATGGGAAGAATTTGAGACCATTGGAGCTCAAGCATCTTGATGAGAATGGAAACCCTAGTTGGGGGCTCATTGCCTTAGGATAGGAATTTGGCTGATCAATTCTTGAGCATCCTTGGGGCAAGTTTAGGATCTCAATAGGCATGTGTCGAGTGAAATGAGAGGGAAAATTTGGGGGTACAACAGTTGCCCCTATTCAATCTTCTTAAACCTGAAGATATAGATTGGCTTGTTTGTCTTTCGTGATCTGAAGGTGGAAGATGATTGAACACTAGAGTGCCCAGAAATTTGCACTCGTCTGAAATGATACCTGATTGTGTAGGTAATATCAGGAATGGGCTTATAGATGCCATTTGGAAAATATGATAGTAGACTGTCATAGATGGGTTTAAAGATGCCATCCGAGGAGTATGACAGAGAGTCACCGGAGATGGGCTTAAAGATGACATCCAAAATAGATGCTGACTTCTTAAGAATTCTCTTTGCGGGGATTCTTGCTCCTGCTATCCGAGGAGGAGCCCGCAGGAAAATGTTTCTTTGGGGAATAGAGTCTAGGAGCCTCGATTGTCCATTACTCTACCAGGGAGTCATCTCTTAACTGAAGAGACTGAAGTGAACTGCTATCTGGTCAGGATCCAGGCTTTGCAGTGACTCGTTGAGGATGATAAAGCTGACTACTATCTGGTCGTATTCCAGGCTTCACAGTGAATTACTGGGGAAATGAGATTAAACTATTATCTGGTCGTGCTCCAGGCTTCACAATAACTCAAACTGTTATCTGTTCGAAATCCAGGCTTCAGTGACTTGAACAAATTAAGCTGTTATCTGGTCGGGTCTAAACTTTAACTTGAATCTGAGGCATACCCTTATCTGGTCGTATCCAGGATTCAGTAATTTGAATAAATTAAGCTGTTATCTGGTCGGGTCCAGGCTTCAAATTGAATCTGAGGTATACTATTATCTGGTCGAGTCCAAGCTTCATAGTAATTGACAGAATAAACTTCTATCTGGCTGGATTCCAGGCTTTGTAGTGTCTGAAGAAGTTAAATGTTATCTGGTCGTATTCCAGGATTCACAATAACTTAAACTGTTATCTAGTCGAAACCCAAGATTCATAGTGTCTGAAGAAGTGGACTACTATCTGGTCGGATTCCAGGCTTCGCAACACCTTATACTGTTATCTGGTCGAAACCCAGGCTTCACAGTGTCTTTGAAGAAGTGAACTACTATCTGGTCGGATTCCAGGCTTCGCAGCACCTTATACTGTTATCTGGTCGAAACCCAGGCTTCACAGTGTCTTTGAAGAAGTGAACTACTATCTGGTCGGATTCCAGGCTTCGCAGCACCTTATACTGTTATCTGGTCGAAACCCAGGCTTCACAGTTTTTCAACTGGCATGGAAATCAGAGAGATCTTAGTGTCAATCTAACTAAACTAGAGAAGGTTTTGGATTAACTTTGACTTGAATGTAAATCAGAAGAATCTTAGCATCGATTATGCTGAACTAGACAAAAATATTGGAGTATCTTCATCTGGAATAGAAATCAGAGAGATCTTAGTGGAATTCTAAACTAGAGAAAGTATTGTGAGGGCATCTTTCTGAGGAAGATCCTGAGATAACCCTTGGTTATACATGGCTTTTGAGAAGACTATCAGGTCACATAAGTAGTCAACGGTATTTGTTGATTTGACCTTTCCCTGAAAAAGGTAAAGAATTAGTCATATGCAATGTCATGATGTATGAAATGCATTGTGATGATGTTCTCAAAATAAATGAGATTATGTTGTATGTGATGTGTATGCACATGCCATGATGTATGAACATGGGATGATATTTCGATGCTTCCTAGTCTAGGAAAATAAATCCCGGACTAGTGCTGGAGAGTATTGGAAATTGAATTCCTGACTATTGTGGAGACAATGGTTCTTCTACTTCCGCTGGGGACGATGAGTGGAGACAGTAATCATATTCAATATGCATATGCCACAAATAATCACTAGACGTTTTTAAAAAACAAAATAGAAAAATAGAAAAACAAGTAGTTTTGAACTTTCAAGAACTGATTTGTATTGATTTTTGAAGTTTGCCTATAAAAGGCGTTTATATACAAGGAGACAGACGTTCTAGTAAAAAGATGCCACCGCAAGAAAGATTTATACAAAGTTATATACAAAGAGAAAACAACTATGTATAACGATCCCATTGAGTTTCAATTCTGCTATTGCTCTTACACCTTCGAGAGTCTCATCTCTTTGCTGCTTGTCCGAAGTTGACTGGATTGATAGGTGCCACTTGAGTTTGATAGTCTGATACTGAAGTTTGATCGCAAGGTGATCTAACAGGACATAGTTATACGCCTTAAATCCCTAATTTTTTCCTGGACCACCCTTACGGGTTTTCAGTCCATCGGGATACCTTTTCTTGCCCAAGTCGCCCTCTCAGGTTTTCGACTTGCCGGGTGTACAATTTTTTTGTTTTTATCCCTAATTTTTGTCCGAACCCTTTTGGTTCGTCGGAATGCCCCTATTTTTGCCTAGGCCAGTCGACCTAGCAAGTCTTTAATCATGCGTAGTATCTTTTCACTATGTCTGCATTCACAGGGTGGGGAAGGTCGTCACCATCCATGGTGGTTAAAATCATTGCTCCACCCAAAAATATGTTCTTGATTACGAACGGACCTTCATATGTGGGGGTCCATTTTCCCCTGGGATCACCCTGCGGCAGGATGATGCGCTTGATTACTAGATCACCCGCTTGATATACCTGACGTCTGACCTTTTTGTTGAAAGCCTTGATCATTCGTTTTTGGTACATCTGACCATGACAAACTGCAATAAGCTTTTTCTCATCAATCAGATTTAGCTGATCAAGTCGAGTATGGATCTAGTCGTCCCTGTTTAAACCCGCATCCTTCATGATCCTCAAAGAAGGGATCTGTACCTCAATTGGTAGGACAACCTCCATACCATATACCAGAGAATAAGGTGTTTCCCCTGTTGACGTACGTGTTGAAGTGCGGTAACCATGAAGAGAAAATGGTAGCATCTCATACCCGTCTTTGTATGTCACCGTCATTTTTTGTATGATCTTCTTAATGTTCTTATTTTCAGCTTCAACAACGCCATTCATCTTCGGCCGGTAAGGGGAAGAATTATGATGCTGGACCTTGAATTGTTTACAGAGTTCAGTGATCATTGTATTGTTGAGATTTCTACCATTGTCAGTGATGATTCTCTCTGGTACACCGTACCGACAGATTAAGTTATGCTTGATAAATCGCGCTGCAACGTTCTTGGTAACAGTAGCAAAAGAGGCAACTTCGACCCACTTCATGAAATAATCAATGGCTACCAGGATGAAGCGATTCCCATTGGAAGAAGTAGGTCTAATATCTCCGATCATGTCAATGCCACACATTACAAAGGGCCAAGGAGTCGTCAAGACGTTCAAAGGAATCAGAGGTACATGCACCTTATCAGCATAAATCTGGCATTTGTGACAAGTTCGTGAATGCTGATAGCAGTCTGCTTCCATAGTGGACCAAAAGTGTCCTGCCCGTAGGATCTTTTTATCCATGGTATGTCCACTCAAATGGGTTCCTAAGGTACCTTCATGTAATTCTGCCATAATCCTTTCCGCTTCGCTCTTGTCTACGCACCTAAGTAAAGTAGAGTCATGGTTGCGTTTGTAAAGGATTCCATTACTGAGGAAGAATTTCGCGGCGAACCTTCTCAGAAACTTCTTATCATTGACAGATGCCCCCTTAGGATACTCTTGAGCCTCGAGATATCTCCTTACCTCATAGAACCAAGGTTTGTCTGCTACTCCTTCTGTGTCGATCTCGTAGCAGTATGCTGGTTCATCCAAAATCTCAATAGTGATTCGAGGAGCCTCGTTCTCCCACCTGACCTTGAACATAGAGGACATGGTAGCTAGCACGTCTGCTAACTGATTCTCTTCTCGTGGGAAATGTTCAAAGGTGACTTCCTCAAAGTGTGGAAGCAATGTCATCACATGTTCTTTGTACGGGATGAGATTCGGGTGCTTCATATCCCACTCGCCTTTGATTTTACTTATTACCAAAGTTGAATCCACGAATACCCTCAAGAACTTGATCCTTAGGTCAATAACAACTTTGAGACCCATGATGCATGCTTCATACTCTGCCATGTTATTTGTACAGTTGAAACATAGTCTAGAAGTGAAAGGAGTATGACAACCTTCATGAGATATGATTACAACACCAATGCCATTACCGAGTGCGTTCGAAGCTCCATCAAAAACCATAGTCCATTGGGATCCTTCTTCAGGTCCTTCATCTGGTCCAGGTTCTTCATAGTCAGTTACTAGCATAATATTCTTGTTCGGGAACTCAAAATTCATGGACTGGTAGTCATCCACGGCCCGATGAGCCAAATGATCAGCTAGTACACTCCCCTTGATTGCTTTCTGGGTTGTATATTGAATGTATTATTCAGTTAGGATCATTTTCCATCTTGCTATTCTTCTGGATAGAGCAGGTTTCTCAAAGATGTGTTTTATTGGATCCATCTTAGATATCAACAAAGTAGTGTGGGTCAACATATACTATCTTAGTCGGCGAGCAACCCATGCCAAAGCGGAGCAAGTTTTCTCAAGCAGTGAATATCGTGTTTCACAGTCGGTAATTTTTTTGCTAAGGTAGTATATTACATACTCTTTTTGACTAGACTCATCATGCTGCCCCAGCACACACCCTATTGAATTATCTAATACTGTTAAGTACATTATCAAAGGTCTTCCTTCAACCAAAGGCATTATAATTGGAGGCTCTTGAAGGTAATATTTGATTCTTTCAATGGCAGCTTGGCATTCGTCATTCCATTTTACCACTTGATCTTTCTTCAGAAGCTTGAAGATTGGCTCACAAGTAGCAGTTAGATGTGAAATGAACCTGGAAATGTAGTTCAAACGTCCCAAGAAACCCCTAACTTCCTTCTCAGTACGAGGAGTGGGCATCTCTTGTATAGACTTTACCTTTGTAGGGTCTACTTGAATACCTTTGTCACTGACAAAGAAACCTAAGAGTTTACCAGACCTTACCCCAAAGGTGCACTTGTTCAGATTCAGTCTAAACTTGTACGTCTTCAACCTATCAAACATCCTTTGCAGATGATCGAGGTGCTCTTCTTCATTTTGAGATTTGGCTATCATTTCATCAACATATACCTCTATCTCGTGATGTATCATGTCGTTGAACAAAGCTACCATAGCTTGCTAATAGGTTGCCCCAGCATTCTTCAACCCAAATGGCATCACCTTGTAACAGAAAGTGCCCCACTGCGTGACAAAGGTTGTCTTCTCCATGTCTTCAGGAGCCATCTTGATATGAATGTACCTAGAAAAACCGTCCATGAAGGAAAAGATCTTATGTTGTGCGGTGTTATCAACCAGAACATCAATATGGGGAAGCGGGAAGTCATCCTTGGGGCTTGCCCTGTTCAAGTCTCTGTAGTCCACACACATACGTACCTTTCCGTTGTTCTTAGGTACTGGCACCACGTTGGCAACTCATTGGGGGTAAGAGGTGACAACTAAGAACCCAACGTTGAACTGCTTCATAACCTCTGCTTTGATCTTCTCTGACATTTTAGGGCGCATTTGACAGAACTTCTGCTTTACCAGAGGGCAATTCTCTTTAGTTGGTAGCCGGTGAACCACAATATTTGTATCCAGTCCTGGCATGTCTTCATATGACCAGGAAAAGATATCGACATAGTCGTGCAACATTTGTATCAACCTTTATTTGACATTAAGCTCCAAATTTGAACCTATCTTGACTTCTTTCCTGTCTTCCTCTGTACCCAAGTTTATTGTCTCAATTGTCTCTTCATGAGGCTGTATGGCCCTTTCTTCCTGCTGTAACAGTATAGCAAGCTCTCCAGGCACCTCACAATCTTTCTCACCTTCATCCTCAGTTTGGTTGATCGGATTTTCGAAGTTATAACTAGCAATAGCAGAACTGTTATCAATGGGGTCTAGAGTGGATATGGATCTGCAATTGATACGTGAGTGTGTGTAAGAGCATAGCTGTATATACAAAGTAAAAGGCAGAAAGGAAAAATAGAGAGCGCAAAATTTGTACGCAAAAACGTCCAATGTTTTATTTATGACATATGATAATGACATATAATAACCCTCACAAATAAACCATTGTGCCTCGGGTAATACACAAGGCCATAGAGTTTATATTGTTTATTACAAATCCAAAAAACAAGCAAGACAATTACTGCTGAACAAAAGTAATCGGCACAAAATCTTTGGCCGTCCAGTTATTAGGTCCACCGTTGGTAGTAGGGTAGATCCAGCTGTCGATATCAAAATCTTCATCATGGTCTTATATAGCATTGACCCCACGATTGTTGGTGCATAGGGGAGGTCCTCCAGCCCGAGCACGTCGAACATCCCTTTGAGCTCCTGAAGTAAAGCCTAGACCAAATTTGTCAGTTTTGTGAGGGAAATTAGGGAGCTATCCACAAATGGTACACCCACCCTCTTTAAATACTGCTCTGGAATCCTTGAGAGAAGCCATCTTCAAGGGAGGTCTGGTTATTTTTGGCACACTGGTAACAGTCTCGGTTGATGCCATAGTATGGGGAACCTCTTTAAAATTTTGACAAGGGGTCTCTATGAACTCACCGTCCATTTCCACGTATCTGAAAGAGTTCAGATGGCTTACCATGTACTCCTCCTCACCATGCATGGTGACAATCTTTCCCTTTACTGGATACTTCAACATTTGGTGCAATGTAGAAGTAACGGCTCCAGCCTCATGGATCCAAGGACGACCCAACAAACAAGAATAAGATGGCCTGATATCCATCATGTAGAAGATAGATTCAAAGGTCTGGGAACCCACTTTGACAGGAATGTCCACCTCCCTGTGCACCATTCTTTTTGAACCTTCAAAGCCCTCACCACAATGTTACTGGGGTTTAAGGTCAAACCTTCACAATCTAGCCTGTCAAGAGCTTTCTTAGGCAGAACATTTAGTGACGATCCAGTGTCCACTAGCACATGGGCCATAGTAGTTCCCATGCATTCGATCGAGACATACAGAGCATCATTATGCTTTCTCCCCTTGGGTGTCAAGTCAACATCAGAAAAACCCAACCCATTATCGGCAATCAAACTGGCCACACAATCCTTGAATTGGTCAGGGAAGGTTTCTTGCGGCATATGTGTAGTCTTGAGAAATGTAATCAAAGCCTTTGCATGGGTCTCAGAACACAGTAGTAGAGCCATCATTGATATCTTCAAAGGGGTCTGCCCCAACTGTTTGACCATATTGTAGTCGCTCTTCTTGATTATTTTTAAAATTTCCTCCATTTCTTGTTTAGAGGATTCCAAAATAACTTCGCTAGGCGCCTCCGTCCAGGCAGGCTCACCTGTAGCTTCTTTGCCCCGAGTCCCAGATGACTCAACGACAGGGGTAACAACTGGAGTAAGGATGGGAGTAGTAGCATAAGTACTAGCAGGAACAACAGACGAAATAACAACAGGCCTAGCAATAGTCTTCGGGGAGATCTCAGGAGAGAAAACCCTTCCACTTCGGGTAATTTTGCTGGTCCCAGCAATGTTACTGATATCGGGATCAGCCTCTTCAGCTTTTTCATCTTTACCGGTTAACAAATTCTGCTTGACGCCATGGTAGTAAACGTCAACACCGTAATTCCAAGAAACAACTTTATCCGAGGAGTATGGTACAAGTCCAAGAAAAGTGATTATCAATGGAGAAATTCTTGGAGCAGGTGTAATCCTAACAGGTCTTTTGGAGGAGACCTTGGAAGTATTGGCGGAAATGGTTATGATAGCAACATCATCATGTAGAACAGTTGGAACCAGAGTCTTTTCAAACAAAATCTCTTTGTTATCCATCAAGCATTGAACACCTGCTTTCAGTAAATAACAACCAGAAGGAAGAGATAAACACATATGGAAACCTTCACCACAACCCAGAAACAAACCAGCTAGCAACAAATTCTTCTTGACGGTCATGAGGGGAGTGGAAACTTAATCAACAGAAACAACAAATAGATCAGTATCCACGACATTAACACCACAGTTGTGCTTGGGCATGGGAACAATTATGACATTAGGCATCTCAGGAGCATCAAACTCAATCTCCTTTGCTTCGATCAGATCTTGTATCTTATTCTTCAGAGCCCAAAAGTCATTTGTATTGTGGCCTGGACTCTCAGAATGGTAAGTGCACCGGGCGTTTGGATTGTAATAAGGAGATGTGGTGTTTGGATTCTTGGGAGCCTCCCTTAAGGTTGCCAAGTTATATTTTAACAGATGGGGTAAAACCTCAGACAACATCATATTGATTCGGGTGAACTGCCTTTGAGGTCTTTCTACCCTTGGCTGATTGTTTCGTTGTTGAGTAGCCACAAGCCTAGGTATCAACACAACCCCTACCGTTGGACGATGCTCAGTTCTATTCTGACTTCTTGGATTGTAAATAGCATTGACCTCCTTCTTTCCCATGAATGGTTTTTTTACTAAACTTGAAGAGGTGTCTTTCTGGATTTTGCCACTTCGGATCCCAGCTTCTACCCTTTCTCCAGTCAATATCAGCTCAGTAAAACCAGCTGAGGAGCTACCAATCAAGTGATTAAAGAATGAACCAGATAGCTTACCAAGAAACATGTCCACCAACTCCCTATCAGACAAAGGGGGTTGGACTCTCCCTGCCAAATCTCTCCATTTCTGAGCGTAGTCCTTAAAACCTTTGCTTGCACCCATAAACATACTCTGGAGTTAAGTACAGGTAGGAGCAAGGTCAGTGTTATATTGATACTACTTATAAAAAGCAGCTGCCAAATCTTCCCAGTTGCGGATATTGATTCCCTCCAACTGATAGAACCATTCAAGCTGAGTCCTAGACAAACTATCCTGAAAGAAATGGACCCATAAGTTCCTATCAGCAGTGTGAGGCTGGATCTTCCTCACATAAGAACGAAGATGAAGCTTGGGGCAGGAAACCCCATCATACTGGGCGGACACCGACACCTTGAACTTTTGCGGGATGACAACCCCAGAGACCAAACCCAACTCTTCAAAATCCAAACCCAATATCTTTCGGACCTCCATTGCATTCAAACGATCCTCCAACTGTTTGTATTTTTCATCAGCAGGAGGAAATTGTTCCTCATCATAGTCAGATTCATCATCAGATTCTTTTGGACCGGAGTATTCCTCTCTCGTTTCCTCCTCTTGATTGTCCCCTCCCTTTGATGGAGTTGCCAGCTCTAACACTCGCTTAATCGGTCCCTTGAACCTTCTGCCCAGATTCAGGACACCAACTGTCTTCTTCGAGTTCTTCTTTCTATCTTTCAGAATAAGGGCCTTCAGATCTTCCTTCCCTTTAGCCAAAGCTACGAACATTTGATGAAATTGGGCATTTTGTGCCTGGAGATCCTTGATACTTTGTTCAGAAGCCATTATTGCTGAAATAAACAATGGAGAAGATGAGAAACCTACTTTGAAACCTGTTTATGCAATGTCATGGATGATATGCATATGCAATGATTTCAAGGATTCTTAAGGACTCAAATTTGCTTAAACAAAAAGAAACACACATTATTTGTATTAATAAGTTCAAATTATTACAAAGAATGCCTTTTAGGCTTACAATCAAACAAAGTGAAACTTAAAGCAAAATAAAAATTAGGTTTCCCACAAGCGCATCCTCTTTGGTGCAATGTAGGCGTTTATATTCCTCTCTTCATGAAGTAGCCTAGTGAGTTCCAGGACTTTCTTCTCGCTGGCGTAAAATTGAGCTTCAAACGTATCCCGTTCCTCCTTAATTTGAACCCAGGATTTTTGTAACTCCTCATGATCAGTTGGCATGTCAGGATAAAGAACAAGATAAGGAGTGTCTCCTTCAGCAACCGGTTCCATAATCATAGGTAGGATGGCGGGGTAAGGAATCATAAGACTTTGAGCCCGGGCTCGTACCCATTTGAGATAAGGCTCAAGAGGGATTGAATTCTTGTGCCCCGGTGTCTTTCTATCAACCCTATGTACCATGCCCCAAGCTTGCATGAACCTTTTACGGTAACCCTGAGCATCATTCTCATAGTCAAAAGTGATTCATTGGATAAGCGTATCATGAGGACCATCCCTTCTCGTATATCCAAACTATCACAGTGACAAACAAGGATTATAAGTGATTCCTCCCCTAATGCCTAAAAGAGGGACATTAGGGAATTCTTTGCATCAATCAATGATGGTAACATTCTCCGAATATCGAGGACACCAATGAACACCTGAATGTGTAAGAGTCATTAGCCTATGAGACCATCTCAAACCCTGTTCGTTCTTCAAGACAGATCGGGGTAGGTGCGAAATAAACCACCTAGCCAAAAGAGGAGTGCAACACAGAAGGGCCCCTCTTTTCTTTATAGTGCGAGTATGCAGAGAATGTAGGATATCTCCAAGCAGAGTAGGTACTGGATTGCGTGACAGGAAAACCTTAACCGCATTCACGTCTATGAGCTGGTCCAGATTAGGAAACAATACCAACCCATAGATGAGAAGGGCTAACATCTCTTCAAACGCTTGTAAGTCCAGGTTATCCAAAAAATGATGAGCTTTCTCAAACAAGAACTTATCCAAAAAACCCTTGACACCTCTCCTGGTTTCCCAATTTGCTACTACGTCAGATCGTTGTAAGGACAAAGCTTTAGCAATATATTCAGGTTTAGGGTCTTTTTCCATACCATTTAAAGGTACCTTGTTAAGGATGGGCACCCCCAGCAACAGAGAAAACTCCTCCATAGTAGGCACTAATTGGTAATCCGGAAAAGTGAAGCAGT
The DNA here is from genome assembly GCA_948472305.1 of Vicia faba. Lineage (NCBI taxonomy): Eukaryota > Viridiplantae > Streptophyta > Magnoliopsida > Fabales > Fabaceae > Vicia > Vicia faba. The sequence goes on from OX451739.1 coordinate 751,770,003, forward strand.
GATGTAGAGGGTCAAAGAATTGAAAGAGCACTTTTAACATTTCTTCATCAGGGTTTGAGGTGACCAAGCTGAGAAGTCGACCATGTCTTTCAGTGAAGGGAGAGCTTTCAGGAACCCTGGATACTAAATCCTTAAGCCGAGGAGGTACCTTTACCAGACTGAATTGGACAGTGAATCTGTAGGCGAGGGCCATGTCCTACAAAACAAGACAAAAATAAACCCTAAGAATCCTTGAAATGGTTAGTATGATATGCTATGCTATGATGTCATGATTATGCTTAGATATAGAAGATATAGCAAACACAAGCAAATCACACAAAGACCTTAGGTTTAAGGCTTACATGGGTTTTAAGGTAATACCCTCTTGAAGTTGGATTAGTTCAACCTGTCCTAAATATAGTAACCGGGTTCTAAGGGATCTCAATATCACCGATCTTTCCCCCTAATTTCGTTCCGATAGACAATTGACTTGCCACCAAACAAAACTCATGAGTCAAACCTCAATGAGTGTAGCATCGAGTATCAACCAACTTTGGGTTTACACCAAAGACGATTATCTCACTACGTCCTAAAAAGCCAAGTTGGTCAATTAAGGTGCTAAGGTCATTTGACGCTTTATGATACCACGCAGCGGCCCCATATTCTCCTTGATTACTCAAGGGCTACCGGTACACACCAAAGTATCGCATCAACGTAGCTACTGCTTCAACCGTGTCGGTATACCCCGCACAACTCCCTCACAGTTTATTGCTACTTACCTAAAAGGAATTCCCCGATCCGGGTTTAGGATCCAAATAACCCAAATAGATAACCTCAAAAGTAAAGCAAACAAACAAGCAAATAGTTTAGAAATGATCTATACCCTAAGGTAAACCCCACTTTTATAATATAGTCCCCAGCAGAGTCGCCAGTTCTGTGATACAGTGGCAGAACTGACTGTTAATACTGGTTTTGTGTTTGCATTCGCTAATGTACGGTAAGCAAGAGTCGCCACCGTCTTTTACTTTATCCAACAAAGGAAAAGGGAAAAGAACAGAAAAAAACTTTTTTGAGTTGTTTCTGAGTACGAGGGGTAGATTATAGAAAGGGAAGGTGTTAGCACCCTTTCTATCCATGGTTTTCCATGGGCTCTTAGGTACTTGCTCATTTTTAAATTGCTTTTGTGTGTGTTTTGAAAAGTTTTGAAGATGCCTTAGTGCGGCGTTTCACTTTATGGTAACCCTTGTATCAGTCCTCAAGAGTGTGATAAAGCATTTTTGAAAACTTTGTTTGAAAAATGTTTGAAATTGTAAGTGTGAAAAATTGATTGTTTTGAGCAAGTACTTAAAAGTTCTACCTACTCGAAAAAGACTATTCGTTTTCTTATTTCCTTTAGACAATGCTATCCTACTATTAAGGAGTAGGTAGCTCCATCGTTGGAGTTTAAAGGGACAATCGAAAGGGACGATTACAGTCACTTAAGGCAACAGGGAAAGATCTCTTAGTAACTGTCCAAAAGTTCTAAGATCGCATTTTATTTATACGAGGCAACCTTCGAAAGGGACTTGCGACCTCTGAATTAGAGGACAATTACTAAAAATTCTAATGTTTCGAGAATAGTGACCGTTTTCCGAAGGCAACTGAAGTGGGGCATACCCTAGGGGTAAGCATGTGCAAGTGTTTGATTTCAGTTTATTTATCTTTGCACAATTATGGTGTTCTACTGTTTTAAACATTTGACTTATCTTTTGCATACAATCCTATTATCCATACATCTTACAATTAATAGTAGCAAAAAGATAAAATGCAAGAATCTAAAATCTAGCTATTACAAGACTTTGGGGAGGGGGTTACATAACCAAACTTGGGGGAAAGTGGCAAATAAATAAGAAAAACAGTAAATAAAAACCTATTTTACCAATATTACAAACTATTGACAATTACAATAATTTGGAAAAAAGAAAATAAATAAGCGCGTGAGAAAATAAAACGGGGATAAAACCTAAGTCCTAAAAAACTTAACAATTAAAGAGCAAATATTTTTGTCATTTTTTTTTATGTTAAAAGAAATATTTGAAAACTTAACCTAAATCTAATTAATTTTTATTTAATAAAAATTATCAAGTTACAATAATCAAAATTAATTAATTAATTTTTTAATTTAATTTAACAAAATAATTTTAATTATCAACCTAATTCTATTTATTGATTTTTTGTTTTTTTTATTATTAAGGAAAAGGAAATTAAGACAATTAAAATAAAATAAAGTGATAGTAAAAAAAGTGAATGGGCCCGGTGTTGTTTGGCCAATTGGGGGGTGAGAACTGAATATTTACAAGGCCCAAAGGTGCTGGCCCAAATGCCAGAGTATTCCAGCGTAATCAGTCTTCAAGGAGTGCACCATGGATCTTCAATTCTGGAGCGCTGGATCTGTTTTGAGATGATCCAAGGGATGGGGATCTGAGGACATATGGTGAATGCTTGACTAGGAGATGTATTAGATATGCCGGATAATATTGGAAAAAATAAATTGCTGGACCTGGGGCTCGAGCCCAGGTCCTCTCCTTTGAACACGCACTAGCTTACCACTGGGCTGTCTTGGTCATTCAAACATAAAACAACACAAAAACATAATATATGAAAAACGGCCATCTATATTAAAATAATAAAAAAACGCGCGAGAATTTGAATTGGCTAATGGAAGATTGCCACACATCACCCCCTTCCTCCCTCCGTCGTTTTAGACATTCAGACCTATAGTGACGGTCTATGTCTGTAGCTATACCTCTTGCAACTCAATAAAACCAGAATATGCAACATAAATCAAATGTGAGGCCATGGATCGATTGGCCTCACCCTCCTAATCATGACAATGCCCTTAATTTCATCCAATTCTTTCTCTATCTAAGGTTCCCCAAATTGGAACTCGGAACCCTAACAATGGTGGATCCTCATACATGCGCTCAAACTCAAAATAACACATCAAAAAAGTTTTATGCATCACCACGAATCAAAATATACAAGCAAATTGAATTAATAATGGATGAATGGATGAAAACGGATTTGGAAAAATTAAGTGCAAACCGTGAATTGGCGAGGGTGTCTCAGACTGTTTTGAGGCTTGGTAATGATTGGAATCGCTCCAGGAGACTTCCAGAAACGTGTTTTGACACCTGGTTGGGATTGAAACAAGCTGGAAGTGGGAGTTCAAATTTGACAACTTAGTGTTTTTTTTCCAAATTTGACAGGGGTTCTCCAGATCCTCTCCTTCTGTTTGATGCTTTCCAAAAGCTTGCTTATATAGAGAGTAGTGAGAGAACACGAAAATATCAAGCTTGTAACAGCCAGAGACAAGTTCTTGAATTCCATGAATGACCCTTTTAAACCTTGGCCAAAGTCATGGGATTTTGTCCCATTTTGAATTTTGAATGAGTGCCAATATCATGGTCTTACTGTACACGAAAATTGGGACCCCTCCATGCATTAAAGCAAGCTTTAAACATATTATTTGTAATAATCTTGATTTATTTGATTTTAATTAATTAAAAATTAATATAAAATGCAAATAAAGTCAATACTATACAAAAATGTGTTTAGGAGTCCTCTATGATCTTAGAAACATGTTTGAAGTTCAAGAGTTTGAGCTATTGCCTAAAAAATTCAAATTTGCCCAATGCATATTTCTTGAAATTTCCCAAATTTTCCCAACTTGGGCAAGCCATGACTTACTCAATTTTTACCTCATGATGATGATCTTGTACTTTTTGGAAATCCCGAGATGTCTACTTAAATCCTTATTTTGATAAATTTTGCTTTTTAAGATGTTATCTTGATGTTAAAGGTCTTGGCAATAAGTGGCTTTTATTGACTTTCTAAAAATGACCTGTAATGTATGAACCTGTATCTTTCAAATGGTACATTTCTTGGGCTTGAGGCCTGAAGAGAAGTTGTAGGTAATTTTATTTTATTCAAAATGAGCTTTGGTTGGAAAATTTCTGATAATTTATGAGAAAGTTATGCTTGGTCAAAGTTTGGTTGACTTTTCCTATAGAAACCCTAATTTTCTATTTTTGACTTCTGATGAATTAGGAGCATTTCTTGAGGAATCATGATCAACCCTTGATCAAATGATGGATATCACTTTAGAATGTTGACGTTGACCAAAAATCTTGAAGTTTGACTGTATATAGGTCACAGTTGACTTTTGACCTAGCACGGTTGATTTTCCAATACTTGAGCAATTGTCTGAGCAAACTTATTGAGCAAAGCATGAAACTTGGCATGGATGATCTTGAGGATAGTTTAGGACCATGGGAATAATTGGAGACCATTGGAGCTCAAACATCTTGATGAAAATGGAAACCCTAGTTGGGGGCTCATTGCCTTAGGATGGGATTTTTCCTGATTAATTCTTGAGCATCCTTGGGGAAAGTTGAGGATCTCAATAGGAATGTGTTGAGTAAAATGAGAGGGAAAATTTTTGGGTACAACACCTTCGAAGGAGATACATGTGGGATATTCGAAGGACACACAAATGGTGCCTTCGAAGGACCTAAAATTGGTCCATTCGAAGGACACATAATTGTGGGAAACCAGTTTGTTTTATGATGAGTCTTGGCCCGCGATTTTTGCTAGACAATGTTCAACATGAGTCCAAGCCCAAGCCTCCTGCACAATTGCATTTGAAGGAGGTAAAAAAGGAGCTTCGACTATCCAGAAAGGAGGTTTCGATTGTGCTAGTTGAAAAGTTTCACATCAAGCTACTAAGGCAGATAGTGTCTCAATCAAAGAAACCACAATGATGAGGCCTAGAGCCATTCTAAGGAAGCAACTCAGGGCTAATCAAATAACAAGGCATGGAGGAATTTGAAGGAGTCAGGGAATGAAACATGTCCAGGTTCATCCCAAAACCCAAAAAGACAGGAATCCATCAAAAAAAGGCAATCCTTTAATTTGTCTAATTTTGCCTTCAAAGCCTAGTTAAAGGCTGTCCCTTGCCATTTCGATTACCCTCTACACCCCTGTAAATACAAGCCTAAGGACACATTGCCAAGGACGAAAAAAGAGATAAGAAACACACTGCCTCAGAAAGTCACACCAAAAAATCTCAAAATCTTCACAAAGTGATCCAAAATCGAAGCAACCTTCACATGCCTCTTCAACAAGCTCTCCACTCACTCCCTGAAGGTTGCAGGAGGTGTTCCCAAGCACTAGGCAAGCCCAACATACGCTGGAACATCACTCACACAATCTCTCCATTGGTAATTTGCTTTCGGTATAAAACTAGCTAAGTATGCAGTTTTTAAATTCATCTTAATCATACATTCATGTTATTGATAATGTTTGTGATTGCTTTCATGTGTTACATACAAGGTTAAGCGCAAGGATGAGATCGTGCCATTTCTAGGGCACGATCTATATTTTCTTTCGAATCTCAGGATTCATGATGTTGCAAGACGAAATAAATTTCGATTCAGACCCAAGGGATTCGAACTAGGATGATGCAGCCATAAGCTATTGAATCCAAGACTAGATTCGACCCAAGTATGGATTTTTATTTTTGTTTCTTTAATAAATTTCCTGCAGATCTAGTGTTCCCAGATCAAAGGAGTATATCATGCACATTCGACCAGTTTCCTCATTGGATCAAAAGGCACCTCTAGGCTCCTTTTCGATCCAGGCCTGCATTCTATAATTTACATAGTTTCTTTCACTATCCTGGCCCTTTAAATTTTGTTGTGTTATTAAATTATTTCCTTTTATTTATTTTGTTCTATTTACTCAGCAAAATAATTATAAAAAAATCACAAAAATTAGGTCTAGTCTTTTATAATTAAAATTAATTCTATTAACTAATTAATTAATTATTTTAACCTTTTCTTTAATTTAAAACTAAATATAATTAGGATTTTAATTAAATCATTTTCCCAAAATAAAAACAAAACAAAAAGATTTCCTTTCACTTAGGATTTAGACGTTATTTTCAATTCGCGCACATTTATTTACTTTCACACTTTTTTCTATATTATTGTAACTGCTTACTGGGTTGTAATAGTTAAAATTAGGACTTTATTTTCTTCTTTTTATTTCTCCCCTAAATTTTGGACTATGTAACTAATCCCCCACCCCGAAGCTTTGTAATAGCGTAGATTTAAATTCCGCATTTTAATTTCCTACAAATTATTAACTGTCTAGATGCTTCACTAATAGGATTTTATAGCAAGAATTAAAACCAATGCTAGAAAACTTAACACAAGACAAAAATAACTGAAAACAAACACATTTGAACATGCGCACCTCTAGGGTACTCCCGCTTTGGTTGCCTTCGAAAAAATAGTCATAACTCTCGAAACATGAGAGATTTTAGTGGCTACCCTCTGGTTTAAAAAGATCATCAGTCCCTCGATGACCCTCTCGACGTTGCCTCGGTAAACAATAATATTAAAACCCTAGGGTAGTTAATAAAACTTCTTGCTAAGTTGCCTTCGTGACTATAAAACGTCCCTTTAAATGTCCCTCAAACATCCAACGATAGGGCTACCTACTCACTAATAGTAGGCTAGCATTGTCTAAAGGAAAGGAGGAAAAGAACGACCCTTTCGAGTAAAGTAGATAGTTCCTAGATGCTATGCTTAAAAAAAACTTTTACTCTTGCATAAATTTTTTTTCAAAAACCTTTCCAAAAAACGCCCGTAGAAAACTATAGATGTAAAGGGTGCTAACACCTTCCCTTTCCATAATCTATCCCCCTTACTCAGAAAACTCTCGAAAGGTCTTTTTCTGTTCTTTTCACCCTTTCCTTTGTTGGATAAAAGAAAAGTCGATGGCGACTCTTGCTTACCATAAAATTTGTGAATGCAAATGCAAAACCAGTATAACAGTTGGTTATGCCACCGTATCACAAGTAGCATCAAGTACTCTATCAAGGGAGAGATTCTCATTGACATATTTTGGGGAAGACGATGTATGATGTTGAGACATCTTTGAATATTTTTGAGCAAGATGATGAAGAATGACTAAGGTTATTTTTCTATAGAGGAGAATGAAAATTTTATGAAAGTAGAAGGATGCTATTTCGTAGCGTATGGGAAACACTTTGAGCTAGTCCTGTAATGATTGCTTTCAAAATTTTATTTGTTGGAAACACAAATAATATAATATCACTTTAATGATATTCCCACACACCTTTAATTGCTATAAACCCTCATATAGGCAAGTCCCTAATTTTCTTCTTAAGTTCTCAAACTGATTAGCATCCAAAGCCTTAGTGAAAATGTCAGCCAGTTGCAATTCAGTGGCTACATGTTCTAAGATAACAATCTTTTCTTCAACAAGCTCTCTTATGAAGTGATGACTGATATAAATATGTTTGGTCCTGCTGTGTTGAATGTGATTATTTGATATGTTAATGGCACTTAAATTGTCACAGAATAATGTCATGACATCTTGTTTGACATTGTATTCTGTTAACATTTGTTTCATCCAAACCAATTGAGAACAACTGTTTCCTGCAGTAATATACTCAGCCTCTGCAGTGGATAGAGAAACACAATTTTGCTTCTTACTGAACCAAGATATGAGATTATTTCCCAGAAAGAAGCATCCTCCCAATGCACTTTTTCTATCATAAACACTTCCTGCCCAATCAGCATCACAAAAACCAGTCAAGGCATAATTAGATCCATGAGAGTATAGCATACCATAGTCACTTGTCCCATTCAAATATTTAATAATTCTCTTCACATGGTTGGCATGGATAACTTTAGGATCAACTTGATATTTTACACACACTTCTAAAACAAAGGCAATGTCTGGTCTGATAGCTGTGAGATATAGAAGGCTGCCTATCATACTTCTGTAAATACTTTGATCTACACTTACTCCTTTTTCATCTTTAGTCAAATTAAGATGTGTGGGAGCAGGGGTTCTTTTGTGACTGGAATTTTCCATCCCAAACTTCTTCACTATATTCTTGGCATACTTGCTCTGAGATAAAAATATGGAATCTTCCATTTTTTTAACTTGCAGACCAAGAAAATAAGTTAATTCACCAACAAGACTCATCTCAAATTCTGACTGCATTTGCTTGACAAAATGTTGAACCATCTCATTTGACATCCCACCAAACATAATATCATCAACATAAATATGTGCAATCATGATCTTCCCTTCTTCTTCCTTGACAAAAAGAGTTTTGTCTATGCCACCTTTCCTGTATCCATTCTTAACAATAAATTCTGTTAGTCTCTCATACCAAGCTCTTGGAGCTTGCTTTAATCCATACAGAGCTTTCTTCAGTTTGTATACATGTTTAGGAAAACTTGGATCAACAAACCCCTTTAGTTGTTCCACATAAACTTCTTCATTCAGATAGCCATTTAAGAAGGCACTTTTTACATCAATTTGAAACAATTTAAATTTCAGTATGTATGCAACTCCCAAGAGTAGTCTGATTGATTCAAGTCTGGCCACAGGGGAAAAAGTTTCATCAAAGTCAACTCCTTCAATTTGAGTATACCCTTGTGCAACTAACCTTACCTTGTTTCTAGTGACCACCCATGTTTCATCAGATTTATTCTTGTACACCCATTTTGTGCCAATCATATTTGTCCCTTCAGGTCTTGGAACAATATCCCAAACTTCATTTCTACTGAATTGTTCTAGCTCTTCTTGCATAGCATTAATCCATAAATCATCAGTTAGGGCCTCTTTGACATTCTTAGGCTCAATTTTTGACACAAAGCAAGAGTTTGATATCCCATGTCTTGATTTGGTAGTAACTCCTTTATTTAGATCTCCTATGATAAGCTCCTTAGGATGATCTCTCTGGGTTCTAATTGAAGGTACTTTATTGAGATGACTAGGCTCAGGATCTTCTTGAGGTGGATTATAATCAATACTTATGTCATTAGATTCTGTTGGAATATCAGACATAGATGTTCCAACATCTTCTGAGACATCTTCTTCAGCACTCCATCCTCTATCATCAATAATAACATTTATTGACTCCATCATAACTTTGGTTTTGGAGTTAAAAACTCTGTAAGCTCTGCTATTTATAGAGTAGCCCAGGAATATTCCTTTCTCACTCTTGGGATCCATCTTCCTCCTTTGTTCATGATCAACTAAGATGTAACATTTACTTCCAAAAACATGAAAGTATTTAACAGTTGGTTTTATTCCCTTCCATATTTCATACAAGGTGGCTGAAGTGCCTTTCCTTAGAGTGACTCTATTATGGATATAGCATGCAATATTCATAGCTTCAGCCCAAAAATGGTAGGGTAACTTCTTAGCATGAATCGTGGCTCTGGCAGATTCTTAGAGAGTTCTATTCTTGCGTTCCACAATCCCATTTTGTTGAGGAGTAATGGGAGAAGAGAATTCATGGCTGATTCCTTCAGAGGAGAAAAAGTCAGCAAATTTATTGTTCTCAAATTCCTTTCCATGATCACTTTTGATTCTTATAAAATGACTTTCCTTTTCCATTTGAAGTTTTTGACATTGATCTTTAAACACTTTAAAAGTTTCTGATTTTTCTCTAATAAAGCTTATCCATGTGTATCTAGAAAAATCATCTACAACAACATATGCATACTTCTTACCACCAAGACTTTCAACCTGCATAGGTACCATCAAGTCCATGTGAGGAAGTTCCAAAACTTTTGATGTAGTGAGATGTTGGATCTTCTGATGTGACATCTTAGTTTGCTTTTCAATCTGGCAGTTACCATATATTCTACCTTCTTCTATCTTGAGCTTAGGAATCTCTCTTACTGCTTCTACATATATAATTCTTTTCATACCTTTCAGATGCAAGTGCCCCAATTTTTGATTCCATAGTTTAACTTTATTCTCTTTGGCTAAAACACGTGTTGAGGAGAGGTTCAACTCTTTAGGAACCCATAGATAACAGTTGTCTTTAGATCTGATTCCTTTCATAATAACTTTATTCTTTTCATTGCACACAAGACATTCTTCCTTGGTGAAGTTAACTTTGAATCCTTGATCACACAATTGGCTTACACTTATCAGGTTAGCTGTTAACCCTTTAACAAGTAACACATTATCAAGCTTAGGGACTCCTGAACAATCAAGCTTGCCAACACCTTTGATTTCACCTTTTGCTCCATCACTAAAAGTCACATAACTGGTGGAATGATATTTGACATCTACCAACAGATTCTTGACACCTGTCATGTGTCTAGAACATCCATTGTCAAAATACCAGTCATCTTTGGATGATACTCCGAGGGAGGTGTGAGCTATGAAACTAGGAACATTAGACTTGGGAATTCACTATTTCTTCTTTTTGCTATTTTGTGGAATCTTATCAGTCTTGGGAGGAGTAGTAGTCTTAGGATACCCATACAAATTGAAATAGAAGGTCCTTATATGACCAAGCCTTCCACAATGATGACATCTCCAGGGATGGGGATTCTCCTTGGTGTGATTAAAATTTTTCTTGCCATGATGTCCTTTCTTGCCATGATGTTTAGACATTTGATTCGACATCCTTCGTTTAGGCTTGGCATGAGTGGAATCTACTGACGCTTCTTTAGAATTTGGTTCCTTTTTCTCATTAAACCCTATACCACTCTTGTCTCCTGTCACTCTTCCTGCTTGAAGAATTTCATCTAAAGTGTCAGACCTATTATTCAACATTTTGAGAGATTTGACCATTCTATCAAGGTTTGAATTCAAGGAGGTCACTTCACTTTCCAATTTAGAAATAGTTTTTAAATGCTCTTCCCTTTCTTCCTTTAGCTGAGTTATGAGGAATTTCTGTTTCTCCCCTTCAAGGCACACTTCTGCACTTCTGAGACACAATTCTTTGTATGAAGCAGTTAACTCATCAAAGGTTAGTTCCCCATCACTAGACTCTTCATCAGATGCATATTTCCCTGTCAATGCTTTAATATACTTGGCAGATTCTTCAAGATCACTCTCTGAGTCCTCTTCAGACCAAGTAACATACATATTCTTCTTTTGTTTCTTAAGATATGTAGGACATTCAGTTCTAATGTGACCAAAGCCTTCACACTCATTGCATTGTACTCCCTTCCCTTGAGTGGATTTTTCTTCAGCCATTTTTCTTCCAAACTCATTTGACTTATGGATGTCAGATGAGATGTTCTTGACATTTAATCTTTGGTTCCTATCCATTATTTTTATCACTTTGTTAAACTATCTTCCAAGCATAGCTAAGGCATTTGATATTCCTCCATCTGTATCCAAATTACAGTCTTCCTCTTCATCTTCAGTATTTGATACAAATGCTATGCTTTTGTTCTTCTTTTCAGATCTTTCATTGATGCTTAATTCAAATGTCAGGAGGGACCCAACAAGTTCATCCACTTTCATTTTGTCAATGTCTTGAGCTTATTCTATAGCAGTCACTTTCATATCAAATATCTTGGGAAGAGACCTGAGCATCTTTCTCACCAATTTGCCTTCTGGTATTTTCTCTCCTAATGCACTAAATGCATTAGCAATTTCAAGAATGTTCATATGGAAGTCATTAATACTTTTATCATCCCTCATTCTCAAATTCTCAAATTTTGTGGTGAGCAACTGAAGTCTTGACATCTTAGCTTTGGATGTTCTTTCATGAGTAGATATAAGAATTCCCCATGCATCCTTAGCTACTTCACATGTGTTCACTAATATGAAAATATTCTTGTCAATTCCATTGAATATAACATTCAAGGCTTTAGAATTTCCAAGAGCAATTTCATCTTCTTCTTTAGACCAATCTTCTTCTGGTTTTAACTCAGAAGTAGGTTATCCATTTTCTCCCAATTTGACAGGGTGTTTCCATCCTTTTAAAATAGCTTTCCGAGCTCTGTTGTCCAAAGAATTTAAAAAGGCCACCATACGTGGTTTCCATTAGTCATAATTACTTCCATACAAAATGAGTGGTCTGTTCATAAATCCTCCTTCCTTGTCTATAGTACCAGAAAGTATCTTCCCTAGATCTCACCCAGATAAAGAGCATGATGCCTGCTCTGATACCAATTGAAATTCTGGTATCAGATATGTGATGTTGAATGAGATGTCACGACACAAATATCTGTTTACAAGTAAAGAGCAGTAATAATAAAAGCAGTAAAAACACAAGAGATTGTTCACCCAGTTCAGTGTACAACAACACCTACTCTGGGGGCTACCAAGCCAGGGACAAGTCCATTAAATAATATTAATTCATAGACCCTCAGTAAACAACCAGTTTATGATCTAATCACTTAATCACTACCTGTGCTATACTTCTTCCTAAGACTCACCTAGGTATGAGGCCCTCCTCAAATCCTTTCAATGACTTACAACGAAGAACCAACATAAATACTAGTTTTAAAGACTTCAATCATTCAATGCTTAAAAGCTTATGAATGATACATAATTAACAATATAAATAACGACACAAGTATTAAATCAATACTAGAGTGTTTGACAATTAAAAGACTTAGACTTTTTAAAACAGAAAGAAAGTATTCTTCTTTAAAAGTTGCAGTGGTTTGAATAAGGAAGCAAGTCCTTATATATGCGCAGTTGTGGGCTTGGGCTTAAAACCAAATATTCAATTATTTTTAATGTTTCCATAAAAATAGGCCAAGATAAAATCCATGCAATTTGAAAAATATTCCTCCATATTTTTCGCAGCCTGTGAGTCACAAATCCTGAATTATGGAGCGCAGTAAATTAGGAAATAGAAAAACATAAACTGATGTTGGCTGAGTTCAGTTCAGGAGGCAGATGTCTAGACATCTACTTTGACATCATTCAAAATAGTTTACTACAAATGTCAAGACATTTATCAAAACATTAACAACACATTGTTTTACCAAAATTGCTGCCAACAAACACTTACAAATGCTACTTGTGACATTTTCCATTTGAAAAAACAAATAAAGTTGCCTTATCCCTCAAGTAATTCTATTGCATCTCATAAATTTGAACTTTATCACTTTGACATTTGGGGGCCCTTATCCATTCCATCCATACATAAGCACAATTACTTTAGACCATTCTTTATGAACACACACAATTTATATGGATAATCCTTTTGAAATCCAAGTCTGAAGTATCCATACAAGTTTAAAACTTTATAGCCATGGTCATTAGTCAATTTCACATTACACCCAAAACTGTAAGGTCATACAATGAACCTGAGTTTATGTTACACCATTTCTATGCATCCAAAGGTATTATGCATCAGAGGTCATGTGTTAAAAATACTCAACAAAATAGTAGGGTTGAGAGGAAACGTCAGCACCTGTTGAATGTAGGTAGAGTCATATTGTATCAATTTAAATTACCTAATACCTATTGATCCTTTTCCCTTCAATTTGCAACTTTCATTATCAATCGAGTCCCAACACCTATCCTTTATCACAAGTCACCATACCAAATACTGCACAATAAACTCCCTGAATTTGATACCCTCAAAGTGTTTGGCTCTTTATGTTATGCTTCAACACTCCAATCTCATAGAACCAAATTGGATCCTAGAGCAAGGAAGTCCATTTTTCTAGGATATAAATCTGGTATGAAAGACAACATTTTTCTTGATTTTAATACTAATAAAGTATTTGTATCTAGCAGTGTTATATTTCATGAGCATATCTTACCCTATAAATCCATAAGCCACACTTCATGGTCTTACTTTCCATCTAAATCTGATAACTCTACTTCCATAAGACACACTGACCATGTCACACTAGTTCAAATTAACCATGACCACACTATAATAGATCAACATGATATTATACCCAACACACCTACACCATCATCAACATCACTACCTGACCTTACTTCATACACAAACACACCTGATAACACACACGAGTCTCCTACCATTAATGATGCTCAACCCACACAAACTGACGTGCCTCTTGCATCAGATAGTAATGACTAATTACCTTCATCAACAAAACTTCGTCAAGGGTGAGACGCCATCCCTCTTATTTTCAAGATTACAAATGCAATTCTCTTACTACATTAAATCAATATTCCAAGTTATTCTCTATCCCTTGTTCAATTACATTTCTCATAAACACTTGTCTCCCATACATTGGTATTATGCATTATCATTAGTGTCTCATACTGAACCTAAGAGATACACTGAAGCATTTAAGTATCAATGCTGGAAGCAAGCCATGTATCTTGAACTTTTAGCTCTTGAGAAAACTGACACTTGGAAGATTGTAAACCTCCCACCTGGTGTTACATCAATTGATTGTAGATGGGTTTATGAGATTAAGTACCTAGCTGGTCAGTTAATTGATAGGTTTAAATCAAGGTTGGTATCAGTAATATGGTGGGAGAACTGACTTGATTGTTTTGTGTTTTATCGCAATTGTTACGGATAGCAAGAGTCGCCACCGACTTTTCTTTTATCTAATAAGGAAAGGGTGAAAAGAACAGGAATAACCTTTGAGATGTTTTCTTGAGTTCGGGGGGTAGGTTATGAAAATGGAAGGTGTTATCACCCTTTCATCCATAGTTATCTATGGGCTCTTAGTTGCTTTTCTAGCTCACTTTTGAAATTGCTTTGTTTGAAATGTGTTTGTGTTGGGTTTTGAAAGTATTTTTGAAAAGCGCATTCATTTAGGCAAACTTTGTAATGATTCTCGTCTCTATAAGAATGCATACAAAGTGTTGGACTTTTTGAAAATATTTCATGTTTAGAAAGTGTTTGGTGTATTTTTGAAGATGAATTGTGAGCAAGAAACTAAGAACGTTCTGCCTACTCAAAAGTCTTTTGTTCATTTCTCTCTACCTTTGACATTGCTATCTTACCATTGATTGGTAAGAAGCCTTATCTTTGGATGTAAAGGGACGGGTGTGGGTCGTCGTATAGTAATAGAAAGAAATATTGTAGGATACCTTAGCAATTTTTGTAAGGGTTTAAGATCGTTTACCGAAGGCAACATTAAAGGGTCATCGAGGGATTACGATCTTGTATTTGAGGGTCATTGCTAAAGTATCCCATGTTCGAGGGACATGTCTGTTTTATCCGAGGCAACAAGTGTGCAAAGTGTTTGTTTTTCATGCATTGTTTATCTTGAATTAGGGTTTTCTACTTGTTGATTTTAGTCTTCCCATACAAACCCTAATTACTAGCATTTATATTGAAAGCGATAAATTACGAAAATGTAAAATTCTACGCTATTACATCATTTGGGGATGGGGACACAATTTATAAATGGAGGATGAAAGCAATAAAGTTCTAATTATACTATTACAACCATATTTAATATTTCAAGATAAAATGTGCAAGAATATAAAAGCAATGTGAAAGGAAAAGAAAATTGTTTTTTTTTGTTTATGAAAAGTCTTGATTTAACTAAACTAATAAAAGGAATGAATTTAATTAATAAAAATACCTAAATTATAAGTTGGTTTAATTAGGAAATAAAGTCAAAGCAAAAACTAAGTTAAAAATTAATTTAATCAAGAAAAGAAATTTGTTAAGAAAAATGTTTTTTTATAGTTTTTAATAAAGAAAAAAAACCTAAAAGATGCTACATTGAATAAATCATGAATAATGAAAATAAAAATATTTTCGGTGAGATTTTTATATATTATTAAAATATACCTAATAAACTAGTAGTGTGCAAAAAATTAGTTCAAAAGGAGTTAATTTGATGAGTTAAATAAATTGTTGAAGTTTGTTAAAAATGTAAAATGAGTCAAGTGATAAAAATAAGGTTTTGGTCTTGCCAAGGCTTGAACTCAAGACATTCAGGTTGATGACTCAAAAGAATAGCACTAGGCCAGACACGTTTTCTTGTCAACCATACGCTTGCATAACATTATATGAGAAGATTGCTTCCTGAAATCACAAAAATCACAAAAATAACACAAAAGTGGGGTTCACTATGGTTTGAACCCGTACCCTTAGGATAAGAGGTGACATGAAACGTGCGCTGCTTTCCAGTGGGGTGGCTGTTACATCCATTAGTGAAACAATAATCATTAAATATAAAATGAACTTAGATGTAAAAATTTGAAAATGGTCAAGCCCTCCTTCTTCTTCCTCCTGCACGCTAACAGTTACGGTAATAACATATATTTTCCATTTTTTTCAAAAAGACTCTAACTTCCTCATTTCTCAACCAAATTCCAAAATGTAAAAATGAAACTTGCTTAGAATTTCGCAAGGATTTCAAATATGTAATTAGTTTTTATTTATTCCCACTATAACTCACGAATTTCTACCTGTACCAAACTGAAAACCTAAATGTCCAAAAAATTCAGTTTCAAAATTCTCATCCCACAGTCAATTAAAATGAAATTTAAGGATATGGTTAGCTTCATAGACATGATATATACATTTTATCTTTTGAAAGTAAGTGCAAATGATGCTTGTATCAAGATTTCAATGTCGGAAAAACTCACCTCTTGATGCAAAAATTCAATGGCCTCTAGACGACTTCCAGAAGCAATATGATGATTGCTTTAGCTTCCTGGGACCTTAGTGAGTATGTTGCAAATTTTACTTTGCCTTGAAAGTATCTGGATTGGTCTACTCAAGTCAAGTTGCAATGATAGATTTTGAAAATGGTGGATGATGTAAATGGTGTTACAATCAAGAAACAGGGGTATGGATAGTTTCTATACGATATGAAGTGTTTGGACAATAGTTGCAAGAGTGATGAGTTTCGAAGTTAAGGTTTCAAAAGTTTAAAATGGTGATTTTTGGTCAATTCAGGTTTGAGAGTGTATGAGAGAGTTTAAGGGCTTGTAAATTTGTGTCCTCAGTTGCATAAGAGTGTATTGATATATAGAAAAAGGTTTGAAGACTTGAGATGGTCAAATTACCAAGATCACATGTTATGGCATTTTTGCTTGTTTTTGAAGTAAAGTGGAAAACCAAAATCCCAATGTGTGGTACAAGCTATGTAGAGTGGTTGAATTAGTTTAAACATGCTTCTTCTGAGTTGCAAGGTTGAGTGTCTGCAGAAGGAGCCATTGAGAGGCTCAAGAAGGGTTGACTTTGTGAAAAATCTTGCTTTACAATAATGGATATGTTACTTTTTGCAATTTCAACCATAAATGGTATCAAGACTTGGACAAAATATCAAATCCTTGTGTAATACACTTAGGGACTGTGTAATTACTTAATTATGTAGAGATTTAGAAACAACATGGCCTGAAAAGTGAGATTGGATGATAAGGTTATGAGATTTGATTATGAGTTCATCACAAAAATGACTTATAATTAAAGTTTATCATGCCAACTTCAAGTCTTAGAATATCCTAACTCAAAAATGATCTCTTCAATTTCTTGGACACTTTGGAAAGCTTGGAACATCCTATACAACTTTCATGTTGGTCATTTTTGAAGAATCAACTTGGAACCATGTGAAAAGTTTCTATGAAGTTGGTACCAAAAATCTGCCTAACTAGGGCAAAATTTCACTAAGTGTTTTTCATACCATGTACAGGACTCTATGAATTTATAAATTGAAATCAAAGCACTTCCAGAAAAAGTTATGCCCTACAATGTTTTAGATCTCATTGAGATCTACAAATTTCATGTTAGAAGTGCTTCTTGCATCATCTTGCATCATGGTGAAAATTTGGCATGAAGTCATGAAAAAGATAAGGTTTAAAACAGAAAAAATTCTAAGTGTTGAAAACTTTGAATTTTTAAAGTTGAAATTTGAATTTCTGATTTATTGATGAATAATCTTCACATTTTGACATGTCTTGATGAAATATAATTTTTGAAACTTGATTTTGATCAAAAAGTCAAAGTTTGACTTTTCATTATACAATTGACCTTTTCATCAGTTGACCAAATTTCAATTATCAATCAATTGATCTTGAGAAATGTTTTGAACTATGCAATTAGGTCAATATGACGCATTTGAATCCTTGATATCATTTCTTAAGCCAATAAGTCATGTATTTGGTCAAAAGTCAAAAATCAAGCCTTCTCTATCAAAACCCATTTTGACCATTTTGCCCCTTTGGTGATTTGATAAAATTTCTTGAGGAATTGTAATCCAAATTTGACCCAATGGTTCATATAATTTCAAAATATATATATGGATCAACAATCATGAAGTTTGACTGTAAGTTGGCCACAATTGACTTTTTACCCAATACATCTAATTTTAGGTCATCTGATCAATTGACTGAGCAAACTTGAACTGCAAGACTTGAAATTTGACATGACCATTCTTGAAGGTCCAAAATGATACATGAAAGTCATATGAGGCATTAAAAGTCCATTTATCCGTATGCAAACTCAAAACCTAATTTGAGTCATCAGTGTTGAGGAAGTGTCTTGAGCTGATCAGTCCTTGTGCAATTTTGAGCAATTGAGAATATTGTGAGAAATTTCTTGAGAAATGAGAGGGAAAATTTTGGGGTACAACAGAATCCCCTATTCAATCTTCTTAAGCCTAAATAGTTAGATTGGAGGGTCCACCATTCGTGACTTTAAGGTGAAAGATGATTGAACACTAGAGTACCCAGAAATTTGCACTCGCTGATGTGTTAACTGATTGTGTCAGGAATGGGCTTAAAGATTCCATTTGGAGAATAATGGAATATTGTCAGAGATGGGCTTATATATTCCATTCAAAAGTGATAGAGATTCGTCGGAGATGGGCTTATAGATGCCATCTAAAGTGATTGTTGATAGAGATTGGAAGAAATATCAGAATAAATCTTTGGTCGATTTATACTGAAACAACAAATGTCCATATTTGTCTTCGACTAGATAAGAATCAGAAAATATTAGGGTCGATTAGCTGAACGAGAGAAAGTTTGTATCGAAATAGAATCAGGATAAATCATTGATCAATTTAAACTGAACCAACATAGGTCTTGAAGGAAGTGTTTGTCATGTAGATAGTCGCCCTGTCTTGTTTCAGGAACTTATCTATAATCAATTTGTTGGTAAAACCGTCCTATTTCAGGAGTTCATATCATTGGTGATAAAGATAGTCGCCCCGTCCTGTTTTGGGAATTGATCTTTATCTAAACAAAGAGAAAGAAAGATAGTTTCCCCGTCCTTTCTCGAGAGTTAATCTTTAATCTTCTCATGTAGATAGTTGCCCTATCTTGTTTCAGGTATTAATCTATAATCAATTTGTTGGTAAACCCGTCCTATTTCAGGTATTAATTTGAAATCCGCTTTTTGTTGGTCGTAGAGAGAGTTTCCCCGGCTTGCTTCGGGAATTAATCTCTGACCTATATGTGAAATGTTGATGTTACTTGCCTGTCTTTAACTGGAAGAATTAAATATAACCAAAAGAGGTCTTTGATTGTTGATTGAACTTTTCCTGCAAGGAAAAGAATTAGTTGCATGCAGATGTTTGCATGGCGTAATGATGTTCTCAAAATAAATGAGACTATGATATATGCATTTGTCATGCATGCTATGAAATGTTATTTTAGCGTATCCTTGTCTGAAAAATAAATCCTTGACAAGTGTTGGGGAGCCTTGGAAAGTTTAAATCCTAGATGGCTGTTGAGGATGAAGAATATGTGCATATTTAAGTTTTGCTTAGAACACTTTCACTGGGAATTCCTGTTTTGTTGAGGAGAACTCTGCTGAGGAATATTGACTTTGGTTTGAGAAAACTCTGTGGAGAGTTTTGATTTTTTCTTGGGAACTAGAACTCAAGAGTTTTAGTTGTCCATTGATTTATTGGGGAGCTATCTCTTGATTGGAGAGGAAGAAAGTTTAGCTGTTATCTGGTCGAATTCCAGGCGTCACACAACTTGCTGGTGATAGTGGCAAACTCTAACTGGGGAAGAGGAGTTTTGTTAGTGTTTTGAAGAAGTTAAACTGTTATCTGGTCGGGTCCAGGTTTTGTAGTAACTCGGACGTTTATCTGGTCGGGTCCAGGTTTCGGCAATTTGAACTGTTAAGTGGTATCTGGTCGGGTCCAGGTTTCAACAACTAGAACTGTTAACTGGTCGGGTCCAAGCTTCAACAATTTGAATTGTTAACTGGTCGAGTCCATGCTTTAGCAATTTGAACTTAAGGTTAACTAGTATCTGATTGGGTCCAGGATTCAGTAACTCAAACTGTTATCTGGTCGGGTCCAGGTTTCAGCAATGATTTAAGGAAGTTAAACTACCATCTGGTCGGGTCCAGGCTTTAGTAACTTAAAAATTGATATTAACTATTATCTGGTGGGGTCCAGGTTTCACAGTGAATTGAGGATAGGATGAAGTTGAACTAGCATCTGGCCGGGTCCAGGATTCTTAGTAACTTGCTTGGATATGAATGAAGTTGATCTATTATCTGGTCAGATCTAGGCTTCATAGTAACTCGCTTGGATAGGAATATAGTTGAACTATTATCTGGTCGGGTCTAGGCTTCATAGTAACTTGTTTTTGAAGAGAAATGAGTCAACTGTTATCTAGGCGGATTCCAGATTTCATGGTAACTTTTGGTGATAGTAACGACTCCGTTGAAGATGGTAATGACTTAACCAGAGGTTAAGGGTCTTGTCTGTTGATTTGTAGTACTCTGAGAGGCAAACTAAAACTAGGGAGTTTTTAGTTTTGTTGGGGAAATAAACCCTATTGAAGAGAATATTTGACGATCTGTAGGGGAGGTATTCTATAGAAAGGAACTCCATAAGACTTATTCTTTTAAGACCAAATCAGCAGGGAGAGAGTTTTTTGGAGGTTGAAACTCTGGTTGGGGATTTCATGAATTCAAATTTGTGGGGATATCCTTGAAATTGGCCTTGTGGGGATTTGTAGACAGTTTGTATTCTATCAGAGTGACAAATCCTATACTGATAGACAAACTGATAAGATAACGGGACATAGTCATACGCTTTAATCCCTAACTTTTGCCTGAACCATCTTATCAGATTTTCAGTCCAACGGGATACCCTTTTTTGCCTAAGCCTCCTTTTCAGGTTTTTGACTTTCCGGGTGTATAATATTTCATATATATCCCTAATATTTTCCCAAACCTTTTGGTTCGCCGGGATGCCCTTATTTTACCTAGGTATGTCAACCTAGCGGGTCTTTTTTCTTGCGCAGTATTTTATAACTATATTCGCGTTCATAGGATGCGAAGAATTGTCACTGTCTATGGTCGTAAGTGTTGTAGAAATGCTAGAAATTAATTATTCGATTGCACGTGACCTTTCACACGTGGGAGCCTGTTTGCCCCTAAAGTTAGTCTGGTGCACTTGATGTTTGAAGTTTTGATCAAATTTCTGATAGTATTGAACTTCCTATGTACCTTTTCTAAGAACTGTCATGGAAGGATCTAAAGACATGATACTGGCACCATCTGATACTACTGGCACAAACAAGCAATTTGGTGGTACCTGCGATCTTTGGTCA
Source organism: Vicia faba (assembly GCA_948472305.1). Lineage (NCBI taxonomy): Eukaryota > Viridiplantae > Streptophyta > Magnoliopsida > Fabales > Fabaceae > Vicia > Vicia faba. The sequence continues at coordinate 751,791,318 of OX451739.1, forward strand.
AGTCTCAGAATCTTCTAAGAACTGTCATGGAAGGATCCGAAGACATGATACTGACACCATCTGATACTATTGGCACAGACAAGCAATTTGGTGGTACCGGAAGTCTTCATAGTGGATTTTGTTCAAGTCCAATGGTTAACTTGCCATTTCCCCTCTAGTGATTCGGATGGAGACTTGCCCCTGGTTATTCAACATTTCTTTGAGAGATTCTTTGAATCTCGACTTGACTGCCCCATATGTGTTGGACAATGATCATACCGTTCCCTTTGATTATGAGAGATTTGTCATTGGAAGCGTCTTCCCATTTGAAGTGACTCTGTTGGTTGAGAGAGTTTTCGTTCACTGGATATTCTTTGTGTGAATTTCTGGGTTGTCAAACAATTAGCCATATGCAAACAATGGTATTCAAACAATGCAAAGTTTATGTCTGTCTTGAGATTTTTTTTTAAAACTGCACTTTTAAAGAGTTACAAAAATTTGTAAGAATATGAATTCAACTCGGGATCTATAATAGATCTTACAGGAGTCAGGATACCTTTTGTAACAACATTATTTTGAACTAACCTATGCTTCAATTAGGACTTTTAAAGGGTTATAACATGGCCTGGTTCACAGTTTAAGAAATAAAGGATAAGGCTCAAAGTTTATTTGTACCCAACCCGTTCTCCATGATGTTCTCCAGTCCTAAACTCAGTCGATCGCGCATTTATCTCCTACTAGAATTTAGAATGATATTTTTGTGATGGTTCAGATACTGGAAGTTTATTTGGGAAGGCAATCATTTTTGCAACATTTTTCATATTGTATAGGATTTGTAGTGACCTCTTTTTTTATCTACTATCCCTAATTTTTCCCTGACTATTCTTGTTTTGAGATTACAGCCAGTGAGATGCCCTAGTTTTTTCTTAAGTCTTCTTCATATGTTTTGACCTAGTGGGATTTTCTAAAGACTGCCTTATTTATGAGGAACCAAACACCATCTTTTTAATTCAGAAAGCTATTTGTGAAGTGACAGCTTGCGACTGAATGCGCATTTGAATCAACCGAGAAACTACCCTGCCCCAGGTTATGATTAAAGGTTTCAGTTTGTGCGGAAAAGAAAACTCCTACTTCTTTGGCTCAAAGGGGTTGACTAGGGATTATCTTCCTTATAACTCCACTATTTTGGGATTTGAAACAACGCCTGTACATTGTCAGCAAAGTCTGTCCAAAAGCATATTGTATGAGATTATGGTATTATTTTCGTCATCCTCCCTCTAAAGGCTTACAACTTGTAATCCAGAGTTGAATATCATACAAAAAGGAGTAAAAGTATAGTTTCAGTATAGTGAAAACGAATGGATTAAATCAAGACAAACATATGAAATGTATTAATGAGAACAACCAAAGTCTGACATAAGGACAAATGTTTAAACAAACATAGAAATTACAACTGAAAATTCGAATGAACAAAAATTTCTCCGCCTAAACTTTGTCACTTCAGATAGTGTTTCTTTGAAGGGTGACAGAAAAAATCCAGTTGACCATCTTGTGTAAATTCCGACACTCATTTGTTGATCAGGTCTTGAATCTTGTTCTTCAACGCCCAATAGTGATTAGTGTCGTGTCCCTGACTGTTGGAGTGGTATGCGCACCTTTCATTGTATTTGTAGTTGGGAGCAGAAGTGTTAGGTTTTTTAGGAGGCTCCCGTAATATAACCAGCTTGGCTTCCAACATTTGATACAATGCTTGAGCCAAGGACATGTTAATCTCGGTAAATTATATTTTGGGTGTATCTTGCTTAGACTGACCACCCTGTTGTGGTTGGCGAGGACGTTGTTGGACTCTTGGTGTAGTAGCCATTTTGAAAGGTGTTCTCTCAACCAAACCAACTTCTTGTCCTACTAGAGGCTTATTAATGACTCGATCCCCAATTCTAACTATTTGTTCCACATGGTTGCACCCGTCTTGATGAAGCTTGTTGACGAGGGCTCTCAGCTCTTCTTGTCCTCGAGCTAAGTTTTGGATAAAAGCCATATGTCCTAACATTTGAGTTCTCATCGTTGCTATCTCTGCTTGAAATTGCTTCAACTGGATATCCCTGTCGTCTTTAGGATTCTGCTTGGTGATGCTCTCAATGAGTAGTGCTTTCACTTCTTCTTGTCCCTTGGATAGATTCAGGAACAATTCTTGAAGCTGGTCATTTTGGGTATGAAGATCCTGGACAACTTGTTCAAGAGCCATTTTTACTGAAATAAGCAGTAAGAGGATGAGAAAACCTATATGGGGAAAACCTGTCATGGTATGATGCATGATATGTGGATGCAATGTTTTCAAGGATCTCGCGGGGTAAACACAAGAAAATGTCAGAAGTTGAATTGTTATCACAACTTTGAAGAACTTCGTATCGTTGAATGTCCTTCTACGAGAATCGAGCTCACCATGTCAAGTTGTTCATAGCCCTTGACTCAAGTTACCATGCTTTGGTCTTTAGTGGCATTTGGTTAGAGGAAAATAAATCCTCTTACCCCTTGATAGACGTCTGGTTCAACATAACAAACCCTTGAGATCCTTGAAATTGTTATTGAAAATTCTATGGTATGATGTCATGATGTTATGTGCAAATAAGCATACACACACACAAAGCACACAATTCCCTAGGTTTAGGCTTGCGTAGAGTTTATAGGTAAGTACCCTCTTGAATTTTAGTTGGTTCAACCTGTCCTAGAAAGTAACTGGGTTCTAGGGAATCTCAATATCATTGATCTTTCTTCATCAGACATTGTTTCAATGCAAACATCTTTATTGGCGACCGGAATATCTCGAAAGTCCAATCTCAATGAGCTTAGCATTGAGTATCAATCAGTCTTCGGCTCTACACCAAAGCCGTCTATCTCACTACTTTTTAATGGCTAAGTTGTTCAATTAAAGGTTCTAAGGTCAGTTAGTGCTTCATGACACCACACAACGGTCCCGTATTCTCCTTAATTCTCCATAAGGGATACCGGTATCCACAAATGTGCCACACTAACATAGCTATTGTCTCAATCATATCGGTCTACACCATATAGTCTCCACAGTCTTTGCTATTTACCTAATGATGTTCCCAGATCCGGGTAGAGGATCAATACAAACCCAAACAAGGATCCATAAATGTAAATCAAACAAATCAAATAATGAAAACAATTAAATATGATATAGCTCTAAGGTAAACCCCTTTTAAATAGTCCCCAACAGAGTCGCCAGTTCTGTAATACGGTGGGAGATATGACTTGGTTGTTTTGTGTTTTTCGCAATTATTGCGGATAACAAGAGATGCCACCGAATTTTCTTTTATCCAATAAGGAAAGGGTGAAAAGAACAGGAAATACCTTTGAGATATTTTCTTGAGTTCGAGGGGTAGGTTATGAAAAGGGAAGGTGTTAACTCCCATTTCATCCATAGTTATCTACGGGCTCTTAGTTGCTAGCTCACTTTGAAATGATTTATTTGAAATGTGTTTGTGTTTGTTTGAAAGTATTTTTGAAAAGTGCCTTTTTTTAGGCAAACTTTGTAATAATTCTCGTCTCTATAAGAATGCATATAAAGTGTTGACTTTTGAAAATATTTCATGGAAAAGTGTTGGTGTTTTTGAAATGTTGTGAGCAAGCAACTAAGAGCGTTCTACCTACTCAAAAAGTATTTTGTTCTTTTCTCTCTTCCTTTGACATTGCTACCTTACCATTGATTGGTAAGTAGCCTTATCTTTAGATGTAAAGGGACGGACATGGGTCATCGTATAGTCATGAATATCAATGTTGTGAGATATCTTAGCATTTCTCTTGAGAGACTAATATCATTTATAAGGCAACATTCGAAGCGTCATCAAGGGACTATGATCTTGTGTCTTTTATTGTTCTTGCTAAGATGTCTCACATGCATATCATGATATTTTTTAAGGCAACAAAGTGGAGTAAACCCTAGAGGTGCAAAGTGTGCAAGTGTATTGTATTTCATACTTGGTTTAATCTTGGATTAGGGTTTTCTAAATATTTGTTTTATCTTGCCATACAAACCCTAATTACTAGCATTTATATGAAAGTGATAAATTGCGAAAAATAAATATTCTACGCTATTACATCATTTGAAGATGGGGTGTACAAATTTATAAATGAGGATTACAAGAAATTAAATTCTAATTATCTATTACAACTATATTGAGTTTGAATAAATGTATAAGAAACAAAATGAATATAATGTACAAGAAATGGAATGAATATAATGTACAAATAATAAAATGAATATAATGTACAAGTATGAATGGATAAAGAGTGACTTTTTTTGAATTAAAGATTTTGACCTAATTAAGATTAAAAGAAAATAATTAACTAACATAAAAAAATTAAAATTAAGTTAAATAAAAGAAATTAATTTATTTAAAGAAAAAAACTTTTTTGTCTTTTAAGTTTTTGTGAATTTAATTAAACTAGTGAATAAGATTAAATAAAAAGTCCTAAGTTCTAATTTAATTTTGAAAAAGAATTAAGTTTGTATAGGAAAATATTTTGTCTTTTTGTCTTGGAAGGAAAAAAAATAAGTATATGTATATAGTATGAATAATAAATAAAATATTTGTCTCTTTTGTTAATAAAATAATTATTAATATTAATATTAACAAAAATAATAATAAAAGAAAAAGAAAAGAAACGAAAATAAATAGAAAAGGTCAGGGGGTGAAAGTTTAATTTGAGTGTTTGTTAGTAAAACAAGAATTTTTGGTTAGAGCCTGGCCCATTGGCAGTTTTTATACACAACAAAAGAAATTAAAAAAACATGTGATTTGGGCCTGCGTCGTATACTGAGTAATAAGGAGTGTTGTATGAGAATGAGGCTAGGTTGGGCTGATAACAAATAGCAAAAGGGGGGGGGGGGGGGGTGGCCTTGAAGAGATACTGGGCTTGGTTGATTGGGCTTGAGAATTTGTTTTCTAACAAAACAAAACAAACAAAAAAAGCCAAATGAATTCATTTGTTATCACTCACTCTCTCTCTTACTCTCCCGTTCTCTCCTGTGCTCTCTTGTTCTCCTCACCGGAGAATAAATTAGGCCGCGCCGGAAGTCGCCCTTGTAGCGGCGAAGGTGACAGAGATGCTCCAAACTTGATATTTCTTACATCAATCTCTTCCTCTCTTCATTCTAATCACTAATCTGGTATCCGATTTTACAGATTTTGCCTAATTTGGCCTAGATCTAAAAGGGGGTGAACGGAAACCCTAAGGGCTCTGATTTGGCCCCTGAAGCTTATTTTGGGTGAGATCCTTCCTCTCTCTATCTCTCTCTCTATCTCTCTCTCTCTCTCTCTCTCTCTCTCTCTCTCTCTCTCTCTCTCTCTCTCTCTCTCTCTTCATATTTCTTATATTCCGAAGGGTTAGGGTTTCGCGAAAATGATGATGAAAAATGTTTAGGGTTTGTGTTGTGTTCGCATGCGGTTCTGTTATGTATATTTTTAATGATGATGAGTTTGGAAAATGGAAGTTTTGGTTATGTATCTGTATGTTTGTGTATCTGGTGAACTGCATTTTAGGTTGTTGATTCGTGTTTTTTATATGAACAAAATTTGGCTTGGTATCTCTGTATATTCTCTTTGCTGGAAAAAATTTCTCTGTGTTGTACTGGTTTTCTATGAATGGTATATTTTATGAAAGGAATTGAAAATGATTTTGAGGGGGGAAAAACAAGTGTTGTTGTTTGTTGTGAATTGTGTACGTTTTTATCTTGGAGAAAAAACTTCTTGAGCTGTATATTTTTTGTAAAAGAAAGCTGAAAACTATTTGGGAAGTTTATATAAAAGTTACCTCTTTATGTTGCTCTGGCTCAGTTGCTGCATTTTGTTATCTTGTGGCTTGGATGAAAGTAATTTTTGATGATAGAAACAAGGCTGGATTTTGCTTTTTGCTATATGTTCTTGTATATTTTTCTTTTGCTGGAAAAATAACCCCCTTTGCTGTGAACCTTGTTCTATTTTTTTTATACTATAACTTGTGTTTGTTGACTTTGCTTGTTGGCTGTTATACTGATACAGACTTGGAGGCTTGCCTTGTCACATTTTACTGATTTTTGATAAATCAACTTTGTTGTTGGTTGACTTTGCTTGTTGGCTGCTGGGTTCTCTACCTGTTGTACAGGCTTTGGTTATTTTTTGCAGGTTTTGTACTTGCTGTATTTTGGTAACTCAAGTTGATGTCCTGTTGTTGGCTGACTGTGATGTTTGTTGTATTTTTTTTGAGTTTTCTGTGAACAAACATTTGCTTTGATATTTGTTTGAGATTTGCAGTACAGTTAGCCTATGACTTTAATATTGTAGTTCTGATTTTTTTTTATTGAGACCAACAAATATGAGGCATAGTGATTGTTTACTTGCTGGATTGGTTGCTTGTTGCTTCACTTGTGATAGATGCTGATTTTGCTGCACCCTATGCTTATTGTACTGAATACTTTTATGAGTTATTTTTCTCTCTTTTCTGTGAACAAAAGCATGGCTTTTAGATTTCGCAGTAAAGTTGCTTTGGCCTATGATTTGTCATTACAATTTCTGAGTTTTTTCATTGAAGCAACATAACTATGAGGCCTGCTATTTTTTGCATGAAAACATGATGCTAGTTCTGATTTTTGAAATCTGATTTGGTCCTATATTTTGTGAACCAAATAAATTTGTGATTTGCAATAAAACTACTCCTAGCCAATGATGTAATTCTGACTTTTGTATGAGGCTTTTCTTTTGGGTTTGAATTCTGTCTGAATCCTGTTGGGCTGAATTCTGTTGGGCTTGAAATTCTGTTTGTACCTTTCCTTCTATTATGAACCAAAACACTTTGTGATTTGTGTTGTACCCCAAAATTTTCCCTCTAATTTTTACTCAGAATTTATTCCTAGAGGTTCTCAATTGCTCAAGTTGACTAAGAATTGACCAGACAAATCCTCCTCCTAAAACAATGAGCTCCAATCTAGGGTTTCACTCCTCATCAAGATGTTTGAGTTCCAAGGGTCCTAAATGGTTTCCATTGCCCTAATATGTTCTCAAGATCATTCATTCCAAGTTTCATGCCTTGCACAAGGAGTTTGCTCAGTCAATTGCTCAAATGCTTGAAAATCAACGGTGCTAGGTCAAAAGTCAATTGTGACCCTCATACAGTCAAACTTCAAGATTTTTGGTCAACATCAATATTTTTAAGTAATATTCATCATTTGATCAAGGGTTGATCATGATTCCTCAAGGAATTCCCCAAATTCATCAAAACTCAAAAGTTGCTAAATTAGGGTTTCTATAGGAAAAGCCAACCAAACTTTGACCAGGCATAACTTTCTCATACTTTATCATAAATTTCTCACCCAAGGCTAATTTTTAAGAGAATTAAATTCCCTACAACTCATCTTCATCCCTCAAGTTCAAAAAATGCACTCATGAAGAGATATAAATTCAAACATTATAGGTCATTTCAAAAAGTCAACAAAAACACCTTTTGGGTCAAAGCTTCTTACAAGAACATGGAAGATCCAATTGCATTGAAATTAAATAGGTTGCTTAGAGGACATCCTAAGATTTCTAAAAAGTCCAAGAACACCCTCTTAGGGTCAAAATTGAGAGAGATACGCATTGCTAAAGTTGACCAATTTTTGGGAAAGTACATGAAGCCAATATTGATCAAATTTGAGTTTTTTTTCCAAACGAGCCCATCTTCTTATGCTTGAAACTTGTTTCTAACATGGCCCACGACCTTTGAGTTCATCCATACATCATTATTTTATTGATATTATTTATTTTGAGATTTTATCCATTAAAATACAAAGTTAAATAAATAAAACAAATAATGAAAGATATGATTTTCAAATCTTTTCTCATCAAATAATGGATAAGATAAGCTGGCAAATCAAGGGAAAAACTCCCAAGGCAAGAGAAGGGAAATATTTACTCATTTTGGAAAATTTGGATCAAATATTCATGATATTAAACACAATGATTATATTTGATCTCTTGGCATCTTTGTTGACCTAAAGTGATTCAATATATAAACACAATAATCCCAACCCTAATGCACACGTAGAGTTGCCTCCACAAACCTTAAAATCTTTCTCTAAAATCCAAAGAAAAGTGCCATTCGTGTAAAAGAATCTCAGCTCTTTTCAAGACAAACCAAGCATTCAGTCTGCCTTCTGAAGACTCCAAGAAGCATTCCCCGTCATTAAGCAAGCCCAGCACGCCCAGAAACTCTCTCACGCAATCCCTCCGATTTGGTAAAAATTATCAAACTCAAACTTGTGATTCAGGTGATATAAATCGAATCTTTGCATTAGCATATGTTTATAATGTTATTCTAAGATGTTTTGAATCATTAGTTGTAAGCATGCACGCAAAAACAACAAGATGCCGTTGCAAGGGTGCAAAGGTTTTTGTTTTTTGTATCTGTATTTGCAGGCATCTTTAGGTTAAATGGAGGCCTCCATCGTGATCATAGCCCTCGAAATAGGGGGTAGGGTCCCATTTGCACTTTGATCCGTTGTGTTTGGAAAGTTTGGCATTTTGAAGCTTCCGGAGAAGGTGACCGGAGCTGAGCTCCGGCACCGTTGACCGATTTGAATTCCATTAGCTTGTTTGTCATCATATCATTGGTCCATGCCAAAGCTGATTGGACGCGTTTTGAATGTTTGACATTTGAGTCATTCTTTCATTATATTATAAACTTTCTATTGTATACATGAATAAGTTAATAGCACAGATGGCAAAGGAGGAAGCTTGCAAAACCAAAGACCTGGGTTCGATCCCAAAAACCAACAATTTTGCATTTCCCCAACTTTTTTTACAGATTCTAGTGTATGGCATCCGCATACGTACACCATACGCCCAAGATTCACCACCATCAGATCATGTCCTGGCCAGATCTCACGCCTCCAGGAAGCAGTCACATGGTGGACCTCCCAGAAGCCACCACACTAGATCCAGCGCAGGATATGGGCTTACATCAATCTGGGCCTGTCCAGTTCTTCTTCACACCTCCAGATTTACTTTCACACCTCCAGATTTACTTTCACACCAGGCCCAATCTATTTTTTCTTTCTAATTTTTTTGTTATTTGTTTTAATTATTTGTTTTAATTATTTTTTACAAAAATCATTTTTAATTAAATCATAAATCAATAAAATCACGAAAAAATAGAATTTAGGTTTTTTTATTAAAATTAATTTTGTAAATTAATTTGATTTAATTATTTTGATCTGTTTTCTTTAAAAATAAAATCAATTAGAATCTAGGATTGGACTTCAAATCTTTTTCTTTAAAAATATCAAAAATATTAATTTTTATTTAGAATTAATTTTTAATTAATAATTTTTTCCAATTAAATAATCACTCTTTTTATTATTTAACTTTTTCCAGATAAAAACAACAAAAAATACTTTTCTCTTAACCTAAGTGCGTTTTAGGGTTTAGACGCTTCGTTATCCTTCGCGCGTTTATTATTTCTGCTGTATTATTTTTGTCATTTATGTAATTGTTCCTGGTTTGTAATAATTAAATTAGGTTTAAATTTCTGCATCTAATTATGTAAGTGCCCCAAAGCATTGTAATAGTTTAGGAACCCTTATCTTTCTGCAATTTATTTTCCGCACTATAAACTGTCTAGATGAATGGCTAATAGGATTGTATAGAAAGATAACGATTAAATGAACATAGAAAACCCTAATTGTGCAAAGATAAATAAACTGAAAAATAAACACTTGCACATATTCACTCCTAGGGTTTGCCCCACTTCGGTTACCTTTGGTAAACGATCATGAAGTATATGGAGTCTTAGTGGTTATCCTCTAGTCCCAAAAGATAAAAAATGACCCTTTCAAATGTTGCCTCAGAAAGATCTTTAGGACTCTAGGATAATTATTACGGTTTCCAAACCATTGCTTTAATGATCGTAATTGTCCCTTTCGTCCCTTTCAATTGTCCCTTAAACTCCAACGATGGAGCTACCCACTCCTTAGTAGTAGGATAGCGCTGTCTAAAGAAAATAAGAAAATGAACAGACTTTTTTCCAGGAAGGTAGAAACTTTTAGGTACTTGCTCAAAACAACAAATTTTTACACATACACTTTCAAACAAGCTTTTCAAACCAAATTTTTCAAAAACATTTTATCACATCCTTGAGGACTGATACAAGGGTTACCATAAAGTGAAACTCCGCACTAAGGAAAATTTTAAAACTTTTCAAAAGCACAAGTACAAAAGTAATTTAGAAAATGAGCAAGTACCAAATAGCCTGTGAGAAACCACAGATAGAAAGGGTGCTAATACCTTCCCTTTCTATAATCTACCCCCTGTACTCAAACATCTCGAAAAAGGTTTTTTTTAAATTATTTTTCCTTTTCCTTTGTTGGATGAAATAAAAGTCGGTGGCGACTCTTGCTTACTGCGACATTTGCGAATACAAATGCAAACCAGTATTAACAGTCGGTTTTGCCACCGTATCACAATTTGCAATAGCATTGGCCCGTGATAAAAGATGAAAGTTTTAGGCCTTAGCACATAAAAACAAACTCTTTTTATGATTCTTTAAACCACCCTAATGATGAGTTTAAAGCATTTGTAATTTTATTTATTTTTCAAGTTTTCTTACTAACTCATATTTTCTTTTGATTTCATGTATGGTTAGTGAGGAATGACAAAGGGGGAAAGGAGACCGTGGCTAGGCATAAAAAGCTTGGGAATTTGAAGGAGTGAAGAATTGAATCTTAGGATTTAGAATGCTTAGGAATTTGAATTATGTTTTGTAATAATTTTTTTTTGAGAAAGTTCATATTTTGGATGTATGAGTCCTTTGTACATTTGTAAACTTTGTAGAAACTTTAGTCTTGAAGTAGGATAAATGTTAAGCTTGTATGAAAAATATGGTTTGAGTTCTTTTGAAATGAATTTTGAGAAAAGAACATTTAATCTTGAGATAACAACCTTCATGTTGGCCATTGTCATTTTGATCTTGAATTTTTCTTTGGACAAATATAAACTAGCTTATGGCACCAAGTCAAAATTTGCTCTTATTTCGTATCACCAAGATTGTAACCAAAGAAAATTTCCTTTTGAATTCCAGAAAACAAACTTTGAATGAAAAATTCAAAGGAAAGATGTAGTAATGGAGTTTGTAATGAGAGTGAAAAAAATGGTGATCTAATGGACTTCAAAACCAATCCAATTAAAACTTAACTTAACTTTAAAAAATCAAATCAAAGGAAAGACTCCCAAAAATGGTGAATAATCCCTTCATCAAGTTTTATCATAAATCAAATGATGGCTTGTAATTCTCTTGAAAATACCAAGTGGTAAGGATTAGATAATCTTCTTAATTTTAAGATGCAGAAAAAAACAAATTGAGATTGAAACAAAACTTTGATTCCAAAGCCTTTAGCGAATTTGAGAAGAACAACCTCGCATGGCTAGAAACTCTAAGAGAATTTTGTTCGTAGAAAATGGAGGGCAAATTTTGGGGTACAACAGTTGCCCCTGTTCAATCTTCTTAAATCTGAAAAAGTGAGAATGGCATGTCGTCGTTCGTAGCTTGAAGGTGGAAGATGATTAAACACTAGAGTGCCCAGAAATTTGCACTCGCTGATGTACTAGTTGATTGTGTCAGGGATGGGATTAAAGATGCTAATTGGAGGATAATGGAAAGTTTGTCAGATATGGGCTTATAGATACCATCCGAGGGTGATATCGAGTCGTTGGAGATGGGCTTATAGATGCCATCCCAAGTGACTGTAGGTATAGATTGGAAGGAATGTTAGAATAAATCTTTGATCGACTTATAATGAAACAACAAATGTCCTGAATATTCTTTCACTGGAGAACAAATCAGTATAAATCTCCAGAGCGATTTAAATGAACCAGGGAAAGTGTATATTGGAACAAAATTAGGATAGATCAATGGTCGATTTAAACTAAAACAACATATGTCTTGAAGGAAGTGCTCGTCATGTAGATAGTCGCCCCGTCTTGTTTTGAGAATTGATCTACAATCAAGTTTTTGGTAAACCCGTCTTGTTTCAAGAGTTCATACCATTGGTGATAAAGATAGTCGCTCCATCCTGATTCGGGAATTGTTCTTTATCTAACCAAAGAGAAAGAAAGATAGTTTCCCCGTCCTGTTTCGGGAGTTAATCTTTAATCTGCTCATGTAGATAGTTGTCCTGTCTTATTTCAGGTATTAATCTACAATCAGTTATCCACAGATAGTTGTCCTATCTTGCTTCAGGTATTAATTTGGAACCTGCTTTTTGTTGGTCATGGAGATAGTTGCCCCGACTTATTTCGGGAATTAATCTCTGACCTATTTGAGAAATGTTGATGATATTTTCCTGTTTTTAACTGGAAGAGGTAAATCTAACCAGAAGAGGTCTTTGATTGTTTATTGAACTTTTCCCGTAGGGAAAAGAATTAGTTGCATGCATATGTGTGCATGGCGTAATGATGTTCTCAAAGTAAATGAGACTATGTTATATGCATTTGTCATGTATGGTATGATGTATGAACATGAAATGTTATTGTAGTGTATCCATGTCTGGAAAATAAATCCTTGACAAGTGTTGGGGGGGGGGGGGGGGCTCGGAAAGTTTATATCCTAGATGGTTTATCGAGGATGAAGAATATGTGCATCTTCAAGTTTTGCTTATAATGCTTCCGCTGGGAATTCCTGTTTTGTTGAAGAGAACTCCGTTGGGGAGTATTGACTTTGGCTTGAGAAAATTCTGCGGAGAGTGTTGATTCTTGCTTGGGAACTAGAGTCCAGGAGTTTTAGTTGTCCATTGCTCTATCGGGGAAGTATCTCTTGATTTGGATAAGAAGAAAGTTTAGCTGTTTATCTGGTTGAATTCCAGGTTTCACACCAACTTGCTGGGGATAAGGAAGTTAACTGTTATCTGGTCAAATTCCAAGCTTTACAGCAACTCACTGGGGATAGTGGAAAACTTTACTGGGGAAGAGGAAATTAACTGTTATCTGGTCGAATTCCAGGTTTTGAAGAAGTTAAATTGTTATCTGGTCGGGTTTCAGGTTTCGCAGCTTAAACTCGAGGTTAACTATTATCCGGTCGGATCCAGGTTTCAGTAACTCAAACTGTTTATCCGATCAGGTCCAGGTTTCAGCAACTGAAGAAGTTAAACTATTATCCGGTCGAGTTCAGGCTTTAGTAACTTAAAATTGAGATTTACTGTTATCTGGCCGGATTCCAGGTTTCAGCAACTCAAACTATTTATCTGGTCGGGTCCAGGCTTCATAGTAACTTGTTTTTAAAGAGAAAGGAGTCAGTTGTTATCTGGTCGGATTCCAGATTTCGCGGTAACTTTTGATGATAGTAACGACTCCATTGAGGATGGTAATGACTTACCGGAGGTTAAGGGGTCTTGTCTGTTGATTAGTAATAGTCTAAAAGGAAAACTAGGGAATTCGTAGTTTCATTGGGGAAATAAACCCTATTGAAGAGAATATTCTGGTGACCTTTTTGGTGGAATGAAATATTTAGGAAGAACTCCAACAGGCTTCAAACTCAACTAGAGAGAGGGTTTTCTAGAGATTGAAATTCTGGCTGGGGATTTCACGATTCCAAATCTATGGGGGTAATGTTATTGAGATAACTCTGGGAATATCTCAACTGTATTAAAGAGATGCTTGTTACTGCTTGCAAGCATACATTTTCTAAATAGTTTAATCATGTTCATATGCATATGTTCATTCAATTTTAGTCATTGGATGTTTTGCACTCAAAACGAAAAAATCAAATTTTTTTTACACTTCAAAGTATTTTTGTATTGATGTTTTGCCCATGAATAGGCGTTTTTGTACAAAGAAACAAAGATCCTAGTAAGAGGAAATCACTGAAAGGAATACAAAGTGGAAACAAAAATAAATAGCCATATGAAAGTGATCTCATTATGTTCTAACTCCACTGATGCCTCGATGTCTTTGGACATTCCTTGCCGTTGAAAGAAGTTGATTGGATTAATCTTGGACCATTTGAATCTGGACCTTGGTAGTAAAGCTGGATATAAAGACCCCACATGACATAGTCATACGCTTTCAATCCTTAACTTTTGCTTGGACCGCCCTTTAGGGTTTTTAGCCCACCAGGATACCCATTTTTTACCCAAGTTTCCCTTTCGGATTTTTGACTTGTCGGGTGTACAATATTTTGAATATATTCCTAACTTTTTCCCAAACCTTTTGGTTCGCCAGGACGCCCTTATTTTTGCTTAGGTTAGTCAACCTAACGAATCATTTTATGTGTAGTATTTTTTAACTATGTCTACATTCACAGGATGTGGGAAGTCTTCACCATCCATAGTGGTCAGCATCATGGCACCACCAGGGAAAACTTTCTTTACAATGAATGGTCCTTCGTAAGTGGGAGTCCATTTGCCCCTGGGATTGCCTTGTGGAAGAATGATGCACTTTATTACCAAGTCACCAGCTTAATACACCCGAGGCTTGATCTCTTTGTTGAATGCCTTGATCATACGTTTTTGATACATCTGACCATGATAAACAACAACCAGTCTCTTCTCATCAATCAAATTTAGCTGATCCAACCTAGTCTGCACCCACTCTTCTTCGTCCATATCTTCTTCTTTCATAATTATTAGGGAATGAATTTGAACTTCTATAGGTAAGACAACTTCCATACCATAGACCAAAGAGAAATGAGTTACCCCAATTGAAGTTCGAGCCAAAGTACGGTAGCCATGGAGAGAAAACGGTAACATCTCATGCCAGTCTTTGTAGGTTACCACCATCTTTTGCACAATCTTCTTGATATTTTTATTGGCAGCTTCCACTGTGCCATTCATTTTGGGTCTATACGGAGAAGAATTATGATGCTTGATTTTGAACTGAGTGCAGAGTTCCGTAATCATAGCGTTATTGAGATTAGTTCCATTGTCTATGATAATCCTTTTGGGGATACCGTAATGGAATATGAGATTATGCTTGATGAATCTAGCTACAACGTTCTTTGTGACAGAGGCAAATGAGGCAGCTTCGACCCATTTCGTGAAGTAATCAATAGAGACAAGAATGAAGCAATAGCCATTGGAAGTAGTAGGTTTGATCTCTCCAATCATGTCAACGCCCCACATTGCAAATGGCCACAGAGCAGTCATGAAATTTAGAGGAATATGAGGTACATGAACATTGTCAGCATAGATTTGACACTTGTGGCAAGTCCTTGAGTGATGATGACAATCAGTTCCCATTGTGGACCAATAGTAACCAGCCCTCAGGATTTTCTTGGCCATAGTGTGTCCACTAGAGTAGGTCTCAAAAAGGCCATCATGCATGTCTTCCATAATATTCTCTGCCTCCTTCTTATCCATACATCGGAGTAGAGTAGAATCATGGTTACACTTGTAGATGATTCCGTTGCTTAGAAAGAATTTGGATAAAAATCTACACAAGAATTTCCTATCATTGATGTAAGCTCCTTCAGGATATTCTTGTGCCTCAAGATATCTCATCACCTTATTGTACCATGGTTTCTCTTCGTTAGTGTCAAGCTCATAGCAGTGCGCAGGTTCTTCAAATCTCTCAATTGTAATCATAGGAGTTTCGTTATCCCATTTGACTTTGAACATGGAAGACATTGTGGCCAAAGCATCAGCTAACTGATTTTCCTCCTTAGGGAAGTGTTCAAAGGTGATCTCTTCGAAGCATGGAATCAGAGTTAACACAAGCTCCTTGTCAGGAATCAGGTTAGGATTCTTAGTGTCCCATTCTCCCTTCACTTGGCTAATCACTAGAGCAGAGTCTCCGAATACATCCAAATGCTTGATCCTTAAGTAAATGGCAGCCTTGAAACCCAAGATGCATGTCTCGTACTCAGCCATGTTATTTGTACAATCGAAGTATAGTCTATCAGTGAAAGGACTGTGACATCCTTCAGGAGAAATTATCACCGCACCAATTCTATTGCCTAAAGTGTTGGAAGCTCCATCAAAAACCATAGTCCATCGGGATCCTTGTTCAGGTCCATCATACGGTCCAAGTTTTTCACAGTCAGTCACTAACATGATATTCTCATACGGGAAGTCAAAGTTTATGGATTGATAATCATCAACAGCTTGATGGGCCAAATGATCTGCCAATACACTTCCTTTGATGCCCTTTTGTGTTGTATATTTAATATCGTATTCAGTCATAATCATTTGCTATTGTACCCTAAAATTTGCCCTCTCATGTTTTCCAAGGTCTTCCCCTACGAGGTTGGTCACAAACGTTTGCCTAAAGAAAAAGAAAATTTCTGAGTGATGTTTTTAAGTTTCCTTTGATTGGCATCTCCAAAATGCCTTTTGATTGGCATCTCCAAAAGGCCTTTCGATTGGCATCTACAAAATGCCTTTTGATTGGAATCTCCAAAATTCCTTTCGATTGGCATCTACATAGCACCCTTCAATTGGCATGGACAAAGGTTCTTCAATTGGCCTATTAACAAGGCCTTTCAATTGGCATTTTAACAAGTACATTTCGATTGGCATTGTAATAGTGTCTTTCGATTGGAATTTTAACAAGTACCTTTCGATTAGCATTGTAACAGTGTCCTTAAATTGGCATTTTAACAAGTACCCTTTGATTGGTATCTGGACAAAGGTCCTTCGATTGGCATGGCAAAGGGTCTTTCGAATGGCATTTCAGTACAAAATTTAAAGAGAACCATAAAGGCCAAGGGTTGGTCGAAGTTATTCTAATAAGGAAAATTCTGAATAGATTCAAATTGGACTTTGAAGCTGGAAAAGAAGGCAGATTCGAAGGAATGAAATAGGCTGGCCTGTCAAAGCAAAACGCATGGGACAAAAGGAGAAAGAGATTTTTCTGAAACAACAAGTTTTTATACAAATTAAAAACTCATATTCTTGTCATCAAAGCATTAGATTTTTGCCACAAATATAAACCTATTGAGATTCACTACATAAGAATAATAGGTATAAACCTAAGGCAGGAGGAAGTAGCCACAAAAAGGGACAGACGAAAAGTGCAACATTTCAAGAAAACGAAAGCTGCCTCCAAACCAAGATCAAAATTGCAACATCATTCAAGCGTGGTGCCATTCCAAATCTCACGCTCCAGCCAATCTCAACCAGTTCCAGCAATCCCATTGTATTCCTGAGATTCTCAGAAAGCCAGTCCCTCCATCTTTGAAGGACAAATCCTCCCAGAACCAACAAATCGAAATAGTTAATCATGGGTTACCTCTTGAATTTATTTTGACATTTCTATGATGTATTAATCCTTTTCTTAGTCTGATTCGCACCCAGGATATTGTTTTTGGCAGGACCAATGTAAAACATGAGTGGTTGGAGGTGAAACAAAGATTTTTCCATTGTTTAGGGCAAAATCTGTATCATGCTTCGAACCAGATGATACATGCATGCCCAACGAAAACTAAGACCAGACTTGAACTCAGAAACATTTTCGTGTGGGATGGGCTTACGATTCGAAGCTTAAATTTCACGAATTTACATATAATGTTATTATGTTGTTATATGAACAAGTAGCGCACTTGGCAAGGGATTGAGTACATTAAGGAAGGGACCTGGGTTCGATCCCAGGCCCAACGCTTTTCAATTTTCTTGATGTTTTCTGCAGATTCCAGTACGTTAGATCCCCATGCACACATTATGGGCTCTATCATCATCACCATTGGGTCACTCATCCTCCATATCCAGCACCCAGAAACGCTTATCCATGGTGAACCCTCGGGATCTAGAAACATTGGATCTAGTGCAGGTTGTGGGCCAACAGATCTGGGCCCATAACACAAATTCCAGCACACCCCTCAATTGGGTTCCTCACCCTCAGGCCCATCTGCTTTCCTTTATTTTATTTAATTTTTGTTAATTAGTTTATATTTTCTATTCATTCATTTTTTCAATAAAATCATAAAAAATCAGATAATCATAAAAATTAGGATTTAGAGTTTTTCTTAATAAAATTAATTTTTGAAAATTAATTTAATTAAACTTTAACTTTTTTTCTTTAATTTAAAATTAGTTAGAAATTAGGTTCAACTTGTAATTTTTTTTCATAAAATACCAAAAACATTTTCAATGAGCAATTAGATTTTTTAAGGTTTAGAACTTTTTCCCGTCTTAATTCTTGCACGTCATTACTTTTTTTATACCATTATTTTTTATCATTTATGTAACTGCGCCCGATTTGTAATAGCTAAATTAGGGTTTTTACTTTCGCATTTTACTTTCCAGTCCATTACTTATGTATCTACACCAAAGCCTTGTAATAGCGTAGGACCTCTATTTCTCACTTTTATATTTTATATGCTTGTATATAATTGCTAGTAACCTAGGTGTGTATGCTTAATCAATCAATCAGTAGATCCTAAACTGCAAGATAAAATATCTGAAAAAAGCACACTGTTGCACACTTGCACCCTTAGGGTATACCTCACTTGGTTGCCTCGAAACAGTGGTCATGCCCCTTGAACGTAGGGATAATCTTAGCAAAGACCATCAGTTTAAAGTCATCATAAAGATCATAATCCCTAAATTCCCCTCGAGTTGCCTACCAGAAATGATCTTATGATGATAGTCCCTTCGAAATACTAAGGTATCCTTACATGTTTCCTTCAATGACCATTACGTCCCTTTCGATAGTCCCTCAACATCCAACGACTAGGGTTACCTACTCACTAATAGTAGGATAACACGGTCTAAAGGATAGGAGGAAAAGAACAGTCTTTTTTCGAGTAGGTAGATAACTGTTAGGTACTTGCTCAAACAAATTTTTACACCCTACACTTTCAAATACTACTTTTCAAACAAAAAATTTCAAAACGCTTTATCACACTCTTGAGGACTGATACAAGGGTTATCATAAAGCGAATCACCATAATAACGCATTTTCAAACAAAAACTTTTTCACACAAACACGAAATCATTTTTAAAAATGAGCAAGTACCTAAGAGCCCATGGAAAACCATGGATAGAAAGGGTGCTAATACCTTCCCTTTCCATAATCTACCCCCCTTACTCAGAAAACTCTCAAAAAGGTCTTTTTCTGTTCTTTTCACCCTTTCCTTTGTTGGATAAAAGAAAATTTGGTGTTGACTCTTGCTTACTGCAACATTTGCGAATGCAAATGCAAAACCAGTATTAAACAGTCGGTTCTGTCACCGTATCACAGAACTGGAGAATCTGCTGGGGAATAAAATAAAAAGTGGGGTTCACCTTAGAGTTAGTTCATTTTTAAATTGCTTTTTTGTGCTTGTTTACTTTACTTTTGAGGGTTGTTTGGGTTGTTACTATAGATCCTACACTTGGATCTGGGGGCATCTTTTAGGTAAACAATAATAGATCGTGAAGACTGTACGACGTAGATCGATATGGTTGAAGCGATAACTATGTTAGTGTGACACATTGGTTGGTATCGGTATCCCTTGTGTTGAATCAAGGAGAATACTGGGCCGCCGCGTGGTGTCGTGAAGCACTAACAGACCTTAGAACCTTAGTTGAACAAACTTGGCCATTAGAAAGTAGTGAGAAAGCCAACCTCAGTGTAAAGCTGGGAATTGGTTGATACTCAATGCTACACTCATTGAGACCGAACTTTCGAGATGTTTCGGCCGCAAGAAAAGATTGCTAAGCAGAAATAACTTGATAAATAAAGATCAGTGATATTGAGACTCCTTAGAACCCGATTACTATTTCTAAGACAAGTTGAACCAACTAAATTTCAAGAGGGTACTTACCTATAAACCCCATGCAAGCCTAAACTTATGGCTGCTTTTGTGACTTGTTTGCTTTCAACTTGAACTACTTGCAGGGTTTTATTATCTAATAACATGATTTCCTTACATGATTTATTTACAGTCACTATCCAGTAACCAGGACTTCTTAGACTCACTTGTCTCCATCACCTTACACTTTTTCTTAACGCACAACATACACATCATAACATCATGCAACATCATTTCCTTAACCATTTCAAGGATCTCAAGGGTTTGTAATGCAGGTTATGATAAATCAGACATCTAGCAAGGGGAAAGGGGATTTATTTTCCTCTAGCCAATGCCGCCAAAAAAACCAAAACACGAAAACTTAAGTCAGGGGCTATGACACACTCGATATGGTGAGCTTGACTCTCGTAGAAGGACCTTCAAACGATAATAAAGTTCTTCAGTCAGAGTCGTAGTTCAACTCCTAACATCTTCTTGTTTACTCTGCGAGATCCTTGAAAACATTTGCATATCATACATGTCATTGCATAACAGGTAGTCTCCAGTATAGGTCTCTCATGCTCTCACTGTTTATTTCAGCAATGGCTCTCAAACAAGACAACAGAGATCTCCAAACTCAAGAGGCTGAGTTCATGGAGATGTTCCTAAACTTATCCAAGGGGAAGGAAGAGTTGAAAGCAATCCTCGCTGGGAACCTGGCCAAGAAAAATCCTGAAGACAATAAGGACGAACGGTTGGAACAACTGCAAGCTGAGGTTGAAACAATGAGAACCCAGATGCTGGGGCAGATGGCTCTTATCCAAGGCCTAGCCCGGGGATAAGAAGAGTTGAGAGCCATTATCAACAAACTTCATCAAGACGGATGAAACCGTATTAAGTAAATAGTCGAGGTTTGGGACCAAGCCATTGATCAACCTTCGGGAAGACAAGAGTTTGGTTTGGTGAAGAGTGGACCTTTCCGAAATGCTACTACATCACGAGTCCAACAATAACCTCTCTAAAAACAACAGGTTAATCACAGTAAGCCGGATACGCCCAAGAGGCAGTTTACCAAACTCAACATGCCGTTGTCTCAAGCTTTACAACACATGTTGAGGATGAATATGGTTACATTGATAGGGCCTCATCCAAACCCCAAAACTTCTTCCCCTAACTACAATCCTGGTGCAATATACGCCTACCATTCTGATAGTCCTGGACATGATACGAATGACTATTGGGCATTGAAAAATAAGATTCAGGACTTGATTAATGAAGGAGTGCTAGAGTTCACACCAGATGGCCAGACTGAGTTCTTCTACCGTCCCTCAAAGACACACCATCTAAAGTGACAAATTCAGACAAAGAGGCTTTTTGTTCATTAGAATTTTCAATTTGTAATTTTTTTATTGTTCGAACATTTATTCATGTCAAACTTTGTCACGTTATCAATGCATTGCATATGTCTGTTTTGAATCAATTCATTCGTACTCACTATATTTAAATTGCTTTCCTTTTTGTGATATTCAACTCTCGATCAAAAGCTCTAAGCCTTTAGAGGGAGGATGACGAGAACGATACCATAATCTCTACAGTATGCTTTTGAATAGACCCTACTGACGATGTACAATCATTGTTTCAAATAGTTGAGTTATAAGGAAGATAATCCCTAGTCAACCCCTTTGAGCCTAAGAAGTAGGAGTTTTCTTTTCACACAAATTAAAACCCTTAATCATAACCTGGGGCAAAGTGGTTTTCTTAGTTAATTCAGAGGCGCATTTAGTCGCAAGCTCATCCTTCATACACGACAAATAGTGTAGAAGATACCTTCCAAAAGGGGGTGATGGTCCCACATAATCATTAAGAACAAGCAGTCATTATCTCTCAAAATAAAAGCCCATTAAGTCAAAACCTATGAAGGAGACTTAAAAAAAACCGGGGCATCCCGCTGACTATAATCACAAAAGAAACAGTTCAGGCAAAAGAAGGGATAACGAAAACAAACAAAAGAAGTTACTATAAATCCTCTACAAAAGAAAAAGATTACAAAATGACTGCCTTCTCAAAACAAACGTTGAATTTCGGAACCATCACCGGAATATTGGGGCCAACATTCCAGAACTTAACTGGGATTCAAAATGCACAATTAACTGAGCATAGGACTGAAGAACATCACGAAGAACGGGTGGATACAAATAAATAATGAGCCTTTATCATTTGTTTCTTAAACCGTGAACCAGGCCATGTTACAACCATTAAAAGTCCTAGCTGAAGCATGGGTTAGTTCGAGAGCATACTGTTACAAAAGTATCCTGACTCCTGTAAGGTTTGCTATAAATCATGAGTTGATATCACATTCTTGCAAATTTTGTTTTACTACAAAAACGCATTTTCAAAAAATTTCAAGACAGACATAAGCTTTGCATTCTTTAAATGACATTGTTTGCATATGGTTAATTATTCAAATGGCAGAGAAATTCACACAACGAATATTCAGTGAACGAAGACCCCCTCAATGGACAAAATCACCTCCGATGAAAAAACAATCCCAATAACAAGCCTTTCAAAATCAAGGGGCATGACATGATGTCCAGCTGATCTGGGGCAGTCAAGTCAAGGTTCAAGGAATCTCTCAAAAATGACAAATAACCATGGGAAGATCTCCATCTGAATCACTTGGGGCATTGGACATGAATTCCAGCAACGAATCTTGTACGATCAAACAAACATCTTCTGCCAGTGTGGCAACACTTATGGACAATGACCATTCTTTGTACCCGGTGAACATGGACATAGTCGGAAAATACTACGCATGAACAAAGACCCGCTAGGTTTATTGGCCTAGGCAAAAATAAGGGCATCCCGGAGAACCAAAGGAGTTCGCGCAAAAATTAGGGATATACGTATGAAAAAAAATCTGTACACTCGGTAAGTCGAAAACCTGAAAAGGCGGCTTAAGCAAAAAAGGGTATCCCGATGGACTAAAAATCTGAAAAGACAGTCTAGGAAAAAGTTAGGGATTAAAGCATACGACTACGTCCCGTCATCTCGTCACTTGTCTAATCAGTAGAAGGTTTATTACCCTGATCTGCATTCACCAAGGACTCGAAGAGTTGGGATAACAGTCAAACCATCTACAAAATCCCCG
The DNA here is from genome assembly GCA_948472305.1 of Vicia faba. Lineage (NCBI taxonomy): Eukaryota > Viridiplantae > Streptophyta > Magnoliopsida > Fabales > Fabaceae > Vicia > Vicia faba. Next base: position 751,814,179 of record OX451739.1, read on the forward strand.
ATTGATATTTTCTCCAGCAAGTACAGAGGCAGAGGCATCTTACTAAAAAGTCGCCGCCATATCCTCAGCTTATAACCTAGTGATGTCAGGTGTTCTTGTATCCCTGGCAGAACATGAATTTCCAACCACTGCTTTAACATCAAGTTTCCCCTAGTAAAGTCGTGAAACTTCTCAGGATTCCCTAATAGGATTTCACAAAATCCTCATGCAGTGCATAAAGCTTTCCTTCCCCAACATAGTTTATGTCTCTAACAATGCAAGATCATCTCCCAACAGTTCAACTCAACAAAATCTAAAGACCTACGTTCTTCATCACCAACTGCAATCAAGGATTTATTTTATGTAATTCAACAGCACTGCAATAGAATAACTGATACATTCATATATTGCATTCATACATCATTCTACAAATGTTATAGCATCTGCAGTACAAATGCATACATACCAATCTTATTTATTTTGAGAAAACCATTACACAATACATTTCATACATCATGACATTGCATACACCTAACGCTTTACCTTTTCAGGAAAGATCAATCAACAAATATTTATCATCAACAATTTTTAACAGGTCCAGGATTAACTCCTGAAACAAAACAAAGTAATTATCTGTGCAACCAAAAACAACTTTACACGGGCTCATCATGAAGCAATCTTACACAAGTTTCTTCTGACTTCCAAATATAACTTTACACGGGCTCAACATGAAGCAATCTTACACAGGTTTCTTCTAACTTCCAAATACAGCTTTACACGGGCTCTTCATGAAGCAATCTTACACGGGTTCCTTCTCCTTCTGAAATGTAGCTTTTACACAAGCCCTTCATGAAGAAATCTTACACGGGTTCCTTCTCCTTCTAAAATACAGCTTTTACACGAGCTCTTCATGAAGAAATCTTACATGGGTTCCTTCTCCCTCCTTCTGAAGTTTTAAACGGACTTATCCCGAAGCAGCCCTACCTAGGCTTCTTCTGAATTTTTACACAGGCTTATCCTGAAGCAGCCCTACCCAGGCTCCTTCTGAAGTTTTACACGGACTTATCCCGAAGCAGCCCTACATAGGCTCCTTCTGAAGTTTTACACGGACTTATCTCGAAGCATCCCTACCCAGCCGAAGCAGCCCTACCCAGGCTCCTTCTGAAGTTTTACACGGACTTAACCCAAAGCAACCCTACCCAGGTTCCTTCTTTTGAATTTCCAGATGCATTTTTACACAGACTCATCCTGAAATAACCCTACCCAGGTTCCTTATCATAATTTCCAGATGCAGTTTTACACAGACTCATCCTGAAGCAACCTACCCAGGTTACTTCTCACAATATCCAGATGCAGTTTTACATGGACTCATCCTGAAGCAACCCTACCCAGGTTCCTTCTTATAATCTCCAGATGCAGTTTTACACGGACTCATCCCGAGGCAACCCTACCCATGTTCCTTCTCTTGAGTTTCCAGATGCAGTTTGACACGGACTCATCCTGAAGCAACCCTACCCAGGTTCCTTCTCACAATCTCCAGATGCAGTTTTACACAGCTTCATCCTGAGGCAACCCACCCAGGTTTATTCTCTTGAATTTCCAGATGAAGTTTTACACTGACTCATCCTGAAGCAACCCTACCCAGGTTCCTTCTCACAATTTCCAGATGCAGTTTTACACGGACTCATCTTGAGGAAATCGTACCCAGGTTCCTTCTTACAATTTCCATATGTAGTTTTACCCAGACTCATCCTGAAGCTTCCCTACCCAGGCTCCCTCTTATATATCTTCTAAAGCAACCCTTCCCAGGTTTCTTTTGATACATTTCCAGATAGCATTTAATTTCATTCTCCCCAGCAAATTACTGCGAAGCCTGGATTTCAACCAGAAAATAACAAACTTTCATCTCTCCAATCCAGAGATAACCCCTCAGTAGAGCCATGGACAACTGAAGTTCCTAGACTCTATTCCCCACAGAGTTTTCCTCAAACAGGAAAACAACAGAAATCAACATCCCCCAGTGGACTCCTCCTCAGACAACAGGAACAGAAATCCCCATAAAGAGACTTCTTATGAAGTCAACATCTACTTTGGATGGCATCTTTAAGCCCATCTTTGATGACTCTCTGTCATATTCCTTGGATGGCATCTTTAAGACTATCTTCGACGATTCTCCTTCATATTCCTTGGATGGCATCTTTAAGCCCATCCCCGACGACTCTCTATCGTCTTCTCCAAATGGAATTTGTAAGCCCATTCCCAACATCGTCAACCATCAATGTTATGTCATGCGAGTGCAAATTTCTAGGCACTCTAGTGTTCAATCATCTTCCACCTTCAGATCACGAAAGGCAGACAAGCCAATCTACATCCTCAGGTTTAAGAAGATTGAACATGGGAAACTATTGTACCCTAAAATTTTCCCTCTCATGTTTTCCAAGGTCTTCCCCTACATGGTTGGTCACAAACCTTTGCCTAAAGAAAAGGAAAATTTGTGAGTGATGTTTTTAAGTTTCCTTCGATTGGTATCTCCAAAATGCCTTTCGATTGGCATCTACAAAATGCCTTTCGATTGGCATCTCCAAAACGACTTTCGATTGGCATCTACATAGCGCCTGTAACACGGTAGAGAATTGAATTAGGTGTTTTGCGTTTGATCTCAATGTTGCAGTTAGCAAGAGTCACCCTGACTTTTATTTTATCCAATAAGGAAAGGCTGAAAAGAACATGAATGACCTTTAGAGATGTTTTCTTGAGTTCGGGGGGTATATTATGAAAAGGGAAGGTATTAGCACCCTTTTCATCCGTAGTTATCTACGGGATCTTAGTTGCTTTCTAGATCACTTGCTTTTGTTTGAATGTGTGCTTGTGGTGTGGGTTTTGAAAGTATTTTGAAAATGTCTTTGTAATGGTTCTCGTTTCTATAAGAACGCGTACAAAGTGTTGTTTTGAAAATAGCTCAAAGAGGTGTTTGTGGAATGTGTTTTTGAAAGAGATTTTGAAAAGGTGTCTTCTCTGTAATGGCTCTCGTTTCTATAAGAACGCGTATAAAGAGTTTGTATTTTGAAAATGTTTCAAATGAGTGTGTTGGTGTATAAAATGTTTTTGTTGTGAGCAAGCGAGCAACTAGGAGTGAAATCTACCTACTAAAAAAGGTCTTAAATGCTCTTTTCTTCCTCCTTTAGACGTTGCTATCTTACCATTGTTTTGGTAAGAAGCCCCGTCGTTGGATGTGAAGGGACGGGCGTGGGACGTTTGTATAGTCATAGAAGGCAACCTATCAGAAATTTTAGCAATGTCGTTTAGGGACTAGATCGTTTACCGAAGACAACATCGAGGGTCATCGAGGGACTACGATATTTTATCGAGGGTCTTTGCTAAAACGCCCATGTTCGAGGGACATGAATATTTTTCCGATAGGCAACAAATGGGATTACCCTAAGGGGTGCATGTGTGCAAAGTTTATTTAATTGCATGTATTTAGTCTTTTATTTTTGGGTTGTCTATTTGTTATTTTTATGTTGCCATACACACCTAATTACTAGCAATATATGAAAGCAATAAAAACGCGGAAAAGTAAAGTCCTACGCTATTACATCATTAAGGGGATGGGGGATAAAAATTTACAATGGGGACTACGAGAAATTAAAGTCCTAGTTACCTATTACAACCATATTGAAATAATGTACAAGAAATATAAAATGGACTAGTTTTGTTTTTGTTAAAAAAAGAAATAAGTTTGCTTAAGAAAACATTTTTGATCTTTGAGTTTTAAAAGGGATAAAAATAAAGTATGTAAATATAAAATGTTTTTTTTGGTTATTAAAGCTAAAATAAGATAAATAAGAGAAAAATGAGTCAGAATCAGCACATTGCTAAAACGAGAAGGAACAAAAGTTCTGACTCTGATACGCTGCAAGAGAGAAAATATTAGTAGGAAAGTAGAAGGTCAGAAGTTCTGGGTTTGGATACACCAAGTTCAGAGGTTGCTGGGAGAAAAGGAAAACCTATAAGTTCTGATTGCTGAGGGAGTCTAGGAACTCTTACAGCTAGGAATCTAGAAGTTCTAATGTCCCTGGAAAATCAAATGTTCTGGCTATTTGAGAGAGTGAGGTGATAATTATGTTGGGTAAGGTTGTCTAGAAGTTATGATTTAGGAATATTGTCTGACAGATAAATGGGTGAAAATGTCACTAAATAAACCTAAAAAAGATGCTTTTGGGGCTAGAACCCAGCACCCTTAGCACTAATGTCTTATGCACATACACTGTCTACCACTGGGGTGGTTGTACATACAGTATTAGAAGCAAAAGCATAAATATGTATCGCAAAGTAAACTCTAATGATGAACTCCATTTCTTTCTCCATGCTAATCAAAATATCTGCAGCTTAGTCAATTCTCAACAGAACAAAAAACACAAACATAACAATTATGGCAGGTTTCCATCATGGTTTCAGAAACATAAAAAATGTCAAGAATGTAAATTAGAAACAAGCATGTATATGCTAATCCTAGTTTCCTTAAGAAGTTCTGAACTGATATTGTCCCTACCTAGGAAGAAAATACATGAAATCTATGAATATGTACAACATCAAAATCAAGATGTCTACATTGTATTTTGAACATACAAGTCTAACAATGCTTAAGTGATATGATGAGAGTCAACAGAAACATACCTTGCAACTAGAAAATGTTCTGACTACTTGTAATGTTCTGATCAGCCTCCTCACGTGCTCAGAAAGTTGGAACAATCTTTAACTTGGGCTATGAGTGGCTGGAAAATTCTAGAATAACCAAGAAGTAAAGTTCTGACTTTTTGAAGTGGAGACTGATGGAGAATGTGTTACAGTGTAAAAATAGAAGTTAGGATAGCTACTAAATGTATATCAAAAACTGTATGGATGATTTGGTCAAGAAACACTTGAAGGAAATTGGTGTTTGAAAGCAAGAATAAAAAACTAGCAGGTTTTGTATTTGTATTTGCAGTTTCGGATTCCTGGAATTTTTTAGCAAGGTTTCAAAGCTTTTCCTTTTCAATCTTTCGACCTCTTTACAGTTGCCAATGAAGTTTAATTTATAGGAAAAGGTTTAGTAGCTTGGAGAGGTCAAGGGTACAGCCATCATGCTAGGGCGCTGACTTGTTCTTGAAGCAAGTTAAACAAGTATGGTGGTTAGCAGCTTTTAGCCGTGCCTAAGCTAGAATTGTAAGCATGAATTAAGGAAAAGTACCCTCAGAAGCAAAAGCAAAGCATGGGCCTAACATACTCTTGTACAAAAGTTTGCTTTTTTCAAGGACAACAATGGTACTTCTATCTCACACGTGGGGAAATCCTTTGGATAGAAACTCAAAAGTGGTTGGGAGCATTAAATGATGATGATATTTATCAAACCAGAAATCCTGCAATATGAGATTATGCATCATAGCTTAAATCTGGGTCAGAAGTTCAGCATCAGCGCAACTTAGAACAAACATCCAACTTCTGATCTTTGAATCTCTTTGCTCCAGCATGTTCTGAGTGAGTTCTCAGACTTTCCAGAAAGCTTATAACATGATTTGTAAGTCCTCTTTGAATTACTCTTGCAAATTTTGACTGAACCTACGTGAAAACTGGCCCATAAGTTGTAAACAAATTTTGATTTGAAAATTCTCAGAATTTACTAAGTGTTTAAGTTTCAGGGACGTGTCTTTGAAGATGTATAACTTGAAATCCTAGCATTTCTAGAATAAGTTCTATTCTACAATATTTTAGATCTCATTGAGATCTACAACTCTCGTGTTATAAGTTCTTCCAGAATCAACTTTCATCATGGTGATAATCTGACCAGAAGTTCTGAATTTATCATATTTCTTAAACACTTGGAAAAATTTCTAAGTATTTAGAATTTTGACTTTTTCAACATAAATCTTGACTTCTGATTTTATTGATGAAACAAACTTCATGCCTTGATGAAATATGATTCTTGAAACTTGATTTTGATCCAAAAGTCAAAGTTTTACTTTTTAGTGTGCAAATGACCATTTTCCTCTTGTGAATGACTTTCTTAGAAAATTTGTAATTCAAGGCCTGAAATTGGATGGAAGCAAACCTGAGGGTCCAGGATGATCCTTTGAGAAATGAGAGGGAAAATTTTTGGGTACAACAACTTTCCCTGTTCAATCTTCTTACGCTTGAAGAGTTAGATTGGCGAATCTGCCATTCGTGACTTGGAGGTGGAAGATGATTGAACACTAGAGTGCCCAGAAATTTGCACTTGATGATGTCGTGGTTGATTGTGTAGGGAATGAGCTTAAAAGATGCCATTTGGAGAAATGATGGATATTTTTTTGAGATGGGTTTATATATGCCATCCGAAGGTGATTGTTGACGGAAATTAGGCTAAGTCTAAACTTGACTTCAATTGGAAAAGAATCGAAATAAATCTTGGAGCGATTTATCTGAACCAGAAGAAATGTCTACACGAAAGAATTAGGATAAACCGTTGAGAAATTTAAACTGAAATAGTAGAGGTCCTGAATTTTCTTTAAATGGAAAGAATCAGAATAAATCTTGGAGCGACTTATTTGAACCTGAGAAAGATGTCTGCAAGAAAGAATCAGGATAAACCATTGAGATTTAAACTGAACCAGTAGTGGTCTTGAATTTTCTTTAACATGAAAGAATCAGAATAAATCTTGAAGCGACTTATCTGAACTAGAGAAAGATGTCTGCAAGAAAGAATCAGGATAAGCCGTTGAGATTTAAACTGAACCAGTAGTGGTCTTGAATTTTCTATAACTCGAAAGAATCAGAATAAATCTTGGAGTGACTTATCTGAACCAAAGAAAGATGTCCGTGAGAAGGAATCAAGATAAACCGTTGAGATTTAAACTGAACCAGCAGTGGTCTTGAGTTTTCTTTAACTGGAAAGAATCAGAGTAAATCTTGGAGAGACTTATCCGAACCAGAGAAAGATGTTTGCGGGAAGGAATTAGGATAAACCGTTGAGAGATTTAAACTGAACCATCAGTGGTCTGGAGAAGAATCAAAATAAATCTTGGAGCGATTTATCTGAACCAGAGAAAATGTCTATGGGAAGGAATCAGGATAAATCATTGAGAGATTTAAACTGAACCAGTAGTGGTCTGGAGAAGAATCAGACTAAATCTTAGAGCGATTTATCTGAACTAGAGGAGATGTCTGTGAGAAAGAAAATCAGGATAAACCATTGAGAGATTTAAACTAAACTGGTAGAAGTCTAGAGGAAGTAACTGTCATATAGATAGCCACCTCGTCTTGATTCGGGAATCTACAATTGATTTGTTCATAGATATTTTCCTTGTCTTGTTGACAATAACTTTCAATGGTTTGACCCTTCCTAAAAAAGGTGAAGAGTTAATTGTATGTAATGCTATGATGTATGAAATGCATAGTGCAATGAGATTGTGATATATGCATTTGTGCCATTGATGCTCATGATGCCTGGTTATGATGTATGCGCATGCAAGCTGTTCTGCTGCAGTGTTGTCGGATTGGGAAAATAAATCCCTGACTACTGCTGGGAATGAGGAGTGTAAGTCTTCATATTTTGTTGAAGTTGAAGTGTTGATGGATGGGTTTCCATAATCAGAGAAATAAAATCTGTCGGGGAAGAGAAACATTGTGTATTGCTTGTAGGCCTTATAAAATCCTGCTGGGAAATCCTGAGAAGCTGAATGACTTTTGTTGGGGAATCTTTGAGGTGGCAACTGGAAGTTTCTCTCTATCGGGGATATGAAGGCAAAAGGCACCGATAGGATACATTCTAGGGATATGACAAAGATCCTGTAGCGAGACGTTCCTGCTTCTGCCCCTTCTGGAGAAAATACCTGTGGGGTTTTTTTGTAGAATGGCTCACAGATGTTGTCTTGTTTCTTAAAGCCATTAGTAATTGTATTTTGTTTAGTTTTCTTTTTTATGAGTTCATTTATAAACAGTAATTACATTTAAATGCATATGTTTAAAAATAAATAATATACGTTTTCGTAAACAAAACAGGAATAGTAAAAGAGAAACAAATATTTTTCACTTTTAAAGGAGTATCTATGTATTAACTTGAATAAGTGTTTGTACAAAGAGACGAAAATCCTAGTAAGAGAATGTCGTCGTAAAAAATGAAAATTGATACAAAGAAAAGAGAAACTATGTGAAATAATCCCATGGGGTTCCCATTCTGCTATAGCCTTTATGTGTTTTAGCCTCTCGTCCACTTGCTGCTTTGTATGAAGCTGATTGGATTGATTAGTACTGTTTGAGTTTGACGATTGATGTTGAAGATTGGTTGTAAGGTAATCTAACGGGACATAGTCATACGCTTTGAATCCCTAACTTTTTCCTGGACCTCCCTTTCGGGTTTTCAGTCCACTGGGATACCCTTTTTTGCCCAAGCCGCCCTTTCAGGTTTTCAGCTTGCCGGGTGTACAGATTTTTGTATTTTATCCCTAATTTTTGCCCGAACCCTTTTGGTTCGCCGGGATGCCCTGATTTTTTCCTAGGCCAGTCGACCTAATGGGTCTTTGTTTATGCGTAGTATCTTTTAACTATGTCCGCGTTTACAGGGTGTGGAAGATCCTCGCCGTCCATAGTGGTTAAGATCATTGCCCCACCGGAAAATATACTCTTGATCACAAATGGTCCTTCGTATGTAGGAGTCCATTTTCCCCTGGGATCACCTTGTGGTAGTAGAATACGCTTGATTACCAGTTCACCAGCTTGATACGCTTGACGTCTGACCTTCTTGCTGAAAGCTTTGATCATACATTTTTGGTACATCTAACCATGGAAGACAGCTATAAGCCTCTTCTCATCAATCAAGTTCAACTGGTCAAATCGAGTTTGAAATAAATCATCTTCACTCAACCCCACATCCTTTATGATTCTCAAAGAAGGTATTAGGACTTCAATTGGTAGAACAACTTCCATGCCGTATACCAAGGAGAAGGGAGTTTCCCCTGTTGATGTGAGCGCCGTGATATGGTAACCGTGGAGAGCGAATGGTAACATCTCATTCCAGTCCTTGTAGGTTACTGTCATTTTTTGTATGATCTTCTTAATGTTTTTATTAAAGGCTTCTACAACTCCATTCACCTTCGGCCGGTAAGGAGAAGAGTTATGATGATGGATCTTGAATTACGCGCATAGTGCATTGATCATAGTATTATTGAGATTTCTACCATTATCTGTGATGATTCTTTCCAGCATACCTTATCGACAGATAAGATTCTGCTTGATGAATCGGGCCACAACATTCTTGGTGATAGAAGCGAAGTATGCTGCCTCAACCCACTTCGTGAAGTAGTCAATGGTAACCAAGATGAAGCGGTGTCCATTAGAAGTTGTAGGTTTGATTTCTCCAATCATGTCGATGCCCTACATCACGAATGGACAAGGATCATTTAGGAAGTTCAGAGGAACTGGAGACACATGTACTTTGTCAGCATAGATTTGACACTTGTGACAGGTTCATGAATGCTGATGATAATCTGCTTCTATAGTAGACCAATAGTACCCTGCTCGTAGGATCTTTTTAGCCATCATGTTCCCATTAGAATGGATTCCAAAAGTGCCTTCATGTAAATCAACCATAATCTTGTCTGCCTCACTCTTGTCTATGCATCAAAGCAAAGTAGAGTCGTGGTTGCGCTTGTAGAGAATGCCATTACTGAGGAAAAACTTAGCAGAGAATCTCCTCAAGAATTTCTTGTCATAGACTGAAGCTCCCTCCGGATACTCTTGGGCCTCGAGATATCTCTTAATTTCATGGAACTAAGACTTGTCCACTACTTCATCAGCATCGATCTCGTGATAGTAAGCTGGTTCGTCCATTCTCTCGATGGTGATCTGAGGAGCCTCATTATCCCATATGACTTTGAACATGGATGACATAGTTGCTAGCGCGTCTGCTAGTTGATTTTCCTCTCGTGGAAAATGCTCAAAGGTAATTTATTCAAAATGTGGGATCAATGTCAACACATGTTCTTTGTAAGGGATGAGATTAGAGTGCTTCGTGTCCCATTATCCTTAGATCTGACTGATGACTAAGGGTGAATCTCCAAATACACTTAAGGACTTGATTCCCAAATATATGGCATCTTGGAGACCCAAAATACACGCTTCATATTTTGCCATATTACTGGTACAGTTGAAACACAACCTAGTAGTGAAGGGAGTATGACATACTTCAGGGGATATGATCACAATGCCTATGCCATTGTCGAGTGTGTTGGAAGCTCTGTCAAAAACCAAGGTCCATTGGGATCCTTGTTCAGGTCCGTCATATGGTCTGAGTTCTTCACAATTGTCTACCAACATGATGTCTTCATCTAGGAACTCGAACTTCATGGACTGATACACTTTCCTTTATGGCTTTTTGGGTAGTGTATTTAATGTCGTATTCAGTCAGGACAATCTACAATCTTGCTATCCTTCCAGAGAGGACGGGCTTCTCAAATATGTATTTAATCGGATCCATCTTGGATATCAATAAGGTAGTATGGGTCAACATATACTATCTTAGCCGGCGAGCAGCCCATGCCAAAGCGCAACAAGTTTTCTCGAGCAGTGAATATCTGGTTTCACAGTCGGTAAACTTTTTGCTCAGGTAGTATATTGCATGCTCTTTTCAACCAGACTCGTCATGTTGCCCCATCACACACCCCATTGAATTTTCCAAGACAGTTAGATACATGATCAAAGGTCTTCCCTCGATTGGCGACATCAAAATGGGAGGCTCTTGAAGATATTCTTTGATCCTGTCGAAGGCAGCCTGGCAGTCGTCATTCCATTCCAACACTTGATCTTTCTTCAGTAATTTAAAGATTGGTTCACAAGTATCCGTTAGATGGGAAATGAACCGGGCGATATAGTTCAACTATCCTAAGATCCCCTAACTTCCTTCTCAGTGCGAGGAGCGGGCATTTCTTGTATCTCTTTTACCTTTGCAGGGTACACTTCGATACCTTTTCCGATGAAAATGAAACCTAAGAGTTTACCAGACCTTGCTCCAAAAGTGAATTTATTTGGATTCAGCCTTAGTTTGTATTTCTTCAGTCTTTCAAACAGTTCCTGTAGATGGTCAAGGTGCTCCTCTTCAGTTTGAGATCTGGCTATCATGTCATCCATATAGACCTCTATTTCGTGATGGATCATGTCATGAAATATAGCTACCATGGCATGCTGATAGGTTGCCCCAACGTTCTTCAACCCGAATGGCATAACCTTGTAATAGAATGTACCCCACTCTGTGACGAAGGTCGTTTTTTCCATGTCCTCAGGTGCCATTTTAATCTGGTTGTATCCGGAGAAACCGCCCATGAAAGAAAATACTTTATGCTGTGCAGTGTTGTCAACCAGAATATCAATGTGGGGATGCGGGAAGTCATCCTTGGGGATTGCCCTATTCAGGTCTCTGTAGTCCATGCACATACGTACCTTACCATCCTTTTTAGGCATTGGAACAACATTGGCAGCCCATTATGGATAGAAAGTGACAGTTAAGAATCCAGTGTTGAACTGCTTCATGACTTCAGTCTTGATTTTCTGACATTTCTGGCCTCATGCGATGAACTTTTTGTTTTACCGGAGGGCAGTCTTCTTTTGTCGGCAGATGATGGGCCATGATGTCAGTGTCGATCCCTTGCATGTCTTCATATGACCAAGCAAATACCTCAACATAGTCATGTAGTAACTGAGTTAAGCGGTTCTTGACACTAGGCTCCACTTTGGCACCTACCTTGACTTCTTTCTTGTCCTCTTCAGTACCTAAGTTAACAATCTCCATTGGCTCTTCGTGGGGCTGTATGGTCCTTTCTTCCTGTTGTAATAACTTGGATAATTCCCCTGGTACCTCACAATCTTCCTCACCTTCGTCTTTGGCCTGGTAGATTGGATTTTCAAAGTCATGATAGGCCATAGCAGAACCGTTACCCATGGGATCCTGAGTGGATGTGGATCTACATTTTGATATGTGAGCGTGTGTAAGAGCATAGCTATCTTTGAAAAAAGATAAATGTTAAAAAGATAAAAACAATGAGCGTAAAAATTTGCATGCAAAAACGTCCATGATTTATTGATGACATATGAAGATGAAGTAACAACCCTCACAAATAGACCGTTGTGCCTCGGGTAAGACACAAGGTTTTAAAGTCTAAATTGTTTAATTATTACAAATCTGATGAAAATTGAAAGACAATTACTCTTGAAGAAAAGTAATAGGGATAAATTCTTTGGCTTCCCAGTTATTGAGTCCTCCACTGACGATTGGGGAGATCCACTCGTCCAGGTCACAACTACCATCACCGTCTTCCACCGTGTTGACTCCCTGATTACTAATATGTAAAGGTGGCCCCCCGATGCGAGTTCGTCGAACAACCTTTTATTCCCTTGAGGTGAAGCCCAAACCAAATTTATTGGATTTGTAAGGAATATCCGGAAGTTGACCCCAAATAGTGCATTCACCTTCTTTAATCACTGCTCTAGCATCCTTCAACGAGGCCATTTTCAATGGTGGTCTGGTAGCTTTTGGAGTCTTTGTAGCAGTCTTTGCTGTCGCAACTGTTTGCGTGACCTCCTCGAAATGCTGACACAGAGTTTCGATGAACTAACCATCCATTTCCATGTACCTGAAAGAGTTCAGGTGACTTACCATATATCCTCCTCCCTGTGAACAGTGATGATCTTTCCCTTGATCGGATATTTCAACATCTGATGTAACGTAAAGGTGACGGCACTAGCGCCATGGATTCAAGGTCGGCCCAACAAACAGGAATAGGAAGGGCGGATATCCATCACGTAGAAAGTTGAATCAAAGGTCTGAGAACCAATTTTGATGGGGATGTCCACCTCCTCGTGCACCATTCTCTTCGAACCATCAAAGGCCCTTACCACTATGTTGCTGGGTTTTAAGGTTAAACCTTCACAGTCTATTCTATCCAGAGCCTTCTTAGGCAGCACATTCAATGATGGACCAATATCTACAGGACATGGGCCAAAGTAGTTCCCCTACATTCGACAGAGACATGCAACGCATCATTGTGTTTCCTCCCTCTAGGTGTCAGATCAGCATCAGAAAAGTCCAGACCGTTATCCGCTGTCAAACTAGCCACACAATCTTTGAATTGGTCAATAGAGGTTTCCTGTGGCACATGGGTAGTTTTAAGAAAATTCATCAAAGCCTTCGCATGAGCTTCAGAGCATAACAGTAAAGATATCATAGAAATCTTTGAAGGGGTTTGCCCTAGCTGTTCGACTACATTGTAGTCGCTTTTCTTTATAATTTTCAAAATATCTTCCATCTCCTTCTTGGAATCCTCTAGGATAGATACTAACTGCACCTTCGTCCGGACAGGCTCAACCAAAATGTCTTTGCCCCGAGTCTCGGTCGACTCAGTGATAGGGGTGTCAGCAGGGATAATCACAAGAACTGTAGTAGTAGTATCAGCAGGAATAAAACCAGGAATGATCATAGGACCAGTAACAGCTTTCAGAGGAGAATTCTCAGGGGAGAACACTCTTCCACTTCTGGTTATTTTGCTGGTTCCCACAATGTTGTCAATGTCGGGGTCAGCCTTCTCCAAAATCGAGTCTTCATCAACCAACCAATCTTGCTTAACACCGTGGTAGTAGACATCACCCTCATAGTTCCAGGGAACATTTTTGTCTGAGGAGTATGGGATTGGCCCTGGCCTAGTAATTATCAGTGGAGTCACCTTCGGAATAGATGTAATCCTGACGGGTCTTTTGGTGGAGACCCTGGGAGGATTGGCGAAAATGGTTATTATTGAAACATCCTTGTAAGAGATGGTTGGAACGAGAGCCTTTTCAAACAAAATCTCTTTGTCATCCATCAGGCGCTGGACACCTGCCTTCAATAAATGAAAACTAGTCGGTAGAGATAAACAGAGGTGGAAACCTTCGCTACAGGCCGGAAATAAACGGGCCTTCAACAGGTTCCTCTTGATGGTCAGGAGAGGAGTAATAAGTTCATCAACAATAGTAACAAATACATCATCTTCAATGGCGTTAACACCACGGCTGGGCTTGGGCATAGGAGCAGTAATAACATTTGGGATCTCAGGGGCATCAAATTCAATTTCCTTTTCCTCGAGAAGGTCTTGCACCTTGTTTTTCAAAGCCCCGCAATCGTTTGTATCATGACCTGGACTTTCTGAATGGTAAGCACAACGAGCATTTGGATTGTAATGGAGAGAGGCAATGTTGGTATTCTTTGGAGCTTCTAGCAAGGTTACCATATTAGATCTCAACAAATGTGGCAAGACTTGAGACAGTGTCATATTTATCCGGGTAAACTGTCTTACCGGCCTTTCTATTCTCGGTTGACTATTCCTTTGTTGAGTAGGTGCAGGCTTAGAGATCATGACAGCCCCTACCGCTGGATGCCGTTCAGTTCTGTCCTGATCCCTTTGATGGTACACAACACTAACCTCTTTCTTCCCAGCAAATGGTTTCTTCATCGCGCTCGAGGATGCATCTCTTTGAATTTTTCCACTTCTTATACCCGCTTCTACTCGTTCGTCAGTCATGATTAATTCGGTAAATCCAACCGAGGAGCTTCCGATCAAGTATTTGAAAAATGGACCTGATAGTGTTCCTGAGAACATATCCACCAATTCCCTGTCAGATAGAGGGGGTTGGACTCTTCCCGCGAGATCCCGCCATTTTTGAGCATAAGTTTTGAAACATTCACTTGTACCCATGGACATGCCTTGCAACTTTGTCTGAATTGGAGCTAAGTCAGCATTTGTTGTACCCCAAAATTTGCCCTCCCATATTCTTCAAGAAATTGCCAAGCCAAGTCATAAAACTCCCCCAAGGGTTGCACAGTCCAACTGTCTCCTATACAGTCAAAACTAGGGTTTGTGTCCTGATCAAGAAAAGGAAGTGTTCAAAGGCTCAATCAAGTCTCACATGCCTACAAACATGGTCAAGCATCCTCATATCAAGTTTCAAGGCATTCAGCTCAAAATTGCACAGTCAAAACCCTAAATTGCACTACAGTCAACTGTAGGGGCAAAATGGTCATTTGACAGTCAAAAGTTCAAATTTTTGGTCAACATATCATTTTGAAGCCACAAACATCATTTGATCAATGCTTGATCATGATTCTCAAAATTTGGCTCAGAAAATCATCAAGATGCAAAAGTTTCCTTATTTGGACAGTTGAAAAAGTCAACTGAAATTGACCAGGGCATAACTTTCACATGGATTATCAGAAAAATTCCATCCAAAGCTCATTTTGAAGAGAAAGACATTTACTACAACTCATCTTCATACTTCAAGTCCAAGAAATGCCCTCACAAAAAGTTATCAATTTCAACATTATAGGTCATTTTCAAAAGTCAACAAAAAGGGACTTTAAGTCAAAGGCCATAACTTGAGATTGGAAAATCAAAATGACATGGGACCAAAGGAATTGGTTAAAGGACTCAAAGACCTTTCCAAAATGTCCAAGAACATGAGAAAAGCTTAAAAATTGAGCAAGTTATGCATTGGAGAAGTTGGGAAATTTTTGTGAAATGGCAAAAGTCAACTATCCTTGAAACTTCAATTTTTGACAAAAGGGCCCACTTTCTTCCACTTGATTCAGCCTTGTCATGCCATACACGTGTCCCATGATTAATTTCAAGATCAAACATTGATTTTTCTATTTTATTTAATTTTTGATAATTTAATTCATTTTAAATCTTTAAAAATTCAAATAAAATTTAAAAAGCAATGGAATAGTGTCATTTGAATTTGGATAGCTTCCATATATCATGTGCCAGCTCACAAACTCATGCTAGGGTTAGATTGTACACCAAGTCTTGGTTTTGCTTAAAAAAGGGAAAGTTGGTTAATGGTGAAAAACCTAGGACTAGTTCTCTCATGGGCATGGATCAAGGCCAGCTAATGACCTAATTCCCTTCCCTCATAAGTGCTGAGTCAAAACCTAATGCCCACACACTGAATGCTGCGCTAGAGACCAATTGGCAAACTTGAAAAAATTGTCCATAAAACTCAAAACTGAAATCAGTGTTCTAGGTGGATTCAAGGCACGACATTCATTCCAAAAGCTTCCTTGTGGTTCACTGATCATATTCCAATTCATAACGCTCATCAAAAGGCAAGGAATCAGTGTACAGAACTCAGCATATGTCGTGAAAAACTCACAATCGTATTCTTAAATTTAAGCATTTTCATAACATTTTCTGCATGGATTCTTATTCCTCCTGCAATTCTAAAGCTAACTGATACATTTAATTGCGTTTTCCTGTGTTATGTACAAAGATGCCATTGTAGCTTTTTAGGGTTTGCAGGTTTTCGAATTAGGGCTTTTCATCCAAGGCAAAATTAGGACTCGTGAGTAATATCATTGGCATGAGCGTGTTCAGACGAAGAAGAATCCATACCTCACAATTGGGGCCTGAACCCCCCCTGGTTTTCCTTCTCCATATTTTTCTTATTTTATTTTTAATTGCTATTATATTTTCTTTTTTTGCTTTAATTGATTGTTTTTTACCAAATACAAAAAATACCTTAAAAAACTCAGAAAAGGACAAAAAATATAATGATTATTTATTTTGATATTTTCTTGTAAATAAATTAACATGTAATAAATATTAGTTTAATTAGGTTTATCTTGATTCTTTTCATAATAAAACATAAAAAATATAGAATTTAGGCTTAATTTTTATCCTTTTTAATTTTTCCTTTTATCATAATATTATTTATTTATTTATTTTTATAATTAAATTGTACATAAAAATTAGGGTTTCATTTAGTTAAAAATTTCAACATTTTCTTAATAACTAAAATCCAAAAATATAGCATTAGGTTTAATGACTTTTTATTCCTTTTAATTTTCCTTTTTTTTGCCATAATATTAGTGATTTATTTATTTTCATAATTAAACTTGTAAACTAATTAGGGTTGCATTTAGGTTAAATTTTAATACTTTCTTAATAACTAAAAATCCAAAAATATAGCATTAGGTTTAATAACTTTCATTCCTTTTAATTTTCCTTTTTTTTTGCCATAATATTAGTGATTTATTTATTTTCATAATTAAACTTGTAAACTAATTAGGGTTGTATTTAGGTTAAATTTTAATACTTTCATAATAAACTTAAAAATAATTAGAACTAGGTTTAATATTTCATTTTGGTTTTTAATTAATTCTTTTTTATTAAATTCCTAAAAACACTAAAAATACCAAAAACATTTAATTCTTAATTAATTCATGCAATTTAATATTTTGCAAAAGGGTCCAACGCCCTCGTTCGTAATTTATTTTATTCGCACATTTATTTTATTTCGCTTAATTCATTATGTATCTCTCCCAAAGCGTTGTAACTTAACTTTCTCGCACTTTTATTTGCTTTATTTACTTTCTGTCAAATCGGGTTCGGTTTAATTTTGGCGATGTGGACCCGCGCCATTTGTAATAGTCTTAGATTTACTTTTCCCGCAACCTTTAACTGTTAACAAAAGCATGAAAGAATGTATGGACTTAAATAAAATCAAGCGTAGATCACAATGAACATGACAAGACAAATACCAATGAAAACGACACACGAATCGCACACACCACCCCTAGGGTACGCCTCACTGTTGCCTTGCCTCGAAAGGTGATCGTCGAGTAGAGGATGTCTTAGTAAGTCCTCATGATCCGGGAACCTGGCATGAGGGTAGCTTCTAAGGTGTCTTCCCATTACTCCGGTGATCACCATGTCCCTACAAACTCGAATTGACCCGAACACCTCCAACGGTGGTGCTACCTACCTCTCAATGGTGGGATGGCACTACTTTAAAGGACATTTACACAGACGAATTCCTTAGGGTAGGTAGACGACTCATGGATACTTGCTCTCTTCAAAACAAAAATTCAAAGACTTTTCACACCAACACTTTTCAAAAGCTTTCAAAGCAAATTTTTCAAACACTCTGACATACGAGTCGAATTGAAATTTTTCAAAGAAACTTTGTTAACCCACATTGAAAAGCAAACAAAACAATTTTGAAAACACATTGAGCAAGTATCTAAGAGCCCATGGATAACCATGGATAGAAAGGGTGCTAACACCTTCCCTTTCTATAACCTACCTCCCGAACCGAGAGCAATCTCTTTAAGGAATTTTTCTGTGCTTTTGTCCTTTCCATTTGGAGAAAATAAAAGACGGTGGCGACTCTTGCTTCCGCGACATTTCGCGAACCAGCTTTAAAACAGTCAGTTCCAGATCCACCGATCACAGAACTGGCGACTCTGCTGGGGATTTAACTTAAAGTGAGGTGTACCTTAGGACTAAGATCACTGTGTTTTCAATTGTATTGACTTGCTTGCTTTATTATTGTGGGACTGTCTTGGGAGTTCTATAGATCCTAACCCGGATCTGGGGGATACCTTCTTAGAAAGTAGCAACAAGGCTGTGAGGGAACTGTGCGGGGTATACCGACATGGTTGAAACAGTCTGCTACGTTGATGTGGCACTTTGGTGTGTACCGGTAACCCTTGAGTTCAGTCAAGGAGAGTACGGGGCCTCCGCGTGGTGTCGTGAAGCATCAACAGACCTTAGGAACCTTAATTGAACTATCTTGGCCTCTTTAGGGTAGTGAGATAACTGACTTTGGTGCAGTCCGAGGTTGGTTGATACTCGATACTACACTCAATTGAGGGTTGCTTTCCTGGAATATTTCGGTCGCCAGTTCAGTGGCTAAATCGAAACGATGAACAATGAAAGCAATCCCGTGATATTGGGACCCTTAGAACCCGGTTACTTCTAATAGGACAGGTTGAGCCCACCAACTTCAAGAGGGTAATACCCAGACCTCATGCTGGCCTAAACTCTAAGGGCTCTCTCTTGTGTGACTTGTGTGCCTTCGTACTTGACTACTTGCATGCTTGTTATCTGACACATGAACTACTTGCAGGTTTTGTTTATGGTCCTCGATTGGGACTCATAACAGGGTTACTAAGTCTTGCAGGTTTTGTTTATAGTCCTTAATTGGGACTCATAACAAAGTATACTGAATTTCTTGCAGGGTCTGTTTATAGTCCTTAATTGGGACTCATAACATGGTTTACCTACATCACCCCATGCATAGCATGACATCATACCATTGCATACATCCTAACCCATTTCAAGGATCTCAAGGGCTTGTGATACAGGTCGTGATGAATCAAACATCTAGCAAGGGGCAAAGAGGATTAATTTTCCTCTAGCCAAGGTTGTCAGGGGCTATGACCCACTGGATATGGTGAGCCTTTGACCCTTGAAGAAGGGCTCTCTACAACAGGAAGTTCCTTCAATCAAGTTGCCAGTTTCCAACTCTAACAAATTTCTCTGTTTACCCTGCGAGGTCCTTGAAATCATTGCATGCATGTCATACATCTCATTGCATTGCAGGTGTCCCCTTGGACAGGTTGCTTACCCTTCTTCGCTGTTTATTTCAGCCGATCGTCATGAATCCTGAATCATCAGCTGAGCAGTCCATCAAGGCCCTCCAGGCTCAGAACGCCCAGTTCCAAGAGTTGATCATGAACTTGACCCAGGGGCAACAAGATCTGAAGGCTCTGCTCTTGAAGAAAGAAAAGAAGAAGAGGAGGACTGTTTTGTTCAGCCCTAGACGCAGATCTGGGAACACCCTGCAGGATCAAGCTGAGAGGACAACTCCATCTGTGGGGAAAGGCAGTCATCAAGAGGAAAGGGTTCTCAGTCCAGTGGTCTCTGACAATGAGACAGATTTCAACGACGAACAGTACCCTCCGGCTGAGGACAAGTACAAACAGTTGGAGGATAGGCTGAATGCTATGGAGATCCAACAGGTACCGGGGCTGGATTTTGGAGATCTGGGTTTGTCAACTGGTGTGGTTATTCCTCGGAAATTTAAAGCACCATCCTTTACCAAGTATGACGGGGCGTCGTGTCCCAAGTTACATCTCAGGTCCTATGTTCGGAAGATTCAACCATATACGGTGGACAAGAACCTGTGGATCCACTTCTTTCAGGAGAGTCTTTCAGGGACTCATCTCGAATGGTTCTATCAACTAGATGGGACCAAGGTTCGTAACTGGGAGGAGTTGGCTACTGCTTTCTACAAGCAGTATCAGTATAATGCCGACCTTGCTCCTACGCGTACCCAACTCCAGGGTATGTCGTTAGGATCAAGTGAAGGTTTTAAAGAATATGCGCAGAAATGGAGGGATCTTGCTGGAAGGGTACAACCACCTCTGACTGATCGGGAACTTGTCGATATGTTCTTGGGGACCCTGTCTGGTCCGTTCTACAACCACCTAATTGGGAATTCGTCTGCTGGATTCACAGATCTTATCTTGACTGGAGAGCGAATAGAAGCTGGCATCCGATCTGGGAAAATTCAAGAGGCTGCACCCTCTGATAAAAAGCCTCATCATGGAAAGAAAGAATCCAATGCTGTGCACGGTAAAAAGAGCCGTCATGAGGCAGGGGCAATCCAGATCTCCAATCCTGGACCTGCTCAACAAGGACAGGGGCAGCAGCGCAAGGAGAAACGACAGTATACCAAACTCAACATGTCGTTGGATCAAGCACTGCAACAAATGTTGAAAGCAGGACTGATCACCTTAAGGGCTCCTCTTCGGAATCCGAACACTTCTGCTCCCAACTATCATCCCAACGATAGGTGCGCATATCATTCAGATAGCCCGGGGCATACTACAGACAACTGCTGGCCTCTCAAGAACAAGATCCAAGATATGATTGACGCCGGAGAGATTCAGTTTGAAGTGCCAGAGACTCCGAACATAATCACTGCTCCGTTACCCAATCGTTGAAGACCTTTTGTTTATTTGAATTTTTTGAGTTGTATTTTTCTTTGCTTATACAAACAATTAATGTCATAGCAAACCCTCTTATTCTATCAATGCATCGCATATGTCTGTTTTGGGAATTAATACAATTATTTTCACTATGCTCAAATTTCTTTTCATATTTTTTCTGATGATCAACTCTTGGTTAATAATTCTGAGCCTCTTGAGGGAGGATGACGAAAACGATACCATAATCTACAGTATGCTTTTGAACAGACCCCGCTGATGAGGTACATGCATTGTTTCAATTCCCAAACACTGGAGTAATAAGGATGATAATCCCTCGCCAACCCCTCTGAGCCAAAGAAGTAGGAGTTTTTCTTTTCGAAATTTAAAACCCTTAATCATAACCCGGGGCGGGGTAGTCTTCTCAGTAGATCCAAGTGCACAATGAATGGCACCAAATGAGTTTTTCCAAAAAAACAAAAGACAGTGATGGCTCCGAACAATCATAAGGACAGGCAGTCATTATCAAAAAATCATAAATGAAAAGCCCATTAAGTCAAAACCCATGAAGGAGACTTACAAAACTGGGGCATCCCGCTGACTGTAATTCCAAAAAAGGAAACAGTTCAGGCAAAAAAAGAAAGGGATAACAAAAAATCAAAAGAAAGAGGTCTCACAAACCCTTAACAAAAAAAGGGAGATGACTGCCTATTCAAATAAATTGTCAACATCCGAACCATCACCGGAAAATCAGAGCAAAAAAACTCAAACAAAGTCTAACGTATGATCAACTGAGTTTAGGTTTGGGGAACATCATGAAGAGCGGGTGGGTACAAATAAAATTTGAGCCTTTATCCTTTGTTTCTTAAACCGTGAACCAGGCCATGATATAACCTTTAAAAGTCCTAGCTGAAGCATGGGTTAGTCCGAAAGCATACTGTTACGAAAGGTATCCTGACTCCTTAAGGCTTACGGTAAATACGGAGTTGACATCACGTTTTACAAACATTCACTTGTTTTATGAAAAAGAATGCATTTTTAAAAAAAATCCTCAAGACAGACATAAGCTTTGCATTTTTAACATAACTTTGTTTGCATATGACTTTTTGTTTGAACAACAGGGAAATTCGCACGATGAATACCTAGTGAACAAAAGCAATTCCAATCAAGGGGCAGACGTGATTATTGTCCATCATCTGGGGCAATTCAGTCAAGATTCGGAGAATCTCTCAAAGGCCAAATAGCCTGAGGCAAATCTCCGCCTAAGTCACTTGGGGCATTGGACAGGAATTCCAGCAACAAATCTTGCACGATCAGACATCTTCTGGTAATATGGCTACACAATGCTACTGACAGGGGCACCTCCCTACATTCTGAAAGCACGGACATAGTCGAAAAAATACTACGCAAAATCAAAGACCCGCTAGGTTGACACACCTAGGCAAAAATAAGGGCTTCCCGGCGAACCAAAAGGGCTCGGGCAAAATGAAGGGATGAAATGAAAAAATCTGTACACCCGGCAAGTCGAAAACCTGAAAAGGCGGCCTGAGCAAAAATGGGTATCCCGGTGGACTGAAAACACGAAAGGGCGGTCCAGGCAAAAATTAGGGATCAAAGCGTACGACTATGTCCTGTCATCTTGTCACCTGCCTACCAGAAGAAGGTTTGCTCATCAACAACTATCAAGCACCTCCACAGGTATCTTCCGCTCCCACATCAGAAACAGGGGCAATAATGGATGGTCTAAGCGATCTGATTGTTCTATCCTCCAGGGTATCAAGGTAGGTTCCGTTGAAGAACATAACCAACACAGTTCAATACTTCCCCAGGAGAGTCCAATCTAGTCTCCCCAGGAAAGCTGGAATTCATATCCCCAAGCAGCAAGCTTATCCCCAGTAGATTCTGGAAGCTTATCCTCTCGCAGAGCACGAACGCGTCGTCCGGCTTGGTTTAAAGAGTTATTTCCTCAACAGGATATAACTGGGTTATCCTCAGCCAAAAGCCAAGGAAAGGTCGTCGTCAACGTAGTTCTTTCCTATCCCCAGCGAAGTCCATCAATACTTCCAACATAACAACGGTATCCTCAGCAAGTTATCAACAACGCAGCAAGGCATCCCTCTTCCCACAGAGTATTGCTTCTCAGCATGGTCACTAGAGTATCTTTTCTCCACGCAGAATCCGTCATTTGCCAAGTTCATTCCCCAACGGAGTTATCTTCTCCTACCGGTATACTTGCAACTATCATCCTCAGCGGAAGCAAAATCTATTCCTCAACATCAGCCCAGGATACGAATTCCCGGCACCCGTCAAGGATTTATTTTCTTAGACAAATATACATTCATAAACATCACATCTTCATACATTATAGCATGCATATGCGTCATACTACACGAATTTCATTAATTTTGAAGACATACAGTTCATGCATCATGATTAGGCATACAATTATGTTTTGCCTTTTCAGGAAAAAGATCAATACAAAAGCGATTACTACCAACTATCGCAATTCTCTTCTAGATATAGTTTCAGATATGACCCAGATATGGTGACGTTCTGATGCTGCTTCCAGATTTGCTTCTAGATATAGTTTCAGATATGACCCAGATATGGTGACGTTCTGATGCTGCTTCCAGATTTCCTTCTAGATATAGTTTCAGATGTAAACCAGATTTGGTGACGTTCTGATGCTGCTTCCAGATTTCCTTCTAGATATAGTTTCAGATGTAAACCAGATTTGGTGACGTTCTGATGCTACTTCCAGATTTCCTTCTAGATATAGTTTCGGATATGATCCAGATATGGTGACGTTCTGATGCTGCTTCCAGATTTCCTTCTAGATATAGTTTCAGATGTAAACCAGATTTGGTGATGTTCTGATGCTGCTTCCAGATTTCCTTCTAGATATAGTTTCAGATGTAAACCAGATTTGGTGACGTTCTGATGCTGCTTCCAGATTTCCTTCTAGATATAGTTTCGGATATGATCCAGATATGGTGACGTTCTGATGCTGCTTCCAGATTTCCTTCTAGATATAGTTTCAGATGTAAACCAGATTTGGTGACGTTCTGATGCTGCTTCCAGATTTCCTTCTAGATATAGTTTCGGATATGATCCAGATATGGTGACGTTCTGATGCTGCTTCCAGATTTCCTTCTAGATATAGTTTCGGATATGATCCAGATATGGTGACGTTCTGATGCTGCTTCCAGATATAGTTTCAGATGTAAACCAGATATGGCGACATTCTGATACTTATTCCAGTTAAGGATATTTCAAGACCTAGACCGGTTCAGTTAAATCGACCCTAAGATTTTCCTGATTCTTATCCAGTCAAAGGCCTTCTCTGGTTCAGTCAGATCGACCCTAAGATCTCCCTGATGCTTATCCAGTTGAAGATATTTCAAGACCTAGACCGGTTCAGTTAAATCGACCCTAAGATTTTCCTGATGCTTATCCAGTCAAAGGCCTTCTCTGGTTCAGTCAGATCGACCCTAAGATCTCCCTGATGCTTATCCAGTTGAAGATATTCCAAGACCTTGTCCGGTTCAGTTAAATCGACCCTAAGATTTTCCTGATGCTTATCCAGTCCAAAGGCCTCTCTGGTTCAGTCAGATCGACCCTAAGATCTCCCTGATTCTTATCCCAGTAGAAGACATCCAAGATTTTTTCTCAACGAGCGTTGTTGAAGTTAAAGTCACCCAAGATTTTTCTCAACAAGCGTTGTTGAATTTAAAGTCACCCAAGATTTTTCTCAACAAGCGTTGTTGAAGTTAAAGTCACCCAAGATTTTTCTCAACGAGCGTTGTTGAAGTTAAAGTCACCCAAGATTTTTCTCAACGAGCGTTGTTGAAGTTAAAGTCACCCAAGGTTCTCTTACCATTCATGCTAAGGTAGTAACCATCCCTGGTTCTTTCATCGCCGTTTGAAGCTCCAGACTCAGCTCCTGTAACCAGTCAGGACACATCTATACCAGGCATCTAAAAATCAGCTCCTGCAACGTGTCAGGTACTCATTTTCTGTTTTGCAGGTATACAGGTTCTCGCCAAGGAATCTCTTATGCAATCAAACATCCAGATGGCATCAATAAACCCATTCCACCATCACTGCCGCTATGTGAGCGCAAATTTCTGGGCACTCTAGTGTCCAATCATCTTCTACCCTCGGATTACGAAAGGCACGTCCGCCAATCTGCATCCTCAGGTCTAAGAAGATTGAACAGGGGCAGCTGTTGTACCCCAAAATTTGCCCTCCCATATTCTTCAAGAAATTGCCAAGCCAAGTCATAAAACTCCCCCAAGGGTTGCACAGTCCAACTGTCTCCTATACAGTCAAAACTAGGGTTTGTGTCCTGATCAAGAAAAGGAAGTGTTCAAAGGCTCAATCAAGTCTCACATGCCTACAAACATGGTCAAGCATCCTCATATCAAGTTTCAAGGCATTCAACTCAAAATTGCACAGTCAAAACCCTAAATTGCACTACAGTCAACTGTAGGGGCAAAATGGTCATTTGACAGTCAAAAGTTCAAATTTTTGGTCAACATATCATTTTGAAGCCACAAACATCATTTGATCAATGCTTGATCATGATTCTCAAAATTTGGCTCAGAAAATCATCAAGATGCAAAAGTTTCCTTATTTGGACAGTTGAAAAAGTCAACTGAAATTGACCAGGGCATAACTTTCACATGGATTATCAGAAAAATTCCATCCAAAGCTCATTTTGAAGAGAAAGACATTTACTACAACTCATCTTCATACTTCAAGTCCAAGAAATGCCCTCACAAAAAGTTATCAATTTCAACATTATAGGTCATTTTCAAAAGTCAACAAAAAGGGACTTTAAGTCAAAGGCCATAACTTGAGATTGGAAAATCAAAATGACATGGGACCAAAGGAATTGGTTAAAGGACTCAAAGACCTTTCCAAAATGTCCAAGAACATGAGAAAAGCTTAAAAATTGAGCAAGTTATGCATTGGAGAAGTTGGGAAATTTTTGTGAAATGGCAAAAGTCAACTATCCTTGAAACTTCAATTTTTGACAAAAGGGCCCACTTTCTTCCACTTGATTCAGCCTTGTCATGCCATACACGTGTCCCATGATTAATTTCAAGATCAAACATTGATTTTTCTATTTTATTTAATTTTTGATAATTTAATTCATTTTAAATATTTAAAAATTCAAATAAAATTTAAAAAGCAATGGAATAGTGTCATTTGAATTTGGATAGCTTCCATATATCATGTGCCAGCTCACAAACTCATGCTAGGGTTAGATTGTACACCAAGTCTTGGTTTTGCTTAAAAAAGGGAAAGTTGGTTAATGGTGAAAAACCTAGGACTAGTTCTCTCATGGGCATGGATCAAGGCCAGCTAATGACCTAATTCCCTTCCCTCATAAGTGCTGAGTCAAAACCTAATGCCCACACACTGAATGCTGCGCTAGAGACCAATTGGCAAACTTGAAAAAATTGTCCATAAAACTCAAAACTGAAATCAGTGTTCTAGGTGGATTCAAGGCACGACATTCATTCCAAAAGCTTCCTTGTGGTTCACTGATCATATTCCAATTCATAACGCTCATCAAAAGGCAAGGAATCAGTGTACAGAACTCAGCATATGTCGTGAAAAACTCACAATCGTATTCTTAAATTTAAGCATTTTCATAACATTTTCTGCATGGATTCTTATTCCTCCTGCAATTCTAAAGCTAACTGATACATTTAATTGCGTTTTCCTGTGTTATGTACAAAGATGCCATTGTAGCTTTTTAGGGTTTGCAGGTTTTCGAATTAGGGCTTTTCATCCAAGGCAAAATTAGGACTCGTGAGTAATATCATTGGCATGAGCGTGTTCAGACGAAGAAGAATCCATACCTCACAATTGGGGCCTGAACCCCCCCTGGTTTTCCTTCTCCATATTTTTCTTATTTTATTTTTAATTGCTATTATATTTTCTTTTTTTGCTTTAATTGATTGTTTTTTACCAAATACAAAAAATACCTTAAAAAACTCAGAAAAGGACAAAAAATATAATGATTATTTATTTTGATATTTTCTTGTAAATAAATTAACATGTAATAAATATTAGTTTAATTAGGTTTATCTTGATTCTTTTCATAATAAAACATAAAAAATATAGAATTTAGGCTTAATTTTTATCCTTTTTAATTTTTCCTTTTATCATAATATTATTTATTTATTTATTTTTATAATTAAATTGTACATAAAAATTAGGGTTTCATTTAGTTAAAAATTTCAACATTTTCTTAATAACTAAAATCCAAAAATATAGCATTAGGTTTAATGACTTTTTATTCCTTTTAATTTTCCTTTTTTTTGCCATAATATTAGTGATTTATTTATTTTCATAATTAAACTTGTAAACTAATTAGGGTTGCATTTAGGTTAAATTTTAATACTTTCTTAATAACTAAAAATCCAAAAATATAGCATTAGGTTTAATAACTTTCATTCCTTTTAATTTTCCTTTTTTTTTGCCATAATATTAGTGATTTATTTATTTTCATAATTAAACTTGTAAACTAATTAGGGTTGTATTTAGGTTAAATTTTAATACTTTCATAATAAACTTAAAAATAATTAGAACTAGGTTTAATATTTCATTTTGGTTTTTAATTAATTCTTTTTTATTAAATTCCTAAAAACACTAAAAATACCAAAAACATTTAATTCTTAATTAATTCATGCAATTTAATATTTTGCAAAAGGGTCCAACGCCCTCGTTCGTAATTTATTTTATTCGCACATTTATTTTATTTCGCTTAATTCATTATGTATCTCTCCCAAAGCGTTGTAACTTAACTTTCTCGCACTTTTATTTGCTTTATTTACTTTCTGTCAAATCGGGTTCGGTTTAATTTTGGCGATGTGGACCCGCGCCATTTGTAATAGTCTTAGATTTACTTTTCCCGCAACCTTTAACTGTTAACAAAAGCATGAAAGAATGTATGGACTTAAATAAAATCAAGCGTAGATCACAATGAACATGACAAGACAAATACCAATGAAAACGACACACGAATCGCACACACCACCCCTAGGGTACGCCTCACTGTTGCCTTGCCTCGAAAGGTGATCGTCGAGTAGAGGATGTCTTAGTAAGTCCTCATGATCCGGGAACCTGGCATGAGGGTAGCTTCTAAGGTGTCTTCCCATTACTCCGGTGATCACCATGTCCCTACAAACTCGAATTGACCCGAACACCTCCAACGGTGGTGCTACCTACCTCTCAATGGTGGGATGGCACTACTTTAAAGGACATTTACACAGACGAATTCCTTAGGGTAGGTAGACGACTCATGGATACTTGCTCTCTTCAAAACAAAAATTCAAAGACTTTTCACACCAACACTTTTCAAAAGCTTTCAAAGCAAATTTTTCAAACACTCTGACATACGAGTCGAATTGAAATTTTTCAAAGAAACTTTGTTAACCCACATTGAAAAGCAAACAAAACAATTTTGAAAACACATTGAGCAAGTATCTAAGAGCCCATGGATAACCATGGATAGAAAGGGTGCTAACACCTTCCCTTTCTATAACCTACCTCCCGAACCGAGAGCAATCTCTTTAAGGAATTTTTCTGTGCTTTTGTCCTTTCCATTTGGAGAAAATAAAAGACGGTGGCGACTCTTGCTTCCGCGACATTTCGCGAACCAGCTTTAAAACAGTCAGTTCCAGATCCACCGATCACAGCATTATACTGGTATTGTTTGTAAAATAAGGTAGCTAAGTCTTCCCAATTGCGAACATTGGTCCCTTTCAACTGATAGAACCAATCCAACTGCGTCCCTGACAAGCTTTCTTGGAAGAAATGTACCCATAGGTTCCTATCGGCAGTATGGGGTTGAATTTTCCTGACGTATGACCTTAAATGTAGCTTTGGACAAGATACACCGTCATATTTAGCGAAAGTAGGGACCTTGAATTTCTGCGGTATGACAACCCCTGAGACAAGTCCTAACTCTTCAAAATCGAATCCAAGTACTCTCTGGATCTCCATAGTATTTAGGAGATCTTCCAACTGTTTGTATTTGTCGTCAGCTGGAGGATAGTGCTCTTCAGAGTAATCAACCTCTTCTTCCTCTTCAGATTCTGGATGGCCAGTCACCTCCTTGTTTTTCCCTTCTTGATTGCCCCCTTCACCCGCTGATATTGCGAAGTCTAGGGTCCGTCTGGCTGATCCTTGGAACCTTCTTTCCAGATTCAAAACACCGACGAATTTCTTTGCTTTCTTCTTCTTTTCTTTGATCAACAGAGTTTTCAACTCCTCTTGCCCTTTTTCCAGAGTCAAGAACATTTGTTGAAACTGAGCGTTCTACGCCTAAAGATCTTTTACTATCTGTTTAATATCCATATCACTGAAATAAACAGTAGAAAGATAAGGAGACCTGTTGTAAGAAACATGTTTGTGTTATGATGAATGAAGATGCATATGCAAATGATTTCAAGGAAATTAGGGATTTAAATTTGCTTTAGACAAAATGGAACACACATTATATTAATAAATCCAAGTTTGAATACATCATGCCTCCTTGGGCTTACAATACAAAACTCCTAAGACAAAAAAGTTGAACGCATCCTCTTTGGTGCGATGTAGGCGTTCAGATTCCACTCCTCATGAAGCTGCTTGGTGAGTTTCAGAACTATCTTCTCACTGGCATAGAATTGGGCTTCGAAAGTATCCCATTCTTCTTTAAGTTGGATCTAGGATTTCTGTAGCTCCTCAAAATCATTTGGCATATCAGGATGAGGAACAACGTAAGGAGTGTCTCCCTCAACAACTGGCTCCATAATCACAGGTAAGATGGCAGGGTAAGGCATCATAAGACATTGAGCACGAGCTCGTACCAATTTGAGGTAAGGCTCAAGAGGGATGGAATTCTTGTTCCCTAGTGTCTTGCTGTCAACTCTGTTTATCATGCCCCAAGCTAGAATGAACCTTTGGCGATAACCCTGAACATCATTCTCATAGTCAAAGATGATTCTTTGGACAAGTGCGTCATGAGGACCATCCATTCTAGCATAACCAAACTGTCGCAATGCTAAACAAGGATTATAAGTGATTCCCCCCTAATGCCTAAGAGAGGGACATTAGGGAATTCCCCACAACGATAAATGATGGTAACATTCTCCGAGGATCGCGAACACCAATGAATATCCGAATGTGTAAGAGACATAAACCTATGAGACTATTTCAAACCCTGCTCATTCTTCAAAGTAGACCGAGATAGGTGCGAAATAAACCACCTAGCCAATAGAGGAGTGCAACACAGAAGGATCCATCTTCTCTTTAGAGTGCGAGTATACAGAGAGTGTAGAATATCCCCAAGTAAGGTAGGCACCGGATTATGCGACAAAAAAACCTTAACTGCATTCACATCTATGAGTTGGTCCGTGTTAGGGAATAGTACCATCCCATAGATGAGAAGGGCCAGCACCTCCTTAAAAGCTTGTAAATCCAGGCTATTCCAAAAATAGTGGGCTCTCTCAAATATAAACTTAGCTGGAAATCCTTGGACACTTCTTCTGGTTTCCTAATTTGCCACTACGTTATACCGTTGTAAAGACAGAGCTTGAGAAATCTCTTCAGGCTTTGGGTCTCTTTCCGTACCGCTGAATGGTATCTGATTAAGGATAGGTACCCCCAATAACTGAGAAAACTCCTCCATAGTAGGCACTAGCTGGTAATCAGTAAAAGTGAAGCAGTGGTGCAACGAGTCAAAGAACTGAAAGAGCACCTTTAACATTTCTCCATCAGGGGTTGAAGTGACCAAGTTGAGAAGTCGACCATGTTTTTCCAGTGAAGGGAGAGCTTTCAGTAATCCTTGATGCCAACTCCTTGAGTTGAGGATTCACTTTCACAAGGTTGATTTGGATAGTGTTCCTGCGAGCGGATGTCATGTCCTACAAAACAATACAAAGATAAGCCCTAGAAAATCCTTGAAATGGTTAGTATGATATGCCATGTCTTGATGTCATGATTATGCTAAGAAATCACAGATATAGCAAGCACAAGCAAATCACACAAGAGACCTTAGGTTTAAGGCTTGCATGGGTTTTAAGGTAGTACCCTCTTGAAGTTGGATTGGTTTAACCTGTCCTATAAATAGTAACCGGG
Source organism: Vicia faba (assembly GCA_948472305.1). Lineage (NCBI taxonomy): Eukaryota > Viridiplantae > Streptophyta > Magnoliopsida > Fabales > Fabaceae > Vicia > Vicia faba. The sequence continues at coordinate 751,845,104 of OX451739.1, forward strand.
TTCTAAAGGATCCCAATATCACTAACCTTTCACACAAGCTTCGTTCAATAGGCGATTGGCTTGCAACCAAACAAAACTCAGGAGCCAAGTCTCAATGAGTGTAGCATCGAGTATCTGCCGACTTTGGGAATACACCAAAGATGACCATCTCGCTATGTCCTAATGGCCAAGTTGTTCATTTAAAGGTTCTAAGGTCAGTTGATGCTTTATGACACCACACATCGGCCCCGAATTCTCCTTGATTAACTCAAGGGATACCGGTACCAACCAAAGTGTCGCATCAACGTAGCAATCGCTTCAACCGTGTCAGTATACCCCGCACAGTTTCCACGATCTATTGCTACTTACCTAAAAGGTTTCCCCAGATCCAGGTGGAGGATCAAAACAAACCCAAACAAGGAACCATAATGTAAAGCATGCAAGTCAAACAAAGGAAGTAAGTAAATGTGATCTAACCCTAAGGTAACCCTACTTTTAAGCACAGTCCCCATCGGAGTCGCCAGTTCTGTAACATGGTGGGAGAACTGACTTGGGTGTTTTGCGTTTGATCGCAATGTTGCGGTTAGCAAGAGTCGCCACTGAGTTTTCTTTTATCCAATAAGGAAAGGCTGAAAAGAACAGGAAAAACCTTTAGAGATGTTTTCTTGAGTTCGGGGGGTAGATTATGAAAAGTGAAGGTATTAACAACCTTTTCATCCGTAGTTATCTACGGGCTCTTAGTTTCTTTCTAGATCACTTGCTTTTATTTGAATGTGTTCTTGTGGTGTGGGATTTGAAATTATTTTGAAAATGTCTTTGTAATGGTTCTCGTTTCTATAAGAACGCGTACAAAGTGTTATTTTGAAAATAGCTCAAAGAGGTGTTTGTGGAATGTGTTTTTGAAAGATATTTTGAAAAGGTGTCTTCTCTGTAATGGCTCTCGTTTCTATAAGAACGCGTACAAAGAGTTTGTCTTTTGAAAATGTTTCAAATGAGTGTGTTGGTGTATAAAATGTTTTTGTTGTGAGTAAGCGAGCAACTAGGAGTGAATCTACCTACTCAAAAAGGTCTTAAATGTTATTTTCCTCCTCCTTTAGATGTTGCTATCTTACCATTGTTTTGGTAAGAATCCCCATTGTTGGATGTGAAGGGACGGGTGTGGGATGTTTGTATAGTCATAGAAGGTAACCTATGGGACATTTTAGCAATGTCGTTTAGGGACTAGATCATTTACCGAAGGCAACATCGAGGGTCATCGAGGGACTACGATCTTTTATCGAGGGTGTTTGCTAAAACGCCCATGTTCGAGGGACATGACTATTTTTCCGATAGGAAAAAAATTGGATTACCCTAAGGGGTGCATGTGTGCAAAGTGTATTTGATTGCATGTATTTAGTCTTTGATTTTTGGGTTGTCTATTTGTTGTTTTTATCTTGCCATACACACCTAACTATTAGCTATATATGAAAGTAATAAAAACACGGAAAAGTAAAGTCCTACGCTATTACATCATTAAGGGGATGGGGGTACAAATTTACAATGGGGACTGCGAGAAATTAAAGTCCTGGTTACCTATTACAACCATATTTAAATAATTTACAAGAAATGTAAAATGGACTAGTTTTGTTTTTGTTAAAAAAAGAAATAAGTTTGCTTAAGAAAACATTTTTGATCTTTGAGTTTTAAAAGGGATAAAAATAAAGTATGTAAATCTAAAATGTTTTTTTGGTTATTAAAGCTAAAATAAGATAAATAAGAGAAATAGGAGTCAGAATCAACACGTTGCTGAAACGAGAAGGAACATAAGTTCTGACTCTGATACGCTGCAAGAGAGAAAAAGTTAGTGGGAAAGTAGAAGGTCAGAAGTTCTGGGCATGGATACACCAAGTTATGAGGTTGTTGGGAACAAAGGAAAGCCTAGAAGTTCTAATTGCCGAGGGAGTCTAGGAACTCTGATACTACTAGGAATCTAGAAGTTCTAATGTCACTCGCAAATCAGATGTTCTGGATATTTGAGAGAGTGAGGTGATAATTCTGTTGGGTAAGGTTGTCTAGAAGTTATGATTTAGGAATATTGTCTGACAGATAAATGGGTGAAAATGTCACTAAATAAACCAAAAAAATATGCTTTTGGGGCTAGAACCCAGAACCCTTAGCACTAATGTCTTATGTGCATACACTGTCTACCACTGGGGTGGCTGTACATCCGGTATTAGAAGCAAAAGCATAAATATGTATCACAAAGTAAACTCTGATGATGAAATCCATTTCTTTATCCATGCCACTCAGAATATCTGTAGCTTAGTCAATTCTCAACAGAACAGAAAACACAAACATAGCAATTATGGCAGGTTTCCATCATGGTTTCAGAAACATAAAAAATGTCAAGACTGTAAATCACAAACAAGCATGTATATGCTAATCCTAGTTTCCTTAAGAAGTTCTGAAATGATATTCTCCCTACTTAGGCAAAAAATACATGAAATATATGAATATGTACAACATCAGAATCAAGATGTCTACGTTGTATTTTGAACATGCAAGTCTAACAATGCTTAAGTGATATGATGAGAGTCAACAAAAACTTACCCTGCAGTTGGAAAATGTTCTGACTGCTTGTAATGTTCTAATCAGCCTCCTCACGTGCTTAGCAAGTTGGAACAATCTTTAGCTTGGGCTATGAGTGGCTGGAAAATTCTAGAACAGCCAAGAAGTAAAGTTCTAACTTTTTGAAGTGGAGACTGATGGGAAATGTGTTACAGTCTGAAAACAGAAGTTAGGACAGCTACTAAATGTACATCAGAAACTGTATGGATGATTTGGTCAAGAATCACTTGAAGTAAATTGGCGTTTGAAATCAAGAATAAAAAACTAGCGGGTTTTGTATTTGTATTTGCAGTTTCGCATTCCTGAAATTTTTTAGCAAGGTTTCAAAGCTTTTCCTTTTCAATCTTTCAACCTCTTTACAGTTGCCAATGAAGTTCAATTTATAGGCAAAGGTTTAGTAGCTTGGAAAGGTCAAGGGTACAGGCATCATGCTAGGGTGCTGACTTGTTCTTGAAGCAAGTTAAACAAGTATGGTGGTTAGCAACTTTTAGTCGTGCCTAAGCTGGAATTGTAAGCATGCATTAAGGAAAATTACCCTCAGAAGCAAAAGCAAAGCATGGGCCCAACATACTCTTGTACAAAAGTTTACTTTTTTCAAGGACAACAATGGTACTTCTATCTCACACGTGGGGAAATCCTTTGGATAAAAACTCAAAAGTGGTTGGGAGTATTAAATGATGATGAGATTTATCAAACCAGAAATCCTGCAATACGAGATTATGCATCATAGCTTAATTTTGGGTCAAAAGTTCAGCATCAGCGTAACTTAGAATAAACATCCAACTTCTGATCTTTGAATCTCTTTGCTCCAGCATGTTCTGAGTGAGTTCTCAGACTTTCCAGAAAACTTATAACATGCTTTGTAAGCCCTCTTTGAATTACTCTTGCAAATTCTGACTGAACCTACGTGAAAACTGGCCCATAAGTTGTAAACAAATTCTGATTTGAAAATGCTCAGAATTTACTAAGTGTTTAAGTTTCAGGGACGTGTCTTTGAAGACGTATAACTTGAAATCCCATCATTTCTAGAAGAAGTTATGTTTTACAATGTTTTAGATCTCATTGAGATCTACAACTCTCGTGTTATAAGTTCTTCCAAAATCAACTTGCATCATGGTGATAATCTGGCCAGAAGTTCTGAATTTATCATATTTCTTAAACACATGGAAACATTTCTAAGTATTTAGAATTTTGACTTTTTCAACATAAATCTTGACTTCTGATTTTCTTGATGAAACAAACTTCATGCCTTGTTGAAATATGATTCTTGAAACATGATTTTGATCCAAAAGTCAATGGTTGACTTTTCAGTGTGCAAATGACCATTTTTCCCTTGTGAATGACTTTCTTGGAATATTTGTAATTCAAGGCCTGAAATTAGATGGAAGAAAACCTGAGGGTCCAGGATAATCCTTTGAGAAATGAGAAGGCAAATTTTGGGGTACAACAACGCCCTACGATTGGCATGGACAAAGGTTCTTCGATTGGCTGTTAACAAGGCCTTTCGATTGACATTTTAACAAATACCTTTCAATTGGCATTGTAACAGTGTCTTTCGATTGGCATTTTAACAAGTACCTTTCGATTGGCATTGTAATAGTGTCCTTTGATTTGCATTTTAACAAGTACCCTTCGATTGGTATCTAGACAAAGGTCCTTCGATTGGCATGGCAAAGGGTCTTTCGAATGGCATTTCAGTACAACATTTCAAGAGAACCATCAAGGCCAAGGGCTGGTCGAAGGGATTCTAATAAGGAAAATTCTGAATAGATTTGAATTGGACTTTGAAGCTGGCAAATAAGGCAGATTCGAAGGAATGAAATAGGCTGGCCTGCCAAAGTAAAACGCATGGGACAAAAGGAGAAAGAGATTTTCCTGAAACAACAAATTTTGATACAAATTAAAAAATCACATTCTTGTCATCAAAGCATTGTATTTTTGCCACAAATATAAACCTAATGAGATTCACTACATAAGGATAATAGGTCTAAACCTAAGGCAGGAGGCAACAACCACAAAAAAGGGTCGGACGAAAAGTGCAACATTTCAAGAAAACGAAAGCTGCCTCCAAACCAAGAACAAAATTGCAACAACATTCAAGCGTGGTGCCATTCCAAATCTCATGCTCCATCCAATCTCAACCAATTACATCAATCCAATTGTATTCCTGGGATTCTCAACAAGCCATCCCATCTTTGACAAAAGGTACTTGTTACAATGCCAATCTTTGAAGGGCAAATCCTCCCAGAACCAGCAAATTGAAATAGTTCATCGTGGGTAACCTCTTGAATTTATTTTGACATTTCTATGATGTATTAATCCTTTTCTTAGTCTGATTTGTACCCAGATGGTTGTTTAAGGCAGGGCCAATGTGAAACATGAGTGGTTGGAGGTGAAACAAATATTTTGCCATTGTTTAGGGCAAAATCTGTGTCATGCTTCGAACCAGATGATACAGGTATGCCCAACTAAAACTAAGACCGAACTTGAACTCATAAACATTTTCGTGTGGGATGGGCTTTCGATTCGAAGCTTAAATTTCCAGAATTTACATATAATGTTATTATGTTGTCATATGAACAAGCAGCGCAGTTGGCAAGGGATTGAGTACGTGAAGGAAGGGACCTGGGTTCGATCCCAGGTCCAGCGCTTTTCTATTTTCTTGATGTTTTCTGCAGATTCCAGTATGTTACATACCCAGGCATACATCATGGTCTCTATCATCATCACCATTGGATCACTCATCCTCCATATCCAGCGCCCATAAATGCTTCTCCATGGTAAACCCTCAGGATCTAGCAACACTGGATCCAGCGCAGGTTGTGGGCCAACAGATTTGGGCCCATAGCACAAATTCCAACACACCTCTCAATTGGGTTCCTCGCCCTCAGGCCCATCTTCTTTCCTTTATTTTATTTAATTTTTGTTAATTAGTTTATATTTTCTATTCATTCATTTTTTTCAATAAAATCATAAAAAATCAGATAATCATAAAAATTAGGATTTAGAGTTTTTCTTAATAAAATTAATTTTTGCAAATTAATTTAATTAAACTTTAACTTTTTTTTCTTTAATTTAAAATTAGTTAGAAATTAGGTTCAACTTTTAATTTTTTTCATAAAATACCAAAAACATTTTCAATGAGCAATTAGATTTTTTAGGGTTTAGAACTTTTTCCCGTCTTAATTCTTGCGCGTCATTACTTTTTTTATACGATTATTTTTTTATCATTTATATAACTGCGCCCGATTTGTAATATCTAAATTAGGGTTTTTACTTTCGCATTTTACTTTCCAGTCCATTACTTATGTATCTACACCAAAGCCTTGTAATAGCGTAGGACCTCTATTTCTCGCTTTTATATTTTATATGCTTGTACATAATTGCTAGTAACCTAGGCGTGTATGCTTAATCAATCAATCAGTAGATCACTAAACTGCAAGATAAAATATCTGAAAAAAGCACACTGCTGCACACTTTCACCCTTATGGTATACCTCACTTGGTTGCCTCAGAAACAGTGGTCATGTCCCTCGAACATAGGGATACTCTTAGCAAAGACCCTTACTTTAAAGTCATCATAAAGATCATAGTCCCTAAATGCTCCTCAAGTTGCCTACGAGAAATGATCTTATGATGATAGTCCCTTCGAAATGCTAAGGTATCCTTACATGTTGCCTTCAATGTCCATTACGTCCCTTTTGATAATCCCTCAACATCCAACGACTAGGATTACCTACTCACTAATAGTAGGATAATACGATCTAAAGGATAGGAGGAAAAGAACAATATTTTTTTGAGTAGATAGATAACTGTTAGGTACTTTCTCAAACACATTCCTACACCCTACACTTTCAAATACTACTTTTCAAACAAAAAATTTCAAAACGCTTTATCACACTCTTGAGGACTGATACAAGGGTTATCATAAAATGAATCGTCGTACTAAGCCATTTTCAACCAAATTTTTTTTCACACAAACACGAAAGCAATTTTAAAAATGAGCAAGTACCTAAGAGCCCATGGAAAACCATGGATTGAAAGGGTGATAATACCTTCCCTTTCCATAATCTACCCCCTTACTCAGAAAACTCTCGAAAAAGTCTTTTTCTGTTCTTTTCACCCTTTCCTTTGTTGGATAAAAGAAAATTCGGTGGCGACTCTTGCTTACCGGGATATTTGTGAATACAAATGTAAAACCAGTATTAAACAGTCGGTTCTGCCACCGTATCACATTTTCCATCTAGCTATCCGTCCAGAGGGAGAGGGCTTCTCGAAGATGTACTTGATAAGGTCCATCTTAGAAATCAATAAAGTGGTGTGAGTCAACATATATTGTCTTAGCCAACGAGCAGCCCATGCTAGAGTGTAACAAGTTTTCTCAAGCAGTGAATATTTGGTTTTGCAGTCGGTAAATTTTTTACTCAGGTAGTATATTGCATGCTCTTTTCGGCCAGACTCGTCATGTTAGCCCAACACCCCCCATAGTATTATTTAGCACAGTCAAGTACATGATCAAATGTCTTCCTTTAACTGGAGGTATCATGATTGGAGGTTCTTGTAAGTACTCCTTAATCTTGTCAAAAGAGGCTTGACAATTTTCGTTCCATCTGACTACTTGATCTTTCTTCAAGAGTTTGAAGATTGGTTCACAAGTAGAAGTTAAGTGAGATATGAAGCGGGAAATGTAGTTAAGATGACCCAGGAATCCTCTAACCTATTTTTCAGAGCGGGGAACTGGCATTTCTTGAATGGCTTTTACCTTTGCATGATCAAATTTGATGCTTTTACCACTGACGACAAAACCTAAAAGATTTACAGATCTTACTCTGAATGTTCACTTATTAGGGTTCAACCTCAACTTGTACTTTTTAAACCTCTCGAATAGCTTGTGTAGGTGATCGAGATGCTCTTATTCAGTTTGCAACCTTTAAATCATATCATCCATATAGACCTATTATGATACGGTGGCAGAACCGACTATTTAATACTGGTTTGCATTTTGCGTTTTGTATTCGCAAAATGTCGCGGTAAGCAAGAGTCGCCACTGGCATTTATTTCATCCAATCATCGAAAAGGAAAAAGAACAGAAAAACCTTTTTTTGAGATATTTTTGAGTACAGGGCGTAGATTATAGAAAGGGAAGGTGTTAGCACCCTTTCTATCCATGGTTTTCCATGGGCTCTTAGGTACTTACTCATTTTTCAAATTGCTTGTGTGTGTTTGTCTTGAAAATGTTTTACTTTGTGATAACCCTTGTATCAGTTCTCAAGGGTGTCACGAAGTTGATTTGAAAACTGTTTTTGAAAGGTGTTTGTGTGAAGAGTTTTTATTGAGAAAGTACCTACTAGCATCTACCTACTCGAAAGAAGATCGTTTCTGTTCTATTTCCTTTAGACAGAACTATCCCACTATTAAGGAGTAAGTAGCACCGTCGTTGGAGTTTGTAAGGGACGTTCAAAAGGGACAAATACAATCACTAAAGCAATAGTTAGAAAATCTTAGTAGCAACCCTAGAGTCTTAAGATCATTTCCGAGGCAACATTTCCGAGGCAACATTTCAGAGGCAACATTCGAATGGGACAATTTAATCTCTTTAGACTGGAGGGCAACCACTAAAATCTTCTATGCTTAATGATTGTTTACCGAATGCAACCGAAGTAAGGTAAACCCTAGGAGTGAATATGTGCATATGATTTGTTTCAGTTATTTAATCTATGCACATTAGGTGATATACCATTTTAATTTTCCAGACATTCTTTCCATACAATCCTATTAGCCATGCATCTAGACGGTTAAATATTACGGAAATTAAAAGTGCGAGGAAGTAAAACCTAGCTATTACAAGGCTTCGGGGAGGGGGATTAATTACATAACCAAAAAATCGGGGATTTAAAGCAAAAAATAAAACCCTAATTTAACTATTACAAACCCTGAATAGTTACAAAATAATGGAAAAAATAATTAACAAGCGCACGACAAATTAAATACGAGGACGGTAATTAATAACTTAAAACCCTAATTGGGAGAAAGAAATTTTTGTGGATTTTTATTTGAGAAAACAATTAAACCACAAATTAATTAAACCTAATTTCTAATTATTTTTAATTATGAAAGAAGTTAATTAACCTAATTCACTAATTAAATTAAAAAAGTATTTTATGAGAAAAATGATTTTTGTGTATTTTTTGAGAAAGATTAATTAAATTATATACAAATACAATCCTAAGTCTAATTATTTTTAAATTATGAAAGATATTAAAGTTTCCCTAAATTAATTAAACTAATTAATTAAACATAAAATTTATTAAGAAAAAAAATTCTTTTTGTGATTTTTTGATTTGATAATTTAATAAAATAATTTTTGTATTGATTAAAAAAAACAAAATAATTAAAGAAAAGAAATTAAAGAAAAATAGTAGAAATAACCAAATGGACCTGCTGTTTGTAAATCTGGGGGTGTATGCTGAACTTCTGAAACCCAGAAGGATGGCCCAGAGTCTGGCGCCTGATCCAACGAGACCATCTTCTAGAGACTCATGGTGGACCTGCATGTGTTGGCGTATGATCTGATTGGAGATGGATCCAGAGGATGAGATCAGAGGGCGTGTGATGATCCTTAGAAGGTGAGGTGTGCTGGATCTGGCTGGAGATGGATCTAGAGGATGATATCAGAGGGCGTGTGATGATCCTCAGAAGGTGAGGTATGATGGATCTGGTTGGAGGTGGATCCAGAGGATGAGATCAGAGGGCGTGTGATGATCCTCAGAAGGTGAGGTGTGATGGATCTGACTGGAGGTGGATCCAGAGATGAGATCAGAGGGCGTGTTATGATCCTCAGAAGGTGAGGTGTGCTGGATCTTGCGAAAATAATGGAGAAAATGCCAAAAGCTCACGCCTGGGATCGAACCCATGACACGAGCTTCATACTTCCTTTCTCTGACCAACTGCGCTGGAATTATTAGTTGTAAACATAATACATAAATGAAAACAAAATCCAAATCAAGTGTTCTGCCAGAAAAAACGCGCAAAGTTTGAATGGACCAGTCACGCCTTGCCATGCCATTGTCTTCTTCGCTGGGACTGTTGTCTTAGGTAACAACTTTTACCTACGGATTTTGGCCATGGCTATAACCCTGTGTATCTCAAAAATCATGTACAGGCAAGATAAATTAAATTGATGACCATGAATCAACTGGGCTTGAAGCTCTAATCATCATGGTACCCATCATTAGGCCTAATTTTGCTTAAATCACAAAACCCCAAATTGGAGCACGAAACCCTAGCAATGGAAAAAGCTTATTCCTGCACTGTAACTTAAATCAAACTATTCAGAAACATTACAAACATGATGATGAACACAAATACATGGGAAAAATACATTTATAATGCGTAAATCATAGAAATTGAATTCGAGTTCTTAGTGCAAACCGTGATGCTCTTGGGGACGATTTCTGGATGCTTTGAGGCTTGCAAATGATGCTGTTAGCTTCCTGGGATGTCCAGGAATCGATTGCTAGGCTTGAAACTCCTTGAGGATGGCTTTAAGATAGATTTTGATCTCCCACTTTTGTCCAAATTTTTGAGTTTATTTCTTGCCGTTTCACGCCTCCAATCCTCTTGTTTTTGATCTGGAATTATTATGCATTTTTAGTAGACTGAATTAGGTAAACAAAAATTGTACCATATCTTTGAGAATTATGAAAATTGGATTTGATATGCTTCATGTATGATTTCTTTCCAAAACATGCTTCAATCCAATCTTTTTCAATCCAAATCCACTTTGCATGAATTGGCTGGCATGTTAACTGTATATGGACTCAAAATGTGCACAAAAATCCCAAGATTTGATTTGTTTTCATTATTTTACCATTTAATTTGATTTATTTTGATTTAAATGAATAAAAAATCAAAATAAATGAAGAATATAATAAAATAAGAGGTGAATGAGCTCAATGGTCGTGGGTCCTATTAGAAACATGTTTCAAGGAAGAAAACATGGGCCCCTTTGGAAAAAATGCAAATTTGATCAATGTTGAATTTTGACAATTTTCCAAAATTGCCAACTTTGACAATGAACAACTCTATCAATTTTGACCCTAGGAGTGTGTTCTTGGACTTTTTATAAAGCTTAGGATGTCCTCTAAACAAACCTTTTGGTTTCATCTAAATTGGATCTTCCATGTTCATGTATGAAGCTTTGACACAAAAGGTGTTTTTGTTGACTTTTCAAAAGGACCTATAATGTCAAAATTCATATCTTTTTGTGAGTGCATATTTTGAACTTGTGAGATGAAGCTGAGTTGTAGGGAATTGTATCCTATTCAAAATGAGCTTTGGATGGAAAATTTATGATAATGTATGAAGAAGTTATGCCTGGTCAAAGTTGGGTTGACTTTTACTAAGAAACCCTAATTTAACAACTTTTGGGTTTTGATGAATTTGGAGCATTCCTTGAGGAATCATGATCAACCCTTGATAAAGTGATGGATATAACTTCAAAATGTTGATGTTGACCAAAAACCTTGAGGTTTGACTGTATGTGGGCCACAATTGACTTTTGACCTAATACAGTCGATTCTCAAGCATATGAGCAGTTAACTGAGCAAACTTCTTGTGAAAGGCATGAAACTTAACATGTAGGGTCTTGAGAACGTATTAAGACCATGGACAACATATGAGACCTTTGTAGTTCACATATCTTGATGAAAAAGGAAACCCTGATTTTGAGGTGCACTGCCTTAGGAGAGAGTTTATCTGGTCAACTCTTGGACTTCCTTGAGCAACTTGGGGACCTCAATTGACATTTGTTGAGTAAAATGAGAGGGAAAATTTTATGGTACAACAACTTCCCCTATTCAATCTCCTTAAACTTGAGGATGTAGATTGGCTGCGCTGCCTTTCGTGATCTGAAGGTGGAAGATGATTGAACACTAACGTGCCCAGAAATTTGCATTCGCCTGAAGTGGCACTTGACTTGTGATATTCGGAATGGGCTTACAGATGCCATTCAGAAGTCAATGGTAGAAGATTATCAGAGATGGGATTAAATATGCCATCCTGGATGTGACGGAGAATCGTCGGAGATGGGCTTAAAGATGCCATCTAGAGGATGTCGATTTCCTGTCTTGGGAGAACTAGAGTTTTAGGAGCTTCAGTTGTCCGTTACTCTACTGGGGAATAACTCCGGCTTGAGGAAGCGGAAGTGTACTGCATATCTGGTCGGAGTATATGCTGCACCATGATTTATTGGGGAAATGCGAAACCAATCGTGTTTGATCGAGTCCCGGTCTTACAATGTTGTGGACCGCTGCTTGAGGATAAGAGAGGGGGAACCTAGATAGTAAGGTTATGAAAAGGAACCTGGATAGTAGGGTTACTTCGGTATGAAAGCTTGGATAGTAAGGCTGCTGAGAAGGAACCCGAATAGTAGGGTTACTTCGATATGAAAGCCTGGATAGTAGGGCTGCTGAGAAGGAACCTGGATAGTATGGTTACTTCAATATGAAAGCCTGGATAGTAGGGCTATGAGAAGGAACCTGGATAGTAGGGTTACTTCGATATGAAAGCCTGAATATTAGGGTTGTAAGAAGGAACCTGGATAGTAGGGTTACTTCGATATGAAAGCTTGGATAGTAGGGCTGCTGAGAAGAAACTTGGATAGTAGGGTTACTTCGATATGAAAGCCTGGATAGTAGGGCTGTGAGAAGGAACCTGGATAGTAAGGTTACTTCGTGATAAGTTTGTGTAAAACTTCAGAATGAACCGGGGTAAGGTTATAAGTTTGTGTAAAACTTCAGGAAGAACCGGGGTAAGGTTACCTTGAGATAAGTTCTTGTAAAACTTTGGGAGGAATCGGGGTAAGGTTACCTTGAGATGAGTTCGTGTAAAACTTTAGGAGGAACCGGGGTAAGGTTACCTTGAGATAAGTTCGTGTAAAACTTCGGGAGGAACCGGGGTAAGGTTACCTTGATATGATAATGTAGATTAGTTGACCCGTTTGATTTCGGGAATTGAGTTTCCATTAGTTTTCCATAGATGTGATTTGTATAACTGCTGGATTCATTAAAGCTAATCGTCTTTTCCTGAAAAATATAAGGGTTAGTTATATGTGATGCATGAAATGCAGGGGGAGATGATGTTCTCAAAATAAATGAGATTATGATGTACATGATATGTATGCATATGTCATGATGTATGTTCATGAAATGCTGTCGGGGTATGCTTGCGCCTGGGAAAATAAATCCCTGACTGTTGTTGGAGATTCGCAAATATTCTGCCGAGAAGAGATGCTGGAGAATAATTCTGCGGGGACCAGACTTTAGGGGAAGAGATACTCTGTTGGTAGACCTGCTGATCTGGAGAGATAAACTCAGCTGGGGATGAAATTCCACTGTTGGAGTTGATGAGCTCTGTTGGAGATTGAGCTTTTGAATCTGTAGAAATAGACTCCACTTGGGGAATGAAATTTGTCGACTCGCCTGCGATTACGAACCTCAGCTGTGGATAGTTATATCCTATTTCAGGAAAGGTGACCTCAATTTTTTTTGGGTACTTTTACTCTGCGGGGAGTGGGTATACTAATAATCATGTTCCCAAGCATGACTCTATCCTGATACCTGCTGGGCAGAGGAACCGTCGGGTTTGGCACTTCTTATTTTCCCTGTTTCTAGAATTATGAGTAATTGTCTTTTGCTTCTTATGCAAATATTTATGAGCATCAATCATTTCCAAATGCATATATCAAAAATAAATCATTGGACGTTCTCGCAAAACAAAACAGAAAAAGAAAAAGAAACAAACTAAAGTTTTGTAAAAATGACTTGTATTAATTTTGAAATTGGCCTGTAATAGGCGTTTTGTACAAGGAGGCTGACGTCCTAGTAAGAGAACGCTGCCGAAAGACAGAAATTGTACATTTTATGTAAAAGAGAGAAAAACAACTATGTGAAACGACCCCATTGGGTTCCAACTCTACTATTGTCTTTATATCTTCAAGCGTCTCATCACTTTGCTACTTGGCCGAAGGTTGATCAGATTGGTTGGCGCCGTCTGAGCTTGATAGATGATACCAAAGTCTGGTCGCAAGATGATCTAATGAGACATAGTGGTACACTTTAATCCCTAACTTTTGCCTGGGTTGCCCTTTCGGGTTTTCAATCCACCGAGATACCCTTTTTTGCCCAAGCCTCCCTTTCGGGTTTTCGACTTGCCGGGTGTACAATTTTTTTCTTCATTTTCATCCCTTACTTTTGCCCGAACCCTTCTGGTTCGCCAGGAAGCCCTTATTTTTGCCTAGGCCAGTCAACCTAGCGGGTCTTTAATTATGCGTAGTATCTTTTCACTATGTCTGCATTGACAGGGTGAGGAAGGTCGTCACCATCCATGTTGGTTAGAATCATGGCTCCTCCCGAGAAAATGTTCTTAACCACAAGTGGCCCTTCGTACGTGGGGGTCCATTTTCCCCTAGGATCACCTTGCAGCAGTATGATGCGTTTGATCACCAGATCCCCGACTTGATATTCTTGACGCTTGACTTTCTTGTTAAAAGACTTGATCATTCGCTTTTGATACGTCTGACCATAATAGATAGCAGTAAGTCTCTTTTCATCGATCATATTTAACTGATCAAGCCGGGTTTGGATCCAGTCGTCTTCGTTCAAACCTGCATCCTTCATAATCCTGAGAGAAGGTATCTGGACTTCTATGGGTAGGACTGCCTCCATGCCATATACCAGAGAATAGGGTGTTGCCCCTGTCGACGTCCGTGCTGAGGTATGGTACCTATGAAGAGCGAATGGTAACATCTCATGCCAGTATTTATATGTCACTGTCATCTTTTGTATAATCTTCTTGATGTTCTTGTTAGCAGCTTCAACAGCCCCATTCATCTTTGGCCGGTAGGGAGAAGAGTTATGATGCTATATCTTGAACTATTTGCAGAGCTCGGTGATCATTGTGTTGTTGAGATTTGTACCATTGTCAGTAATAATCCTCTCTGGTACACCATATCGACAAATCAGGTTATGTCGGATAAACTGTGCCACGACGTTCTTGGTTACTGTAGCGAAGGAAGCTACCTCAACCCACTTTGTGAAGTAATCAATAACCACTAAGATGAAACAATTTCCATTGGACGCAGTCGGTCTGATCTCGCCAATCATGTCAATGCCCCACATCGCAAAAGGCCATGGAGCTGTCAAAACATTCAGGGGAACTGGAGGTACATGCACCTTATCAGCATAGACTTGGCATTTATGACAAGTTCGAGAGTGCTGATAATAATTGGCTTCCATAGTGGACCAGTAGTATCCTGCCCGTAGGATCTTTTTAGCCATGGTATGTCCACTAGAATGGGTTCCGAAGGTGCCTTCATGTAGATCTGTCATGATCCTCTCTGCTTCGCTCTTGTCTACACACCGTAGTAGTGTGGAGTCATGGTTGTGTTTTTAGAGGATCCCATTGCTAAGAAAGAACTTCGCAGCGAACCTTCTCAGAAACTTCTTATCATTGACAGATGCCCCTTCGGGATACTCCTGAACCTCGAGATACCTTTTGACTTCGTGAAACCAGGGTTTGTCCGCTACTTCTTCGGTGTCGATCTCATAGCAATGTGCTGGTTCATCCAACCTCTCAATGGTAATCTGGGGAGCTTCATTGTCCCACCTAACCTTGAACATAGAAGACACGGTAGCTAGCGCATCCGCCAACTGGTTCTCCTCTCGTGGGAAATGTCTGAAGGTTACCTCCTCAAAGTGCGGGAGCAATGTTAGTACATACTCTCTGTAAGGAATGAGATTCGGGTGCTTCGTATCCCACTCGCCTTTGATCTGACTAATCACCAGGGCGGAATCCCCGAATACATTCAAGAACTTGATCCTCAAGTCAATAGCAGCTCGAAGATCCATGATACATGCTTCATACTCCGCCATGTTGTTGGTGCAGTTGAAACATAATCGGGCGATGAACGGAGTATGACAGCCCTCGGGAGATATGATCACAGCGCCAATGCTGTTACCTAGTGCGTTTGAGGCTCCATCAAAATACATAGACCATCAGGATCCCTCTTCAGGTCCTTCATCCGGTCCAGGCTCTTCGTAGTCAGTCAGCAACATGATATTCTCATTCGGGAACTCAAAATTTATGGACTGGTAATCATCCACGGCCTGATGAGCCAAATGATCAGCCAATACACTCCCCTTTATTGCTTTTTAGGTTGTATATTGTATGTCGTATTCATTTAAAATCATTTGCCACCTTGCTATCCTTTCGGAGAGAGCGGGCTTCTCGAAAATGTACTTGATCGGATCCATCTTTGATATCAACAAAGTAGTGTGAGTCAGCATATACTGTCTCAGTCGGCGAGCAGCCCATGCCAAAGCGTAACAAGTTTTCTCGAGCAATGAGTATCGGGTCTCACAGTCGGTAAACGTTTTTCTAAGGTAGTAAATGGTGTGCTCTTTTCGGTCAGACTCGTCATGCTGCCCCAACATGCACCCCATCGAATTGTCTAGCACTGTCAAGTATAATATCAAAGGTCTCCCTTCAACTGGAGGCATTAGAATTGGTGGTTCTTGAAGGTATTCCTTGATTATTTCGAAAGCGGTATGGAATTCATCATTCCACTTTACCACTTGGTCTTTCTTCGGAAGCTTGAAGATTGGCTCACAAGTAGTAGTCAAATGTGAAGTGAACCTGGCGATATAATTCAAACTTCCCAGGAAACCTCTAACTTCCTTCTCTGTGCAGGGAACCGACATCTCTTGTATGGCTTTTACCTTCGCAAGGTCTACCTGAATACCCTTGTCACTGACGACAAAACCCAGAAGCTTACCAGACCTTACCCCGAATGTACACTTGTTCGGATTCAACCTCAGCTTATATGTCTTCAATCTGTCAAACAATTTATGGAGATGATCAAGGTGCTCTTTCTCAGTCTGAGACCTGGCTATCATATCATCAACATAGACTTCGATCTCGTGATGAATCATATCATGGAACAAAGTGATCATAGCGTGCTAATAAGTTACCCCAGCATTCTTCAACCCAAAAGGCATCACCTTGTAGCAGAAGGTGCCCCACTGTGTGACGAAAGTTGTCTTCTCCATGTCTTCAGGAGCCATCTTGATCTGGTTGTAGCCAGAGAAACCATCCATGAAGGAGAAAATTTTGTGTTGCACGGTATTGTCGACCAAAACATCAATATGAGGGAGTGGGAAGTCATCTTTGGGGCTTGCCCTGTTCAGATCTCTAATGCAAACACATCCGTATCTTACTGTCTTTCTTAGGTACCGGAACAACGTTAGCAACCCACTTGGATACAAAGTGACAGCTAAGAATCCTGCATCGAACTGTTTCATGACCTCTGCCTTGATTTTCTCTGACATTTCAGGGCGCATATGACGAACCTTCTGTTTAACCGGAGGACAGTCTTCTTTAGTCGCCAGGCGATGTACCACAATATCAGTGTCTAAACTAGGCATGTCTTCATAGAACCATGCAAAGATCTCAACATGATCGTGCAACATCTGTATCAACCTCTGCTTGATGCTAAGCTCCAGATTTGCACCTATTTTAACCTCTTTTCTGTTTTCCTCAGTACCCAAGTTCACTGTCTCAACCGACTCTTCATGAGGCTGTATGGCCCTCTCTTCCTGCTGTAATAGTCTAGCAAGTTCTCCAGGCACCTCACAATCATCCTCACCTTAGTCCTCGGCTTGGTTGATCAGATATTTGAAGTCATAACTGGAAATAGCAGAGCTGCTATCAATGGGATCCAGAGTGAATATGGATCTGCATTATGATACGTGAGTGTGTGTAAGAGAATAGCTGTTTTGATAAAGTGAAAAGTAGAACGAAAAAACAAGGAGCGCAAAATTTGTATGCAAGAAACGTCCAATGCTTTATTAATGATTATGAAATGACAAATAATAGCCCTCACAAACAAATCCGAGGTGCCTCGGGCAAGGCACCGGGCCGTAAAGTTTCAAATTGTTTATTACAAATCTTAAAACAAAAAGGTCAATTACCGCAGAATAAAAGAAACAGGTATGAAGTCCCTAGCCGTCCAGTTACTCGGTCCACCATTGGTAGTTGGGTAGATCCAACTGTCAATGTCTGAGTTCTCATCATCAGCATCTTCTGTGGCGGAGATAACCTCAATAGCATTGATTCCCGAGCTATGTTTGGGCATGGGTGCAGTTATGACGTTGGGCTTCTCCGGAGCATCAAAATCTATCTCCTTGGCTTCAATCAAGTCTTTTATTTTGTTTCTCAGAGTGCAACAATCATTTGTATCATGGCCAGGAATCTCATAATGATAGGCACACCGGGCATTTGGATTATATCGGGGAGATATAGTATTTGGATTCTTGGGAGCCTCTCTCAAGGTTGCCAAGTTAGATCTCAACTGGTGAAGTAGAAATTCAGCCAATGTCATGTTGATGCGGGTAAACTTTAATTGTGGTCTTTCCACCCTTTGTTGATTATTGCATTTTGGAGCACCTGCAGGTCTAGGTATCATCACGACACTTACTGTCTGACGTTGTTCAGCCTTGTTCTGACCCATTGGACAGTAGATGGCACTAGCTTCGTTCTTACCAGCAAAAGGCTTATTTACTGAACTTGAAGAGGCATCCTTCTATATTTTTCTGCTTCGAATCCCCGCTTCTACTCTTTCTCCAGTTAGGATCAGCTTAGTGAATCCAGCTGATGAACTGCCGATCAAATGATTGAAAAATGGACTAGATAGCGTCCCCAGAAACATATCAACCAACTCCCTATCAGACAACGGGGGTTGAACTCTCCCAGCCAAGTCTCAGAGTGCAACAATCATTTGTATCATGGCCAGGAATCTCAGAATGATAGGCACACCGGGCATTTGGATTATATCGGGGAGATATAGTATTTGGATTCTTGGGAGCCTCTCTCAAGGTTGCCAAGTTAGATCTCAACTGGTGAAGTAGAAATTCAGCCAATGTCATGTTGATGCGGGTAAACTGTCATTGTTGTCTTTCCACCCTTTGTTGATTATTGCATTGTGGAGCACCTGCAGGTCTAGGTATCATCACGACACTTACTGTTTGACATTGTTCAGCCTTGTTCTGACCCCTTGGACAGTAGATGGCACTAGCTTCGTTCTTACCAGCAAAAGGCTTATTTACTGAACTTGAAGAGGCATCCTTCTATATTTTTCCGCTTCGAATCCCCGCTTCTACTCTTTCTCCAGTTAGGATCAGCTTAGTGAATCCAGCTGATGAACTGCCGATCAAATGATTGAAAAATGGACCAGATAGCGTCCCCAGAAACATATCAACCAACTCCCTATCAGACAACGGGGGTTGAACTCTCCCAGCCAAGTCTCTCCATTTTTGGGCATAATCTTTAAAACCTTCACTTACACCCATGGACATACTCTGGAGTTGAGTACGAGTGGAAGCAAGGTCGGCATTATATTGATACTGCTTGTAGAAAGCAGCAGTCAGATCTTCCCAGTTTCGGACATTGGCTCCCTCCAGCTGGTAGAACCATTCAAGCTGAGTCCCTGACAGACTATCTTGAAAGAAATGCACCCACAAATTTCTATCAGTTGTGTGGGGCTGAATCTTCCTGACATAAGAGCGGAGATGGAGCTTTAGGCAGGACACCGCATCATACTTGGCAAAAACTGGAGCTTTGAAATTCTGCGGGATGACCACTCCTGACACCAATCCCAATTCTTCGAAATCTAGTCCAGGTATCCTCTGAACTTCCATGGCACTCAGACGGTCTTCTAACTTCTTGTATCTATCCTCAGCAGGAGAATATTTCTCATCATTATAGTCAGTATCATTATCAGACACTGCAGGATCGGGGTCTTTCTCTTCTTCTTGATTCTCCCCATCCTTAGAGGAAGAGGTAAGGTCGATTTGTCGCTTCAACCGCTCTCCAAACCTTCGGCCCATATTCAGAATACCAGCAACCTTCTTCTTTTTCTTCCTCTATTTCAGAATGAGGGCTTTCAGATCCTCCTGCCATTTTGCCAGACTAATGAACATTTGTTGGAACTGGGCGTTCTGTGCCTGCAGGTCTTTAATGCTTTGTTCGGAAGACATTTCTGCTGAAATAAACAGCGAAGGAGATGAGAAACCTGTAATGGTACCTGTAATGATGTGTATGATAATGGTATGCGCATGCAATGATTTCAAAGACCTTGGAAAATTTAATTTTGTGAACCAAAAATAAATAAAAACTTTATTAGCTGAAATTGAAGTTCAAATGCTTTTAAGGCGTTACAATTAAAAATAAATCTAAAACTAGAAAGAAAAATCAAAAGTCCCATGGATGCTTCCTCTCTGCGCCGAGATAATCATTCAGTCCTTTTTCCTCATGCAACTGCTTTGTGAGCTCTAAGACTTTCCTCTCCTGAGCATGGAACTGATCCCTGTAAGTATCCCACTCCTTCATCATCTGAATCCAAGACCTCTGTAATTCCCCAAGATCAGTGGGTATGTAAGGATAGAGAACCGTGTAAGGAATGCCTTCTTCACTATTGGGTTCTACAATCACTGGAAAAACAGCCACGTAGGGCATCATAAGCTTCTGAGCACGAGCTCGTACCCATTGTAGATAAGGTTCCATTAGAATGGAAGTCTTTGGCCCAAAAGACCTGATGCTCGATCTGTTTACCATGACCCAAGCTCGTACGAACCTCCGGCGATACCCTTGAATATCATCCTCATAGTTGAACACAATGCCTTTGATTAGTAACTCATGAGGACCATCCCTTAGAGCGTAACCAAATTGTCGCAGAGCTAAGCAAGGATTGTAGGTTATACCCCCTCTGATACCAAGTAATGGGACATTAGGGTACTCCTCGCAGCGGTCAATGATAACAATGTTTTCCATAGATCGAGAACACCAAAGAATATCCGTATGAGCGAGTGACATTATCCATTGTGACCAAACTAGACCTTCTTCATTCTTCAATATGGACTTAGGGAGGTAAGAAATAAACCACCTCGACAAAAATGGCATGCAGCACACGAGAATCCCTTTTCTCCTCATGGTACGAGTATGGAGAGTGTGAAAAATATCTCCTAGCAAAATAGGCACCGGGTTGTGAGAGAGAAATATCCTGATAGCATTCACATCTATGAATGAGTCCGAATTAGGAAAGAGAACTAAACCATAGATAAGAAGAGCCAAAACCTCCTCAAAAGCCTAAAAATCCATATTATCCTAAAACAACTGGGCTTTGTCTATCAGAAACTTAGCTAGAAAACCCTTGACTCCGCTTCTAGTTTCCCAATTGGATACCACGTTGGCCCATTTCAGATGTAAAGCTGAGGCAATGACTTCTGGCTTAGGAACTTCTTCTAGACCTGTGAAGGGTACCTGTTCAAGAATAGGTATATCCAATAGCTGAGATAATTCTTCCAAGGTAGGCGCCAACTGATAGTCTAGAAAGGTGAAGCAGTGGTGCTTGGGATCAAAGAAATGAAAGAGTACACTCATCATCTTTTCATCAAAGTTTGAAGTAACCAAGTTGAGAAGTTAACCATGTCTCTTAGTGAACGTAGAAGTTTTAGAAACCCTTGATGCTAGCTCTTTGAGTTGGGAAGGTATCTTCACAAAGCTGATTCAGATGGTATTTCTATAAACAGAAGCCATAATCTGCAAAACAGAACAAAGATAAATTCCCTTGGTATTTGAAATGGTTAGTGCAATAAGCATGGATGCCATGTTATGATGCATGATGTCATGATAAACCACAAGTATAGCAAACACAGGCATAACAAGCACAGTCAAATCACACAAAGTCCTTAAGTTTAAGGCTTGCATGAGGTTAAAGGTAGTACCCTCTTGAAGTTTAGTTGGTTCAAACCTATCCTAAAAAGTAACCGGGTTCTAGAGATTCTCAATATCACTGACCATCCTTTATCGGGCATTGTTTCAGCTCTCAATCTTTTCTTGCAGCCAAAATATCTCGAAAGTCTGATCTTAATGAGTGTAGCATAGAGTATTAACCAGTTCTCAGCTCTACACCGAGGCCGGATATCTCACTACTTTCTAATGGCCAAGTTATTCAACTAAGGTTCAAAGGTCCGTTAGTGCTTCACGACACCACGCGGCGGCCCCGTATTCTCCTCGTTTCCCCACGAAGGATACCGGTACCAACCAAAGTGCCACACCAACACAGCCATCGCTTAAACCAAATCGGTCTACGCCGTACAGTATCCACGATCTATTGCTCTTTACCTAAAAAGTGCCCCCAGATCTGGGTGTAGGATCTATAGTAACCCTAGATAAAACCCTTAAAAGTAAAGCAATCAAGAGAAGCAATTTAATGATCTATATCCTAAGGTAAACCCCAATTTATATATCCCTAGAAGAGTCGCCAGTTCTGTGATACGGTGGCAGAACCAACTGTTTAATACTGGTTTGCATTTTGCGTTTTGTATACGTAAAATGTCGCGGTAAGCAAGAGTCGCCACCGACTTTTATTTCATCCAATCATGGAAAAGGAAAAAGAACAGATAAAACCTTTTTTCGAGATATTTCTGAGTACAGGGGGTAGATTATAGAAAGGGAAGGTGTTAGCACCCTTTATATCCATGGTTTTCCATGGGCTCTTAGGTACTTACTCATTTTTCAAATTGCTTGTGTGTGTTTGTCTTGAAAATGTTTTACTTCGTGATAACCCTTGTATCAGTCCTCAAGGGTGTGACGAAGTTGTTTTGAAAACTGTTTTTGAAAGGTGTTTGTGTGAAGATTTTTTATTGAGCAAGTACCTACTAGCATCTACCTACTCAAAAGAAGATCGTTTATGTTCTATTTCCTTTAGACAGCGCTATCCCACTATTAAGGAGTAAGTAGCACCGTCGTTGGAGTTTGTAAGGGACGTTCAAAAGGGAAAAATACAATCACTAAAGCAATAGTTAGAAAACCTTAGTAGCAACCCTAGAGTCTTAAGATCATTTTTGAGGCAACATTTTTGAGGCAACATTTCTGAGGCAACATTTCCGAGGCAGCATTCGAATGGGACAATTTGATCTCTTTAGACTGGAGGGCAACCACTAAAATCTTCTATGCTTAATGATTATTTACCGAAGGCAACCGAAGTGAGGTAAACCCTAGGAGTGAATATGTGCATATGATTTGTTTCAGTTATT
The DNA here is from genome assembly GCA_948472305.1 of Vicia faba. Classification (NCBI taxonomy): domain Eukaryota; kingdom Viridiplantae; phylum Streptophyta; class Magnoliopsida; order Fabales; family Fabaceae; genus Vicia; species Vicia faba. The sequence goes on from OX451739.1 coordinate 751,867,842, forward strand.
TAATCTTTGCACATTAGGTGATCTACCATTTTAATTTTCCAGACATTCTTGCCATACAATCCTATTAGCCATGCATCTAGACGGTTAAAGATTGCGGAAATTAAAAGTGAGAGGAAGTAAAACCTAGCTATTACAAGTCTTCAGGGAGGGGGATTATTTACATAACCAAAATATTGGGGACTTAAAGTAAAAAATAAAACCCTAATTTAACTATTACAAATCCTGAACAGTTACAAAATAATGGGAAAAATAATTAACAAGCGCGCGGCAAATTAAATACGAGGACGGTAATTAATAATTTAAAACCCTAATTGAGAGAAAGAAATTTTTGTGGATTTTTATTTGAGAAAACAATTAAATCACAAATTAATTAAACCTAATTTCTAATTGTTTTTAATTATGAAAGAAGTTAATTAACCTAATTCTCTAATTAAATTAAAAAAGTATTTTATGAGAAAAATAATTTTAGTGTATTTTTTGAGAAAGATTAATTAAATTATGTACAAATAAAATCCTAAGTCTAATTATTTTTAAATTATGAAAGAAATTAAAGTTGCCCTAAATTAAATAAAAATATCATTTATTAAGAAAATAATTCTTTTTGTGATTTTTTGATTTGTTAATTTAATAAAATAATTTTTGTATTGATTAAAAAAAACTAAATAATTAAAGAAAAGAAATTAAAGAAAAATAATAGAAATAACCAAATGGACATGCTGTTAGCAAATTTGGGGGGTGTATGCTGAACTTCTGAAACCCAGAAGGATGGCCCAGAGTCTGGCGCCTGATCCAACGAGACAATCTTCTGGGGACTCATGGTGGACCTGCGTGTGCTGGCGTTGGATCTGGCTGGAGATGGATCCAGAGGATGAGATCAGAGGGCGTGTAATGATCCCCAGAAGGTGAGGTGTGCTGGATCTGGATGGAGATGGATCCAGAGGATGAGATCAAAGGGCGTGTGATGATCCTCAGAAGGTGAAGTGTGCTGGATCTGGTTGGAGGTGGATCCCGAGGATGAGATCAGAGGGCATGTGATGATCCTCAGAAGGTGAGGTGTGCTGGATCTGGCGAAAATAATGGAGAAAATGCCAAAAGCTCACGCCTAGGATCGAACCCAGGACATGAGCTTCATACTTCCTTCCTCTGACCAACTGCGCTGGAATTATTAGTTGTAAACATAATACACAAATAAAAACAAAAGCCAAATCAAGTGTCCTGCCAGAAAAAACACGTGAAGTTTGAAAGGACCAATCACGCCTTGCCACGCCATTGTCTTCTTCGCTGGGACTGTTGTCTTAGGTAACAACTTTTACCTACGGATTTTGGCTATGGCTATAACCCCATGCATCTCAAAAATCATGTACAGGCAAGATAAATTAAATTGGTGACCATGAATCAACCGGGATTGAAGCTCTAATCATCATGGTACCCATTATTAGCCATAATTTTTCTTAAATCACAAAACCACAAATTGGAGCACGAAACCCTAGCAATGGCAAAAGCTTATTCCTGCACTGTAACTTAAATCAAACTATCCAGAAACATTGCAAACATGACAATGAACACAAATATATGGGAAAAATACATATATAATACCTAAATCATATAAATCCAATTTGAGTTCTTAGTGCAAACCGTGATGCTCTTGGGGACGATTTCTGGATGCTTTGAGGCTTGCAAATGATGCTGTTAGCTTCCTGGGATGTCCAGGAATCGATTGCTAGGCTTGAAACTCCTTGAGGATGGCTTTAAGATGGATTTTGATCTCCCACTTTTGTCAAATTTTTTGAGTTTCTTTCTTGCCGTTTCACGCCTCCAATCCTCTTGTTTTTTATCTGGAATTATTATGCACTTATAGTAGACTGAATTAGGTCAACAAAATTGTACCATATCTTTGAGAATTATGAAAATTGGATTTGATTTGCTTCATGTATGATTTCTTTCCAAAACTTTCTTCAATCCAAATCCACTTTGCACGAATTGGCTGGCATGTTAACTGTATATGGACTCAAAATGTGCACAAAAATCCCAAGATTTGATTTGTTTTCATTATTTTACCATTTAATTTGATTTATTTTGGTTTAAATGAATAAAAAATCAAAATAAATGATAAAAATAATAAAATAATAGGTGAATGAGCTCACGGGTCTTGGGTCCTATTAGAAACATGTTTCAAGCAAAAAAACATGGGCCCCTTTGGAAAAAAATGCAAATTTGATCAATGTTGACTTTTGACAATTATCCAAAAATTGCCAACTTTGACAATGCACAACTCTCTCAATTCTGACCCTAGGAGGGTTTTCTTTGACTTTTTAGAAAGCTTAGGATGTCCTATAAACAAACCTTTTGTTTTCATCTCAATTGGATCTTCCATGTTCATGTATGAAGCTTTGACCCAAAAGGTGTTTTTGTTGACATTTCAAAAGGACCTATAATGTCAAAATTCATATCTTTTTGTGAGTGCATATTTTGAACTTGTGAGCTTAAGATTAGTTGTAGGGAATTGTATCCTCTTCAAAATGATATTTGGATGGAAAATTTATGATAAAGTATGAAGAAGTTATGCCTGGTCAAAGTTGGGTTGACTTTTACTAAGAAACCCTAATTTAGTAACTTTTGGGTTTTGAGGAATTTGGAGCATTTCTTGAGGAATCATGATCAACCCTTGATCAAATGATGGATATAACTTAAAAATGTTGATGTTGACCAAAAATCTTGAGGTTTGACTATATGTGGGTCACATTTGACTTTTAACCTAATACAGTCGATTCTCAAGCATCTGAATAGTTGACTGAGCAAACTTCTTGTGCAAGGCATGAAACTTGACATGTAGGGTCTTGAGAACATATTAACACCATGGATAGAATATGAGACCTTTGTAGTTCACACATCTTGATGAAAAAGGAAACCCTGATTTTGAGGTGCACTGCCTTAGGAGAGAGTTTGTCTGGTCAACTCTTGGACTTCCTTGAGCAACTTGGGGACCTCAATTGACATTTGTTGAGTAAAATGAGAGGGAAAATTTTGCGGTACAACAGTTTCCCCTGTTAAATCTTCTTAAACCCGAGGATGTAGATTGGCTGCGCTGCCTTTCGTGACCTGAAGGTGGAAGATGATTGAACACTAAAGTGCCCAGAAATTTGTACTCGTATGAAGTGGCACTTGACTTATGATATCGGGAATGGGCTTACATATGCCATTCAGAAGTCGATGATAGAAGATTATCGAAGATGGGCTTAAAGATGCCATCCTGGATGTGACGGAGAATCGTCGGAGATGGGCTTAAAGATTCCATCTAGAGGATGTCGATTTCCTGTCTTGGGAGAACTAGAGTTTTAGGAGCTTTAGTTGTCCGTTACTCTACTGGGGAATAACTCCAACTTGAGGAAGCAGAAGTGTACTGTGTATCTGGTCGGAGTATATGCTGCACCGCGATTTACTGGGGAAATGTGAAACCAATCATGTTTGATCGAGTCCCGGTCTTACAATGTTGTGGACCGCTGCTTGGGGATAAGAGAGGGGGAACCTGGATAGTAAGCTTATGAAAAGGAACCTGGATAGTAGGGTTACTTCGGTATGAAAGCCTGGATAGTAAGGATGCTGAGAAGGAACTTGGATAGTAGGGTTACTTCGATATGAAAGCCTGGATAGTAGGGCTGCTGAGAAGGAACCTGGATAGTAGGGTTACTTCGATATGAATGCCTGGATAGTAGTGTTGTGAAAAGGAACCTGGATAGTAGGGTTACTTCGATATGAAAGTCTGGATAGTAGGGCTGTGAGAAGGAACCTGGATAGTAGGGTTACTTCGATATGAAAGCCTGGATAGTAGGGCTGCTGAGAAGGAACTTGGATAGTAGGGTTACTTCGATATGAAAGCCTGGATAGTAGGGCTGTGAGAAGGAACCTGGATAGTAGGGTTACTTCGTGATAAGTTTGTGTAAAACTTCAGAATGAACCAGGGTAAGGTTATAAGTTTGTGTAAAACTTCAGGAAGAACCGGGGTAAGGTTACCTTGAGATAAGTTTGTGTAAAACTTCGGGAGGAACCGGGGTAAGGTTACCTTGAGATAAGTTTGTGTAAAACTTCAGGAGGAATCGGGGTAAGGTTACCTTGAGATAAGTTCGTGTAAATTTTCGGGAGGAACCGGGGTAAGGTTACCTTGATATGATAATTTAGATTAGATGACCCGTTTGATTTCGGGAGCTGAGTTTCCATTAATTGTCCGTAGATGTGATTTGTATAACTGCTGGATTCATTAAGGCTAATCGTTTTTTCCTGAAAAAAATCAGGGTTAGTTATATGCGATGCATGAAATGCAGGGTGAGATGATGTTCTCAAAATAAATGAGATTATGTTGTATATGATATGTGTGATACGGTGGGAGAACTGACTTGGGTTTTGCGTTTGTTTTCGCAAATGTTTCGGTTTAGCAAGAGTCGCCACCGACTTTTTATTTTATCCTAAGGAAAGGTTAAAAAGCACAGCAAAAACCTTTGAGATGTTTTCTTGGGTTCGGGGAGTAGATTATAGAAAGGGAAGGTGTTAGCACCCTTTCTATCCATGGTTATCCATGGGCTCTTAGTTACTTGCTTAGATCACTTGCCTTGCATTTTCAATTGTTTGAAATGGTGCTTTGTGTGTGGGTTTGAAAATGTTTTGAAAAAGATGCCTTGTCTAGGCAACCCTTGTAACAATTCTTTACTCGAATGTTTTACAAAAGGTGTTTTGTCTTTTTGAAAAGATGTTTCAAGGTTTTGAAATTTGTTTCGAAAGTTGTGTTTGTGAAGTGTGTTTTGAAAAATAGCAAGGATTTGTTTTGCAAGTTGGTCAAGTAACCAAGAGCTATCTACCCTAAATTTTTCAAAGATCTTTCCTATGTTTTAACCCTTTTAACAGTATTGTTCCACCATTGCATTTGGTAGACAATCTTGTGTTAGGATGTTAACGGGACGGGCGCGGGTCATCGTTTAGACCATGAATGCAATGGTGCCAAGTGTCTTTGGCAATTTTTCCTTCAAGGGACTTGATCATTTTTTAGGCAACTTGAGAAAGCGTCATCGAGGGGCTATGATCATTTTGATTTGTTTTGTTTTACCAAAGACACTCAACATGAAACATGGCCCATTATTGAAGGCAACAAGTGGAGTAACCCTAAGGGTGCAAGTGTGATTGGTGTTGTCCATTTTCATGCTTTTTTGTCTTTTGTTTAGTCAAGCTATTCGTTGGTTGATTTTTGCATACAAACCCTAGGTCTATCATGGCATAATTAGAAAGCTTTTAAATGCGGAATTTTAAAGTCCTAAATTATTACAACATAGTTATAGGGATGGGGGTACAAATGTTCAAATGGGGGATATTTAGCAAGAAATTTAAATCTAAACTATTACATCCAAATTGAATATACAAGTTATTTAATTGTACAATAATTAACTAAATACAATAAATATGCAAAATGCACAAAAATGGTTTTATATGTATGTAAAAGTATTTTTCATGTGACATATAAACAAAAATAAAAAAGTTAATTTTTGGATATTTTCATGGTTTAGGGCAAAATCCTAATTTTCTAAATAAATAGTATTTATTAATTATATTATATACAATATTTGTCAATTATATACAAAAAATAAAAAAAAGAAGTATATTGTGAAAAAAAAAGGTATTTTTGATGTCATATATTAATAAAAATAAAAATGTATTATTTTCAAATTTTTATCCTAAATATTCTAATAAATATATAAGTATTTATATTATATATATTTAAATATACTAAATATGTACAAAAATAAAATATTTATTATTTACTAAAAAAAAGTATATTTTGAGAAAATGTTTTCAAAAGGTAAAATAAAATAAAAACTGAAAATAAACATGTTTTTGTATCATTTTTAATATTTTAAATAAAAAAGTATTATATTTATTTATATGTACAAGTTCAAATAAAACAAATAAAATCCAAATAAAATACAAAAAATGGGTGGAAAAATATTTTTAATATTTTTTATATTTTGACAAAAAATAATAAGTTAGAAGAAAAAATAAAAAGTCAAAAATGATTAAAAAATCACACAATGGGCCAAGGGGGTGTAAGTGAAAAAATGAGGTACAAAAAGCAGGGATTGCTCAGGCCAAGCCCAAAACATCATCTTCTTCCTCCAGCTTCTGTTTGAAACAAGAAAACGCGCGTTCCTTGCTCATCCTGCTATCTCTTGATTCTTTGACTTTTAACAAAAACTTACAACATCAATAATGTAGAGCATCAAGTCACGATTTCAAACATATAAAAAAGTTGTTCTAACTCTCAGAAACGAGGGAGAATTTCTCCATCCCCAATTTCTGACCTAAGTTTTTTCCAATGTTCATGTCCCAAATTCTCTCAGCACACACAATATAAATGAAAAATAAGTATATGGATAGCTTCAGGGCCATGAATAGAACATACTTTCTTCACAAACTTAAGCCTAAATATGCTTGGATAGAGAGATAGGAGTACACATTTTACCTGCTTCAGCTTGACTTGGACAGAGTAATACGACCAACTTCAATGGTGTTTGAGGACTTGTACAGCTTGCTTGAGGTCCCAGGAACCTTCTCCAACACTTAGCTTGCTCTGAATCTAACTGTATCGAGCTATGGAAGTCAACCTGCAAAAGAGAAAAGTGAAAATGGCACACTTGGCTATGGATGTTACAGTTCAAGTTCAATGCTTGGAATAGCTTTAATGGATGGTAGGGAATGTGTTGGAAGAGGTTTTAGCCAAAACGCACAACAGGAATGGACTGTGGGATTCAAGTTGCAGCCTATGCCCTGTTTTGCCACAAAATTGTGATTTTCTGTATGAGGAGGGATCAAGGGTATTTTGGTCATTCTTTAGGTCAGTTAGGGAGTATGAAATGTGTTTACAAAGTTTGTTTTTGTTGGTCTTTGCAGGAATGTGTGTTATCGTTCAATATGCAAGTTTTCTTCTTTTTTAAGCAAACAAAATGCAAGTTGGGTTATAGGCCAATGCAGGCCCCTCAAGCATGTTGCAAACTTGGTTCTTGATCAGTGGGATTTATCCATAAACTTGTGCCTAAAAGATCTGGCTTGTACCTCTTTGATTTGTGAATTTGACATAAAGTGTATCTTTACAAGAATGGCAAAATTGCTTTTTCCATATATGGATTAATCTTGCATGTAATGGCTAAATACACAAAATAAGACTTGAACACAAAGGTTAAGCATTAAATTATTGAGTGTGAGAAAGATTAGAGGCTTGTAGTCTAGCTTGAAACATGCTGAGTTTGAAAATGCAAAGTGTATGAACATGGCTTGGTCAAGAACAAAAGTGGATTTTGCCCAACTTTGCAAATTCGATTCTCCCTAACCACAAGGGTGTTTTAGAAGTTCTTGGACAATTTGGAAAGCTTGTAATGTATACTACAATCCATATTTGTAATGCAAATTGAAATTCCAAGTGGAACCATGTGAAAAGTGGCCATGAAGTTGGGCAAAAATCCTGCCTAGAATAGGTCAAAATTTTTCTAAGTTAAGAATGTTTTGCACCCTTGTTCCAAATATCATAACTTGAGCTACAAGATTCTTTTGAGGAAACTTTGTGAATAAAGGTTGTAGATTTTGCAATGGACTACAACTTTCATGTTTTGAGTTTTGTTTGAATCCAAATGCATCTTGATGAAAAAATGGGACAAAGTTAGGAAAAAATAAGGAAGTTTCATAACTTAGAAAAATTCTAAGTTATGAAATTTTCTCATTCTAAACCCTAATTTGTAATTTTGGGTTTCTTGATGAACAAGTTTCATAATTTGACATGTCTTGATGAAAAATGAATCTTGGCACTTGTTTTTGACCAAAAAGTCAAAGTTTGACTTTTCAGTATACAGTCAAATTTTGATCAGTTGACTGGAAAATTCATCTGTCAATCTTGTGCATTTGAGATCTTTTGAACTTGTTGAATGGATCAAGACAATGCCATTGAGCCCTTGAGTCCATATGTGAGCTTGATTTGCCATTGGTTAGGTCAAACAGTCAAAAATTGCCTTTGTGCAGTCAAAACCCTAAAAATGACCATTTTGCCCTTTTGGTGATCTGATCAAATATCTTGTGGAATTGTGATCCAAACAATATCAAATGGTCCATATGAGTTTAATATGTTGATAAATCATGAGGTTTGACTATCAATTGGCCACAGTTGACTTTTTTCCCCAATATAGCTGATTTCTAGGTCAAATGTCCAATTGACTGGGCAAAGATTGGAATCAAGGCTTGAAACTTGGTATGAATAAACTTATGAGTCCAACATGAAGCATGAAAGTCACTTTGGGAATTTTAGGTCAAAACATCTTTGTGCAAACTCAAACCCTAATTTGGGTCAACAGTGCAAGGAAGAGTCTTGAACAGAGCAAACCCTAACTTGATCTTGAGTTCCAAGAGTCTTGTGGTGAGAAAATGTTGATGAAATGAGAGGGAAAATTTTGGGGTACAACAGTTGCCCCTATTCAATCTTCTTGCACCTGAAGAGTTAGATTGGCAGGTTTGCCTTTCGCGTCTCGAAGGTAAAAGGAGATTGGACATTAGAGTGCCCTTAAATTTGCACTCGTCAAAACAATGGATGCGGGAATGGGCTTAGAGATGCCATTTTGAGATGGGCTTAAAGATGCCATCTGGAGGGGTGACAGAATTTTGTCGGGGATGGGCTTAAAGATGCCATCTGGAATGAATATCAGAAAGGTGTCCATGCTTTGGGACATATTTGAACTGGGGGTCTTGAATAAGCAATGGATTGATATCCGTATCTGGAAGCATCGTAAACTGTTTTCAAAAGATGCATCTGAACAAGCGATAGATTAACATCCGTTACTGGAGAATCCGTAAACTGTTTTCAGAAGTCTTGAAATTGAATAAGCAATAGAGCAGCATCCGTTGTTGGGAAGCGTCCGTAAACTATTTTCAAAAGTTGCATCTGAACAAGCGATAGATTAACATCCGTTACTGGAGAATTCGTAAACTGTTTTCAGAAGTCTTGAAATTGAATAAGAAATAGAGCATCATCCGTTGTTGGGAAGCGTCCGTAAACTGTTTTCAAAAATTAAGAATCTGAACAACTGATAGGTTAACATCCGTTACTGGAGAACCCGTGAAGTGTTTTCAGAAGTCTTGAAGTTGAATAAGCAATAGAGCAGCATCCGTTGTTGGGAAGCGTCCATAAACTGTTTTCAAAAGTTGAGAAGAATCTGAACAAGCGATATGTTAACATCCGTTACTGGAGAACCCGTGAACTGTTTTCAAAAGTCTTGAGGGAACCGGTGTAGGGTTTCCTGATGATGAGTCCGCGTAAAACTGCATCTTGAATAATTGTTAATGATAGCCTTCTATTCTTATCCTGAAAAGGACAAAATGTTAGCTAAACATAAAATTATGCTGCATGAAATGTATGATGCAATATATGTCATATCAATGTTTATGATATGAATGTGATGAATGCGCATGTAAGCTGATGAGCTGTCTTGCTGAGTGTGATACGGTGGGAGAACTGACTTGAGGTTTTGCGTTTATTTTCGCAAATGTTTCGGTTGAGCAAGAGTCGCCACCGACTTTTTATTTTATCCTAAGGAAAGGTTAAAAAGCACAGCAAAAACCTTTGAGATGTTTTCTTGGGTTCAGGGAGTAGATTATAGAAAGGGAAGGTATTAGCACCCTTTCTATCCATGGTTATCCATGGGCTCTTATTTACTTGCTTAGATCACTTGCCTTGCATTTTCAATTGTTTGAAATGGTGCTTTCAATTGTTTGAAATGGTGCTTTGTGTGTGTGTTTGAAAATGTTTTGAAAAGAGGCCATTTGTTGTGGCAACCTTTGTAATGATACATGTTTGAATGTATACAAAGGTGTACTTATCTTTTGAAAAATTTTCAATGTTTTTGAAAGTTGTTTTGAAAGTGTGCTGTGATGTGTGGTTTTGAAAAGTAGGCAAGTGTTTTTGCAAGTTTTGATTCAAGTAACTAAGAGTTGTCTACCCCTAAATTTACTCAAAGATCTTTCCTATGTTTTAACCCTTTTAACAATTTTGTTCCACCATTGTATTTGGTGGAAAATCTTGTGTTAGGATGGTAACGGGACGGGCGCGGGTCATCGTTTAGACCATGATTGCAATGGTGCCAAGTGTCTTTGGCAATTTTTCCTTTAAGGGACTTGATCATTTTTAGGCAACTTTCGAAAGCGTCATCGAGGGACTATGATCATTTGATATTGTTTTGTTTTGCCAAAAACACTCAACATGCAGCATGGCCCATTATTGAAGGCAACAAGTGGAGTAACCCTAGGGGTGCAAGTGTGATTGGTGTTGTCCATTTTCATGCTTTGTTATCTTTGAATTAGGTCAAGCTATTTGTTTGGTTGATTTTTGCATACAAACCCTAAGTCTATCATGGCATATTTAGAAAGCTTTTAAATGCGAAAAAATAAAATCTTAAATTATTACAACACAATTATGGGATGGGGGTACAAATGTTCAAATAGGGATATTTAGAAAGAAATTAAAATCTAAGCTATTACATCCAAATTGAATATACAAGTTAATTTAATTGTAAAATAATTGAATAAAAATACAATAAATATGCAAGATGCAAAAAATGACTTTTATATGTATGTAAAAGTATGTTTCATGTGTCAAATAAACAAAAATAAAAAGGATTAATTTTTGGATTTTTTCATGGTTTTAGGGCAAAACCCTAATCTTGTAAATAAAAGGTATTTATTATTTATTATATGTAATATTTATTAATTATATACAAAAAATAAATAAAAAGGAAGTATATTGTAAAAAAGGTATTTTTGAGGTTAATTATTAATAAAAATAAAAATGTATTATTTTTATATTTATCCTAAATATTTAATAAAAGATAGATAAGTATTTATATTATTTACTAAATATATTAAATATGTACAAAAATAAAATATTTATTATTTACAAAAAAAAGTATATTTTTTAGAAAATGTTTTCAAAAGATAAAATAAAATAAAATTAGAAAACAAAATGTATTTTGTATTATTTTAGTATTTTAAACAAAAAAAGTATATATGTTCATTTATATATGTAACTAAATGAAACAAAATAAATACCAAATAAAATGCAAAAATTGTGAGAAAAATATTTTTAGTGTTTTTTTATGCTTGGATAAAAATATAAAATCAAAATCAAAAAGAAAAAATCAAAAATGACAAGTATATCATACAATGGGCCAGGGGGTGCAAATTGAAAAAAGGGGTGCAAAAAGTAGGACTGACTCAGGCCCAGCCCAAGCCAGTCATCTTCAACCTCCAGACTTGTTTGAACAACAAAAATGCGCGTTTCCTAACTCCTGATTCCTGGACTTTCAAGCAAAACTCATAACACCAAAAATGTAGAGCATCAAGAGATGATTCCAGACATATAAAAAACTTGACTTAACTCTAAGAAACGAGGGAGAATTTCTTCATCCCCAATTTCTGACCTATGTTTTTTCTAATGTTCAGGTTCTAAATTCTCTTAACACACACAATATAAATTAAAAGTGAGGATATGGGTAGCTTCAGGGCCATGAGTAGAGCATGTTTCATTCATAAACCTAAGCCTAACTCTTCCTAGATTGAGAGATAGAAGTCCATGTTTTTACCTGTTTCAGCTTGAGTCGTGTACAGCAATGGAGGTATCTTCAATGGACTTTGAGGACTTGTATAGCTTGCTTGAAGTTCAGGGATGCTCCTCCAATGCTTGGTGTGTCTTGAAACTAGCTGAAACGAGCTATGTAACTCAACCTGCACAACTGAAAAAATGAAAATGGTGAACTTGGTTAGAGGTGTTACAGTCTGTAGCTAGGGCTTGGGATATCTTCAATGGATGGCAGGGAGTGTGTATGAACAAGCTTTGGACAAAACGCACGAGCAAACTGAGTTGTGCAACTCAATCTGCAGGGATGCCCTGTTTTGTGCAGCAAAATGGTGTTTTGATGTTTGGGGAGGTATTAAAGGTGGCTGGCTCGTGTTTCAGGTCAGTTGGATCAAGTGGAAAGTGTTTACAAGGTTTGCTTGAGTTAGTTCTTGCAGCAATGTGAGATGTGTTTCAATATGCCAAGTTTCTTCTCTCTTAAGCAAAGTTTGTCAAGTTTCAATATAGGCTACCACAGGCCCCTCAAACATGCTGCACAAATCACTCTTGATCAGTGTGATTTATGTACAAAATGCTAGCCCTCAAGATTTTGCCCATGCTTCTTGGATTTGTATTTGACATAAAGCACTTCTTTACAAGAATGGATAAAATGCTTTTTCTATATATGGATTAATTTGGCATGTAATGGTTAAACACACAAGATAAGGCTTGAACACAAAGGATTGGCATTAAATTATTGAGTGTGGATGAGATAAAAGGCCTGTAATCTAGTTGTGCAAGCTGAGTTCAAAAATGCAAAGTGTATGAACATGTAAATGGCTCATGAACAAAGTGACTTTTGCCCATATTGACAAATTCGATTCTCCCTAACCACAAGGGTGTTTGAGAAGTTCTTGGACAATTTGGAAAGCTTGGAATGTGTAATACAATCCATATTTGTAATGCAAGTTGAGATTCCAAGTGGAAGCATGTGAAAAGTGGCCATGAAGTTGGGCAAAAATCCTGCATAGAATAGGTCAAGAAATTTCTAAGTTAAGAATGTTTTGCACCCTTGTTCCAAAAATCATAACTTGAGTTACAAGCTTATTTTGAGGAAACTTTGTGCATCAAAGTTGTAGATTTTGCAATGGACTACAACTTTCATGTTTTGAGTTTTGTTTGAATCCAAATGCATCTTGATGAAAAAAGAGGGACAAAGTTAGGAAAAAATTAGGAAATTTCATAACTTAGAAAAATTCTAAGTTATGAAAATTTTCTCATTTTAAACCCTAATTTGCAATTTTTGGTTTCTTGATGAACAAGTTTCATAATTTGACATGTCTTGGTGAAAAATGAATCTTGACACTTGATTTTGACCAAAAAGTCAAAGTTTGACTTTTCAGTACATAGTCAAATTTTGCTCAGTTGACTGGAAAATTCATCTGTCAATCTTGTGCATTTGGGATCTTTTGAACTTGTTGAATGTGTCAAGACCATGTCATTGAGTCCTTGAGTCCATATGTGAGCTTGATTTGCCATTGGTTAGGTCAAACAGTCAAAAATTGCCTTTGTGCAGTCAAAACCCTAAAAATGACCATTTTGCCCTTTTGGTGATCTGATCAAATTTCTTGTGGAATTGTGATCCAAACTTGATCAAATGGTCCATATGAGTTCATAATGTTGATGTGGGTCAAAAATCATGAGGTTTGACTGTCAATTGACCATAGTTGACTTTTTCCCCAATACAGTTGATTTCTAGGTCAACTGTCCAATTGACTGGGCAAAGATTGGAATCAAGGCTTGAAACTTGGTATGGATAAACTTGTGAGTCCAACATGAAGCATGAAACTTAATTTGGGCCCTTTAGGTCAAAACATCTTTGTGCAAACTCAAACCCTAATTTGGGTCAACAGTGCAAGGAGGAGTCTTGAGCAGAGCATACCCTAACTGGATCTTGAGCTCCAAGGGTCTTGTGGGGAGAAAATATTGATGAAATGGGAGGGCAAATTTTGGGGTACAACAATTTCCCCTGTTCAATCTTCTTAGACCTGAGGATGTAGATTGGCTTGCGTGCCTTTCGTGATCCGAGGGTGGAAGATGATTGAACACTAGAGTGCCCAGAAATTTGCACTCGCATAACGGAGTATCAGCAATGTGATGTCGGGAATGGGCTTATAGATGCCATTTGGAGAGATGGTGGATAGGAGGATGGGCTTATAGATGCCATCTGGAGACGTGACAGAACCTTGTCGGAAATGGGCTTATAGATGCCATTTGGAAGTGTTGATCGCGTAAGAGATTCCTTAGCGAGAACTTGCGTACTTTGAGAAAGGAAGATGGTTTCCTGGCCTGTTACAGGTGTTGATCTTCAGTCTCTTCATGCAGATATGCCCTGGCTAGGTACAGGTATCGAATCTACAATTAGTTGCTCATAGATATGCCCTGGCTAGATACAGGTATCGAATCTGGAATTTGTCGTTTACAGATATGCCCTGGCTGGATACAGGTATCGAATCTGGAAATTGTCGTCTACAGATGTGCCCTGGCTGGATACAGGAATCAGATCTGGAATTGGTCGTCTACAGATGTGCCCTGGCTGGATACAGGAATCAGATCTGGAAATGGTCGTCTACAGATGTGCCCTGGCTGGATACAGGAATCAGATCTGGAAATGGTCGTCTACAGATGTGCCCTGGCTGGATACAGGAATCGAATCTGGAAACTCTTTATGCAGATATGCCCTGGCTGGGTACATGTGTCGAATCTACAAATAATCACTCACAGATATGCCCTGGCTAGATACATGAATCGAATCTGGAATTGTGATAGTTGATAGTAATCATCTTTGGATTGACTTTTCCTGAAAAGGCAAAACATCAGTTGTATGCAATGCATGATGTCATGATGCTCAAAATGAGATAGTGTTGTATGCACTTTATCATGTATGTAAACAGGATGTATGAAATGTGAAATGTCTATGAATGTATTTTCGTATAGGAAAATAAATCCTTGACGAGTGCCGCGAGTTTATGGAATCCTGGGCTGATGTTGAAGAGTAGAGTTCTTCGTTTCCGCTGAGGATGATGGTTGCAAGAATAAACCGGTAGGAGAAGATGACTCTGTTGGGGAATAAACTTGTTGGAGAGATTACTCTGCGGGGAATCACTTTGTGGGAAGAGATACTTCGCTGAGGTTTTAATGAGAGCTCTGCTGGGGATTCCACTGATAAGTTATGTTGGGGAATTTGATGAACTCCGCTGGGGACAGGAAGAACTTCGCCGAGAACGATCTTTCCGTGGTAATTAGCTGAGGATAACCCAGTTATACCCTGGTGGGGAAATAACCTTTGAATAAAGTTGGGGAGAGACGTACGTACTCTGCAGGTGATAAGCTTCCAGAATCTACTAGGAATAAGCTTCCAGAATCTACTGGGGACATGGATTCCACTGGGGTGTCTGGTATTCCGTCGGGGAACAATCTTATATTAAGACTGCTGGGGATGCTTGCTGAGGAATGCCTATACTCCGCTGGGGAATGTTGAGATCTTCTGGGAATACCCAACTTCCTTAAGGCTGACAGTAGACTAACTCTGCTTGAGGAGAGTATCGCTGACTTGCTGGAGATACTGTGCCTTTTTAGGGCTGATGGGAACCAACTCTGCTCGAGGAGAGCATTGCTGAATCTGGTCTTACTCTGTGGGGAGTTGAGGTAACTTGGTTACATTCTTCAGCCGAACCTCCCCCGGTACCTCGGTGGACAGAGCAACTAGATCGCTTAGATAATTCTTTATTGCCCCTGTTTCTGATGTCATCTGTAATTAGTTCTTTGTCTCGCATGCAAATATTCATGATTAGCAATTAATGTCAAATGCATATATAAAAAATGAACATTGGATGTTCTTTGTAAAACAAAACAGAAAAAAGGAAAAACGATGGGTAATTTGTCTAAGAAATTGAACTTGTATTAATTTTGAAATTTGCCTGTAAATAGGCGTTTTATGTACAGGAGGCTGACGTCCTAGTAAGGGAACGCCGCCGAGCAAAATAGAGTTTATACAATTTTGTGAAAGGAAACAAAACAGCTATGTGAAAAATAATCCCACTGGGTTCCAACTCTGCTATCGCCTTTATGTCTTCAAGCGTCTCATCACTTTGCTGCTTAGTTGAAGATGAAGCTGATTGATTGTAGCCATCTGAGCCCGATAGTTGATGCCGAATTCTGGATGCAAGGTGATCCAATGAGACATAGTATTACGCTTTATCCCTAACTTTTGCCTGGATCGCCCTTTCGGGTTTTCAGTCCTCCGGGATACCCTTTTTTGCCCAAGCCGCCTTTTCAGGTTTTCGACTTGCCGGGTGTACAGATTTTTTTCATTTCATCCCTTATTTTTGCCCGAACCCTTTTGGTTCACCGAGAAGTCCTTATTTTTGCCTAGGCCAGTCGACCTAGCGGGTCTTTGATCATGCGTAGTATCTTTTTACTATGTCTGCATTGGCGGGGTGAGGAAGGTTGTCACCATCCATGGTGGTTAGAATCATGGCTCCTCCCGAGAAGATATGTTTAACCACAAATGGCCCTTCGTACGTAGGGGTCCATTTTCCCCTGGGATCACTTTGAGGAAGAATGATGCGCTTGATTACCAGGTCTCCGACTTGATACTCTTGTAGTCTGACTTTCTTGTTAAATGCCCTGATCATCCGTTTTTGGTACGTCTGACCATGACAAATAGCAGTGAGTCTCTTTTCGTCAATTAGGTTTAATTGATCAAGCCGAGTCTGGATCCAGTCATCTTCGCTCGAACCTGCATCCTTCATTATCTGGAGAGAGGGTATCTGGACTTCAATAGGCAAGACTGCCTCCATGTTATAGACCAAGGAAAAGGGAGTTGCCCTTGTTGATGTCCGTGCTGAGGTACGGTACCCATGGAGAGCAAATGGTAATATTTCGTGCCAATCTTTGTAGGTTACTGTCATCTTCTGCACAATCTTCTTGATGTTCTTATTCGCTGCTTCTACAGCCCCATTCATCTTCGGTTGGTAGGGAGAAGAGTTGTGGTGCTGTATCTTGAATTGCTCGCAGAGCTCAGTGATCATTTTGTTGTTAAGATTGGTACCATTATCCGTAATGATCCTCTCAGGTACACCGTATCGACAGA
This sequence comes from Vicia faba, assembly GCA_948472305.1. NCBI lineage: Eukaryota > Viridiplantae > Streptophyta > Magnoliopsida > Fabales > Fabaceae > Vicia > Vicia faba. Next base: position 751,884,623 of record OX451739.1, read on the forward strand.
TCAGGTTGTGCCGAATGAACCGTGCCACGATGTTCTTGGTTACCGTAGCGAAGGAAGCTGCCTCGACCCACTTTGTGAAGTAATCAATTGCTACCAAGATGAAGCGATGCCTGTTGGAGGCTGTAGGTCTGATTTCGCCGATCATATCAATGCCCCACATTGCAAAAGGCCAAGGTGCTGTCAAGACGTTCAGAGGTACCGGAGGAATGTGCACCTTATCAGCATAGATCTGGCATTTATGACAAGTTCGAGAATGCTGATAACAGTCAGCTTCCATTGTGGACCAGAAATATCCTGCCCGAAGGATTTTCTTTGCCATGGTATATCCACTGGAATGTGTTCCGAAGGTACCTTCATGTAGCTCTGCCATGATCCTTTCTTCTTTAGTCTTATCCACACAACGCAGTAAGGTTGAATCATGGTTTCGCTTGTAGAGAATGCCGTTGCTGAGGAAGAACTTTGCCGCAAACCTTCTCAGGAACTTCTTGTCATTAACAGATGCACCTTCGGGGTATTCTTGATCTTCAAGGTACCTCTTCACTTCATGATACCAGGGTTTTTCTGTCACCTCTTCAGCCTCAAGATCACAGCAATATGCAGGTTCGTCCAACTTCCAGATAATGATCCGGGGCGCCTCGTTATCCCATTTGACTTTGAACATAGAAGACATCGTAGCTAGTGCGTCCGCTAACTGATTCTCCTCTCTTGGGAAGTGTTCAAAGGTTATCTCCTCGAAGTGGGGAAGCAATGTCAGCACATACTCCTTGTAAGGAATAAGATTTGGGTGTTTCGTATCCCACTCGCCTTTGATCTGATTGATCACGAGAGCGGAATCTCCGAAGACACTCAAAAACTTGATCCTTAAGTCAATTGCAGCTTGAAGACCCATGATGCATGCCTCATACTCCGCCATGTTGTTGGTGCAGTTGAAACATAGCCGGGCGGTGAGTGGAGTATGAGTGCCTTTAGGGGATATGATCACAGCGCCAATACCATTACCTAAAGCGTTCGAGGCTCCGTCAAAGTGCATAGACCATCGGGATCCTTCCTCAGGTCCTTCATCCGGTCCAGGTACTTCACAATCAGTCACTACCATGATATCCTCGTCTGGAAATTCAAAGTTCATCGACTGGTAATTGTCCACTGCCTGGTGTGCCAAATGGTCTGCCAATACACTTCCCTTGATTGCTTTTTGAGTCGTGTATTGGATGTCATATTCCGTCAAGATCATTTGCCATCTTGTTATTCTTCCGGACAAGGCGGGCTTTTCGAATATGTACTTGATTGGATCCATTTTTGAAATCAACAGAGTAGTGTGAGTCAACATGTACTGTCTCAGCCGGCGAGCAGCCCATACCAAAGTGCAACAAGTTTTCTCGAGCAGTGAGTATCGGGTCTCACAGTCGGTAAACTTTTTGCTAAGGTAATAAATGGCGTGTTCTTTTCGGCCAGACTCATCATGCTTCCCCAACACACACCCCATTGAGTTGTCAAGTACTATCAAGTATAAGATTAAAGGTCTCCCTTCAACCGGTGGCATAAGAATGGGTGGTTCTTGGAGATACTCTTTGATTCTTTCGAAAGCGGCCTGACATTCATTGTTCCAACGTACTACTTGATCTTTCTTCAGCAGCTTGAAGATTGGTTCACAGGTAGCAGTTAGATGTGAGATGAATCGGGCAATGTAGTTCAACCGTCCTAGAAAGCCTCTGACTTCTTTCTCTGTCTTGGGAGTTGGCATCTCTTGTATGGCTTTCACTTTGGCAGGGTCCACTTGAATGCCTTTGTCGCTTACGACGAAGCCTAGTAATTTTCCAGATCTTACCCCAAAGGTGCACTTGTTTGGGTTCAACCTCAGCTTGTACAACTTCAGACGGTCAAACAGCTTCCGTAGATGGTCAAGGTGTTCCTCCTCAGTTTGGGACCTTGCAATCATATCATCGACGTATACTTCTATCTCGTGATGGATCATGTCATGAAATAAAGCAACCATGGCACGTTGGTAGGTTGCCCCAACATTTTTCATCCCAAAAGGCATGACCTTGTAGCAAAAGGTGCCCCACTAAGTAACAAAAGTGGTCTTCTCCATGTCTTTAGGAGCTATCTTGATCTGATTATAACCGGAGAAGCCGTCCATGAAGGAGAATACCTTATGCTGAGCAGTATTGTCAACCAGAACATCGATATGAGGCAGAGGGAAATCATCCTTAGGGCTGGCCCTGTTTAAATCCCTGTAATCAACACACATTCGGACCTTACCATCCTTCTTCGGCACTGGAACTACGTTGGCAATCCACTGAGGGTAAGAAGTCACTGCTAGAAACCCGGCATCAAATTGTTTCATAACCTCAGCTTTGATTTTCTCGGACATTTATGGACGCATACGGCGAACCTTTTGTTTAACCGGAGGGCAGTCTTCCTTGGTAGGCAGGTGATGAACCACAATGTCGGTATCTAACCCAGGCATGTCTTCGTAAGACCAGGCAAAGATTTCCACATAGTCATGCAGCATCTGAATCAACCGTTGTTTCACACTGAGCTCTAGATTGGCACCAATCTTGACTTCCTTTCTGTCTGTCTCAGTACCCAGATTTACCGTTTCCACAGGCTCTTCATGGGGCTGAATGGCCCTCTCTTCCTGGAGTAGCAGTCTTGCAAGTTCACCAGGAACTTCGCAATCATCTTCACCTTCGTCTTCGGCTAAGTTGATCGGATTTTTGAAGTCATAACTGGTAGTAGCAGAGTCGTTACCAGTGAGATCCAGAGTGGATTGGAACCTGTATAGGTGAGTGTGTGTAAATATAGCTGTTTTGCAATATATAATAAAGAAAGAAAAGGAGCGCAAGATTTTGAAATGCAACAAACGTCCAATTTTTTTATTGATGATATATGAAAATGACACACAAAAGCCCTCACAAATGAAGCCACGGTGCCCCGGGTAGGACACCGAGCCATAAAAGTTTCAACATATTGTTTGTTACAAATTGAAAAACAAAAGAGTTCATTACTGAGTGACAAAAGTAATAGGTGTGAAGTCTTTCGCAGTCCAGTTGCTTGGTCCATCGTCGGTTGTTGGGTAGATCCAGCTATCGAATTCAGATTCCTCCACGTCGTCTTCAATAGCATTTACTCCCGGATTGGTGATGAACACAGGAGGTCTTCCAATCCTTGCCTTACAAACAACCCTCTGAGCCTCTGCAGTGAAACCCAAGCAAAACTTGTCAGTCTTTGGAGTGAAGTCAGGTAGTCGGCCCCAGTTTGCACACTCACCCTTCTCAATCACAACCCGGGCATCCTTTAAGGAAGCCATCCTCAAAGGAGGGTCTTCAATCACAGTTTCAGCTGATGCCAGTGTCTGAGGCACCTCTTCAAAGTGTTGAAAGGGGGTCTCAATGAACTCCCCATCCATATCTATGTACCGGAACGAGTTGAGGTGGCAGACCATATACTCTTCCTCCCCCTGAACTGTAACAATCTTTCCTCTAACCGGGTACTTAAGCTTCTGATGTAGTGTGGAGGTCACAGCTCCAGCCTTGTGGATCCATGGACGACCCAACAAACAAGAATAGGATGGTCGGATATCCATCACATAGAAAGTAGAATCAAAAACTTGAGAACCAACCCTGATTGGAATGTCAACTTCCCCATGTACCATCCTTTTCGAACCGTCAAAGGCCCGGACAACAATGTTACTAGGCTTGAGCTCTAAACCCTCACAATCCAGCCTGTCTAAAGCTTTCTTGGGTAATACATTCAATGAAGAACCAGTGTCTACCAACACATGGGCAAGAGTAGTGCCCCTGCATTCAATGGAGACATGCAGGGCATCGTTATGGTTCTTTCCTTTGGTAGTCAGATCGGCGTCAGAGAAGCCCAGACCATTATCGGCAGTCAAGTTGGCCACACAATCGGTAAATTGATTAGCAGACGTTTCTTGTGGCACATGGGCCGTCTTCAGGAAGGAAATCAGGGCCTTGGCATGGGCCTCTGAACACAACAACAGTGATAGCATATAAATTTTTGATGGGGTGTGTCCCAACTGCTCAACTACATTGAAATCACTCTTCTTGATAATCTTGAGAATCTCTTCCATCTCTTGTTGGGAAGCTTCAAAATTGGTTGTCTTTGGTGCCTCCGTCAGGGCAGGAAAATCAGTAGCAATCCCTTTGCCCCGAGCGTCAGATGACTCGGCAGCAGGGGTAGAAACAGGAACTTGATCAGGAATGGAAGCAGGCACACTTGCAGGTGTGATGATGAGAGGTCTCTGAATAGCTGGTGGCGCAATATCTGGTGAGAACAGCCTACCACTGCGAGTAAACTTGCAGGTCCGGTGATGTTGCTGACACCGGTACTAGTATCGAACTCTTGCTTAACTCCAAGTACATAAACATCTGCCCCATAGTGCCATGGGACAGCTTTGTCGGATGTATAAGGGATGGGCCCCGGAACATTGATGATGATAGGAGCAATCTTCTGAGTGGACATGATTTTGACAGGCTCCTTTGAAGGAGCCTTAGGAGGTTTGTTGAAAATAGTGACAATAGAAACTTCTTCGGCGGGGATAGCAGGAACAATAATCTTCTCGAACAAGATCTCTTTGCTATCCATCAGGCTTTGGATACCTGATTTCAGCAAAGGACATCCAACAGGTGAAACAACACATAGAAGGCAACCTTTACCACATCCCGGAAATAAACCGGCTAGCAACAAGTTCCTCTTGACAGTCAACAACGGAGTAACAATCTTTTCCATGGAGGCTACATACCAAACTTCTTCCACAACATTCACTCCATGCTGGGGCATGGGAGCAGTCACAACATTGGGCCTTTCGGGCGCCTCAAACTGTATTTCTTTAGCATCAATAAGGTCCTGAACCTTATTCCTCAGAGCCCAGCAATCATCCGTAGTATGCCCCAGGCTATCAGAGTGATAAGCGCAACGGGCATTGGGGTTGTATTTTGGAGAAGCTGTGTTCACTACCTTCGGAGCTTCTTTGACAGTTACCAGATTGGTTGACAGTAGTTGCGGCAAAATCTGAGACAGGGTCATGCTGAGCCGAGTGTACTGCCTTTTAGGCCTCTCACCCCTTGGTTGGTTGTATTGTTGAGGAGCAGCAGCAGGCTTTGAAATTACCAACGCGTTGACAGCTTGGCGGCTTTCCGGTTTAATTTATCTTATGGGACCATAAACAACACTGGCTTCCTTCTTGAAGGGCTTCTTTTCAGTATTCGCAGAGGCACCTTTTTGTATTTTCCCCGACTTGATACCAGCTTCTATCCTCTCACCGGTCAAGATCAAATCTGTAAACCCAACAGAAGAATTACCAATCAGGTGGTTGAAGAACAGACCATACAGGGTCCCTAGGAACATGTCAACAAGTTCACGGTCAGTCAAAGGTGGCTGCACCCTGCCAGCCAGGTCCCTCCACTTTTGCGCATACTCCTTGAATCCTTCGCCCGTCCCCAGTGACATACCCTGAAGTTGGGTACGCGTGGGAGCGAGGTCAGAATTATACTGATACTGTTTATAAAATGCAGTAGCCAAGTCTTCCCAGTTTCGAATACTGGCTCCATCCAGCTGATAGAACCATTCGAGTTGACCCCCTGAAAGGCTATCCTGGAAGAAATGGATCCACAGGTTCTTGTCTGCAGTGTAAGGTTGGATCTTTCTTACATATGATCTGAGATGCATTTTTGGGCAAGACAGCCTGTCATACCTTGCAAAGATTGGCACTTTGAACTTCGGGGGGATCACAATTCCAACAACTAATCCCAAATCTTCGAAATCTAAGCCGAGAACTTTCTGCAGCTCCATAGCTGCCAACCTGTCTTCCAAGCTCTTGAACTTATCATCGGCGGGCGGGTATTGTTGCTTAGAGTAGTCTTTGTCTTTTTCAGCCTCTTCTTCTTCCACTTCGGATTCGGAAGGTACCGCAACCCCTTTGCCTTTACTGGTTCCCTCTTCAGAAGTAGGGGGAAATTCAAGAACTCTTTTGGCTTCACCCTCAAACCTTCTTCCTAGGGTAGCCACCCCGATTCTTTTCTTCTTCTTTTTCACTTGCTCTTTGTTCCCAAGCAGGGCTTTTAGATCCTCCTGACCCTTAGCCAAGGTCATCAGGAGATGTTGAAACTGTGAGTTCTGAGACTACAAGTCCTTGACCGTCTGTTCGAGATCCATCTTACTGAAATAAACAACAGAAAGATAAGGAAACCTGGTGTGGAGACCTGCTTATGCGCATGATGAATGATATGCTTATGTATGCAATGCATTCAAGGATTTAGCAAATTCAAAATTGTTGCAAACAAAAAGAACGCACGTCATATTAATAAGAAGAAATTTGTCAGTACATAAATGCCCCATGGGCCAAATATTACAAAAAACTTCTCAAGGTAAAAAGACGTTGCACATCCTCTTTGGTGCGATGTACGTGTTGAGGGTCTCTTCCTCATGGAGTCGGCGGGTAAGCTCCAAAACCTTCTTCTCACTGGCGTAGAAGCTGGCTTCAAAAGTGTTCCGTTCCTCCTTGAGTTGGATCCAGCTCTTTTGCATCTCCTCCCATGATGTTGGCATGTTAGGATATAGGATGGTATATGGAACCTCTCCTTCCTTAACGGGCTCTTTAATCACAGGGAGAACATGAGGGTAAGGCATCATTAGACTCTGGGCTCGGGTTTGTACCCACTTGAGATAAGGCTCAAGAGGGATGGAGTTCTTGTGCCCCAGTGTCTTGCTGTCTACCTTGTTAGCCATCCTCCAAGCTCTGATGAATCTTTGGCGAAGTCCTTGCGCATCGTTGTCAAAGTCAAAAACTAAATCAAGAATCAACATGTCATGAGGGCCATCCCTCCATGCATATCCAAATTGTCTCAAAGCTAGACAAGGGTTGTAGGTAATGCCTCCTCTAATGCCAAGCAATGGAACATTAGGGAACTCTCCACAACGATCGACGATGATGACATTTTCTCTGGACCGAGAACACCAATGTACATCAGAGTGAGTGAGGGTCATCAATCGTTGTGACCAACTTAAGCCTTGGTCATTCTTCAAAACAGATTGTGGAAGGTGCGAAATAAACCACCTTGCAAGGAGAGGAGTACAGCACATGAGAACACCCCTCTTTCTCATTGTTCGTGTGTAAAATGAGTGAAGAATGTCCCCAAGAAATGTTGGTATTGGATTCCTGGATGAGAAGATTTTGACGGTGTTGACATCTACAAGCTGGTCAGGATTTGGGAACAAGACCAACCCATAAATGAGGAATGCCACAATTTCTTTAAAGGCTTGTAGATCCAATGAATTCCAACACTCTTGTGCCTTCTCCAACAAGAATTTTGCCAAGAAGCCTTTGACACTGCTTCTAGTTTCCCAATGCCCCTTGATGTCAGATGGTTGCAAGTGTAGGGCTTGAGCAACATCTTCAGGCTTTGGTTCTTTTTCCGTACCGTTGTAGGGTAGTTGATTAAGAATAGGAATTCTCAAGAGTTGAGAAAATTCCTCCAAAGTGGGCACCAATTGATAGTCGGGGAAAGTGAAACAGTGGTGAAGAGGGTCAAAGAACTGGAACAGCACCTTTACCATGTCCTCTTCAATGTTGGTGTTGACTAGGCTGAGCAGTCTACCATGTCTTTCACTGAAGGGAGATCTTTCCGGAATTCTTGATGTGAGTTCCTTGAGTTGAGGAGGGATTCTCACAAGGTTGACTTGGATAGTTTTCCTGCGAAGAATTTCCATGACCTACAAAACAAGAACAAAGATGAAGATCTAAACCCTTGAAATGGTTAGTGAATGCGTATGATGCTTTATGATGTTCATGATGTATGCACAAAACACATGTACAAGCAAATCACACAAAACCCTAGTTTCAAGCTTGCATGAGGTTTCATAGGTAAGTACCCTCTTGAGTGTAGTTGGCTTAAAAACCTGTCCTATAAATAGTAACCGGGTCCTAAGGAGCTCAATATCATTGGATTATTTTCCATGTTCATTGTTTTGGTTTAGCCACTTAACTAGCGACCAAAATATTCCAAGAAAACAATCCTCAATGAGTGTAGTATCGAGTATCTACCAACTTCGGACTGCACCAAAGCCGGTCATCTCACTACCCCTAATGAAAGGCCAAGATGGTCAAGTAAGGTTCTAGGTCATTAGTGCTTAGTGACATCACTCAGCGGCCCCGTACTCTCCTTGATTGAACTCAAGGGTTACCAGTACTCACAAATATGTCACACTAATATAGCTATTGCTTCAACCGTGTCGGTATACCCCGTACAGTTTCCACAACGTATTGCTATCTATGAATGTTTCCCCAAATCCGGGTGTAGGATTTCAAGCCCAAACAAGAGAACCAAGATATAAAACAATCAAAGCAAACAATTAGTCATGCAAGAGGGTGATCTAAGCCCTAAGGTTACTCCACTTTAAAATTGTCCCCAGCAGATTCGCCAGTTCTGTGATACGGTGGGAGAATTGACTTGAGGTTTTGCGTTTATTTTCGCAAATGTTTTGGTTGAGCAAGAGTCGCCACCGACTTTTTATTTTATCCTAAGGAAAGGTTAAAAAGCACAACAAAAACCTTTGAGATGTTTTCTTGGGTTCGAGGAGTAGATTATAGAAAGGGAAGGTATTAGCACCCTTTCTATCCATGGTTATCCACGGGCTCTTAGTTACTTTCTTAGATCAGTTGCCTTGCATTTTCAATTGTTTGAAATGGTGCTTTCAATTGTTTGAAATGGTGCTTCATGTGTGTGTTTGAAAATGTTTTGAAAATAGGCCATTTGTTGTGGCAACCTTTGTAATGATCCATGTTTGAATGTATACAAAGGTGTACTTATCTTTTGAAAATTTTTCAATGTTTTTGAAAGTTGTTTTGAAAGTGTGTTGTGATGTGTGGTTTTGAAAAGTAGGAAAGTGATTTTAGAAGTTTTGATTCAAGTAACTAAGAGTTGTCTACCCCTAAATTTACTCAAAGATCTTTCCTATGTTTTAACCCTTTTAACAATTTTGTTCCACCATTGTATTTGGTGGATAATCTTGTGTTAGGATGGTACGGGACGGGCGCGGGTCATCGTTTAGACCATGATTACAATGGTGCCAAGTGTCTTTGGCAATTTTTCCTTTAAGGGACTTGATCATTTTTAGGAAACTTTCGAAAGCGTCATCGAGGGACTATGATCATTTGATATTGTTTTGTTTTGCCAAAAACACTCAACATGCAACATGGCCCATTATTGAAGGCAACAAGTGGAGTAATCCTAGGGGTGCAAGTGTGATTGGTGTTGTCCATTTTCATGCTTTATTATCTTTGAATTAGGTCAAGCTATTTGTTTGGTTGATTTTTGCATACAAACCCTAAGTCTATCATGGCATATTTAGAAAGCTTTTAAATGTGAAAAAATAAAATCCTAAATTATTACAACACAATTATGGGATGGGGGGTACAAATGTTCAAATAGGGATATTTAGAAAGAAATTAAAATCTAAGCTATTACATCCAAATTGAATATACAAGTTAATTTAATTGTACAATAATTGAATAAAAATACAATAAATATGCAAGATGCAAAAAATGACTTTTATATGTATGTAAAAGTATTTTTCATGTGTCAAATAAACAAAAATAAAAAGGATTAATTTTTGGATTTTTTCATGGTTTTAGGGCAAAACCCTAATCTTGTAAATAAAAGGTATTTATTATTTATTATATGCAATATTTATTAATTATATACAAAAAATAAATAAAAAGGAAGTATATTGTAAAAAAGGTATTTTTGAGGTTAATTATTAATAAAAATAAAAATGTATTATTTTTATATTTATCCTAAATATTTAATAAAAGATAGATAAGTATTTATATTATTTACTAAATATATTAAATATGTACAAAAATAAAATATTTATTATTTACAAAAAAAAGTATATTTTTTAGAAAATGTTTTCAAAAGATAAAATAAAATAAAATTAGAAAACAAAATGTATTTTGTATTATTTTAGTATTTTAAAAAAAAAAGTATATATGTTCATTTATATATGTAACTAAATGAAACAAAATAAATACCAAATAAAATGCAAAAAATGTGAGAAAAATATTTTTAGTGTTTTTTTATGCTTGGATAAAAATATAAAATCAAAATCAAAAAGAAAAAAATCAAAAATGACAAGTATATCATACAATGGGCCAGGGGGTGCAAATTGAAAAAAAGGGTGCAAAAAGTAGGACTGACTCAGGCCCAGCCCAAGCCAGTCATCTTCAACCTCCAGACTTGTTTGAACAACAAAAACGCGCGTTTCCTAACTCCTGATTCCTGGACTTTCAAGCAAAACTCATAACACCAAAAATGTAGAGCATCAAGAGACGATTCCAGACATATAAAAAACTTGACTTAACTCTAAGAAACGAGGGAGAATTTCTTCATCCCCAATTTCTGACCTAAGTTTTATCTAATGTTCCGGTTCTAAATTCTCTTAACACACACAATATAAATGAAAAGTGAGGATATGGGTAGCTTCAGGGCCATGAGTAGAGCATGTTTCATTCATAAACCTAAGCCTAACTCTTCCTAGATTGAGAGATAGAAGTCCATGTTTTTACCTGTTTCAGCTTGAGTCGTGTATAGCAATGGAGGTATCTTCAATGGAGTTTGAGGACTTGTATTGCTTGCTTGAAGTTCAGGGATGCTCCTCCAATGCTTGGTGTGTCTTGAAACTAGCTGAAACGAGCTATGTAACTCAACCTGCACAACTGAAAAAATGAAAATGGTGAACTTGGTTAGAGGTGTTACAGTCTGTAGCTAGGGCTTGAGATAGCTTCAATGGATGGTAGGGAGTGTGTATGAACAAGCTTTGGCCAAAACGCACGAGCAAACTGAGTTGTGCAACTCAATCTGCAGGGATGCCCTATTTTGTGCAGCAAAATAGTGTTTTGATGTTTGGGGAGGTATTGAAGGTGGTTAGCTCGTGTTTCAGGTCAGTTGGATCAAGTGGAAAGTGTTTACAAGGTTTGCTTGAGTTATTTCTTGCAGCAATGTGAGATGTGTTTCAATATGCCAAGTTTCTTCTCTCTTAAGCAAAGTTTGTCAAGTTTCAATATAGGCTACCACAGGCCCCTCAAACATGCTGCACAAATCACTCTTGATCAGTTTGATTTGTGCACAAAATGCTAGCCCTCAAGATTTAGCCCATGCTTCTTGAATTTGTATTTGACATAAAGCACTTCTTTACAAGAATGGATAAAATGCTTTTTCTATATATGGATTAATTTGGAATGTAATGGTTAAACACACAAGATAAGGCTTGAACACAAAGGACTGGAATTAAATTATTGAGTGTGGATGAGATAAAAGGCCTGTAATCTAGTTGTGCAAGCTGAGTTCAAAAATGCAAAGTGTATGAACATGTAAATGGCTCATGAACAAAGTGACTTTTGCCCATATTGACAAATTCGATTCTCCCTAACCACAAGGGTGTTTGAGAAGTTGTTGGACAATTTGGAAAGCTTGGAATGTGTACTACAATCCATTTTGTAATTCAAGTTGAGATTCCAAGTGGAAGCATGTGAAAAGTGGCCATGAAGTTGGGCAAAAATCCTTCCTAGAATAGGTCAAGAAATTTCTAAGTTAAGAATGTTTTGCACCCTTGTTCCAAAAATCATAACTTGAGTTACAAGCTTATTTTGAGGAAACTTTGTGAATAAAAGTTTTAGATTTTGCAATGGACTACAACTTTCATGTTTTGAGTTTTGTTTGAATCCAAATGCATCTTGATGAAAAAAAAGGGACAACGTTAGGAAAAAATTAGGAAATTTCATAACTTAGAAAAATTCTAAGTTATGAAATTTTCTCATTTTAAACCCTAATTTGCAATTTTTGGTTTCTTGATGAACAAGTTTCATAATTTGACATGTCTTGATGAAAAATGAATCTTGACACTTGATTTTGACCAAAAAGTCAAAGTTTGACTTTTCAGTACACAGTCAAATTTTGCTCAGTTGACTAGAAAATTCATCTGTCAATCTTGTGCATTTGGGATCTTTTAAACTTGTTGAATGTGTCAAGACCATGTCATTGAGTCCTTGAGTCCATATGTGAGCTTGATTTGCCATTGGTTGGGTCAAACAGTCAAAAATTGCCTTTGTGCAGTCAAAACCCTAAAAATGACCATTTTGCCCTTTTGGTGATCTGATCAAATTTCTTGTGGAATTGTGATCCAAACTTGATAAAATGGTCCATATGAGTTCATAATGTTGACGTGGGTCAAAAATCATGAGGTTTGACTGTCAATTGACCATAGTTGACTTTTTCCCCAATACAGCTGATTTCTAGGTCAACTGTCCAATTGACTGGGCAAAGATTGGAATCAAGGCTTGAAACTTGGTATGGATAAACTTGTGAGTCCAACATGAAACATGAAAGTTACTTTGGGCCCTTTAGGTCAAAACATCTTTGTGCAAACTCAAACCCTAATTTGGGTCAACAGTGCAAGGAGGAGTCTTGAGCAGAGCATACCCTAACTGGATCTTGAGCTCCAAGGGTCTTGTGGTGAGAAAATATTGATGAAATTGGAGGGAAAATTTTGGGGTACAACACTGAGGATAGATGAATCCTGGATGGCTGGAGATACAAGAATCTTGACTGTTGCCAGGGAAAGTGAGTGCTTGACTGCTGCAGGGGATTGAAAATCCTTTGATTGTTGAAAATGAGAAGTCCTGGGACCACTGTTGGGGAGTCCGGAGTTTGGGTTGTATGCCAATCTACTGGGGATTCCTGTCTTGAGGGGATCTTCACTGGAGATTATTCAAATATTCTGTGAAGAACTAAGAATGAGAGTCTCCCTTCTGCTTGGGAAATGCAAGATCTTCAATTATTGAGGGATCTTAGGACCACTGCAGGGGATTGGAGTTCCTTGGTGACTTGCAGGGTAAGCGAATTCTGATGATCTCTACTGGGGAGTTCAGGACCTGATAGACTTATGCTGGAGAAGCATGACTGAGAATCCTGAGTCTGGTAGGAAGTATCTCTGTGGGGAGAAGGTTCACTAGTCTGGTTCAGCTGGGGATTGATAGTTGGAAGTTTTAGCTCTGTCGGGGATTGGATTTTCAGATTTTTAAGGCTCCACTGGGGATTCTGAAATTTAACTCTGAGGGGAAATGAGTTCTGGAAGGCTCTCTGGCTGGGGAAATCAGTTTTGAGAAAGCTTCTGCTCTGAAGTTTAACTCTGTTGAGGATTCCTTCTGAAAGGGCATCGAGATATCTACCTGTACCTTTAACCTATCAGTAACATCTTTCTTGATTTGTAAGGAAAATGATTATGTTCAAATGCATATGCCTATTTAACAAAACATTGGACGTTTCTCAAAATAAAACATAAATGTGGAAAAGCAAAAGAAGACAAAGCAAATTTCTGTATCTGGAAAAGTATTTGTATTAACTTTCTATGAGTACATTTGTACAAAGGAGACAGCCATCCTAGTAAGAGGATGTCGTCGTAAAAATTGAAAAATTTATACAAAAGAAAGATGGCTATGTGAAACAATTCTATGGGATCCCCATTCTGTTATAGCCTTCACAACTCTGAATATCTGTCCATTCAATGCTTCGTCTGCCGATGACTGGATTGATCAGAAGCTTGGAGCTGGTTGATGAAGAGATTGTCCTTAAAGTGATCCGACGAGACATAGTCATACGCTTTAATTCCCTAACTTTTGCCTGAATAGCCCTTTCGGGTTTTCGATCCACCGGGAAACCCATTTTTGCCCAAGCCGCCCTTTCGGGTTTTCAACTTGCCGGGTGTACAATTTTTTTTTTGTTTTATCCCTAATTTTTTCCTGAACCGCCCTTTCGGGTTTTCGTTCATTGGGATGCCCATTTTTGCCCAAGCCTCCCTTTCGGGTTTTCGACTTGTCGGGTTATTTTATGCGTAGTATCTTTTGACTATGTCTACGTTCGCAGGGTGCGGCAAATCGTCGCCGTCCATGGTGGTCAGAATCATTGCACCACCAGAAAATATGCTCTTGATCACAAATGGTCCTTCGTACGTAGGAGTCCATTTTCCCCTGGGATCACTTTGCGGCAAGATAATCCGTTTGATCACGAGATCTCCGACTTGATATACTTGACGTCTGACTTTCTTGTTGAAAGCCTTGATCATCCGTTTTTGATACGTTTGACCATGGAAAACAACAGTGAGTCGCTTCTCATCGATCAAATTAAGTTGATCAAGTCGGGTCTGAATCCAATCATCTTCATTCAAACCTGCGTCCTTCATAATCCTTAAGGAAGGAATCTGAACTTCCATGGGCAGGACAGCTTCCATGCCATATACCAAAGAAAATAGGGTTGCCCCTGTTGAAGTACGTGCTGTGGTACAGTATCTATGTAGAGCAAACGGTAGCATCTCATGCCAGTCTTTGTAGGTGACTGTCATTTTCTGAATGATCTTCTTAATGTTTTTGTTCGCAGCTTCAACAGCACCGTTCATCTTCGGCCGATAGGGAGATGCATTGTGATGATAAATCTTGAACTGTTCGCACAATGCAGTGATCATAGTATTATTCAGATTTGTACCGTTGTCTGTGATGATCCTGTCGGGGACACCATACCGGCATATGAGATTTTGCTTGATAAAACGGGCAACCACATTTTTAGTAACAGAGGCGAAGGAAGCTGCCTCGACCCATTTGGTGAAATAGTCAATGGCAACCAGGATGAAGCGATGTCCATTGGATGTCGTGGGCTTGATCTCTCCAATCATGTCAATGCCCCACATTGCAAATGGCCAAGGAGCTGTCAGCACGTTGAGAGGAACGGGAGGAATATGAATCTTGTCAGCATAGACCTGACATTTGTGGAAAGTACGGGAATGCTGATGGCAATCTGCTTCCATGGTAGACCAGTAATAGCCTGCCCTTAGAATGTTTTTAGCCATAGTATGCCCGCTCAAGTGAGTGCCAAATGTGCCGCTGTGCATCTCGGTCATGATTAACTCTGCTTCAGCTTTGTCTACACATCGGAGTAAAACACAATCATGGCTTCGTTTATAGAGGATGCCATTGCTCAGGAAGAACTTGGCAGCAAATTTCCTTAGGAACTTCTTGTCATTTACGGAAGCCCCTTCGGGATATTCTCTAGTCTGGAGATACCTTTTGATTTCATGGAACCAGGGTTATTCCACTACTTCTTCGGTATTAATCTCATGACAATGCGCAGGTTCATCCATTATCTCGATGGTGATTTGGGGAGCCTCATTATCCCAATTGAGTTTAAACATGGAAGACATTGTTGCCAGAGCATCTGCTAGCTGATTCTCTTCTCGCGGGAAATGCTCGAAGGTGATTTGCTCGAAATGAGGCAACAATGTCAGGACATGTTCTTTGTATGGGATAAGATTAGGATGCTTGGTATCCTACTCTCCTTTGATTTGACTGATAACCAAAGCCGAGTCCCCAAATACGATCAAATATTTGATCCCCAAGTCCATAGCAGCCTTGAGACCAAAGATGCAAGCTTCATATTCAGCCATGTTATTGGTACAGCTGAAGCAAAGTCGGGCCGTGAAAGGCGTGTGACAACCTTCAGGGGAAATGAGTACTGCACCGATACCGTTTCCAAGTGCATTTGAAGCACCATCAAAGTACAGGGTCCATCGGGATCCCTTTTCAGGTCCGTCATATGGTCCGTTACCTTCAATGTTGTCCAAATTCATGATGTCCTCGTCTGGGAAGTCGAATCTCATGGATTGATAATCTTTGATAGCTTGATGAGCAAGTTGGTCAGCTAGCAAACTCCCTTTTATAGCTTTTTGGGTAGTATACTGGATGTCATACTCAGTTAGGATCATCTGCCATCTAGCTATTCTTCCAGATAAAGCAGGCTTCTCGAAGATATACTTGATAGGATCCATTTTGGAAATCAACAGAGTGGTATGAGTCAGCATATACTGCCTTAGTCGGCGAGCAGCCCATACCAAAGCGCAACAAGTTTTCTCGAGCAGTGAGTAGCGAGTCTCACAGTCGGTAAACTTTTTGCTAAGGTAATAAATGGCATGCTCTTTTCGACCAGACTCATCATGCTGGCCCAAAACACACCCCATTGAGTTATCCAAGACGGTCAGGTACATGATCAACGGTTTTCCTTCGACGGGTGGCATCAGAATAGGAGGTTATAGCAAATACTCCCTGATCTTATCAAAAGCAGCTTGGCAATCGTCGTTCCATTCGACTACCTGATCTTTTTTTAATAGTTTGAAAATTGGCTCACAGGTAGAAGTCAGATGAGAGATGAATCTGGCAATATAGTTCAAGCGCCCCAAGAACCCTCTAACCTCCTTTTAAGTACGGGGAGCCGACATTTCTTGTATTGCTTTCACTTTTGCTGGATCGACCTCAATGCCTTTGTTGCTGACAATAAACCCTAGGAGTTTACCAGACCTAACTCCAAAAGTGAACTTACTTGGATTCAGCCTGAGCTTGTACTCTTTCAACCTGGCAAACAGCTTCTGCAAATGCTTAATGTGTTCCTCCTCTATTTGTGATCGAGCTATCATATCGTGTACGTAAAATTCGATCTCATGATGTATCATATCATGAAATAAAGCTACCATGGCGCGTTGATAAGTTGCCCCTATGTTCTTCAGTCCGAACGACATCACTTTGTAGCAGAAAGTACCCCATTGTGTAACAAAGGTTGTTTTCTCCATGTCCTCGGGGGCCATTTTAATCTGGTTGTAGCCCGAGAATCCATCCATGAAGGAAAACACCTTGTGCTGAGCTATGTTGTCAATCAAAATGTCGATGTGCGGTAGCGGAAAATCATCTTTAGGGCTGGCCCTATTCAAATCCCGGTAGTCCACACACATCCTGACCTTGCCGTCTTTTTTAGGTACTGGCACGATGTTAGCAACCCATTGTGGATAGGATGTAACAGCCAGAAAGCCAGCGTTGAATTGCTTCATTACTTCTGCTTTAATCTTCTCAGACATGTCGGGCCTCATTCGGCGGACTTTTTGCTTGATTGGTGGACAATCCTCTCTTGTAGGGAGACGATGAACCATGATGCCCGTGTCTAAACTCGACATGTCTTCATAAAACCAGGCAAAGATTTCAACATACTCATTCAACAGCTTTATTAGACGCTCCTTGACACTTGGTTCCAAATTGGCACCCACTTGTACTTCCTTCCGGTCTTCCTCTGTTCCTAAGTTGACAGTTTCCAACAACTCTTCGTGAGGAAAAATGGCCCTTTCTTCTTGCTGTAGAAGTCTGGCTAGCTCTCTTGGTACTTCACAATCTTCGTCAGCTTCATACTCAGCCTGATTGACCAGATCTTTAGAGTTATTGAAGGACATAGCAGAATAGTCACTCATAGAATCCAGAGTGGATGGGTACCTGCATTTGTGAGTGTGGGTGCGTGTAAGGGATATCCATCCTTAAACAAACAAAAATGCAAAAGGAAAGAAAATGAACACAGCAGTTTATTAATGAAAAACGTCCAATGAATCATTAAACATGGCATATGAATATGAAGATAATCAAAACCCTTACAAATGGAACTACATGCCCCGGGCAAGGCATGAGGTGAAAAAGTAGCGTGCAGATTGTTCAAGAGTAATTATTACAAACCAACAGGAAATGTTTGACAGATAATTACTGATTAATAAAAGTAATGGGGACGAAGTCTTTTGCCTCCCAGTTGCGTAGTCCCCCTTCGATGGTTGGGAAGATCCAATATTCAATGTTGGCCTCTTCGTCTTCACCTTCCAAAGCATTGATTCCACAAGGAGAGATCTTGATGGGTGTTCTTTCAACTTTTGAGCGGCGCATAGATTTTTGCCCCGCAGCGGTAAATCCTAATCCAAACTTGTCTATTTTGTGAGGAATATCTGGCAACTGCCCCCATGTTAAGCTCTTCCCTTCCTTCACCGCAACCTTTGCGTCTTTTAGAGATGCCATCCTGGCCATTTGCTTTGGTACCTCAGCTACCGCTTTTGCTACTGCCACCTCAGGAGAGACTTCCTCAAAGTGCTGGAATGGTGTTTCAATGAATTCACCCTCCACCTCTACATACCGAAAGGAGTTCAGGTGGCTGATCATATATTCCTCTTCACCGTGCACGGTTATGATTTTTCCTTTGACAGGGTATTTCAACATTTGATGTAGGGAGGAAGTGACCGCGCCAGCATTGTGTATCCATGGTCTCCCTAGCAGGCAAGAGTATGACGGACGGATGTCCATCACATAGAAAGTTGAGGGGAACACCTTTGTTCCTACTTTAATGGGAATGTCTACCTCCCCATGTACCATTCTCTTTGACCTGTCAAATTCCCTTACAATGATATTACTTGGCCTTAGCTCCAAGCCTTCGCAATCCAATCGGTCGAGAGCCTTCTTGGGCAGCACGTTCAGAGAAGAACCAGTGTCGACCGAAACATGGGCCAGAGTAGTTCCTTGGCATTCTACTGACACATGTAATACGTCATTGTGCTTTCTTCCTTTTGGGGTCAGGTCAGCATCAGAGAAACCTAGGCTGTTGTCTGCGGTAAGGCTGGCCATGCAATCTTGGAATTGATCGACTGAGGTTTCCTGGGGCACATGGGCTGTCTTCAGAAATTTTATCAATGCTTTGGCATGCGCCTCTGAACAAAGTAATAATGCTAACATGGAGATATTCGAGGGGGTTTGCCCCAGTTGCTCTACCACGTCATAATCACTCTTTTTAATTATTTTCAGAATCTCCTCCATCTCTTTCTTAGAGGTTTCGGGGATGACCAAAGGTTGAGCCCTCGTCCTGACGAGCTCATCTTGGATCCCTTTCCCCTTATCAGCAGAAGTAGGAGGGACAACAACAGGAATAACAGCTTCTTCAATCAACAGAGTCTTTGCGGAAAGTTTTATCGGTGCAGGAGTAACTTTGGAAGCAGCTGAGGGTCCAAAGATTGCCTTCGGAGGGGCAATCTCTGGAGAAAATATTCTCCCACTTTGGGTGATCTTGCTTGTACCGGCAATGTTTCCAATACCGGCATCTTCTTCATCAGAGCTTTCTTCGGTTACTTCAACTTGTTTAACACCATGGTAGTAGATCTCTCCACCATAATTCCATGGTATTTTTTTGTCAGAAACGTAGGGGACAGGCCCTGGCATAGTTATTTTCAGAGGAACAAACTTTGTAGAGGATGTAATCTTAACAGGCTTTTTGACGACCTTGGAAAGATTGGTGGAAATGGTGATTATTGAAACATCTTCGATAGGGGTTGGAATAACAGGAATCTTTTCAAACAAAATTTGTTGACTGTCCATTAGGCCTTGGATGCCTTTCTTCAGCAATGGACAGTCGATTGGTAGAGAGGAACAACAGTAGCAATCTTCTTTACATCCTGGGAAAATCCCAGCCTTTAACAGATTCAACTTGATCGTCAACAGTGGAGTCATCAGGTCATCAACATCAGAAACATACAGATCTTCTTCAATAGCATGGACATTTCGACCATGCTTCGGCATCAGAGCGGATATTACGTTTGGCTTCTCTGGAGCATCGAACTCAACCTCTTTCGCCTCTATCAAGTATTGAATTTTATGCTTAAGTGCCCAGCAATCGTTGGTGTCGTGCCCGACACTGTCAGAATGATAGGCGCATTTAGCATTGGGATGATAATGCGGGGAAGATGTGTTCACATTTTTTGGTGCCTCTTTGATAGTGGCGAGATTCAACTTCAACAGATGGGGAAGAACTTGCGCGGGCGTCATATTGATGCGGGTGAACTGCCGTTGTGGCCGTTCCACCCGTTGCTGATTTGGTCTGGACTGGTTATAATGAGGCTGATCATTTGATGGATTTTGGATCATCACGGCCCCCACAGTCGGCCGGCGCTCCGTTCTTCCCGATCTTTTCTGAGAATATACCACAGCTGCTTCTTTCTTAGCCGAAAATGATTTCTTAACATTTGTAGATGTGGAGGTATCCTTTTGAATCTTCCCATTCTTAATACCAGCTTCCACCCGTTCGCCAGTCAGAATTAATTCAGTAAACCCTGCGGAAGAGCTCCCGATCAAATGGTTGAAGAATGGGCCAGATAAGGTCCCCAAGAACATATCAACGAGTTCTTTATCAGAAAGAGGTGGCTGCAATCTTCCGGCTAAGTCGTGCCATTTCTGGGCGTATTCCTTGAATCCCTCATTTGAGGCCATTCCCATACTCTGTAGCTGAGTACGGGTTGGCGCCAAGTCAGAGTTATATTGATATTGGCGATAAAAGGCAGCTGCCAGATCCTCCCAACTATGTACTTCTGATCTCTCAAGCTTGTAGAACCAATCCAGCTGTGTACCAGACAGGCTATCCTGAAATAAGTGTACCCAAAGATTTCTGTCGGATGTATGGGGTTGAATTCTTCGGACGTACGACCTTAGGTGCATCTTCGGGCAAGACAGCCCGTCATACCTTGCAAAGATTGGCACTTTAAACTTTGTAGGGATCACAATTCCAGCAATTAATCCCAAATCTTCGAAATCTAACCCGGGAACCCTTTGCAGCTCCATAGCTGCCAGCCTATCCTCCAGGTTTTTGTATTTGTCGTCGGCTGGCGGATATTGTTGCTCTGAGTAGTCTTCTTCCTCTTCAGCCTCGGATTCGGAAGGTAGTGCAGCCCCTTTTCCTTTACTGGTTCCCTCCTCAGATGTGGAGGGAAATTCAAGAACTCTTCTGGCTTCGTTCTCAAACCTTCTTCCCAAGGTAGCCACCCCGACTCTTTTCTTCTTCTTTTTCACTTTCTCTTGCTCTTTGTTCCCAAGCAGTGCTTTTAAATCCTCCTGACCCTTTGCCAAGGTCATTAGAAGATGTTGAAACTGTGAGTTTTGTGACTGCAGATCCTTGATCGTCTGTTCGAGATCCATCTTACTGAAATAAACAACAGAAAGATAAGGAAACCTGGTATGAAGACCTGCTTATGCACATGATGAATGATATGTTTATTTATGCAATGCATTCAAGGATTTAGAAATTCAAAATTGTTGCAGACAAAAAGAACACACGTCATATTAATAAGAAGAAATTTTGTCAGTACATAAATGCCCCATGGGCCAAATATTACAAAAACTTCTCAAGGTAAAAAGACGTTGCGCATTCTCTTTGGCATGATGTAAGTGTTGAGGGTCTCCTCCTCGTGATGTCGGCGGGTAAGCTCCAAAACCTTCTTCTCACTGGCGTAGAAGCTGGCTTCAAAAGTATTCTGCTCTTCCTTGAGTTGGATCCAACTCTTCTGCATCTCCTCCCATGATGTTGGCATGTCAGGATATAGGATGGTGTAGGGAACCTCTCCTTCCTTAACAGGCTCTTTAATCAAAGGGAGAATATAGGGGTAAGGCATCATTAGACTCTGGGATCGGGTTCGTACCCACTTGAGATAAGGCTCAAGAGGGATGGAGTTCTTGTGCCCCAGTGTCTTGCTATCTACCTTGTTAGGCATCCTCCAAGCTCTGATGAATCTTTGACGAAGTCCTTGCGCATCGTTGTCGAAGTCAAAAACTAGGTCAGGAATCAGCATGTCATGAGGGCCATCCCTCCGTGCATATCCAAATTGTCTCAAAGCTAGACAAGGGTTGTAGGTAATGCCTCCCCTAATGCCAAGTAATGGAACATTAGGGAACTCTCCACAACGATCGACGATGATGACATTTTCTCTGGACCGAGAACACCAATGTACATTAGAGTGTGTGAGGGTCATCAACCTTTGTGACCACCTTAAGCCTTGTTCATTCTTCAAAACAGATTGTGGAAGGTGAGAAATAAACCACCTTGCAAGGAGAGGAGTACATCACACGAGAACACCCCTCTTTCTCATTGTTCGTGTGTAAAATGAGTGGAGGATGTCCCCAAGCAATGTTGGTATGGGATTCCTGGATAACAAGATCTTGACAGTGTTGATATCTATAAGCTGGTCAGGATTTGGGAACAAGACCAACCCATAAATGAGGAGTGCCACAATTTCTTCAAAAGCTTGTAGGTCCAAGGAATTCCAACACTCTTGTGCCTTCTCAAACAAGAATTTTGCCAAGAAGCCTTTGACACCACTTCTAGTTTCCCAATGCCCCTTGATGTCAGATGGTTGCAAGTGTAGTGCTTGAGCAACATCTTCAGGTTTTGGTTCTTTTTCTGTACCGTTGTAGGGTAGTTGATTAAGAATAGGAATTCTCAGGAGTTGAGAAAATTCCTCCAAAGTGGGCACCAATTGGTAGTCGGGGAATGTGAAACAGTGGTGAAGGGGGTCAAAGAACTGGAACAACACTTTCACCATGTCTTCTTCAATGCTGGTGTTGACTAGGCTGAGCAGTCTACCATGTCTTTCACTGAAGAGAGAGCTTTCTGGAATTCTGGATGTGAGCTCCTTGAGTTGAGGAGGGATTCTCACAAGGTTGACTTGGATAGTTTTCCTGCGAAGAATTTCCATGACCTACAAAACAAGAACAAAGATGAAGATCCAAACCCTTGAAATGGTTAGTGGATGCATATGATGCTTTATGATGTTCATGATGTATGCACAAACATATGTACAAGAAAATCACACAAGTTCCTAGTTTCAGGCTTGCATGAGTTTTCATAGGTAAGTACCCTCTTGAGTGTAGTTGGCTTAAAACCTGTCCTATAAATAGTAACTGGGTTCTAAGGAGCTCAATATCATTGGATTGTTTTCCATGTTCATTGTTTTGGTTTAGCCACTTAACTAGCGACCAAAATATTCCAAGAAAACAACCCTCAATGAGTGTAGTATCGAGTATCTACCAACATCGGTCTGCACCAAAGCCGATCATCTCACTACCCCTAATGAAAGGCCAAGATGGTCAAGTAAGGTTCTAGGTCATTAGTTCTTAGTGACATCACTCAGCGGCCCCGTACTCTCCTTGATTGAACTCAAGGGTTACCGGTACTCACAAATATGTCGCACTAATATAGCTATTGCTTCAACCGTGTCGGTATACCCCGCACAGTTTCCACAATGTATTGCTATCTATGAATGTTTCCCCAAATCTGGGTGTAGGATTTCAAGCCCAAACAAGAGAACCAAGATGTAAAGCAATCAAAGCAAACAATTAGTCATGCAAAAGGGTGATCTAAGCCCTAAGGTTACTCCACTTTTAAAAAGTTCCCCAGCAGAGTCGCCAGTTCTGTGATATGGTGGGAGAACTGACTTGGGTTTTGCGTTTGTTTTCGCAAATGTTTCGGTTTAGCAAGAGTCGCCACCGACTTTTTATTTTATCCTAAGGAAAGGTTAAAAAGCACAGCATAAACCTTTGAGATGTTTTCTTGGGTTTGGGGAGTAAATTATAGAAATGGAAGGTGTTAGCACCCTTTCTATCCATGGTTATCCATGGGCTCTTAGTTACTTGCTTAGATCACTTGCCTTGCATTTTCAATTGTTTGAAATGGTGCTTTGTGTGTGGGTTTGAAAATGTTTTGAAAAAGATGCCTTGTCTAGGCAACCCTTGTAACAATTCTTTACTCGAATGTTTTACAAAAGGTGTTTTGTCTTTTTGAAAAGATGTTTCAAGGTTTTGAAAGTTGTTTCGAAAGTTGTGTTTGTGAAGTGTGTTTTGAAAAATGGCAAGGATTTGTTTTGCAAGTTGGTCAAGTAACCAAGAGCTATCTACCCTAAATTTTTCAAAGATCTTTCCTATGTTTTAACCCTTTTAACAGTATTGTTCCACCATTGCATTTGGTGGACAATCTTGTGTTAGGATGTTAACGGGACGGGCGCGGGTCATCGTTTAGACCATGAATACAATGGTGCCAAGTGTCTTTGGCAATTTTTCCTTCAAGAGACTTGATCATTTTTTAGGCAACTTGAGAAAGCGTCATCGAGGGGCTATGATAATTTTGATTTGTTTTGTTTTACCAAAGACACTCAACATGCAACATGGCCCATTATTGAAGGCAACAAGTGGAGTAACCCTAAGGGTGCAAGTGTGATTGGTGTTGTCCATTTTCATGCTTTTTTGTCTTTTGTTTAGTCAAGCTATTCGTTGGCTGATTTTTGCATACAAACCCTAGGTCTATCATGGCATAATTAGAAAGCTTTTAAATGCGGAATTTTAAAGTCCTAAATTATTACAACATAGTTATAGGGATGGGGGTACAAATGTTCAAATGGGGGATATTTAGCAAGAAATTTAAATCTAAACTATTACATCCAAATTGAATATACAAGTTATTTAATTGTACAATAATTAACTAAATACAATAAATATGCAAAATGCACAAACATGGTTTTATATGTATGTAAAAGTATTTTTCATGTGACATATAAACAAAAATAAAAAAGTTAATTTTTGGATATTTTAGGGCAAAACCCTAATTTTCTAAATAAATAGTATTTATTAATTATATTATATACAATATTTGTCAATTATATACAAAAAATAAAAAAAAAGAAGTATATTGTGAAAAAAAGGTATTTTTGATGTCATATATTAATAAAAATAAAAATGTATTATTTTCATATTTTTATCCTAAATATTCTAATAAATATATAAGTATTTATATTATATATATTTAAATATACTAAATATGTACAAAAATAAAATATTTATTATTTACTAAAAAAAAGTATATTTTGAGAAAATGTTTTCAAAAGGTAAAATAAAATAATAACTGAAAATAAACATGTTTTTGTATCATTTTTAATATTTTAAATAAAAAAGTATTATATTTATTTATATGTACAAGTTCAAATAAAACAAATAAAATCCAAATAAAATGCAAAAAATGGGTGGAAAAATATTTTTAATATTTTTTATATTTTGACAAAAAATAATAAGTCAGAAGAAAAAAATAAAAAGTCAAAAATAATTAAAAAATCACACAATGGGCCAAGGGGGTGTAAGTGGAAAAATGAGGTGCAAAAAGCAGGGATTGCTCAGGCCCAACCCAAAACATCATCTTCTTCCTCCAGCTTCTGTTTGAAACAAGAAAACGCGCGTTCCTTGCTCATCCTGCTATCTCTTGATTCTTTGACTTTTAACAAAAACTTACAACATCAATAATGTAGAGCATCAAGTCATGATTTCAAACATATAAAAAAGTTGTTCTAACTCTCAGAAACGAGGGAGAATTTCTCCATCCCCAATTTCTGACCTAAGTTTTTTCCAATGTTCATGTCCCAAATTCTCTCAGCACACACAATATAAATGAAAAATAAGTATATGGATAGCTTCAGGGCCATGAATAGAACATACTTTCTTCACAAACTTAAGCCTAAATATGCTTGGATAGAGAGATAGGAGTTCACATTTTACCTGCTTCAGCTTGACTTGGACAGAGTAATATGGCCAACTTCAATGGTGTTTGAGGACTTATACAACTTGCTTGAGGTCCCAGGAACCTTCTCCAACACTTAGCTTGCTCTGAATCTAACTGTATCGAGCTATGGAAGTCAACCTGCAAAAGAGAAAAGTGAAAATGGCACACTTGGCTATGGATGTTACAGTTCAAGTTCAATGCTTGGAATAGCTTTAATGGATGGTAGGGAATGTGTTGGAAGAGGTTTTATCCAAAACGCACGACGGGAACGGACTGTGGGATTCAAGTTGCAGCCTATGCCCTGTTTTGCCACAAAATTGTGATTTTCTGTATGAGGAGGGATCAAGGGTATTTTGGTCGTGCTTTAGGTTAGTTAGGGAGTATGAAATGTGTTTACAAAGTTTGTTTTTGTTAGTCTTTGCAGGAATGTGTGTTATCGTTTAATATGCAAGTTTTCTTCTTTTTTAAGCAAACAAAATGCAAGTTGGGTTATAGGCCAATGCAGGCCCCTCAAGCATGCTGCAAACTTGGTTCTTGATCAGTGGGATTTGTCCACAAACTTGTGCCTAAAAGATCTGGCTTGTACCTCTTTGATTTGTGAATTTGACATAAAGTGTATCTTTACAAGAATGGCAAAATTGCTTTTTCCATATATGGATTAATCTTGCATGTAATGGCTAAATACACAAAGTAAGACTTGAAAACAAAGTTTAAGCATTAAATTATTGAGTGTGAGAAAGATTATAGGCCTGTAATCTAGCTTGAAACATGCTGAGTTTGAAAATGCAAAGTGTATGAACATGGCTTGGTCAAGAACAAAAGTGGATTTTGCCCAACTTTGCAAATTCGATTCTCCCTAACCACAAGGGTGTTTGAGAAGTTCTTGGACAATTTGGAAAGCTTGGAATGTATACTACAATCCATCTTTGTAATGCAAATTGAAATTCAAAGTGGAACCATGTGAAAAGTGGCCATGAAGTTGGGCAAAAATCCTGCCTAGAATAGGTCAAATTTTTTTTAAGTTAAGAATGTTTTGCACCCTTGTTCCAAAAATCATAACTTGATCTAAAAGCTTCTTTTGAGTAAACTTTGTGAATCAAAGTTGTAGATTTTGCAATGGAATACAACTTTCATGTTTTGAGTTTTGTTTGAATCCAAATGCATCTTGATGAAAAAATGGGACAAAGTTAGGAAAAAATAAGGAAGTTTCATAACTTAGAAAAATTCTAAGTTATGAAATTTTCTCATTCTAAACCCTAATTTGTAATTTTGGGTTTCTTGATGAACAAGTTTCATAATTTGACATGTCTTGATGAAAAATGAATCTTGGCACTTGTTTTTGACCAAAAAGTCAAAGTTTGACTTTTCAGTATACAGTCAAATTTTGATCAGTTGACTGGAAAATTCATCTGTCAATCTTGTGCATTTGAGATCTTTTGAACTTGTTGAATGGATCAAGACAATGCCATTGAGTCCTTGAGTCCATATGTGAGCTTGATTTGCCATTGGTTAGGTCAAACAGTCAAAAATTGCCTTTGTGCAGTCAAAACCCTAAAAATGACCATTTTTCCCTTTTGGTGATCTGATC
Source organism: Vicia faba (assembly GCA_948472305.1). Taxonomy (NCBI): domain Eukaryota; kingdom Viridiplantae; phylum Streptophyta; class Magnoliopsida; order Fabales; family Fabaceae; genus Vicia; species Vicia faba. The sequence continues at coordinate 751,911,485 of OX451739.1, forward strand.
AAATTTCTTGTGGAATTGTGATCCAAACTTGATCAAATGGTCCATATGAGTTCAATATGTTGATATGGGTCAAAAATCATGAGGTTTGACTGTCAATTGGCCATAGTTGACTTTTTTTCCCAATACAATTGATTTCTAGGTCAACTGTCCAATTGATTGGGCAAAGATTGGAATCAAGGCTTGAAACTTGGTATGGATAAACTTATGAGTCCAACATGAAGCATGAAAGCCACTTTGGGCATTTCAGGTCAAAACATCTTTGTGCAAACTCAAACCCTAATTTGGGTCAACAGTGCAAGGAAGAGTCTTGAACAGAGCAAACCCTAACTTGATCTTGAGTTCCAAGAGTCTTGTGGTGAGAAAATGTTGATGAAATGAGAGGGCAAATTTTGGGGTACAAAAATATGTATTCGTATATCATGATGTATGTTCATGAAATGCTATCGGGGTATGCTTGCGCATGGGAAAAGAAATCCCTGACTGTTGTTGGAGATCCGCAAATATTCTGCCGAGAAGAGATGCTGGAGAATAATTCTGCGGGGACCAGACTTTGGGGGAAGAGATACTCTGTTGGTAGACCTGCTGATCTGAAAAGATAAACTCAGTTAGGGATGAAATTCCGCTGTTGGAGCTGATGAGCTCTGTTGGAGATTGAGCTTCTGTATCTATAGAAATAGACTCCTCCTGGGGAATGAAATTTGTCGACTCGCCTGCAATTACGAACCTCAGCTGTGGATAGTTATATCCTGTTACGGGAAAGCTGACCTTAATTTATTTTGGGTACTTTTACTCTATGGGGAGTGCATATACTAATAATCATGTTCCCAAGCATGACTCTATCCCGATACCTGCTGGGCAGAGGAACCGTCGGGTTTGGCACTTCTTATTTTCCCTGTTTCTAGAATTACGAGTAATTGTCTTTTGTTTCTTATGCAAATATTTATGAGCAGCAATCATTTCCAAATGCATATATAAAAAATAAATCATTGGACGCTCTCGCAAAACAAAACAAAAAAAGAAAAAGATACAAACTGAAGTTTTGTAAAAATGACTTGTATTGATTTTGAAATTGGCCTGTAATAGGCGTTTTGTACAAGGAGGCTGACGTCCTAGTAAGAGAACGCCGCCGAAAGACAAAAATTGTAAATTTTGTGTAAAAGAGAGAAAAACAGCTATGTGAAACGACCCCATTGGGTTCCAACTCTACTATTGTCTTTATATCTTCAAGCGTATAATCACTTTGCTACTTGGCCTAAGGTTGATCAGATTTATTGGTGCCGTCTAAGCTTGATAGTTGATACCAAAGTTTGGTCGCAAGATGATCCAATGAGACATAGTGGTAGGCAGAAAACCTACATCAAATTGCTTCATTACCTCAACCTTTATCTTTTCAGACATGTCTGTCCGCATACAAAAAACCTTTTACTTAACAGGAGGGAAATCTTACTTTGTTGGTAGAAGATGGACCACAATATCGGCATCCAACCCTGGCATATCTTTACATGACAAAGCAAACACTTCAACATAGTCATGTAACATCTGAACCAATCTTCTCTTGATACCATCTTTTAGGTTGGCGCCGATCTTGACTTCTTTCTTATCTGTCTCAGTACCTAAGTTGAAAACTTCGAATGGCTCTTCACGAGGTTGATTATCTTTCTCTTCTTGCGTTAGATGTCTGGCTAGTTCTCCTGGTATTTCACAATCTTCCTCGCCTTCGTCTTCGGCTTGGTTAATTGGATGTTTAAAGTCATAACTGGAAACATTAGAGTCGTTGACAATGAGATCCGAAGTGGATGAGGATATGCAAGTGTGTGTGTGTGTGTGAATATAAGATACATCACTATTGAAAAAATGTAATAAAGTAAAGGAAAGACAATGAACACAAAATTTTGAATGCAAAAGACCTAATGGTTTATATTAAATGATCATATGATAAATGAACATGAACAAAACCCTTAACAAATGGACCATAGTTCCCCGGGAAAGGCACATGGCTTGAAAGTCATTGTTTGGAATTTAAGATTACAGATAAAAGTTCTTGAGTTGATAGAAAACAATAAACAATAATTACTCCTCAATGAAGGAGATGGGAGTGAAATCCTTTGCATGCCAGTTGTTAAGCTTTCCTCCGACGGTAGGGTAGATCTAATCTTCAAAAGTACATTCATCATCAGAGTCTTCCACAACATTCACATTATGATTTCCGGTGCGGAGAGGTGGCTTTCCCATGCGAGCACGCCCGAATTCTTTCTGAGCTTTGATGGTGAAACCCAACCCAAATTTATCTACTTTAAATGGAATGTCAGGAAGTTGTCTCCAGATAGTATAGTTTCCATCTTTGACCACGACACGAGCATCCTTAAGTGAAACTATTCTTGGTATAACTTCATCATCTTTTGATATGTTAGAGTAGATTTTGGTGGCGGCAACCATAGGAGGAACCACTTTGAAAGCCTGGCACGGAGTTTCTATGAATTCACCATTCATTTCCACATACTTGAAGGAATTGAGGTGGCTCACCATGAATTCCTCTTCACCATAAACAATGATAATCTTCCCCTTGACTGGGTATTTTAACTTTTGATGAAGGGTGGATGTTACTTCCCCTGTCCCATGTATCCAAGGGCGCCCAAGTAAACAGGAGTAAGCGGGATGGATGTCCATTATATAAAAGGTAGAGTTGAAAATCTGAGAGCCAACTTTAATTGGGAGATCCACCTCTCCATGAACCATTCTTTTAGACCCATCAAAAGCCCTTACAATAATATCGCTTGGCTTTAATACCAGTCCTTCACAATCTAGCTGGTCCAAAGCACCTTTGGGTAACATATTTAGAGATGATCTAGTATAAATTAAGACATGTGCTAGGGTGTTTCCCTTGCATTCAATAGAGACATGCAAGAATTTGTTGTGGTTCTTTCCCATAGGAGTCAAATCAGCATCGGAGAAACCTAATCCATTGTCAGCCGTTAAACATGCTACATAGTTCTCGAACTTGTCAGCTATGGTTTCTTGGGGCACATGGGATTTCTTTAAGAACTTGATTAAAGCTTGGGCATAAGGGTTGAAATTCTGGCACAACAGACTCAGATGTCCTACAAGGATGTCGATATGTCTGATCTGACACAAACACACATGCAAGATAAAACAGTACTGAAAAGATAAAGAACACACCAGAATTGTTTACCCAGTTCAGTGTACAACAACACCTACTCTGGGGGCTACCAAGCCAGGAATGAAGTCCACTATCAGTAGTATCAATTTGCAGACCCTACATCTAACACACCCATTGGCGATCTACGCACTTAATCACTACCCAATGACCCTTCTACCTAGGTCCTCCCTAGATATGGAATATCCCTATCCCACTCCCAATCATCACAATGATGTCTAGTAGTCAAAGCCAAACTCCACTATTTGTTAGCTTTTCTCCTAACACATCTTGGAGTTGCTTTAAAGCTTCCTCCAGGAACAATGTGTCTCTTACCTACAGGCTTCGAGATGAACATGGTAACCTTACCACAACCCTGGAGGTTTACCTTGACAAAACCCTTAGAATTCTACATCTTGAGCCATATTTCATCTAGGTTGAAAACCCTTCTATTTATAACCTGTTACCCAATTGGTTTTGGGCCTTCAATGACAGCAAATCAGATGTAACAAACTGTAGAAACTTCTGCCTCAAGAAAGGTATTCAATCTTTACTTTCTTAAACAATCTCCTTTATTTAGAAAGTCTTCATTCTCCTTGATTTCATATTGTATTTTTTGGACCTTTAAATTTGCGCCATATAGGATACATAATATTCTCCTGAATATTTTGCCAATGTTGAGAACAAACTGAATCTCATTAATCCAGCTCAGCAGGCGCGATGTCAAGACATCTTCTTCGACATGTTGTTCCAGTTGTTGAAAAAGTTCAACACAACATGTCCTGACATTGTAATAGGACTTCTTGTTGTATCTGTTCTTCATTGCTGTTGTTATTTGTTTTACAAAAATTAAGCCAATCCTAAAACAAGAGAACTAACAATCTCCCCCTTTGGAAAATTTTGGCTGAAATAAATAATCTAAAAACAATTGCAATCTAGGAGATTACAGCAATTCAGAAGCTACTTCACACAATAATAGATCTTCAGTTGAAAATAATGTCTCAACATCTTGTTAGACATCTTATTTGCAGCACTCTGAAGAACTCAATTGCATCAGCACCAAGGAACATCAGTTTCAGGATAAAAAGAAGGAAAGTCCTAGAGTTTGGTTAATGCACACGAGGAGAAGATATCAGAAGACAACTTGTACTCCCCCTAAATGTAGGAACATCTTCTAAACATAGAAGACTAATGGTAATGCAGGAACATCTTCTAAACAGAAGACTAATGGTGGAATAAGAGACTTCTCAATAACTCCTTAAGACCAAATCAACCACCGCCCCTGATAACTCACAACACAGGTCACAATTGTGTTCATAACTCAGATCACATGTCACAAACATATGTCACAGAAATAATAACCACTTGTGGAAGCAGCAACATCTGAGCTAATTCACCTTTCTCCCCCTTTATAGCCAAAACTTGGCAAAGGGGACCTTCATAATACCAGACCCAAGCACATGTTACCCAAACTCGAATAAAATCCATAAGAATTATGGACTGAAGGAGCTCACGGGGTTACAGAGGTGCGGAGAACTCTTTATAAATAACTGGGATTTTTACTTGGAAAATAATGATCCTAGATTGTAGCACCAATCTTGGTCAAAAGGAAACGGAATTTGAGGAGAAAACTTCAAGTATCAATGTGCACCATCCATAATGGCTTTGAATTCTATAGATACTTCATGTACATACACATGCGTAGTCAGACAAATTCCCCCCCCTGTTTACAGCCACGTGTTTGAACACATAGGCCACTCCACCCTATGTTGACCATGCAGGAACATGTCCTGTATAATGTCCTGACACTTAGTCAGACATTGTCTTTTTATTTCAGTGATCAACACATATTCTCCCACCAATCAGGGATGCTTCACCAGATTATCCACCTGTTCATACTGGATTATAAGTGTCCTTCTTTACTTAGAGTTAGTGACATATACTAAGATATAAAAATATCACATTTGTGATACCTCTTCATAATATAGACCCTGAAGGAGTCTTTTTGAAATCTATAGAGAAAAATAAATTCTCCCAAACTTCCCATTAAACTTCTAAGAGATATGTGAACTTCTGATCTTCACCAAGCTTCTCATAATTATAAACAACCATGTCTTGGTAAGTTTATCCATAACTTCATAATGTCACAACATGTTGTTTCGACATCATTTTCTCATAGAACCTTTACAAAAGTGAACAATATTCTGGCTTGATAATACCTGTATCATTGCAGCAACAATTTACCGATATCCACATGACTCACTTTGTTATGAGTAACTAATGCTCCAGCTGAAGACGAGGACTTATGAACTAGATGATAAACTTCATCACTTCTTGCATATGCTGAACCTTGACTCCCTTAGTAGAGTCAAACCAGAGTCAAATATTCTCACTCCTTAGAGTACTTCCAGAAAATATGACTTCTTCACAACACAAGGATACATTTGTTCATTGTCTTAAAACAACCACACTCTACATTATGACCTTTTGAATAGGTAAGATGTCATACATACTAGGTGTGAAGTCACTCACAAACTCCAAAAACTCTTAGTTTCTCCACATCACCAACCTTTTTCTAGAGTGATTTGCAGTAAAAATACCCCTTAAGTATCTGTTAGAAGCCTTATGCCTTTATATCCACTAGTAGTTGCTGATACTAGTGGAGTCTTCAACAAAATATTCATGCATTCATCAAGCATGCTACTGTAGGCAGTATTAGACTCTCCATATTCTAATTCACATAGTCAGAAATGCCACTTCTCACAATAATTCTTAAGCATTCAACTTCACATGAACAATTCCAAGCATTAAACAAAACAGCCACCAACAATCATGATGTTAAGACATCATGTGGTACATCAGGTTCATAATACATAACCTAATCAAACTAGTTCTCAATCATTTAAAGAACTCATTGTGCATAGAAATCCTTTAAGAAGCTCCCATTAGAACATACAGCCGGTGCACAGATTCCTGTATGTTTTACATTCTGGTTTGTAGTAATGGCTTCCAACTCACAATGATCATCTTCATACCTGCCCATATAACTATTGATGACATCAAGGGAAAATTCAACATAAAAACTTTCCTATATTCCTTACTTCTGTGATCAACACAATCCAGTAAAAGAAATCATCTCCATAATCTCTTTGCACTCCAGTGCACCTGCTCCCAATTCTCTTTCAAGGGCAATTCTTCTTTGAAACATATATTTCCACTTTTCAACATTCCCAATATAATGGAAGGAAATGTTGTCAAGAGGAGCCTCAAGCACCCTGACAAAGTTTCTTGCTTGCAAACTTCTTCAAAGAAGAGATGTCCTAGACATCATCCTCATCATCATCTAGGGAGCTATCAAGTCTAACTTTTCTTTATTTGGAGGAAGAAACTGCTTTACTTGAGGGATTTATGGGATTATACATAGTCTTCTTCTTGATACTCTTGGCAGAGGATGTGACATCTCCTAACAATCAGCAGGATAATCTTCTTTATCCCATTCACTATTGTAGAGAAAAATAAATTCTCGCATAACCAACACATCTTCTTGGAGAAAGATGGTATACTCTAGCAACATTTGGCTAGAGTCTTAAGATACTCATAAGGACATAAATAACTACATCTTGTAGAAACATGTCTCATCATGTTATCCAACATCATCTTCATTTTAGGGCAATAACTCTATATGCTTGAACATCACAAGCTCAAAACAAACCAATTAGTCCACTGACTCCTCCTGTCATGGACAATCAAAACTTCATTATGGAGAAAACGCAACACTAAACACGCACTAGTTCAATGGGAATAACTCTAAGTACCATGAACTAGTCACATAACAAGCACACCTCTGATTCATGCCCTTGCACATTCACACATATTATCATGACTATTTGGATGGATAAGATGTCATGCAACCATAGTCTGAAACCAACTTCCAACCATTTATTAGTGTGCTTAAAAGATTTACTAAGATTCAAACTCTCCAACAGAAGGAGTACCCGTTAACTAATGTGCTGATTAAATCCTTCTTCTGCACATTACTAGTATTTGCTGACACTAGTAAAGTCTTCAAGCTAAGATAGTAGTTATACATTACTTGAGCATAATTCTCCTTCAATCAGAAAATCCTTATTCAACACCATAGATAGAAATGCCACTAATGAGTGTGGAGTTTGAATATTGAGATTCATAGTTCCAAGTATCTTTAATAGACTATCATCAAAAATGAAGTTTCAACATCATTTGAGACATCAACAACATTACCATAAAGCTTATTTGCTTTGGTTCTAGAATCATCATCCAAGGGACTTATTTCCATCCACGCCGTTTAAAAAGATCCCCATTCTCACAAGAGGATCTCACAAGGTCTCACAACAAAAATATTCTCTCACTATATTATGTAGTAAGCTTCTCACACTAGGTAAAACTAACAACTTTCTTCTTCACACCTGTGATACTTGTTGTAAATCTTCGACAAGACATCCAATCATGGCAGCTAAAACATTATAGGTTAGGTCAGTGACTTGACCTTAAGCTCAACTCTTGGAGAAAATAGAGTATACTAGCTTCTCCGGACTAGAACCACATAAACCCAACAAGGGCATAGACAACTACACCTAGTAGCCACAGGTCACAATATGTTGCCTGTAATCTTCACAAGCTTGAATTATATGCAAGCTCCATAGATAGGTTCTAAGCTCCCCCTATCATGGACAAACAAGGCTTCTGCTGAGGATGAACACTTGGACACCAGAAGACAAATAAGAGACTTCACACACTCACTGAAACATATCCATACTCTTGTGAAAATAACTCATCCTGAATCTGATATACCAACTCCAGGTCTTCAGACTTTTACAAGGTCACGTCTGATACATGGACCTTCATAACCACACAAGTTTCCATACCTCTTTGGATAGCCAAGATATCGTGAACATATACTTGGACATCATACAAGCACACACCCTCAAATAGTTTGTTTTAAGCATACCGGGTTAACATACTTGCAACAGAGGAAAACCACCTTCTTCATATTCCTCTGCTCTAACAATCACTAGCAATTGCTGGTACTAGTGAAGTCTTTAACATAGTAGTTATGTAGTCACCAAGCATACTACTAAAGACAGGATCAGGATCTGCATATTCTAATTCACAAAGTAGGAACTCCTTCTTTTGACAACCATGTTGATCCTCAATCTTCCATAATCATAATCCCAAACCTTCCTTTAAAAAAATGATGTTACAACATCATTTAGGACATCAACCTTTCTTCACAGATCCCAAAAATTCAGTTCTTGATTTATCAACCATAGAGATTATTAATCTTGATAGTCTTTTTAGGAGAAGATCACAAAAGATTACATCTTCCGAAACTCATTTAGGTTGATACAACCACTTGATCACCATAGAGAGAAATAAATTGTTAACAATATCTGAATCATCAATTCAGATATTAGATTTGCATCCATACCTCAGATAAGTACTCAGCTCCCGACAAGGTCTTTGTCATCAGTAACATGCACATCTTCACATGATTAGACTTATACTTAGCTCCCGACAAGATATTTGTCATAAGAGGAAAAACTTCCTCACACACACAACTGCAGATGATACTCCTTTTCAACAGATGTTAAAGCACTTGAAATGACATCCTTCTTCTTTATTGTTCAACACAAGAGGGTACTTTCAACATTCTAGACTTGTTCAGAGACTGGTCTTCAGGTCCATCATGATCAAACATTCTAACTTTGAACTTCACTGGTGAACAACAATACTCACCTCATGATCTACACAACAACTTCCTTTTTAGAAGAAGCACACATCTAGAGATGATGTCCCGACATCAGATACGACATCATCCATTCTTACTATGGTTTGGGGGTAACTTCCATAGTAACTTATAATCAACTCTTGTGGCGGTTAACACAAGGAAACAAACCAACAACAACTGATCAATCTTCAGGATCAGACTATCAACATATGCAGAGGATTGCACGATTCACGTCCCAATAAGCTTTTCTTTGGACCTCATGTCTGACTTTGAGATGATGGATTCCATTGTCTGTACCTACAGAGGAGATTCCCTCTATTAGGTCTCTGGAACAGATTCAGCTAGGCTTGACAAAAAAATACAATATTTGTTTCCCTTGATTTTTAAAAAACAATGCCTTTCAAATTTTAGCATCTTCAAAGATATCATGACATTCTGTCTGACATCATATCAACCCTTGACAAGGGGATCCTTTTCAACAACTTTTGAGGGTACACAAAGAGAATCACCAATTCTCTTCCTCAAGGGCAATTAAAACAATACTCAGGAGCATCAAACATTGTGATTAGATCAAAATACTCCTCTTCAAACTTAATCTGGTTCCTTTGATCAGAAGGATCTTCCAGATATGAGCTCATCTCATATACATAAAAGGTCTTGTGGAGATTCCTTTATGAGTTCTTCTCAAGAGCATGGAGCTCAACCTCTATACTCCCATAAGCCTGATGCATGGAGTAGATAAATTGTTGATCGTGTCCTAATCAACATGCACAAACCAGATGCCTCATCTTCCAGATCAGGAGTAGGTTCCTAACAAAAAGTATTCATAATATTTTTTTCCAGCACCCAAAGCATATGTTCTTCAACTGGTAGTTGCATACATGTTGAAGTAATGTTCTAACATCCCATAGAACATCAGTTCCTTCTTCTTGGAACACACCATCCTTGACAGTCTTCAAAGTCAATATGCAGATGTATATAAGCATGATTAATCAATTGATTATCATCGACCTTATTGATAAATTTCTTTATGAGTGGACTTGAGGAAAATCTCAAGTATCTTTGACACTTTATTATAGTTGAAAATGTCAGCATATATTCTGTTGAGGGTAACAACCCTAATATCCTTCCCATACTTTCAGGGTTATATCAGAAACCATGCAGCAGAATATAACGAACTCCTGAACAATATTCATACACAATTATTAAACCACTATCCAAGTACAAGCATGACAACCTAGGATTGAAGAAATAAACCCCATTACGCACAACAACTTCCCACTAAGCCGCAGGGCTGATGGCAACAGCCAGGAACAATACATGTCACATATAACCAATGATCCTTACCAAGGTATCATCCATACAGTAGTATGAATTTTCAAAGTTCATACCTCTTTTCAGTAAACACTTTCTTCCTTGCCCATTACTAGAAAGTACCTTCCCAGGATGTCACCCAAAGCAGAACATGATGCCTGCTCTGATACCAATTGAAATTCTGGCACAACAAACTCAAATATCCTACAAGGATGTCAAGACGTCTGATCTGACATAAACACATAGGCAAGATAAAATAGTACTTAAAAGATAAAGAACACATCAGAATTGTTTGCCCAGTTTAGTGTACAACAACACCTACTCTGAGGGCTACCAAGCCAGGAATGAAGTCCACTATCAGTAGTATCAATTTGCAGACCCTACAGCCAACACACCTATTGATAATCTACGCACTTAATCACTACCAAATGACCCTTCTACCTAGGTCCTCCCTAGATATGGAATATCCCCATCCCACTTCCAATCATCATAATAATGTCTAGCAGTCAAAGCCAAACTCCACTGTTTGTTTGCTTTGCTCCTAACACATCCTGGAGTTGCTTTAAAGCTTCCTCCAAGAACAATGTGTCTCTTACCTATAGGCTTTAAGATGAACATGGTAACTGTGATACGGTGGGAGAAATGACTTGGGTGTTTTGTGTTTTATCACAACGTTGCGGTTAGCAAGAGTCGCCACCTACTTTTCTTTTATCCAACAGGAAATGATGAAAAGAACAGGAAATACCTTTGAGATTATTTCTGAGTTCGGGGGGTAGATTATGAAAAGGGAAGGTATTAGCACCCGTTCCATCCATAGTAATCTACGGGCTCTTAGTTGCTTGCTAGATCACTTGTTTGTTTAAAAAATGTGCTTTGTGTGGTTTTTGAAAGTATTTTGAAAAGGCACCATCGTTTAGGAAAACTTTGTAATAGTTCTTGTTCGTAAGAATGTATACAAAGTGTTGAACTTTTAAAAATATTTCATGTTTGGAAAGTGTTTTGAAAGTGTTGGTGTTTGAAATGTTTTTGTTGTGAACAAGCGAGCAATTAGGATCAATCTAGCTACTCAAAAGGTCTTAGATGTTCTTTTCTTCCTCCTTTAGATGTTACTATCTTACCATTGATTCGGTAAGAAGCCCCATCATTGGATTCGAAGGAGGGAAGAAAGCAAGTGTGATGATTTTTTCCACTGGATTTGAAGGATACTAAAGCATGGGGAGTTCTTTAGAATTGAAGGAAGTGAGTATATGATTCTGGGTTTTTGATTTCACAAGTGTTGAAGGGACTTGAGAGTTTTGTTGTGTTTGAGAAGATTTTGGAAGTTTCATTTCTCTAGTAAAAAAATCCTCTTTGAACATGTTGTGAAGCCTTTCATTTATAGGCGAGCTTTGATATGGTTTTGGGGGGGAAATCAAATGACATTTGAACTGTTTTGGAATACTATCCCCCTGTTTTCTTTGATGCATCTCTTATGTGCCTTTTTTGTGCAAGTATGGGACCGAGACAATGCAGGCTCAACAGTATTTTGGAGTGTTATGGCAGCTTGGTGCAGGACTGTTGCATAGCAGTACAACTGGCTTGGGTTTGGCCGTGTATAGGACTTTGGTCAACAAGCACCTCGAATACTCCACCATTTCATTTTGATCACTTCGACCAGACTCATCATCATAGAACAATGTTCGTTTCCAACAATGTGTGTTCTTCGAATTGACCCATTATAGGTCCTTCAAATCCACCAACTATGATCCATAGTGTAGAAGAGTTTTAGAGGTGTAATCTAAGTACGTTGCTTCGAAGGGTTTAATTTCCCCAACTTGTAAATCGAAAGAGGCTGCCCAACTTGAAAATTGAAGGAAACTGCCCAACTTATAAATCAAAAGATGCTGCCCATCTTGTAAATTGAAGGAAGCTGCCCAGCTTGTAAATCGAAAGAGGCTGCCCAGTTTGTAAATCGAAGGAGGCTGCCCAGCTTGTGGATCAAAGGGGGTTACTGAAGATGTGAAAAACACAAGAAGGGGGGGTTTAATTGTAAAACTTGAAATCAAATGCAGACAACACGTTATTTTTATCCTAGTTCGTTTGATCTCAAACTACTCCAGTCCACCCGTCAAGGTGATTTCGCCTTTCTCCAACAAGGTCTTAATCCACTATATTCAACTGAATACACAACTGCTTTAACAACTGTTAAAGCCTTCTTGAGTCTAACCACAGACCAGTTTATCTCAAGGAATTTCTTTTACAGATAAATGAATAAATGTGTGTTTGATGTTTTCTAGAAAAACTATATATCACAACTGTGATAATACACAATATGAAGCTTAGATGAAACTAGATTGCTAGAGCTATAGAGTAAGCGTGGTTGAAAACTTTAGCAAAAGTGAGAGTGTGCTTGAGGATGATTAGCTTAGGCGTGTATATGCATGTAGAGTATTAGCCATTTCTTTTCTCACTGACTTGTTTAAGTAGCCTAGGAATAGATACGTTGCTGTACATAAATCCATTTCAATGCTCATAATGTTCTTTCCTTTTTAAGAATATCTTTGTCTTGGAATAAAGCTGTTGGTAATTAATCTGTCTTGAATGCATAGTAACATTGACACTTCAGAATGTTCTGCTTAATGAAAATCAGAGTGTTCTTGGCTTTAGCTTATTCTGATGCTTGATGACATGGTTAGGATCTTGATCAGAGTCAGAGTATGTTTTGCGCAGATTCTGTTCATCAGACTTCAGTGTATAGCACATGTTATTTGATCTTCTGATGCTGACATATCTTCTGATGCTGATGTTGATACTGATATTCTGATGCTGATTCCATCAGAGTTTCTGTAAATACACAACATAATTTTGAGTAGCATATATGACTTATATAAATCTCATAATTCATTTAATCTTGTATTTTGTTATCATCAAAACTCTAACTGAGGGTTGTAGAATCAAACTATGTTCTAACAATCTCCCCCTTTTTGATGATGACAAAAACCAGATTTTTTCAATTAAAATAAAACGATGAAAGGTATCAGAGTTTAAGGATAGAGAGGAAACATTATCAGAGATAATCAAATAACGAATAAAAGGTATCAGAGATAAGAAGATAAGGAATAACAGGTATTAGAGTAATGAAGAGAAAAACTCCCCCTGAGTTGATTACTTCCCTTTAATTCCTTGAGACCTTGAGCATCAGAACTTTATTGAATCAGAGTTCATCGGATTCTTGTACCTATAAGCTTTTCAGAAGAAGGAAATTCAAATATATCAGAATGTTGGAATGTTTGAGACTTTTGTCTCAGTAATCCATTATTGAAAAATATCATTCTTTCTCCCCCTTTTTGTCAGTTATCAAAAAGCACAAATAAACAGAGTTAAAATGATTAGAGCAAAAAAAAGTTTGTATTAAAAACAGAAATATTGAGAGAAAACGAAAGTAAGGGTAAAAGGTGTGAATGGTGTGAAGTGTTTAAATAGATTTCTAAGAAGTTTTTGAAAACATAAACGTTTAAGAGATAGAAATAAATCATGATTATTAGCATTTAATGATAGCTGATTTTAGGGGATTCAGAAAGATACTTAAATGGTTACCCATGACATGTGTCTCAATGCATCCAATCAACGCTTTGCCTTTTCAGAAACGTGAATGCGTGTTCAGCCTCCGAAAACAGCTGATGACTGGATGACACTTGTTTGCTTGAGTGAACAACACTTCTATCCTTGAACTGAAGAGCTCAAATCTTCATGGATAGATTCTGATACAATCTGCATTTCTAAAATTCTGAAAGAGGATTGATCAGAAGTTCACAGAGAAATAAACACAATTCTGAAGGTTAATATATAAAATTAAAACAGTTTTATTCTGGACAGAGCTTCATGCTGAGATGTTTTAGAATGAAGTTGAACCTATCTTCAGAAAGTGGTTTTGTGAAAATATCAGCCCATTGATGGTCTGTATCAATACATTTTAAGTTTAAGATTCCTTTCTGAATATAGTCCCTAATAAAATGATGTTTTATTTCTATATGCTTAGCCCTAGAATGCAAAATTGGATTTTTACTTAAGCAAATAGCAGAAGTATTGTCACAGAGGATAGGAATGTTACTCTAAAATATCTGGAAGTCCTCGAGTTAACTTTTCATCCAGAGCATTTGTGTGCTGCATCCAGCTGCTGCTATGTATTCAGCTTCTGCTGTTGATAGAGCAATTGTGGATTGTCTTTTGCTGGACCAAGAGATCAGATTTTCTCCCAGAAACTGGCAGCTTCCAGAAGTACTTTTACGTTCAACTCTGTCTCCAGCAAAGTCAGCATCACAGTATCCTACTAAGCTGTAATCACTTGATTTTCTATAAAACAAACCCAGATTAGTAGTACCTTTCAGATACTTGAAAATTCGCTTAACTGCTGTTAAGTGAGATTCTCTAGGATCTGATTGGAATCTTGCACAAATGCATACACTGAATAAAATATCAGGCCTTGAGGCTGTCAGATAAAGAAGAGAACCAATCATACCTCTGTAGACCTTTTGTTCTACCTTTTTACTTACCTCTTCTCTTTCCAGAATGCACGTGGGATGCATTGGAATCTTTGATGGCTTACATTCTGAGAGATCAAATTTCTTCAGAAGTTATCTGACATATTTGCTCTGATGAATGTAAGTTCCTTCTGGGGTTTGATTGATCTGAATGCCCAGAAAGAATTTCAGTTCCCCCATTAGGCTCATCTCAAATTCTGCCTGCATACACTTAGCAAACTTTCTTCCCAGAGAGGGTTTAGTAGATCCAAAAATGATATCATCAACATAAATCTGACATACCAAGATGTCATTCTTAACTGTCTTACAGAATAAGGTTGTGTCCACTTTCCCTCTGGTGAATTCCTTTTTTAACAGGAAGTTACTCAGTCTTTCATACCAAGCTATGGGAGCTTGTTTTAGACCATACAATGACTTCTTTAGTTTGAAAACATATTCTGGATTTTTTGAACTTTCAAAACTAGGGGGTTGGTGCACATATACCTCTTCTTCTATATAGCCATTTAAGAATGCACTCTTAGCATCCATCTGATACAGAGTGATGCCTTTATTAACAGCAAAAGAAATTAAAAGTCTGATAGATTCTAACCTGGCGACTGGAGCAAAGGTTTCTGTATAGTCTATCCCCTCTTGCTGACTATAACCTTGTGCTATCAATCGTGCTTTGTTTCTGATGACTTCACCTTGTTCATTCAGTTTGTTTCTGAACACCCATTTTGTTCCAATGACGTTGAATCCTTTTGGTTTAGGAACTAGATCTCATACGTCATTCCTTGTGAATTGATTCAGCTCCTCTTGCATTGCTAGAATCCAGTCATTGTCCAGAAGTGCTTCATCAATTGAAGATGGTTCAATAAGAGAAACAAGTCCCATGAGGGATTCTTCAGAGTTTCTGAAGCTGGCTCTTGTTCTGATTGGATCTTCCTTTCTTCCTAAGATTGTTTCTTCTGGGTGATCCATGCTGCTTCTGGATGGTCTTTTCTGAGGTTGATCAACAGAAGGTGATAGATTTCTTGCAGTGCCTTTTTTTGATGTTGAGGGAGTGTCTCTGTTAAGAGCTTCTGATGACTTGTCTTCAGTACCTGTGAATTCAACTTCCATACCTGCAAGTAATTCATTCTTCTTTGACTTTGGAGAGTCAAGCTTATCGTCAAAACGAACACTGATTGGTTCTTCAACAATCTATGTTTCTGTATTGTATACTCTGTACCCTCTTGAGCGTTCAGAGTATCCTAACATAATACACTTTTGTGCTTTAGAGTCAAACTTGTTCAAATAATTTTTAGTATTCAAAATAAAACAAGTACATCCAAATGGATGAAAATATGAAATGTTGGGCTTTCTGTTCTTCCACAATTCATATGGAGTCTTTTCCAGAATAGGTCTTATAGAGATTCTATTCTGAATGTAGCACGCTGTGTTTATTGCCTCTGCCCAAAAGATCTTAGCAACGTTAGTCTCGTTGATCATGGTTCTGGCCATTTCTTGCAATGTTCTGTTCTTTCGTTCTACAACTACATTTTGCTGGGGAGTTCTAGGACAAGAGAAATCATGCAGAATGCCTTTGTCATTAAAAAATGATTCAAAATCTTTGTTTTCAAACTCTCCACCATGATCACTTCTGACTTTGACGATTCTAAGATCCTTTTCATTCTGAACTTGGTTGCAGAAGGTGACAAACAGATTGTGACTCGTCCTTGTGTCTTAAGAACTTTACCCATGTCCATCTGCTATAGTCATCTACGATTACTAACCCATACTTCTTACCACTGACTGAGGCAGTTTTAACTGGTCCAAATAAGTCAATGTGCAGAAGTTCTAATGGCTTAGAGGTGGAAACAACGTTTTTAGATTTGAAAGCTGGTTTTGCAAACTTGCCTTTCTGACATGCTTCACACAGAGCATCTGAATTGAACTTCAGGTTGGGAAGTCCTCTGACCAGATTGAGTTTGTTAATCTGAGATATTCTTCTCATACTAACATGTCCCAATATTCTGTTCCAGATCCATTGCTCGTTGTTAACAGATAGAAGAGACTTTACATTCTGACTTTTCAGTTCAGAAAGTTTTATTTTATAAATGTTGTTTCTCCTCTTTCCATTAAATAGGATAGTCCCATCTTTCTGACTAATAGTTTTGCGTGAATTTTGATTAAAGATTATATCATAACCGTTATCACTTAATTGACTTATGGATAACAGGTTATGCATTAATCCATCTACTAATAAAACATTACTTATAGAGGGAAGATTTCCATTACCTACTGTTCCAGAGCCAATGATCTTTCCACTCTGATTGCCTCTAAAGCCTACGTGGCCTCCAGGCTTAAGTTCCAGGCTTTGGAACATATGCTTTCTTCCCGTCATGTGTCGTGAGCAGCCAGAGTCCAGGTACCATGACTGGTGTTTCTGCTTTGCTGCTAAATATATCTGCAACATGTATTATTTTATCCTTAGGTACCCATATTTTCTTGGGTCCTAATTTGTTAGTTTTACCAAAACTCTGGTTGAATTTTGGTTTGACAGAATAGTTACTACTAGTATATTTGATGTCGTGTGTGTGCCCATATTCAAAGTGTGAATTAAGCGAAGTACGTTTTATTACTAAATCCATGGCATTCTTTGGTGTAGGTACCTTACCTTGGCATCCTATTCCTTTTCTGCCATTTCTGCTAACTCCATAGATCATTGAAACCATCTTGCTTCTATCTATGTTTTTAGATAGAAACTTCTGAAAGTTGTGATCATACTCCTTGATGATCTCATCAGCACTGCTGGGAGTTTCAGGGATTGTTTCCTTCTAAGAGTTTTGTAATAGATTTTCTAATTTTGAAATTTTATTTTTCAACTCAGAATTCTCCAATTTGAGACTCTCAGTTTTATCAGAGTCAGAAGCAAGATTCCTTTTCAGGTTTCTGAATTTGACTCTGATTGATATCTTTCCAGAATTTCATTAAGGCTTTCAGCTAGTTCAGCCTTAGTAAAGTTAATAGCAAAGTCATGAAATACCTCTTCTTTGTCTGATTCAGAGTCTGATTCAGAAGCTTCACTGTCTTCTGTTATGTTTGCCATGAGAGCAATGTTTGCTCTCTCATCATTTGATTCTGAGTCAGCTTCAGATGTGTCAGAGTCATCCCATGTAGCCATGAGACTTTTCTTATTTTCCTTGCCAAACTTCTTTTTGGGCTTTTCCCTCTGAAGCTTTGGGCAGTCACTCTTGTAGTGTCCTTGCTCGTTACATTCATAGCAGATGATGTCTTTGTTATTTGGCTTTCTGCTTCCTGAAGAGACTTCAGATCTTCTGTATCTGGAGGAGGATTCATTCTGATTCTCTGATCTTCTTGGATTCCTGAAATTTCTTTGCCTCTGCTTCCACAGTTGGTTCACCCTTCTGGAGAGGAGAGACAGTTCATCTTCTTCTGATGATGACCCATCAGAGGTTTCTTCTACAGCCTGCAAAACTTTGGAGTCAGATTTTCTGTTAGATTTTAAAGCTAATGGCTTACCTTGCTTTTGAGGTTCATCTGCTTCTAGCTCTATCTCGTGACTTCTGAGGGAGCTGACAAGTTCCTCCAGAGAGATTTTGTTGAGATCCTTAGCTAGCTTCAGCGCTGTGACCATTGGCCTCCACTGTTTTGGCAAGCTTCTGATGATCTTCTTAACATGATCAGCAGTAGAATACCCTTTGTCCAAAACTTTGAGACCAGCAACCAGAATTTGAAATCTTGAGAACATTGTTTCAATTTATTCACTTTCTTCCATCTTGAATGCCTCATACTTCTGAATGAGCGCAAGAGCTTTAGTTTCTTTAACTTTAATGTTGCCTTCATGTGTCATTCTCAGAGAGTCAAACATATTCTTTGCAGTGTCTCTGTTTGATATCTTTTCATATTCAGAGTAAGAGATGGCGCTGAGAAGAATTGTTCTGGCTTTGTGATGATTTCTGAAATCACGTTTTTGTTGATCAGACATTGCTTTCCTGTCAATCTTCTGACCACTTGCATTCACTGGGTGCGTGTATCCATCAGTCACCATATCCCACATATCAGCATCGTGGGCCAGAAAGAAGCTTTCAATTCTGTCTTTCCGGTAATCAAAGTTCTCTCTATCAAAGACTGGAGGTTTGCCACTGAATCTGTCTCTTTCTTCATTGTTGTCATTGCTGATGTTTTGATGTGGTCCTGCCATTGTGCTTTTCTAATGCTGGATCTTGTACTGACACAGTTAAGTGTTATAAGCTCAGAACCAGGCGCTCTGATACTAATTGAAGATATGAAAAACACAACAAGGGGGGTTGAATTGTAAAACTTGAAATCAAATGCAGACAACACGTTATTTTTATCCTGGTTCATTTAATCTCAAACTACTCCAGTCCACCCGTCAAGGTGATTTCGCCTCTCTCCAACGAGGTCTTAATCCACTATATTCAACTGAATACACAACTGCTTTAACAACTGTTAAAGCCTTCTTGAGTCTAACCACAGACCGGTTTATCTCAATGAATTTCTTTTACAGATAAATGAACAAACGTGTGTTTGATGTTTTCTAGAAAAACTATATATCACAACTGTGATAATACACAATATGAAGCTTAGATGAAACTATATTGCTAGAGCTATAGAGTAAGTGTGGTTGAAAGCTTTAGCAAAAGTGAGAGCCTGCTTGAGGATGATTAGCTTAGGCGTGTATATGCGTGTAGAGTATTAGCCATTTCTTTTCTCACTGACCTGTTTAAGTAGCCTAGGAATAGATACGTTGTTGTCCATAAATCCATTTCAATGCTCATAACGTTCTTTCCTTTTTGAGAAGATCTTTGTCTTGGAATAAAGCCGTTGGTAATTAATATGTCTTGAATGCATAATAACATTGACACTTCAGAATGTTCTTCTTAATGAAAATCAGAGTGTTCTTGGATTTAGCTTATTCTGACGCTTGGTGACATGGTTAGGATCTTGATCAGAGTCAGAGTATGTTTTGCGCAGATTATGTTCATCAGACTTCAGCGTATAGCACATGTTATTTGATCTTCTGATGATGACATATCTTCTGATGCTGATGTTGATACTGATATTCTGATGCTGATTCCATCAGAGTTTCTGTAAATACACAACATGATTTTGAGTAGCATATATGTCTTATATAAATCTCATAATTAATTTAATCTTGTATTTTGTTATCATCAAAACTCTAACTGAGGGTTGTAGAATCAAACTATGTTCTAACAGTTACTTCGAAGGAAAACATATGGCGAGTTTGAAACTTGTTAAATCGAAGCCAACTTGTTTCTTTTTTGACCTAATCGAAAGGCACATTAACATCTTCAAAATTTTACATTTTCTTTATTTCTTTAAACATGTTTTTGTAATCACACGTGCGAGAGAAATCTTGAGAAAATGAGAGGGAAAATTTTGGGGTACAACAGCTGCCCATGTTCAATCTTCTTACACCTGAAGACTTAAATTGGTAAATCTACCATTCTTGACTTGAAGGGGGAAGATGATTGAACACTAGAGTGCCCAGAAATTTTCACTTGATGTTGTTGTTGTTGATTGTGTAGGGAATGGGCTTAAAGATGTCATTTGGAGAAATGATGGATAGTTGTTGGAGATGGGCTGATAGATGCCATCCAAAGGTGATTGTTGACAGAAATTAGGCTAAGTCTAAATTCTGACTTTAACTAGAGAAGAATCAGAATAAATCTTTGGAGCGATTTATCTGAGTCAGAGAAAATGTCTACTAGAAAGAATCAGGATAAACCATTGAGAGATTTAAAATGAACCAACAGAGGTCTTTGATGAGTATCAGAATAATATCCATAAATGAATTGTATCTGACTTGTATCTGAAAGGTGTACTGAATGAGTGTCAGAATGACATCCTCCTATGGATCATATCTAGACTGTATTTGAATGAGCGTCAGAATGAAATCCGTGTATGGATCGTATCTGGACTGTATTTGAATGAGTGATAGAATGACATCCGAATCTGGATCATATCTGGACTGTATTTGAATGAGTGACATAATGACATCCGAATCTGGATCATATCTGGACTGTATTTGAATGAGTGACAGAATGACATCTGAATCTGGATCGTATCTGGACTGTATTTGAATGAGTGACAAAATGACATCCGAATCTGGATCGTATCTGGACTGTATTTGAATGAGTGATAGAATGACATCTGAATCTGGATCGTATCTGGACTGTATTTGAATGAGTGACATAATGACATCCGAATCTGGGTCGTATTTGGAATGTATTTGAATGAGTGACAAAATGACATATGAACCTGGATTTTATCTGGATTGTATTTGAATGAGTGACACAATGACATCCGAATCTGGATCGTATTTGGAATGTATTTGAATGAGTGACATAATGATATCTGAATCTGGATTGTATCTGGATTGTATTTGAATGAGTGACATAATGATATCCGAATCTGGATCATATCTGGACTGTATTTGAATGAGTGACAAAATGACATCCAAATTTGTATCATATCTGGACTGTACTTGAATGAGTGACAGAATAACATCCGAATCTGGATCGTATCTGGACTGTATTTGAATGAGTGACATAATGACTCCCGAATCTAGATCGTATCTGGACTGTATTTGAATGAGTGAAAAAATTACATCTGATTCTGGATCGTATCTGGATTGTATTTGAATGAGTGATAGAATGACATCTGAATCTGGATCGTATCTGGATTATATTTGAATGAGTGACAAAATGACATCTGAATCTGGACTGTATTTGAATGAGTGACAGAATGACATCCGAATCTGGATCGTATATGGACTATATTTGAATGAGTGACAGAATGGCATCCAAATCTGGATCGTATCTGGATTGTATTTGAAAGGTAAGCTAAATGAGTGACAAAATGACATCTGTATCTGGATCGTATATGGACTGTACTTAGGAGAAAAATCTAGAATAAGTATCAAAATAATATCCGTCTCTAGATCGTATCTAAACTGTTTCGGGAGGAATCTGGAGTAAGTATCAGAATGTCAGCCATATCTTGATCGCATCTGAACTGTTTCTAGAAGAGAATCCGGAGTAAGTATCAGAATGTCAGCCATATCTGGATTGCATCTTAATTGTTTCTAGAAGGAATATGGAATAAGTATCAGAATGTTAGCCATATCCGGATCGCATCTGAACTATTTCTAGAAGAAATATGGAATAAGTATCAGAATGTCAGCCATATCTAGATCGCATTTGAAATGTTTCTAGAAGAGAATCTGGAGTAAGTATAAGAATGTCAGCCATATCTGGATCACATATGAACCGTTTCTAGAAGAGAATCGGGAGTAAGTATCAGAATGTCAACCATATCTGGATCGTACCTGAACTTTTTCTAGAAGAGAATCTAGAGTAAGTATCAGAATGTCAGCCATATCTGGATCGCATCTGAACTGTATCTAGAAGGAATCTAACCGGAGGAGGTCTTTGGTCACCTATCATTAACTGAAATAAATAAATCTAACCAAATGAGGTCTTCGGTCGCCTGTCATTAACTGGAAGAAATGAATCTAACCAGAGGAGGTCTTTGGTCGCCTGTCATTAACTGGAAGAAATGAATCTAACCAGAGGAGGTCTTTGGTCATTTATTTGTGATGGGTCGGTGTAGGGCTGTTGCAGGATGAGTCTGTGTAAAACTTTATCTGGAAATGAGAAGGAACCTGGGCAGGGTTACTCCAACTGATCGTGTAGATAATTTCCCTGACTTGTTACAGGTATTAATCTACAATCACTCGTCCACATATAGTTTTCCTGGCTTGTTACAAGTATTAATCTTGAACTTGAAAATTGTTGGTCGCTGAGATTGTTGTCCTGGCTGGTTTCAGGTATTAATCTCTGACCTAAGAAAGAAATATAGTTTTCCTGGCTTGTTACATGTATTAATCTTCAATCTCTTCATGTAGATAGTTTTCCTGGCTTGTTACAGGTATTAATCTACAATCACTCGTCCACATATAGTTTTACTGGCTGGTTTCA
The DNA here is from genome assembly GCA_948472305.1 of Vicia faba. Classification (NCBI taxonomy): domain Eukaryota; kingdom Viridiplantae; phylum Streptophyta; class Magnoliopsida; order Fabales; family Fabaceae; genus Vicia; species Vicia faba. Next base: position 751,934,249 of record OX451739.1, read on the forward strand.
GGTATTAATCTGGAACTTAAAATTGGTTGATGGTAGCCATCTGTTGATTGACCTTTTCCTGAAAAGGTAAAACGTTAGTTGTATGCAATGTCATGATGTATGAAATGCATGGTGCAATGATGTTCTCAAAATAAATGAGATTGTGTCGTATGCACTTGTCATGTATGTAACCAGGATGTATGACATGTGAAATGTTAATGAATGCATTTTTTTGTCTAGGAAAATAAATCCTTGACAAATGATGGGGAGTCATTAAATCCCAGACTGCTGTTAAAGAGTAGGCGTGTCTTCAAACTTTGCTTAGAATGTTTCCACCGGGGATTCCTGTTTTATTGTTTGAGGAGAACTCCACTGGGGAATATTGAAAACTATGTAGAGAGTGTTGATTTCTGCTTGGGGAAAAAGAGTTCAGGAGTCTCGGTTGTGCGTTGGTCTATTGGGAGTTATCTTGGGGAAGATTTAAGTTAACAATTATCTGGTCGTATTCCAGGCTTTGTAGTAACTTGCTAGAAAAGATGAAGTTGAACTGATATCTGGTTGGGTCCAGGTTTCACAATAACTTGCTGGGGATTGTAGAGTAGTCTAATGGGGAAGAGGAGTTGTGTTCCTCTGATTTGTAGTAGTCGGAGAGGCAAACTAAAGCTGGGGAATCCTGTTGTTTGTTGGGGAAATAAACCCTGTTATTGGTCTGTTGGAGAGGTGGCGACTTCACTGGGGAAAATCCTCGAGGATTCTTGAGGTCGACTCAGCTGGGGAAAAGATTTTCTAAACTCTGGCTTGGAGTCATCCTATGAGAAGGATTTTTGGGAGATTTATCACTACCCCTAGTAGCGAGTGTTTGTGGAACTGCCAGGAAATGTTTGACTGTACGTAACCCTTTGTCGGGATTTGCGTTCAATGCCCCAAGTGATTTAGATGGAGACCTGCCCCTGGTTATTCAACATTTCTTGAGATATTTCTTGGATTCTTGACTGGACTACCCCAGGTGTGCTGAATAGTGACATGTCATACCCCCTTGTTGATAAGAGATTTGTCATTGGAAGTGTCATCCCCCTTGAAGTGATGTTGTTCACTAAGAGAGCTTTCGTTCATCGAATATTCGTTGTGTGAATTTCTCTATTGTCAAACAAATAGCCATATGCAAACAATGATATTCAAATAATGCAAAGTTTATGCTTGTCTTGGAATTTTGAAAATGCGTTTTTAGAAAGAAATTTTGTAAGAAAATTCAACTCAAGATTTAGAGTAAAGCCTTACAGGAGTCAGGATACCTTTTGTAACAGTATGCTTTCGAACTAACCCATGCTTCAATTAGGACTTTTGAAGGGTTGTAATGTGGCTTGGTTCACGATTTAAGAAACAAAGGATAAGGCTCAAAGTGTATTTGTACCCACCCGTTCTTCGTGATGTTCTTCAGTCCTAAACTTAGTTAATTATGCGTTTGAACTCCAATCGACTCTAGAATGACGTCTTGGTGATGGTTCAGACAAGTTAAGTTTATTAGAAGGCAGTAATTTCTTGCAACATTTTTGATGTTGTTGAGGATCTGTAGTGACCTCTTTCTTTTGATTTGTTATCCCTAATTTTTGCCTGACTATTCTTGTTTTGAGATTACGGTCAGCGGGATGCCCCCGTGTTTCTTAAGTCTCCTTTGTAGGTTTTGACCTAGTGGGCTTTTCTCTTGAGAGATAATGACTGTCTATTCGGTAGGGAACCATCACCGTCTTTTGATTCCGAAGGAATGTTTTTGATGTCATTTGTTGTATTACAAAGTGAAAGTTTACAACTGAACGCGCATTTGAATTAACTGAGAGACTACCTCGCCCTAGGTTTTAATTAAAGGTTTCAATTTGTGTAAAAAGGAAAACTTCTACTTCTTTGGCTCGAAGGGGTTGACTAGGGATTATCCTCCTTATAACTCTAGTGTTTAAGATTTGAAAGAAACGCCTGTACATCGTCAGTAAGGTGTGTTCAAAAGCATACTGTATGAGATTATGGCATTGTTTTCGTCATCCTCCTTCTAAAGGCTTGCAACTTTTTGAAACAAGAGTTGAATATCATAAAAGGATTAAAAAGAATGGTTTAAATATAATGAAAACTAATGGATTAATTCAAGACAAGCATATGCAATGCATTAACGAAAGTAACCAAAGTCTGACATATAGATAAGTGTTTAAGCAAACAAAGAAATTACAACTGAAAATCCGAATAAACAGAAAATTTCCTTGCTCATACCGTCGCTTCATGTGGATTCCCTTGAGGGGTGATAAAAAAGCTCCAGTTTACCGTCTTGTGTGAACTCCAACGCTCCTCCGTCGATAAAGTTTTGAATCTTGTACTTCAGCGCCCAACAATCATTTGTATCATGTCCAGGACTGTCGGAATGATAGGCACACATGGAATCAGGATTGTAGTTAGGAGAAGAAGTTTTGGGGTTTAGATGAGGTCCTATCAACGTAATCAAATTCATCCTCAACATGTGTTGCAATGCTTGAGAGAGTGGCATGTTGGTGTTAGTAAACTGTCTCTCATGTTTGTTTTGCCTTTGCTGATTTTCCCGTTGATGTTGATGAGGTCGTTGTTGGGCCCGTGACGTGGAAGCAATTTGGAAAGGTCCACTCTTCATCAGAGGCTGATTAATGACTCGGTCTCCAATTCTGGCTGTTTTACCTATTTGGTTGCATCTGTCTTGATGAAGCCTGTTGACAAGGGTCTCAGCTCTTCTTGTCCTTGAGCCAAGTTTTGGATAAGAGCCATCTGGCCCACCAGTTGTCCCATTATTTGGACCTTCATTATGGCTATCTCGATTTGCATCCGTTCCAACTGGTCATCCTTGTTTTCCTCGGGATTTCCCATGATCATGCCTCTAGTGAGGAGCGCTTTCACCTTTTCTTGCCCTTTGGATAGGTTCAAGAACATTTCTTGAAGTTGAGCGTTTTGAGTCTGGATGTCTTTCATAGTCTGTTCTAGAGCCATATCTTATGAAATAAACACTAAGCAGATGAGATACCTGTATGAGAAAAGCATGTCATGATATGATGCATGATATGTGGATGCATGTTTTCAAGGATCTCGCGGGATAAACACAAGAAAATGTTAGAATTTGAACTTTGATCAACAACTTGGTTTGTAGAACCTTGTATCGGTGAATGTCCTTCCACGAGAATTAAGCTCACTGTGTCAAGTGGGTCATAGCCCTTGACTCAAGTTTGTTGTACTTGATATTTGACGATGTTTGTTTAGAGGAAAATAAATCCCCTTTCCCCTTGATAGACGCCTGGTTCAAAGTGACCATTCATTATAGACCCTTGAGATCCTTGAAATAGTTATTGAAAATGCTATGGTATGATGTTATGATGTTATGTATAAGTATGCAATGTAAGCAAGTTTATATACAAATAATCATATACACATAAAGCAGACAAGTCCTTAGGTTTAGGCTTGCATGGAGTCTCATAGGTAAATACCCTCTTGAAGTTTAGTTGGCTTAAACTTGTCCTAGAAATAGTAACTAGGTTATAAGGGATCTCAATATCACTAATTTGTCTTCTCGGGCATTGATTCAGCGCAAGCCTCTTTCACGGTGACCGAAATATCCCGAAAATCAAACCTCAATGAGTGTAGTATCGAGTATCTAACAACTTCGGACTACACCAAAGCCGGTCATCTCACTACGTCCTAATGGCCAAGTTGGTCAAGTAAAGGTTATAAAGTCAGTTAGTGCTTCATGACATCACTCAGCGGCCCCGTATTCTCCTTGACTACTAAAGGGCTACCGATACCCACGAATATGTCACACTAACGTAGCTATTGCTTAGACCGTGTCGGTATACCCCGCACAGTTTCCACAATATATTACTACTTATCTATAAGGTATCCCAAATCCGGGTAGAGGATTTAAACCCAAACAAAGAACCAAAATGTAAAGCATACAAGTCAAACAATGAAAGCAAGTAAAGGCGATCTAGCCCTAAGGTAACCCCACTTTTAAGTTTCTCCCCAGCAGAGTCGCCCGTTCTATGATACGGTAGGAGAACTGACTTGGGTGTTTTGCATTTTATTGCAATGTTGCAGTTAGCAAGAGTCGCCACCGACTTTTCTTTTATCCAACAGGAAAGGCTGAAAAGAACAGGAAAGACCTTTGAGATTATTTCTGAGTTCGGGGGGTAGATTATGAAAAGGGAAGGTATTAGCACCCTTTCCATCCGTAGTTATCTATGGGATCTTAGTTTCTTGCTAGATCACTTGCTTTGTTTGAAAAATGTTCTTTGTGTGGTTTTTGAAAGTATTTTGAAAAGGCGCCATCGTTTAGGCAAACTTTGTAATAGTTCTTGTTCGTAAGAACGTATACAAAGTGTTGAGATTTTGAAAATATTTCATGTTTTGAAAGTGTTTTGAAAGTGTTGGTGTTTGAAATGTTTTTGTTGTGAGAAAGTGAGCCACTAGGAGCAATCTACCTACTCAAAAGGTCTTAGATGTTCTTTTCCTCCTCCTTTAGATGTTATTATCTTACCATTGATTTGGTAAGAAGCCCCATCGTTGGATGTGAAGGAACGGACGTGGGACATTTATATAGTCATAAAAAGTAACCTATGGGACATTTTAGCAATGTCGTTTTAGGGACTAGATTGTTTACCAAAGGCAACATTAAGGGTCATCGAGGGACTACAATCTTTTATCGAGGGTGTTTGCTAAATCGCCCATGTTCGAGGGACATGACTATTTTTCCGAGGTAACAAGTGAGATTACCCTAAGGGTACATGTGCGCAAAGTGTGTTTGATTTGCATGCATTTTGTCTTGATTAGGGGTTGTCTACTTGTTGGTTTTATCTTGCCATACACACCTAATTACTAGCATTTGTACAAAAGTAATAAAAAATGCAGAAAATAAATCCTACACTATTACAACCATATTGAAGTGCATAAGAAAATAAAGGCAAAAATAAGATAAAAAGAATAAAAATGAGCTATTCGATTAGGGGGAGGAGAAACCCTTCGATTCTGCTTCTGTTGGACTCCTTCGATTGGGGCTAGCACCAGTAAGTCATGGCCTTCGATTCTGCCTTGGCACCAGTCAGGTCATGGCCTTCGATTGGGATTGGAAGCCAACAGGGCGCGCCTTCTGGTTCTGCCTTTCTGCCTTGTTGCCTTCTTTGATTGGGCCTAGAATCAGTAAGTCATGGCCTTCGATTAGGGCTAGACTTAGTGCAAGTGTGCCTTCTGATTCTTCCTTGTTGCCTTGGAAATCAACATGGAAGCCCAAAGCTTCATTTCATGTTTCCTTTCCCCTGTCTCTTTCGTTTGGGATATCAATAACAACATGGCCTAAGGCCATGTTAGCATTTGTATTGTGACCAAACTAATTATTAAAGTATGTTTAATAAACTCAAGCAACAAGAAACAAAAAGATTAGCCATAAAAACAGATTCAAAGGGTGTAAATGAAAAGGAGATAAAATATTATATACATGCTATGTTTTACACAAAAGATGCAAGGGTAACAATAACTTACCTTGCTGCAGCCTTGAAGGTGAACTGGGCCTTGAGTGGTGGCCCTAGGCTCTCCTGGATTAAAACAGAGGGGCCTGAATCTAGGCTTTGGAGACTGAATTCGAAGGAGGGAAGAAAGAAAGTGCGATGCTTCTTTCCACTGGATTTGAAGGATACTGAAGCGCGGGGAGTTCTTCAGAATCGAAGGAAGTGAGTATATGATTATGGGTTTTTGATTTCACAAGTGTTAAAGGGACTTTAGAGTTTTGTTGTGTTTGAGAAGATTTTGGAGGTTTCGTTCCTCTAGTTAAAAAATCCTCTCTGAACATGTTGTGAAGCCTTTTATTTATAGGCGAGCTTTGATGTGGTTTTGGGGGGAAATCAAATGACATTTGAACTGTTTGGGTATACTGTCCCCCTATTTTCTTTGATGCAGCTCTTAGGTGCCTTTTTTATGCAAGTATGGGACTGATACAATGCAGGCTCAACAGTATTTTGGAGTGTTGTGGCAGCTTGGTGCATGACTGTTGCATAGCAGTACAGTTGGCTTGGGTTTGGCCGTATATAGGACTTTGGTCAACAAGCACCTTGAATACTCCACCCTTTCGTTTTGATCACTTCGACCAGACTCATCATCATATAACAATGTTTATTTCCAACAATGTGTGTTCTTCGAATGGACCCATTATAGGTCCTTTGAATCCACCAACTATGATCCATAATGTTGAAGAGTTTTAGAGGTGTAATCTAAGTACGTTGCTTCGAAGGGTTTAATTTCCCCAACTTGTAAATCGAAAGAGGCTTCCCATCTTGTAAATCGAAGGAAACTGCCTAACTTATAAATAGAAAGAGGCTGCCCAGCTTGTAAATCGAAGGAAGTCATCCAACTTGTAAATCGAAAGAGGTTGCCCAGCTTGTAAATCGAATGAGGTTGCCTAACTTATGGATCGAAGGCGGTTACTTTGAAGGAAAACATATGGCCAGTTTGAAACTTGTTAAATCGAAGCCAACTTGTTTCTTTTTTTACCTAATCGAAAGGCACATTAACATATTCTAAATTTTACATTTTCTTTATTTCTTTAAACATGTTTTTGTAATCACACATGCGAGAGAAATCTTGAGAAAATGAGAGGGCAAACCCGAGAGGTTTACCTTGACAAAACCCTTAGAATTTTACATCTTGATCCATATTTCATCTAGGTTGCAAACCCTTCCTTTTTATAACCTGTTACTCAACTGGTATAGGGCCTTCAATCACAACAAATTAGCTGTAACAAATTGCAGAAACTTCTGCTTCAGAAAGGTCTTCAATCTTTACTTTCCTAAATAATCTCCTTTATTTAGAAAGTATTCATTCTCCTTGATTTCATATTTTATTTTCTGGACCTTTAAATATGCGCCACATAGGATACATAATATTCTCCTGAATAATCTACCAATGTTGAGAACAAACTGAATCTCATTAATCCAGCTCAACGGGCGCGATGTCAAGACATCTTCTTCGATATGTTGTTCTAGTTGTTGAAAAAGTTTAACACAACATGTTCTGAAATTGTAATAGGACTTCTTGTTGTATCTGTTCTTCATTGCTGCTATTATTTGTTTTACAAAAATTAAGCCAATCCTAAAGCAAGAGAACTAACAAGCGTCCGAACAAAGTCACAACGACAACATGGAGATTTTGGAGGGGATTTGCCCCAGTCACTCTTCTTTATAATTTTTAGGATTTCCTCCATCTCTCGAGTGGAAGGCTCTTCAGCATCAATATTTTTGGTAGGCGCCTCTATCCCAGCTGGATCACTTATTTTATATTTGCCTGTAATGTTGGCATTAGGCTTGCCATTGGTTATGCGGACAAGAGTTGTTGTAGTAGTGGGTGGTGAAATATCAGGGGAAAAGAACCTCCTTGTTCTTGGTACTTTACTAGAACCTGCAATATTAGTAACATCAGCTTAGTCTTTTTTGATCCAAAAATCTTGTTTTATCCCATGATAATAAATCTCGGCACCGTAGTTCTATGGAACCGCCTTGTCAGAGGAGTAGGGAATAGGCCCCAAGACAGTGATTATTAAAAAAGAAATGGTTGGTTCATTTGAAATCTTAATAGGACCCTTTGATGGGATCCTAAGAGGCTTGTTGGAGATGGTTATTGTGATACGGTGGCAGAACCGATTGTTTAATACTGGTTTGCATTTTTTGTTTGCAAGTGTCGCGGTAAGAAAGAGTCGCCACCGACTTTTCTTTTATCCAACAAGGAAAGGGTGAAAAGAACGGAAAAAGAAATTAAATAAAAAAATAAAGAAAAGGTAAAAGAATGGGCCTGATGAGGGTGAGAAATTCAATTGGAGGGTAGGCCTGCTGGAATGTGTCAAGGCCCAAATCTGGTTGGTCCACAGCTGCGCTGGATCCAGTGGGAGGCATGTTTGGAGGTCCACCATAGGGATGCACTTCCAAGCGCAGGATCTGGATGAAGGGGTGATCCTATGGGTGAGCGTGATAGTGCATGATGCGCGCATGGGGTAATGATGCATTGGAATTTGCAAGAAATATCAAGAAAATATGAAAAAACAATGGACCTGGGATCGAACCCAAGTCCTCCTTATTATCGGCCTCGTCCTTTACCAATGCGCTGATTGTCAATTCATTATTCAAAGTGAACCAAAATTATAAAATACGAATCTTCTTCAATTATGAAAAAAACCCGAGCGCAAGTTTAAGTGGCCCAACCAGATCATGCCACACATTCGTCTTCCCTAACCCTCTGTCGTGTTAGGGTAGTAATTTATAGTGGCGTTTTTTTATGTCACCATAGCACCTTCCAAGCTCAAAACATCACATATACACAATAAATCCAAACCAAAAACATGGTTCCACTCGAAACTAGTCCCTGAACATGATGGCGTCCTTATCATGACCCAATTTGGCCTGTGTACAGAATTCCCAATTTGGGACCTCAAAACCCTAACAATGGCATATTACACATCCTGCATCTAAACACGAATTCAACTATACATAAACTTTCTATGCATCTATACAAACAAAAATATGCAATCAAAATAGATTAATAATGCAAGAATGCACGGCTACGAATTTGAAAAAAATGTAGCAAAGCGTGATGATGTAGGAGACGATTCTTGAAGCTTTGGCGTCTGGGAGTGATGCAACTAGCTTCAGAGTACCTCCAGCAATCGATTGCAAGCCTCAGGATGCTTTGAATCCCTCTGCAACTATAAATCCGATTGAAACTTTTTTTATGAAAAATTTGGAACTTTTCTGGACTTGTGGAGGCAGCTTTCACGTCCCCTTTGACCTAGGGTTCTTGTGTTTATGTAATGTATATAATTAGGGTTACAAATGTCGAAAGAATCCAATGATTTCCTGAGAAAATATCCTCCTTTAAATTACGTGATTTTTGCTTATTTTTGGAACACATCCAATCTTTTCCTTCCTCCACGATTTTGCTTTGATTTTCCATCATGTTTTGTTGATTATTTGATAAGGAAAAGATTTGAAAATCATATCATACATATTTTCTATTATTTATTTATTTAATTTTGACTTTTAATGAATAAGTAATCAAAATAAATAATAAAAATAATGGAATAATATATGAGTGAGCTCAAGGGTCGTGGGCCATGTTAGGAACAAGTTGCAAGCATTAAAACATGGGCCCATTTGGAAAAAATTCAAGTTAGGTCAATATTAGCTTCATGCACATTTCCAAAAATCGGTCAATTTTAGCAATGCACATCTTTCTCATTTTTAACCCTAAGAGTGTGTTCTTGGACTTTTTAGAAAGCTTAGGATGTCCTCTAAGCAACCCTTTTGGTCTCATCTCAATTGGATATTCCATGTTTATGTAAGGAGCTTCGACCCAAAAGGTGTTTTTGTTGACTTTTTGAATGGACCTATAATGTCTGAGCTTATATATTTTGATTGAGGAATTTCAGGAACTTGAGGGCTGAAGAGAAATTGTAGGGAATTGGATTCTATTCAAAATGAGCCTTGGTTAGAAAATTTCTGATTAAGTATGAGAAATTTATGCCTGGTCAAAGTTTGGTTGACTTTTCCTATAGAAACCCTAATTTGCCATTTTTGACTTTTGATGAGTTAGGAGCATTTATTGAGGAATCATGATCAAACCTTGATCAAATGATGGATATTACTTCAGAATGTTGATGTTGACCAAAAATCTTGAATTTTGACTATATTTGGGCCACAGTTGACTTTTGACCTAGTAGAGTTGATTTTCAAGCATTTGAGCAGTTGACTGAGCAAACTTGTTGTGCAAGGCATGAAACTTGGCATGGATGATCTTGATGACATATTAGGACAATTGAGACCATTTGGGACCCTTGGAAATCAACCATATTGATGAGGAGTGAAACCCTAGTTTGAGGCTTATTGTCTTAGGAGGAGGATTTGTCTGGTCAATTCTTGGTCATCCTAGGGCAGGTTGGGGATTTCAATGGGCATGTCTTGAGTGAAATGGGAGGGAAAATTTTGGGGTACAAAAGCTTCCCCTGTTCAATCTTCTTAATCCTGAGGATGTAGATTGGCTGGTCTGCCTTTTGTGATCTGAATGTGGAAGATGATTGAACAGTAGAGTGCCAAGAAATTTGCACTCGTCTGAAATGATACTTGATTGTGTAGGTAATATCGGGAATGAGCTTATAGATGCCATTTAGAGAAGATGACAGAAGATTTCCGGATATGGGCTTAAAGATGCCATCTAGAAGATATGACAGGGAGTCGTCGGAGATGCGCTTAAAGATGCCATCCAGAACAATGATGATTTTGTGAGATATTCCTTTGTTGGAATTCATGTTCCTGTTGTTAGGGAGGACTCCGCTGAAGAATGTTGGTCTCTGTCTTGGGTAATAGAGTCTAGGAGCTTCAGTTGTCCGTTACTCTACTAGGGAGTCATCTCTTGATTGAAGAGACATAAGTGAACTGCTATCTGGTCAAGATCCAGGCTTCACAGTGACTTGCTAAGGATAATAAGGCTGACTGCTACCTAGTCGTGCTCCAGGCTTCACAACGAATTACTGGGGAAATGAGATTAAATTGTTATCTGGTCGTACTCCAGGCTTCACAGTATCTTGAATTGTTGATTGATTATTATCCGGTCAGTTTCCGGTCTTCATAGCTTCTTTAACTGGAATATAAATCTCAGTATCGATTTGACTGAACTAGAGAAAGGTCTCAAGTTGTCTTCAACTGGGATAGAAATCTTAGTATCGATTTGACTAAACCCAAGAAAGGAATTGAATTAAATTTGACTGGCATAGTAATTAGGAGGATCTTAGTAGGGATTCAACTGACCCAGACAAAAGTCTTGGTACATCTTCCACTAGCATAGTAATCAGAGAGATCTTAGTGTCGACCTGTCTGACCCAGGGAAAATCTTAGGTTAACTTTGACTGGCATAGTAATCAGGAAAATCTTAGTAGCGATTCAATTGACCCAGACGAAAATCTTAGAATATCTTCTACTAGCATAGTAATCAGAGAGATCTTAGTGTCGATCTGGTTGATCTAGAGAAAATCTTAGGTTAACTTTGACTGACATAGTAATCAGGAAAATCTTAGTAGCGATTCAACTGACCCAGACAAAAGTCTTGGTACATCTTCCACTGGCATAATAATCAGAAAGATCTTAGTGTCGATCTGTCTGACCCATGGAAAATATTAGGTTAACTTTGACTGGCATAATAATCAGGAAAATCTTAGTAGTGATTCAACTGACCTAGATGAAAGTCTTGGAATATCTTCTACTAGCATAATAATCAGAGAGATCTTAGTGTCGATCTGGTTGATCCAGAGAAAATATTACGTTAACTTTGATTAGCATCGTAATCAGGAAAATCTTAGTAGCGATTCAACTGACCCAGACGAAAGTCTTGGTACATCTTTCACTGGCATAGTAATCAAAGAGATCTTAGTGTCGACCTGTCTGACCCAGGGAAAATATTGGGTTAACTTTGACTGGCATAGTAATCAGGAGAATCTTAGTATCGATACAACTGACCCAGACGAAAGTCTTGGAACCTGTTCCACTGGAATGGTAATCAGAGAGATCTTAGTGTCGACCTGTCTGACCCAGGGAAAATCTTGTGAGGATATCTTTATGAGGAAATCAAGGAATAACCCTTTATTAGACATAGCTTCTTGATTTGATCTTTTCCCTGAAAGGTAAAGAGTTAATCGTATGCAATGTCATGATGTATGAAATATGTCGTGATGATATTCTCAAAATAAATGAGATTGTGATGTATGCAATATGTATGCGTATGCCATGATGTATGAATATGGGATGCTATTACAGTAATTTTTAGTCGGGGAAAATAAATACCGGACTGCTGCTGAAGAGCATTTGGAAGTTGAACCCTTCATTTCCGCTGGTGGTGGTGAATGTAGATTTCTATGATGGGGATTTAATCCTTTCTGTTTACGAATATTGTGTCGGGGGAGACTCTGCCTGAGAATAAATCTGCGGGGGAATAACTCTGTTTGCGAGAGGAGATGCTTTGTTGGAAGATTTTGCCGATTCTGGGAAATAGATTCCGCCGAGGGATGAACTTCCGTAGCTGGAGAAATAAACTATGTTGGGGAGACAACTTTATAACCCATTTGTGATTATAAAACTCGGATGGGGGATATAGATATCGGCTCTCTGAAGGAACTTTTCTGGGGAAAGTAACTCCTGTTTGGGGAAGCAGATGTCAAAACTTTTGGTTGCCTCTACTCTGTGGGAAACATAGACGTCACGTGGGCGCATGTAATGGTGACTTCGATTCAAAGCTATCTTTGCCCCGGTACCTACTGGAAGGAGTAACTGTCAGGATTGACATGTTTTTTTTATTATTTTTTTTTGTTTTTTTTAGATTTTGCCCCGTTCCTTAAGTCATAAGCAATTGTCTTTCCATTTCTTATGCAAATATTTGTGAATACCAATCATATTCAAATGCATATGTCAAGAATAAATCATTGGACGTTTTTGCAAAACAAAACAAAAAAATAAAAACGAATAGTTTTTGTGTAGAAATGACTTGTATTGATTTTGAAGTTGGCCTATAACAGGCGTTTTTTTACAAAGAGGTTGACGCTCTAGTAAGATAACGCCGCCGTGAAAATGAAAGCTATACAATATTGTGTACAAAGAGAAGCAAACATCTATGTGTAATAATCCCATCAAGTTTCAATTATGCTATTGCCACTATATCTTCGAGTGCCTCATCACTTTGCTACTTGTCCGAAGATGACTGGATTGATCAGTGTCATTTTGAGCTTGATAGATGATGCTGAAGTCTGGTTGCAAGGTGATCTAATGGGACATAGTGATACGATTCAAATCCCTAACATTGCCTGGACCGCCGTTTCGGGTTTTCAGTCCACCGGGATACCCTTTTTTGCCTAAACCGCCTTTTCAGGTTTTCGGCTTGCCGGGTGTACAGATATTTTTTGTTTTCATCCCTAATTTTTGCCCGAACCCTTTTGGTTCGCCGGGATGCCCTTATTTTTGCCTAGGCCAGTCAACCTAGCGGGTCTTTAATCATGGGTAGTATCTTTTCACTATGTTTGCATTAATATGGTGAGGAAGGTCGTCACCATCCATGGTGGTCAGGATCATGTCTCCTCCTGAAAATATGATTTTGGTCACAAATGGCCCTTCATATGTGGGAGTCCATTTTCGCCTGGGATCACCTTGCGGCAGTATGATGCACTTGATCACTAGATCCCCAACTTGATATACTTGGTGTATGACCTTTTTGTTGAAAGCCTTGATCATCCATTTTTGATACATTTGACCATGACAGACAGCAGTAAGTCTTTTCTCATCAATAAAATTTTGTTGATCAAGTCGAGTCTGGAACCAATCATTTTCATTCAAACTCGCTGTGATCGGTGGATCTGGAACTGACTGTTTAACGCTGGTTCGCGAAATGTCGCGGAAGCAAGAGTCGCCACCGTCTTTTATTTTCTCCAACATGGACAGGACAAAAGCACAGAAAAATTCCTTAAAGAGATTGCTCTCGGTTCGGGAGGTAGGTTATAGAAAGGGAAGGTGTTAGCACCCTTTCTATCCATGGTTATCCATGGGCTCTTAGATACTTGCTCATTGTGTTTTCAAAAGTGTTTCCTTTTCAAGTGTGAGTGGGTTTGAAAAAGTTTCGTTTAAAGATTTCAGATCAACTCTTGTATCAGTCCTCAAGAGTGTTTGAAAAATTGTTTTGAAAGCTTTTTGAAAGTGTCGGTGTGAAAAGGTTTTTGTTTGTTTTTTGAAATAGAGCAAGTATCTATGAGTCATCCACCTACCCTAAGGAATTAGGCTGTGTAAATGTCCTTAAGGTAGTGCCATCCCACCATTGAGAGGTAGGTAGCACCACCGTTGGAGGTGTTCGGGTCAATTCGGGTTTGTAGGGACATGGTGATCACCAGAGCAATGGGAAGACACCTTAGAAGCTACCCTCATGCCAGGTTCCAGGATCATGAGGACTTACTAAGACATCCTCTACTCGACGATCACCTTTCGAGGCAAGGCAACAGTGAGGCGTACCCTAGGGGCGGTGTGTGCGATTCATGTGTCGTTTTCAGTTATTTTTATCTTGTCATGGTATAGGTGATCTATGCGTTTATTTTTATTTATTGTCATTCATTCTTGCATGCATTTATTTAAAAAAAGTGCGAAGAGTAAAAATTCTAAGCTATTACAAAAGGCGCGGGTCCACATCGCCAAAATTTCTCGAACCCGATTTGACAGAAAAATAAAGAAATAAAAGAAAATAAAGAATTAAAAGTGCAAGAAATTAGTTACATGGCTTCGGGAGAGATACATAAATATTTAAACGAAAATAAAATAAATATGCGAATTAATAAGAATTAAAAACGAGGGTGTTGAACCCTTTTTGCAAAATTAAAATTACATGGAATTAATTAAAAAAGAAAAGGAGATGTTTTTGGTATTTTATGATTTTTAGGATTTTAATGAAAAAGAATTAATTAAAATAAATACTAACCCTAATTCTAGTGGCTTTTAATTTATTAAGAAAACATTGAATTTTAATCTAAATTAACCCTAATTTTTATATACAAATTTAATTATAAAAATAAATATCTAATATTTAATTATTATGGGAGAAAAAGAAAAAAAGGATAAAAAATTAATATGAACCCTAGTTCTATGTTTTTTAGATTTTTTATTAAGAGAATTAAAATTAAAACCTAAGTTAAAACTAAATTTAATTATATACAATTTATTTATGAAAATACTAAAAATAAAAATATTTATTATTTTTCTCTTTTTATGATTTTTTGGTGGTATTTTTTATATTTATGAAAATAATAAATTAATTGAACAAGACAGTAATTAAAAGGAAATAGAAAATAATAATAAAAAAATAAAGAAAGTATAAATTTTGGCAAACCTAGGGGGTCTGCCCCTTAATATGGAGGTTTTTTGTAATGATCCAGGCCCAATAGAACTTGGCCTTTGTTGACCTTTCACGCTGGCATGTGGATTCATTGACCAACGAATATGATGTTCATCAGATCATGGCCATTGATTGGATCTCCTGGGACGCGTGGACGTTGGATTTGGAAGGTGCATGATATGCTTCAGCCTTGAAGCTGCATGTGAATGTTAATGAAAAAATAATATGGAAGTAATGAAGACCTGGGGCTCGAACCCAAGTCATGAGTGTTACCAACAACTACGTTTACCACTGAACCGATCCACACGCGTTTAACATATAAGAACCAACAAATATTATAAAAGAACAATGGCCAGTTACTTAAAAACGCGCGAAGAATTTGAATGACCCTATCACATCTTGCCACTTCATCGTCTCCTTCGCTTGGTTTTATTTTCCTGAAACATATAAAACATTGGCAACGGTTTTCACACGTTGCCACAGGCATGATACAAGAAAATAGCGAATAGGCCATTAGGGCTCATAAATTGAGCGCGAGGGTGCCGTCTTCTTCGTCCAAACGCGTTGAATTCAATGGCTTTGGTCTCAGCCTCCAATTTTTCCTTATTTCAAAACCCCCAATTCGGAGCTTCCTGAACCCTAATGAACAACAATGGCATAATCGCGTATAATGCATAAAAATACAATTAAATCATTGGGTTAGCATCAGAATCAAATGACAAACATGAATCAAGCGTTAAAATTCACAAACAATGCATGAATTGAGATGCATGACTATGAAATTTTTTGTGTACAGGTCCTGTTCGTTGTACCAATTCTTGGAGTTATGATGGATGATTTTGATTGGAATCGTTTCCAGACAACCCTGGCAAGCTAATGGAACAAGTTTGGAGGCTTGAATTGACCTGCAAGTGTGTTTTCAGTTATGGAGTTTTCTTGAAAAAATGCAAGTTTGGGCAAGGGTTTTCTGCGCAGCTTGACGGTCTTTTGAATTAGGGTTGTGATCTATGTATAAGTAAGAGTGAATTAGGTCAAGAATTCTGATCAAAATCCATGCATTGATGGTTTATGAGATTTGATTTTCTTCAAGATCTTTTTCAATCTTTTTCCATGCTATTTGATACCAAATCATGCCAAAACTTTCCCTAATTGATCATGCACGAATTTGAGTGTCCAATGAGAATAATTTCTGCACAAAAAGATTTTATTTCATTAGTTTTGTATTTTTCATGCATTTTATTTAATTAAATGAATTATAAATGATAAAAAATCCAAATAAATAAATAAAAATGGAGAAAAACTTCCCTTTGGTCCTAATGGTCGTGCACATGCTTGGGATAATGAATTATGGAAGAAAAATAGGCCCATTATCAATTTTAGGTCATTTGAATTAGTGTTGACTTTTCAAAATATCCAAAAATTTCCCAACTTCCACAAGGCATAACTTGCTCCATTTTTAAGCTTTGTTCATGTTCTTGGACATTTAGGAAAGGTCTTTGAGTCCTATAACCAATGCCTTTGGTCCCATGTCATTTTGATTTACCAATCTCAAGTTATGGCCTTTGACTTAAAGTCCCTTTTTGTTGACTTTTGAAAATGACCTATAATGTTGAAATTGATAACTTTTTGTGAGAGCATTTCTTGGACTTGAAGTATGAAGATGAGTTGTAGGAAATGTATTTCTATTCAAAATGAGCTTTGGATGGAATTTTTCTGATAATCCATGTGAAAGTTATGCCCTGGTCAATTTACAGTTGACTTTTTCAGCTGTCCAAATAAGGAAACTTTTGCATCTTGATGATTTTTGAGCCAAGCTTTGAGAATCATGATCAAGCATTGATCAAATGATGTTTGTGGCTTCAAAATGATATGTTGACCAAAAATTTGAACTTTTGACTGCCAAATGACCATTTTGCCCCTACAGTTGACTGTAGTGTAATTAGGGTTTTGACTGTGCAATTTTGTGCTGAAAGTCTTGGAACTTTGTATGAGGATGCTTGACCATATTTATAGGCATGTGGGACTTGATTGGACCCTTAGAAACTTCATTTTCTTGATCAGAACCAAAACCTTAATTTTGACTGTTTAGGATACCCTTGAACTGTGCAACCCTTGGGGAATTTTGAAGCATGACTTGGCAATTTTTTGAAGAATATGGGAGGGAAAATTTTGGGGTACAACAATTGCCCCTGTTCAATCTTCTTAGACCTGAGGATGCAGATTTGCTGACGTGCCTTTCGTAATCCGAGGGTAGAAGATGATTGAACACTAGAGTGCCCAGAAATTTGCGCTCACATAGTAGCAGTGTGATGATGGGAATGGGCTTATAGATGCCATTTAGAGGTTGGTGAATAGGATGATGGGCTTATAGATGCCATCTGGATGTTGATCGCGTAAGAGATTCCTTAGCGAGAACTTGCATACCTGCAAAAAAGAAAATGATTACCTGACATGTTGCAGGAGCTGGTTTTCAGATACTTTGTATAAATGTGTCCTAACTGATTACAGGAGTTGGATCTGGAGTTTCACAAGATGATGAATGAACCAGGGATGGTTACTACCTCAGCATGAACGGTGAGAGAACCTTGGGTGACATTAACTTCAACAACGCTCGTTGAGAAAAATCTTGGTGGGAATTACCATCTTCGCAGTATCGGGAAGAGAACCAATAGGCAATTATAATCTCAAAAGCGGACGTTTGAGAAGAACTTGGAGTGGAATTATCATCTCACGCACCGTCGGGGAGAGAACCATAGGAAATTATAATCTCAAAAGCGGACGTTTGAGAAAAACCTGGGCTGGAATTATCACCTCACGCACCGTCGGGGAGGGAACCATAGGAAATTATAATCTCAAAAGCGGACGTTTGAGAAAAACCTGGGCTGGAATTATCACCTCACGCACCGTCGGGGAGGGAACCATAGGAAATTATAATCTCAAAAGCGGACGTTTGAGAAAAACCTGGGCTGGAATTATCACCTCACGCACCGTCGGGGAGGGAACCATAGGAAATTATAATCTCAAAAGCGGACGTTTGAGAAAAACCTGGGCTGGAATTATCACCTCACGCACCGTCGGGGAGGGAACCATAGGAAATTATAATCTCAAAAGTGGACGTTTGAGAAAAACCTGATAACTTCTACTGAGTCTTCATCAGAAAAATCTGCTGGGAGTCGATTTAGCGGGACTAGAGAAGGCCTTGGACTGGATAAGAAATCTTTGGAGTCGATTAACTGAACCGGTCTAGGTCTTGAAGTATGATTGAGAATTTAACTGAATCTTTCCTGAAAGGTAAAGGTCAGTCATATGCAATGCATGATATGGATCAAGCAATGATGTTCTCAACATAAATGAGATTTGTATGATATGATGCGTTTATGCATGCTATAATGATGTATGTGATGTTTTATGAATGTATGTTTTTGTTAGGAAAGTAAATCCTTGACGGGTGTCGGGAAGTCACTCCTGGGCTGATGTTGAAGAATAGATTTCGCTTCCGCTGGGGATGATAGCTGCAAGAATACCGACAGGAGAAGATGACTCCGTTGAAGAATAAACTTGGCAAATGGAAGATTCTGCGGGGAGAAAAATACTCTAGCGACCATGCTGGAGAGCGATACTCTGTGGGGAGAGAGATACTTTGTTGAATTGTTGATAATAATTTGCTGGGGATATCCTTGTTGTATTAGAAGTGCTGATAGACTTTGCTGGGGGTAAGAGAACTTTGTCGAGGACGCTCTTTCCATGGCTTTTGGCTGAGGATAACCCAGTTATATCCTGTTAAGGAAATAACTCTTTAAATAAAGCCGGACGACGCTTTCGTGCTCTGCGAGGATAAGCTTCCAGAATCTACTGGGGATAAGCTTACTGCTTGGGGAGATGAATTCCAACTTTCCTGGGGAAACTGGATTGGACTCTCTTGGGGAAGTTTATACTGCATCAGGGAAGTGATTCCTTTGAATGTTTGATGTACCGCCGGGGATCAATCTTTAGACCAAGACTGCCGGGGATGCTTGTTAAGAGTACGTATGCTGCTGGGGAAGTATTGAGATCTACTGGAGGATACTCAACTTCCTTGAGATTTGATAACTCTACTTGGAGAAGAATGCACTGACTTACTGACTTACTCTCTGGGGAATTAAGGTGTACTGGTCGTTCTTTAGCTGAACCTACCTTGGTACCTTGGAGGACAGAACAATTAGATTGCTTAGACAACTCTTTTATTGCCCCTGTTTCTAATGTTACCTGTAGTAAACCCTTTGTTTCGTATGTAAATATTTATGAGTTAGCAAATTATTGTCAATGCATATATCGCAAATTGAACCTTGGACGTTCTTCGTAAAACAAAACAGAAAAAGAAAAACATTTGGCACTTTTAACTGAAAAGTATATTTGTATTGATTTTTTTTGAATGGCCTGAAAATAGGCGTTTTGTGTACAAGAGGCTGACGTCCTAGTAAGAGAACGCCGCCGAACAAAAAGAGTTTATACAAATTTTGTACAAAAGAAAATAAAACAGCTGTGTGAAATGAATGATCCACTGGGTTTCAACTCTGCTATTGCCTTTATAACTCTGAGCGTCTCATCACTTGATGACCTTGGTTGAAGGTGAAGCTGACTGATTGATGCCGTCTGAATTTGATGTAGATGCCGGATTCTGGATGCAAAGTGATCCAATGAGACATATTATTACGCTTTTATCCCTAATTTTTGCCTGGACCGCCCTTTCGGGTTTTCCTTCCACCGGGATACCCATTTTTGCCCAAGCCGCCTTTTCAGGTTTTCGACTTGCCGGGTGTACAGATTTTTTTCATTTTAATCCCTTCATTTTGCCCGAACCCTTTTGGTTCGCCGGGAAGCCCTAATTTTTGCCTAGGCATGTCAGCCTAGCGGGTCTTTTTTATGCGTAGTATCTTTTTACTATGTCTGCATTGGCGGGGTGAGGAAGGTCGTCACCATCCATGTTGGTTAAAATCATGGCTCCTCCTGAGAACACATGCTTAACCATAAATGGCCCTTCATATGTAGGGGTCCATTTGCCCCTTGGATCACTCTGAGGAAGGATGATTCGCTTGATTACCAGATCCCCAACTTGATATTCCTGTGGTCTGACCTTTTTGTTAAAAGCTATGATCATCCGTTTCTGATACGTCTGACCATGGCAGATAGCAGCAAGTCTCTTTTCATCAATAAGGTTTAATTGATCAAGTCGCGTCTGGATCCAATCATCTTCGTTCAGATTTGCATCCTTCATTATCCTGAGAGAGGGTATTTGCACTTCGATCGGTAAGACTGCCTCCATACCATAAACCAAGGAGAAAGGAGTTGCCCCGGTTGACGTCCTAGCTGAGGTACGGTACCCATGTAGAGCGAACGGTAACATCTCGTGCCAATCTTTATAAGTCACTGTCATTTTCTGCACGATTTTCTTGATGTTCTTATTTGCTGCTTCTACAGCCCCATTCATCTTCGGTCTGTAAGGAGAAGAATTGTGGTGCTGTATTTTGAACTGCTCGCAGAGCTCAGCGATCATCTTGTTATTCAGATTGGTACCGTTGTCTGTAATGATCCTCTCTGGGACGCCGTATCGACAGATCAGGTTATGCCGAATGAACCGTGCCACAACAGTCTTGGTTACGGTAGCGTAGGATGCTGCCTCGACCCACTTCGTGAAATAATCAATTGCCACTAGGATGAAGCGATGCCCATTAGATGTCATAGGTTTAATCTCGCCAATCATGTCTATGCCCCACATTGCAAACGGCCAAGGCGCAGTCAGAACATTCAGGGGGACTGGAGGAACATGCACCTTGTCTGCGTAAATCTGGCACTTATGGCATGTCCTGGAATGTTGGTAACAGTCAGCTTCCATTGTGGACCAGTAATATCCTGCCCGAAGGATCTTCTTAGCCATAGTGTGTCCACTGGAATGCGTACCAAAGGTCCCTTCATGTAGCTCTTCCATGATCCTTTCTGCTTCAGTTTTATCCACACAACGCAGTAAGGTTGAATCATGGTTTCGCTTGTACAAGATGTCGTTGCTAAGGAAAAACTTTGCTGCGAACCTCCTCAGGAATTTCTTATCATTGATAGAGGCACCTTCAGGGTATTCCTGAGTTTCCAGATATCTCTTCACCTCATGGTACCAAGGTTTCTCAGTCACCAATTCAGTCTCGAGATCGCAACAGTATGCCGGTTCGTCCAGTTTCCAGATGATGATCCGGGGAGCCTCATTATCCCATTTGACCTTGAACATAGAAGACATTTTAGCTAACGCGTCCGCCAACTGATTCTCTTCTCTTGGAAAGTGTTCAAAGGTTATCTCTGTGAAGTGAGGGATCAAGGTCAACACACATTCTCTGTAAGGAATAAGATTCAGATGTTTCGTATCCCACTCTCCTTTGATCTGATTGATCACAAGAGCAGAATCTCCGAAGACACTCAGAAACTTGATCCTTAAGTCGATTGCAGCTTGAAGACCCATGATGCACGCCTCATACTCTGCCATGTTGTTGGTACAATTGAAACATAGCCGGGCAGTGAGTGGAGTATGAGTACCTTGAGGTGATATGATTATGGCGCCGATACCATTTCCCAAAGCGTTGGAGGCTCCGTCAAAGTGCATAGACCATCGGGATCCTTCCTCAGGTCCTTCATCCGGTCCAGGTACTTCACAATCAGTCACAATCATGATGCTTTCATCCAGAAACTCAAAGTTCATTGACTGATAGTCATCTACAGCTTGATGTGCCAAGTGGTCTGCCAATACACTTCCCTTGATGGCTTTCTGGGTTGTGTACTGAATGTCGTATTCCGTTAAGATCATCTGCCATCTTGCAATTCTCCCAGACAGAGCAGGCTTTTCGAATATGTACTTTATAGGATCCATTTTTGAGATCAACAGAGTAGTGTGAGTCAGCATATACTGTCTCAGCCGGCGAGCAGCCCATACCAAAGCGCAGCAAGTTTTCTCAAGCAGTGAGTATCGGGTCTCACAGTTGGTAAACTTTTTGCTAAGGTAATAAATGGCATGCTCTTTTCGGCCAGACTCGTCATGCTGCCCCAGCACACACCCCATTGAGTTGTCAAGCACTGTCAGGTATAATATCAGAGGTCTCCCTTCAACCGGTGGCATAAGGATGGGTGGTTCTTGGAGATACTCCTTGATTCTGTCAAAAGCAGCCTGACATTCATCGTTCCAACGTACTACCTGATCTTTCTTCAGCAGCTTGAAGATTGGTTCACAGGTAGCAGTCAGGTGTGAGATGAATCGAGCAATGTAATTCAGGCGTCCTAAAAAGCCTCTGACTTCCTTCTCTGTCTTGGGAACTGGCATCTCTTGAATAGCTTTAACCTTGGAAGGGTCCACTTGAATTCCCTTATCACTTACAACGAAGCCTAGCAACTTCCCAGATCTTACCCCGAAGGTGCACTTGTTCGGGTTCAACCTCAGCTTGTACAGTTTCAACCGGTCAAACAACTTTTGCAGATGATCTAGGTGCTCTTCCTCAGTCTGGGACCTTGCGATCATGTCGTCAACATACACTTCTATCTCATGATGGATCATGTCATGAAATAAAGCAACCATGGCACGTTGGTAGGTTTCCCCAGCGTTCTTCAACCCGAATGGCATGACCTTGTAACAGAAGGTGCCCCACTGAGTAACAAATGTAGTTTTTTCCATGTCTTCAGGTGCCATCTTGATATGATTGTAACCTGAGAAACCATCCATGAAAGAGAACACCTTATACTGAGCTGTATTATCAACAAGGACGTCAATGTGAGGTAAAGGGAAGTCATCTTTGGGACTAGCCCTGTTCAGATCCCTGTAGTCGACACACATTCTGACTTTACCGTCCTTCTTAGGTACCGGCACCACATTAGCAACCCACTGGGGGTAAGAAGTCACTGCAAGAAACCCGGCATCGAACTGTTTCATAACCTCGGCTTTAATCTTCTCAGACATCTCTGGACGCATCCGACGGACCTTTTGCTTAACCGGAGGGCAGTCTTCCTTAGTTGGTAAGTGATGGACCACAATGTCGGTATCCAACCCGGGCATGTCTTCGTAGGACCAGGCAAAGATCTCCATATAATCATGCATCATCTGAGTCAACCGTTGCTTCATGCTGAGCTCTAGGTTGGCACCAATCTTTACCTCTTTCCTGTCTGCCTCAGTACCCAAGTTTATTGTTTCTACTGGCTCTTCATGGGGTTGAATTGCCCTCTCTTCCTGAAGCAACAGTCTTGCAAGCTCTCCAGGTACTTCGCAATCATCTTCACCTTCGTCTTCGGCTAAGTTGATCGGATTTTCGAAGTCATAATTGGCAGTAGCAGAGTCGTTACCAGTGAGATCCAGAGTGGATTGAAACCTGTATGAGTGAGTGTGTGTGTAAATACAGCTGTTTTGAAATATGTATAAAGGAAGGAAAGACAGAAAAGGAGCATAAAATTTGCAATGCGATAAAACGTCCAAGATTTTCATTCATGATATATGAAATGACAATTTATATGCCCTCACAAATGAAACCACGGTGCCTCGGGTAAGACACCGGGCCATAGAGTTTATTTATTGTTTATTACAAATACCAAAAACATAGGAATTCATTACTTAGTAACAAGAGAAACAGATAGATTGTCCTTTGCACTCCAATTGTTAGGTCCACTGTCGGTTGCCGGGTAGATCCAGCTATCAAACTCAGCCTCATCCACTTCATCTTCGTCCCTAATAGCATTTACTCCATGAGCAGGCAGGGGAGCTGTCACTACATTGGGCTTCTCAGATGCCTCAAACTGTACCTCCTTGGCGTCAATAAGATCCTGCAGCTTGCTCCTTAACGCCCAACAGTCATCAGTAGAATGCCCCGGGCTATCTGAATGGTAAGCACAACGAGCATTTGGGTTGTACTTAGGAGATGCAGTATTTGGGAACTTCGGCGCCTCTCTGACAGTCACTAAGTTGGTTGAGAGCAACTGTGGCAAGATTTGGGATAGGGTCATGCTTAACCGGGTAAACTCTCTCCGGGGTCTTTCAGCCCTTTGAGGATTGGTCGGCCGAGGAGTGGCAGCAGGCTTAGCAATCATTACCGCACTGATAGATTGGCGGCGCTCAGGTCTCTCTGATCTCCGGGAGCCATATACAGCACTAGCCTCCTTTTTGAAGGGTTTCTTCTCAGAACTAGACGATGCACCCTTCGGAATCTTTCCAGACTTCAACCCAGCCTCAATTCTCTCTCTCCAGTCAGAATCAGATCAGTGAACCCTGCAGACGAATTCCCAATGAGATGGTTGAAAAACGGCCCAGATAGGGTCCCCAAGAACATGTCTACTAACTCCCGATCAGTCAACGGAGGCTGCACCCTGCCAGCCAGGTCTCTCCACTTCTGAGCGTACTCCTTAAAACCTTCGCTTGAACCTAACGACATACCCTGGAGTTGGGTACGTGTAGGGGCAAGGTCGGCATTATATTGATACTGCTTGTAGAAAGCAGTAGCCAACTCCTCCCAGTTACGAACCTTGGTCCCATCCAGCTGATAGAACCATTCGAGGTGAGTCCCTGAAAGACTCTCCTGGAAGAAGTGGATCCACAAATTTTTATCCGCAGAGTACGGTTGGATTTTCCGAACATAGGACCTGAGATGTAGCTTGGGACAAGACACCCCGTCATACTTAGTAAAAGATGGTGCTTTGAATTTCCGAGGAATGATCACGCTAGTAGACAAACCCAGATCTCCAAAATCCAGCCCAGGTACCTGTTGGATCTCCATAGCATTTAACCTATCTTCTAGTTGCTTGTAACAGTCTTCTTCCGGAGGATATTGCTCTTCATCAAAATCAGTCTCGTTGTCGGAGACTACCGGACTAGGACCCTTTTCTGTCTGAGGAGTGCCCTTGCCAACAGAAGAACCAGCCTCTTCCTACTGCAAGGTATTGCCAAACCTTCGGCCCGAGTTGAACAGAACAGTCCTTCTCTTCTTCTTCTTTTCCTTTTTCAGAAGTAGAGCCTTCAGCTCTTCTTGGCCCTGAGCCAAACCCTTGATTAATTCCTGGAATTGCGCATTCTGCGCCTGAAGAGCTTTGATGGATGTCTCAGTTGATGACGAGTCAGGATTCATGATGCTGAAATAAACAGCGAAGAACTGTAAGCAACCTGAAAAGAAGAAACCTGCTATGCACATGATGAATGAGATGTGTTTATGCAATGCATTCAAGGGTTCGAAAATTCAACTTTGTTGTAGACAAAAAGGAACACACGTTATCATTAAGGAAATAACTGTTTAGTACATCAAAGCCTCATGGGCAAAATAAAACAAAAGCAAATCAATCCCAAAATACACTGCGCATCCTCTTTGGAGCTATGTAAGTGTTGAGATTCCTCTCCTCATGCAACAGGCGGGTGAGCTCCAAGACCTTCTTTTCACTGGCATGTAGACTGGTCTCAAGAGAATTCCGTTCTTCCTTAAGCTAGATCCAGCTCTTCTACATCTCTTCCCAGGACGTGGGCATATCAGGGTGCTGAATAGTATAGGACACTTCTCCTACCGAGACGGGTTCTTTGATCACAGGGAGCATATGAGGATAAGGCATCACTAACTTCTGGGAGCGGGCTCGTACCCACTTGAGATAAGGTTCCAACGGGATGGAGTTCCTGTGCCCCAGTGTCTTGCTGTCTATCCTACTTGGCATCCTCCAGGCTCTGATAAATCTCTGGCGAAGTCCTTGAGTATCGTTGTCGAAGTCAAAAACTATGTCAGGAATCAACATGTCATGAGGACCATCCCTCCGAGCATAACCAAACTGTCTCCAAGCCAGGCATGGGCTGTAAGTGATACCTCCTCTGATTCCAAGTAAAGGAACATTAGGGTACTCCCCGCAACGATCAATGATAGTGACATCTTCTCTGGACCGAGGGCACCAATGTATATCTGCATGTGTAAGAGTCATCAACCATTGTGACCATCTCAAACCCCGCTCATTCTTCAAAACTGACTGTGGAAGGTGCGAAATAAACCACCTTCCCAAGAGAGGAGTGCAACACATAAGGACACCTCTTTTTCTCATGGTTCGAGTGTAACATGAGTGAAGGATGTCCCCCAGCAACGTAGGTATAGGATTCCTGGACATAAAGATCTGGACAGCACTGATATCTATAAGTTGATATGGATTAGGGAACAACACCAAACCATAGACAAGGAGGGCCACCACTTCTTCAAAAGCTTGTAGGTCAAGGGAGTTCCAACATTCATGGGCTTTTTCAAACAGAAACCTGGCTAAGAACCCTTTGATACCACTTCTAACTTCCCAATGTCCCTTAAGGTCAGATGACTGTAGGTGCAAGGCTTTAGCAATCTCTTCAAGCTTAGGTTCCTTTTCTGTACCGTTGAAGGGTAGCTGATCAAGGATAGGGATCTTCAGGAGCCGGGAGAACTCCTCCAATGTAGGTACCAACTGATAATCCAAGAAGGTGAAACAGTGATGCAGAGGGTCAAAGAATTGGAACAGGACCTTGATCATGTCTTCCTCAATGTTGGTGTTGACCAAGCTGATGAGGCTTCCATGTCTTTCACTGAATGAAGAGTTCTCGGGAATCCTGGATATAAGCTCCTTAAGCTGAGGAGGGACCCTTACAAGATTGATTTGAATTATCTTTCTACGAACAGTTTCCATGTCCTACAAAACAAGAACAAAGATGAAAATTCGAACCCCTGAAATGGTTAGTCAGTGCATATGATGCTGGATGATGTCATGATGCTATGATTAAACACACCACAAATATTTACAAAGACAAACATATAAGGCACACAAGGCACACAAGACAAGCCCTTAGGGTTTAAGGCCAGCATGGGGTTTGGGTAGTACCCTCTTGAAGTTGGTGGGTTCAACCTGTCCTAATCAAAGTAACCGGGTTCTAAGGGTCCCAATATCACGGGATTGCTTTCATTGTTCATCGTTTCGATTTAGCCACTGAACTGGCGACCGAAATATTCCAGGAAAGCAACCCTCAATTGAGTGTAGTATCGAGTATCAACCAACCTCGGACTGCACCAAAGTCAGTTATCTCACTACCCTAAAGAGGCCAAGATAGTTCAATTAAGGTTCCTAAGGTCTGTTGATGCTTCACGACACCACGCGGAGGCCCCATACTCTCCTTGACTGAACTCAAGGGTTACCGGTACACACCAAAGTGCCACATCAACCCCGCACAGTTCCCTCACAGCCTTGTTGCTACTTTCTAAGAAGGTATCCCCCAGATCCGGGTTAGGATCTATAGAACTCCCAAGCAACCCACAATTTAAAGCACACAAATCAATATAATTGAAAACACAGTTATGACCGAGCCCTAAGGTACACCTCACTTTAAGATTATCCCCAGCAGAGTCGCCAGTTCTGTGATCGGTGGATCTGGAACTGACTGTTTAACGCTGGTTCGCGAAATATCGCGGAAGCAAGAGTCGCCACCGTCTTTTATTTTCTCCAACATGGACAGGACAAAAGCACAGAAAAATTCCTTAAAGAGATTGCTCTCGGTTCGGGAGGTAGGTTATAGAAAGGGAAGGTGTTAGCACCCTTTCTATCCATGGTTATCCATGGGCTCTTAGATACTTGCTCATTGTGTTTTCAAAAGTGTTTGCTTTTCAAGTGTGAGTGGGTTTGAAAAAGTTTCGTTTAAAGATTTCAGATCAACTCTTGTATCAGTCCTCAAAAGTGTTTGAAAAATTGTTTTGAAAGTTTTTTGAAAGTGTCGGTGTGAAAAGGTTTTTGTTTGTTTTTTGAAATAGAGCAAGTATCTATGAGTCATCCACCTACCCTAAGGAATTAGGCTGTGTAAATGTCCTTAAGGTAGTGCCATCCCACCATTGAGAGGTAGGTAGCACCACCGTTGGAGGTGTTCGGGTCAATTCGGGTTTGTAGGGACATGGTGATCACCAGAGCAATGGGAAGACACCTTAGAAGCTACCCTCATGACAGGTTCCCGGATCATGAGGACTTACTAAGACATCCTCTACTCGACGATCACCTTTCGAGGCAAGGCAACAGTGAGGCGTACCCTAGGGGCGGTGTGTGCGATTCATGTGTCGTTTTCAGTTATTTTTATCTTGTCATGGTATAGGTGATCTACGCGTTTGTTTTTATTTATTGTCATTCATTCTTGCATGCATTTATTTAAAAAAAGTGCGAAGAGTAAAAATTCTAAGCTATTACAAAAGGCGCGGGTCCACATCGCCAAAATTTCTCGAACCCGATTTGACAGAAAAATAAAGAAATAAAAGAAAATAAAGAATTAAAAGTGCAAGAAATTAGTTACATGGCTTCGGGAGAGATACATAAATATTTAAACGAAAATAAAATAAATATGCGAATTAATGAGAATTAAAAACGAGGGCGTTGAACCCTTTTTGCAAAATTAAAATTACATGGAATTAATTAAAAAAGAAAAGGAGATGTTTTTGGTATTTTATGATTTTTAGGATTTTAATGAAAAAGAATTAATTAAAATAAATACTAACCCTAATTCTAGTGGCTTTTAATTTATTAAGAAAACATTGAATTTTAATCTAAATTAACCCTAATTTTTATATACAAATTTAATTATAAAAATAATTATCTAATATTTAATTATTATGGGAGAAAAAGAAAAAAAAAAGGATAAAAAATTAATATGAACCCTAGTTCTATGTTTTTTAGATTTTTTATTAAGAGAATTAAAATTAAAACCTAAGTTAAAACTAAATTTAATTATATACAATTTATTTATGAAAATACTAAAAATAAAAATATTTATTGTTTTTCTCTTTTTCTGATTTTTTGGTGGTATTTTTTATATTTATGAAAATAATAAATTAATTGAACAAGACAATAATTAAAAGGAAATAGAAAATAAAATAAAAAAAATAAAGAAAGTATAAATTTTGGCAAACCTAGGGGGTCTGCCCCTTAATATGGAGGTTTTTTGTAATGATCCAGGCCCAATAGAACTTGGCCTTTGTTGACCTTTCACGCTGGCATGTGGATTCATTGACCAACGAATATGATGTTCATCAGATCATGGCCATTGATTGGATCTCCTGGGACGCGTGGACGTTGGATTTGGAAGGTGCATGATATGCTTCAGCCTTGAAGCTGCATGTGAATGTTAATGAAAAAATAATATGGAAGTAATGAAGACCTGGGGCTCGAACCCAGGTCATGAGTGTTACCAACAACTACGTTTACCACTGAATCGATCCACACGCGTTTAACATATAAGAACCAACAAATATTATAAAAGAACAATGGCCAGTTACTTAAAAACACGTGAAGAATTTGAATGACCCTATCACATCTTGCCACTTTATCATCTCCTTCGCTTGGTTTTATTTTCCTGAAACATATAAAACATTGGCAACGGTTTTCACACGTTGCCACAGGCATGATACAAGAAAATAGCGAATAGGCCATTAGGGCTCATAAATTGAGCGCGAGGGTGCCGTCTTCTTCGTCCAAACGCGTTGAATTCAATGGCTTTGGTCTCAGCCTCCAATTTTTCCTTATTTCAAAACCCCCAATTCGGAGCTTCCTGAACCCTAATGAACAACAATGGCATAATCGCGTATAATGCATAAAAATACAATTAAATCATTGGGTTAGCATCAGAATCAAATGACAAACATGAATCAAGCGTTAAAATTCACAAACAATGCATGAATTGAGATGCACGACTATGAAATATTTTGTGTACAGGTCCTGTTCGTTGTACCAATTCTTGGAGTTATGATGGATGATTTTGATTGGAATCGTTTCCAGACAACCCTGGCAAGCTAATGGAACAAGTTTGGAGGCTTGAATTGACCTGCAAGTGTGTTTTCAGTTATGGAGTTTTCTTGAAAAAATGCAAGTTTGGGCAAGGGTTTTCTGCGCAGCTTGACGGTCTTTTGAATTAGGGTTGTGATCTATGTATAAGTAAGAGTGAATTAGGTCAAGAATTCTGATCAAAATCCATGCATTGATGGTTTATGAGATTTGATTTTCTTCAAGATCTTTTACAATCTTTTTCCATGATATTTGATACCAAATCATGCCAAAACTTTCCCTAATTGATCATGCACGAATTTGAGTGTCCAATGAGAATAATTTCTGCACAAAAAGATTTTATTTCATTAGTTTTGTATTTTTCATGCATTTTATTTAATTAAATGAATTATAAATGATAAAAAATCCAAATAAATAAATAAAAATGGAGAAAAACTTCCCTTTGGGCCTAATGGTCGTGCACATGCTTGGGATAATGAATTATGGAAGAAAAATAGGCCCATTAGCAATTTTAGGTCATTTGAATTAATGTTGACTTTTCAAAATATCCAAAACTTTCCCAACTTCCACAAGGCATAACTTGCTCAATTTTTAAGCTTTGCTCATGTTCTTTGACATTTTGGAAAGGTCTTTGAGTCCTCTAACCAATGCCTTTGGTCCCATGTAATTTTGATTTACCAATCTCAAGTTATGGCCTTTGACTTAAAGTCCCTTTTTGTTGACTTTTGAAAATGACCTATAATGTTGAAATTGATAACTTTTTGTGAGAGCATTTCTTGGACTTGAAGTATGAAGATGAGTTGTAGGAAATGTCTTTCTCTTCAAAATAAGCTTTGGATGGAATTTTTCTGATAAACCATGTGAAAGTTATGCCCTGGTCAATTTACAGTTGACTTTTTCAACTGTCCAAATAAGGAAACTTTTGCATCTTGATGATTTTTGAGCCAAGCTTTGAGAATCATGATCAAGCATTGATCAAATGATGTTTGTGGCTTCAAAATGATATGTTGACCAAAAATTTGAACTTTTGACTGCCAAATGACCATTTTGCCCCTACAGTTGACTGTAGTGTAATTAGGGTTTTGACTGTGCAATTTTGTGCTGAAAGTCTTGGAACTTTTTATGAGGATGCTTGACCATATTTATAGGCATGTGGGACTTGATTGGACCCTTGGAAACTTCATTTTCTTGATCAGAACCAAAACCCTAATTTTGACTGTTTAGGATACCCTTGCACTGTGCAACCCTTGGGGAATTTTGAAGCATGCCTTGGCAATTTTTGGAAGAATATGGGAGGGCAAATTTTGGGGTACAACACTCGCCTCCTTCATGATTCTCAGAGAAGGGATATGGACTTAAATAGGCAGGACAACCTCTATACCATATACCAGAGAGTAGGGTGTTTCCTCTGTCGATGTTCGTGCTAAGGTGCGATAACCATGAAGAGCAAATGGTAACATCTCATGCCAATCTTTTTATGTCACAGTCATCTTCTGTATGATTTTCTTAATGTTCTTGTTAGCAGCCTCCACAGTGCCATTCATCTTCGGCCGATAAGGGGAAGAATTATGGTGCTGGATCTTGAACTGTTTATAGAGTTCGATGATCATCATGTTGTTGAGATTCATACCATTGTCAGTGATGATTCTCTCTGGCACACCGTACCGACAAATCAGGTTATGATTGATAAATCGCGCCACAATGTTCTTGGTAACAGTAGCAAAAGAGGCAGCTTCCACCCACTTCGTGAAGTAATCAATGGCCACCAGGATGAAGCGATGCCCATTGGACGCGGTAGGTATAATATCTCCGATCATGTCAATTCCCCATATTGCAAAGGGACAAGGAGCCATCAAGACGTTCAAAGGAACAAGAGGTACATGCACCTTATCATCATGGATCTGGCATTTGTGACAAGTTCGGGAATGCTGATAGCAGTCTGCTTCCATAGTATACCAATAGTATCCTGCCTGTAGGGTCTTTTTAGCCATGGTATGTCCACTCGAATGGGTTCTGAAGGTGCCTTTGTGTAGATATGTCATAATCCTCTCTGATTCACTCTTGTCTACACACCGAAGTAAAGTAGAGTCATGGTTGTGCTTGTAGAGGATTCCATTACTGAGGAAGAACTTCGCGGCGAACCTTCTCAAAAACTTCTTATCATTGACAAATTCTCACTCGGGATACACTTGAGCCCCGAGATATCTTTTCACTTCATAGAACCAAGGTTTTTCTGCTACTTCTTCAGTGTCTATCTCATAGCAGTATGCTGGTTCATCCAACCTCTCAATAGTTATCCGAGGAGCCTCGTTGTCCCACCTGACCTTGAACATAGAGGACATGGTAGCCAGCACGTCCGCTAATTGATTCTCTTCTCGTGGAAAATGTTCAAAGGTGACCTCTTCAAAGTGTTGAAGCAATGACATCACATGTTATTTGTATGGGATGAGATTCGGGTGCTTCGTATCCCAATCTCCTTTGATCTGACTTATCACCCAGGCTAAATCCCCGAAAATGCTCAAGAACTTTATCCTCAGGTTAATAACAGCTTTGAGACCCATGATGCATGCTTCATATTCTGCCATGTTGTTGGTACAGTTGAAGCATAATCGGGCAGTGAAAGGAGTATGACACCCTTCAGGAGATATAATTACAACACCCATGCCATTGCTGAGTGTGTTCGAGGCTCCGTCAAAAACCATAATCCATCGGGATCCTTGCTCAGGTCCTTCATCCGATCCAGGTTTTTCATAGTCAGACACCAGCATAATATTCTCGTCTGGGAACTCAAAATTCATGGACTGGTAGTCATCCATGGCCTGATGGGCCAAATGATTAGCTAATACACTTTCCTTGATTGCTTTCTGGATCGTGTATTGGATATCATATTCCGTCAAGATCATTTGCCATCTAGCTATTCTTCTGGAGAGGGAGGGCTTCTCAAAGATGTACTTGATCGGATCCATCTTAGATATCAACAAAGTAGTGTGGGTCAACATATACTATCTCAATCGGCGAGCAGCCCATGCCAAAGCGCAATAAGTTTTCTCGAGCAGTGAGTATCTTGTCTCACAGTCGGTAAACTTTTTGCTAAGGTAGTATATTATGTGCTTTTTTTCGACCAGACTCGTCATGCTTCCCCAACACACACCCCATTAAATTGTCTAACACTGTTAAGTACATTATCAAAGGTCTTTCTTCAATCAGAGGCATCAAAATTGGTGGTTCTTGAAGGTATTCCTTGATTCTTTTGAAGGCAGTCTGACATTCGTCATTCCATTTTACCACTTGATCTTTCTTCAGGAGCTTGAAGATTGGCTCACAAGTAGAAGTTAAATGGCAAATGAACCTGGAAATGTAATTTAGTCATCCCAAGAATCCTCTGACCTCCTTCTCAATGCTAGGAGCCGACATCTCTTGTATAGCCTTCACCTTTGTAGGGTCTACCTGAATTCCCTTGTCACTGACAATGAAACCTAGCAGTTTATCAGACCTTACCCTGAAGGTGAACTTTTTGGATTCAACCTTAGCTTGTATGTATTCAACCTATCAAACAACTTTTGTAAATGATCAAGGTGCTCTTCCTCAGTTTGAGACCTGGCTATCATGTCATCCACATATACCTCTATCTCATGGTGAATCATGTCATGAAACAAGGCAACCATGGCTTGCTGATAGGTTGCCCTAGCATTCTTTAATCCAAATGGCATCACTTTGTAGCAGAAAGTGCCCCATTGTGTGACGAAGGTTGTCTTCTCCATATCTTCGGGTGCCATCTTGATTTGATTGTAACCAGATAAACCATCCATGGAGGAAAAGATCTAGTGTTGCACGGTGTTGTCAACCAGGACATCAATGTGGGGGAGCGGAAAGTCATCTTTGGGGCTTGCCTTGTTCAGATCTCTGTAGTCCACACACATCCGTACCTTACCGTCTTTTTTAGGCACTGGCACCACATTGTCAACCCATTGAGGATAGATGTGACAACTAAGAAACCAACGTTGAACTGCTTAATAACCTCTGCTTTGATCTTCTCTGACATTTCAAGGCGCATGCGACATACCTTCTACTTTACCGGAGGGAAATCTTATTTGGTTGGAAGACGGTGAACCATAATATCCATATCTAGTCCTGGAATGTCTTCATATGACCAGGCAAAGATCTCGACATAGTCATGCAACATTTTTATCAACCGCTGTTTGACATTAAGCTCCAGATTTGCGTCGATCTTGACTTCTTTTCTGTCTACCTCTGTGCCCAAGTTTATTGTCTCAACTGGCTCTTCATGAGGCTGTATAGCCCTCTCTTCATGTTGTAACACCCTAACAAGTTCTCCAAGTACCTCACAATCTTCCTCCCCTTCGTCCTCAGCTTGGTTGATCGAATTTTCGAAGTTATAACTGGCAATAGCAGAACTGTTATCAATGAGATCCAGAGTGGATATGGATCTGCAGTTTGATACGTGACTGTTTGTAAGAGCATAGCTGTATAGCCAAAGCGAGAGTAGAAAAGAGAGACAAAGAGCGCAAAATTTGTATGCATAAACGTCCAATGCTTTTCCATATGAAAATAGAACATGATAACCCTCACAAATAAACCGATGTGCCCCGGGTAAGATACATGGCCATAAAGTTATATTGTTTATTACATATCCAAAAAACAAGAAATACAATTACTTCTGAACAAAAGTAATTGGTACAAAATCCTTTTCCGTCCAGTTACTGGGTCCACGTAGGGAAGATCCATTTGTCCATGTCATTATCATCGTCTCCGTCTTCTACATCGTTGACCCCGTGATTACTAATTCCTAGGGGAGATCTTCCAGCACGAGCACGTCGAACAACCCTTTGAGCCCCTGAAGAGAAACCCAAACCAAATTTATCAGACTTGTAAGAAATATCAGGGAGTTAACCTCAGATGGTAGACCCACCTTCTTCGACAACCGCTTTTTCATCCTTGAGAGAGGCCATCTTCAAGGGAGGTCTAGTGATCTTTGGCACATTGATAACAATTTCAGTTACAGCCAAAGTTTGAGGTACCTCTTCAAAATTCTGGCACGGAGTCTCGATGAACTCAC
This sequence comes from Vicia faba, assembly GCA_948472305.1. Classification (NCBI taxonomy): domain Eukaryota; kingdom Viridiplantae; phylum Streptophyta; class Magnoliopsida; order Fabales; family Fabaceae; genus Vicia; species Vicia faba. The sequence goes on from OX451739.1 coordinate 751,969,038, forward strand.
CATCCATTTCCATATATCTGAAGGAATTCAGGTGACTGGCCATGTATTCTTATTCTCTGCGTACAATGACAATTTTCCCTTTGACCGGGTATTTCATCATCTGATGCAGAATGGATGTAACAGCTCCAGCCCCATGTATCGAAGGGAGACCCAACAAATAAGAACAAGATGGCCTAATATCCATCACGTAGAAGCTAGAGCCTAAAGTCTGAGAACCAACCTCGATGGGGACGTCAACCTCCCCATGCACCATTCTCTTTGATCCGTCAAAAGCCCTCACTACAATATGCTGGGTTTCAAAGTCAAGCCTTCACAGTCTAGTGTATCTAGAGCATTCTTAGGCTTCATATTTAACCAGTATCTACAAGGACATGGGCCAAATTGGTGCCCTTGCATTCGATAGAGACATGTAACGCATCATTGTGCTTCCTCCCTCTAGGGGTCAAATCAGCATCAGAAAAGCCCAAACCATTATCGGCCGTCAAACTGGCCACACAATCTTCAAATTGGTCAACAGAAGTTTCCTAGGGCACATGGGCAGTTTTTAGAAACTTCACCAAAGCCTTCGCATGAGCTTCGGAGCACAACAACAAGGCTAGCATAAAGATCTTTGAAGGGGTCTGCCCCAACTGTTCGACCACATTGTAGTCGCTTTTCTTGAAAAATTTTAGAATTTATTCCATCTCCTTCTTGGAAGCCTCTGAAATAAATATTGACTGCGCCTTCGTCTGGACAGGCTCAATCAATATGTATTTGCTCCGAGTCTCGGTCGACTCGGTGATAGGGGTGTCAGCAGGGGTAATCATAGGGATTGTAGTAGTAGTTTTAACGAGAACAAAAGTAGGAATGATCACCGGACTGATGACAACTTTCAGAGGAGAAATCTCAGGGAAGAACACTCTTCCACTTTTGGTTATTTTGCTGGTTCCCACAATGTTGACAATGTCGGGATCAACATTCTCAGAAACCTGGTCTTCATCAGCCAGCCAATCTTGCTTGACACCGTGGTAGTAGACGTCACCCCCACAGTTCCAAGGAACAGTTTTATCTGAGGAGTATGGTATTGGCCCTGGCACAGTGATTATCAGCGGAGTAATCTTCGGAACAAATGTAATCCTGATGGGTCTTTTGGTGGAGACCCCGGGAGGATTGGCAGAAATGGTTATTATTGAAATATCCTTGCATAGAATGGTTGGAACGGGAGTCTTCTCAAACAAAATCTCTCCAACATCCATCAGGCGCTGAACACCTTCCTTCAACAAATGACAACCAGTTAGTAGAGATAAACAGAAGTGGCAACCTCCGCCATAACCCAGAAATAAACCGGCCTTCAACAAGTTCCACTTAATGGTCATAAGCGGAGTAACAAGCTCTTCAACAGTGGTAACAAACATATCATCTTCAATAGCGTTAACACCACGACCGTTTTTGGGCATAGGAACAGTGATAACATTTGGCATCTCAGGGGCGTCAAACTCAATCTCCTTCGCCTCAAGAAGGTCTTGTACTTTGTCTTTCAAAGCCCAGCAGTCATTTGTATCATGATATGGACTTTCCAAATGATAAGCATAACAGGAATTTAGATTGTAGCGGGGAGAGGTAGTGTTGGGATTCTTCAGCGCTTCCCACAAGGTTACCAGATTGGATCTCAACAAATGGGGAAAAACTTGGGCTAGAGTCATATTTATCCGGGTGGATTGTCTTACCGGCCTTTCAGTTCTTTGCTGATTATTCCTCTATTTAGTGCGTTCAGGCTTAGGGATCATGACAACCCCTACTATTGGACGGTGTTCAGTTCTATCATGACTCAGTTGATGGTGCAGAACACTAACCTCTTTCTTCCAAGCGAATGATTTTCTCACGACACTAGAGGATGCATCCTTTTGGATATTCCCATTCTTAATTCCAGCTTCCACTCTCTCCCCTATCAAGATTAATTCAGTGAAGTCGTCCGAGGAACTTCCAATTAGATGATTAAAGAAAGGACCAGACAGGGTACCCAAAAACATGTCCACTAACTCCCTATCAGACAGGGGAGGCTGGACACTTCCTTCTAAGTCCCTCCACTTCTGAGCATAGTGTTTGAAACCCTCGCTCGAACCCATAGCCATACTCTGGAGTTGAGTACGGGTGGGAGGAAGGTCTGCATTATACTGATACTACTTATAAAAATCAGCGGCCAAGTCTTCCCAATTATGGATGTTTGCCCTCTCCAGCTGATAAAACCAATCTAGCTGAGTTCCGGATAGACTATCCTGAAATAAATGGACCTATAAGTCTCTGTCAATAGTGTGAGGATGTATCTTCCTCACATAAGATCGGAGGTGCATCTTGGGACACAAACCCCCATCGTACTTAGCAAACACTGGTGCCTTGAACTTTGGAGGAATAAAAATCCCAGGAACCAAACCCAACTCTTCAAAGTCCAGCCTGGGAACTTTCTGAATCTCCATTGCACTCAGACGCTCTTCCAGCTATTTGTACTTTTCGTCAGCCAGAGGATACTGCTCTTCATTATAATCAATATCATTATCAGATTCCCCCGGACTAGGGTCTTCCTCTCTTGTCTCACATTCTTGGTTCTCTCCTTCCTTGGATGAAGAGGTCAGATCAACCATTTGCTTTAACGATCCTTGAATCTTCTTCCAAGATTTACCACACGAGTTGTCCTTCTTGGCTTCTTAGCTTTGTCTTTAACAACCAGGGCTTTCAGTTCCTCCTGCCCTTTGTCTAGAGCCATGATCATCTATTGGAATTGTGTATTCTGAGTCTGTAAGTCTTTCACAGTTTGTTCTAGAGCCATTTCTTTTACTTGCTGAAATAAACAGTGAAGAAGATGAGAAACCTACTATGAAACCTGTTTATGCGATGATATGTATGACATGTGTATGAAATGATTTCAAGGATTTTGGGAAATTTAAATTTTCAAACCAAAATGAAACGAAGATTTTATTAGTAGAATTCAAAATACAATTTCCTTTTAGGTGTTTCAATTGAAGATTCTAAGAACTAAAAAAAATCAGGTTTCCCATGGGCGCTTCCTCTTTGCACCGAGATAGACATTGAGGCTTCTTTCCTCATGAAGTTTCTTCGTGAGCTCTAAAACCTTATTCTCCTGGGCATAGAACTGGTCCCTATAAGTATCCCTCTCCTTCTTCAGCTGAATCCAGGACTTCTGTAATTCTTCAAGATCAGTGGGAATATTAGGATGAAGAACCGTATAAGGAATATCCCCTTCAGTAATGGGCTCCATAATCACTGGTAAGATGGCTACATATGGCATCATAAGATTCTGAGCACGAGCTCATATCCATTGGAGACAAGGTTCCATAGGAATGGAAGTCTTTGGTCTAAAAGTCCTGATGTGAAATCTGTTTACCATGCCTGAAACTCGTATGAACCTATGGCGATACTCTTGAACATCATCCTCATAGTTAAACACAATGCCCTGGATAAGCATCTCATGTAGACCATCCCTTCGAGCATAACTGAATTGTTGCAGAGCAAGAGAAGGATTATAGGTTATGCCTCTTGTGATACGGTGGGATAACTGACTTGGGTGTTTTGCGTTCGATTGCAAATGTTGCGGTTAGCAAGAGTCGCCACTGACTTTTCTTTTATCCAAAAGGAAAGGTGAAAAAAGCACATGAAAGACCTTTGAGATTATTTCTTGAGTTCAAGGGGTAGATTATGAAAAGGGAAGGTATTAGCACCCTTTTCATCAATGGTTTTCCACGGGCTCTAAGTTACTCGCTAGATCACTTGCTTTTGTTTGATATTGTGCTTTTGTGTGGTTTTTGAAAGTATTTTGTAAAGAGGCCTTTGTTTAGGCGAACTTTGTAATGATTCTCATTCGTAAGAATGTATACAAAGATGTTAATCTTTTGAAAATGTTTTCAAGTTTGAAAGAGGTTTTGAAAGTGTAGGTGATTGTTTTTGAAAATAGCAAGGAGGTTTTGTTTTTGAAATTGAGCAAGTAATTAGGAGCATTCTACTTACTCAAAAGTCTTTCATGTTCATTTCCTATTTCCTTTGACATTTTTATCTTACCATTGATTTGGTAAGTAACCCTATCTTTGGATGTAAACGGGACGGGCGTGGGTCATCGTATAACCATAATTAGCAATATTGCAAGGTATCTTAGCATTCTCTTTAGGGACTAAGATCATTTGAAAGGAAACATGGATAGCTCATCGAGGGACTATGATCTTTGTATTTTACTTGTTTTTGCTAAGACACCTCACATGCGTAATATGGACATTTAGTAAGGCAACCAAGTGGATTTACCCTAGGGGTGCTTGTGTGCAAGTGTATTGTTTTCATGCTTGGTTTTGTCTTTGATTAGGGTTTTCTAATTGTTTGGTTTTAGTCTTTCCATACAAACCCTAGTTATTAACATTTGTATATAAAGCAATAAATTGCGGAATTTAAAATTACTACGCTATTACAATACTTGTGGGAGGGGGTGTACAAATTATAAATGGGGATTGCAAGAAAATAAAACCTAATTACCTATTACAATCATATTGAACTTGGACAAGGATTTAATAAATAATATACAAAAATGAATAAATATACAAGAATGTAAAATATGAAGAAAATGGATGTTTGTTGGATTTTTTAGAAAGAAAGGGTTTTGTTTTAACCTAATTAACTAAAGAAAAATAATTAATTAAATAATAATAAGTAAACCTAAATTTACTAGGAAAAAAATTTAAATAAAACCCTAATCTAAATATTAATTTAAAAAAAGAAATTAAGTTCATGAGAAGAATAATTTTTTTGGTATTTTGTCTTTAAAAATAATTTATAGTATTATAAAATATTTTTTGATCTTTTTTGGTTTTAAAATAAAATATCTTAAGAAGATAACTAAAACCCTAGTTTTTTTTAATTAAATTTACAAAACCAATTAGCAAAAATAAATAAAGTAGGATTAAATAAAATAATTTTTTGTGTAAAAAATAAATAAACTATATTAAAATATAAATCTCATGTTTTTTTACAATTTTTTTGATTTTTTTAATATTAAATAAAATATTTAAGAAAACAAATAAATAAAAAAAAGAAAAAAAAGAAAATAAATAGGCCAGGGTGTGAATAGCCAGCAGGGGGTCAACAACAAGAAAAAAAACATAAAGGCCCAAGGGAGGCCCAGCGCTGCCAAAAAAAGAGTCAGAATGCAAAACATATGAAAAATCCAAAAGGGTACCACTGTGGCTCGAACCCAGGTCCATATAGTCACAGACGCACGCTTCTACCACTGGGGTGGCTATACATCCGTTTATATAATCAAAACAATAAATATATGATAGTAAACAAGTCCATGGCTTGAACTTCTTCTTCAACCTCACGTCCAGCCAGAGCCTCTGTATCTTGTTCAATTCTAAAAAAAAATGAAAAATGTAAACAGAAAACTTGTAGCAAATTTTCTCACGATTTCAGAAATGCAAAGCAATAAAATTATAGATTAAAGACAAGCATGAATTTTAATGGCCCTAATCTAAACCCTAAAATCTCAAAAACTTCAATCTTAAAATTCTCTAAGCTTAAGAAAAATTAATGAAAACTATGGACATGGTTAGCTTTAGGGCAATGATATCAACATTTTTCATTCATAAATAAACCATTAAGGATGCCTGTATGAAAAGTTCCAAAGTCAGAAAACTTACCTTGCAAGAAGGTATCGGGTTTGGAGTTTAAGTAGCTTTCAGTGAATTCCAATGATTGGATTAGCTTCCTCAAGTTCCCAGGAAGCTAATGGGATGCTTAGCTTAAGCTGAAAGTGCCTGAGGAGTTCTGGAGAAGTCAAGGTGCAAGGTGTTGTTTTTGAAAATGGTGGATGATGATGGAGGTGTTACAGTGGTGCTGCAGGTGTTGGGATTGTTTGTATATTTTGTTTAGAAGCTTCTGAAAGTAAAGGTCCAAGAAACGCACGAGCAAATTTGGAGATTGGATTCAAAACTCAGAAATGACAAGTTTTGAAGTGTTTTTGGTGATTCTGTGTTCTAGGTGTTTTCAGGGCTTAAGAATGCGTGGGATTTGTGGCAAATGGCTTGTGTATGTATAAGCAAAAGGTCTTGAAGGGTTTTGAAAGTCAGAAGTACAAGTTACAAGCTATTGCTATCTTACTTAATTTTCAAAAAGTGGTAAAACAAGTTTCAAGGGGAAGTACAAGCATGGGATGCGTGATTGTAAGTGTCTAACAAGTTTCTTATGAGTTACGGGACTTGTATTATCAGAAGAGAACAAGTGCAAGGCTCAAGAACAAGTTTTGTGCAAAAAGCCACTTTAACAAAAATGGCAATATGCACTTTCTTCCCAAAATAGATATAAAGCATGACGTTATATTGAATGCTTGGAATGAGACCTCTAACAGTTGTGCAAGCAATTAATTATGGAGTGTATAACAAGTTTGAGGCCTGCAAAGTAGAGGTAATGCAGCATAAGTTTGAATTTTGAATTTGTTCATCACAAAATGACTTGTAATTCAAGTGATAAAACCCTAACTTCATCTCTTCGGTTCTCCCTACTCAAAAATGAACTCAAGGAGTTCTTAGACATTTTGGAAAGCTCGTAATGTGCTCTAAAACCAATCTTTGAATCACTTTTGAAAATTACCCTTTGAACTATATGAAAAAGTGCCATGAAGTTGGGTCAAAATCCTGACCAAATTAGGGCAAAATTTCACTAAGTGTTTTGTTTCATGACCATGTGTTCTTAAAATTATAACTTGAGATCCAAGCAATTTTGGAAGGAGTTGTGTAAAGAAATGTTGTAGATTTCATGGAGATCTACATATTCCATGTTGAAAGTTTCTTTTCAATCATCTTGCAATCATGGTGAAAATTTTGATCAAAGTTATGAAAAAATAAGAAATTTCCAACACTTAGAAAAATTTCTAAGTTTAGAAATTTTAACTTTTCAAAATGAAATCTTGAATTTTTGATTTCTTGATGAACAAGTGTCATATTTTAACATGCTTTGATGAATTGTGATCTTTTACATTTGATTTTGACCAAAATGTCAAAGTTTGACTTTTTAGTATACATTTGACTTTTGATCAGTTGACTGAAAATTCATCTGTCAATCCATTGGGCTTGGGCAATGTTTTGAGCCATGTCATTAGGTAAAAATTATTCAATTTGACTCTTGAGATCATGCCTTAAACCAATGGATCATTTGCTAGGTCAAAAATCAGAAATTGCCCTTTCCTAATTAAAACCCTAATTTTGACCATTTTGCCCTTTTGAAGATTTGATCAAATTTCTTGATAAATTATGGTCCAAACTTGATCAAATGATACATATGAGTTTAAAATGTTGATGTGGATCATAAATTCTGGTGCTTGACTAAAAATTGGCCATAGTTGACTTTTTTCCCAATACAGTTGGTTTTTAGGTCAACTGCTCAATTGACTGAGCAAAAGTGTGATCCAAAGCTTGAAACTTGACATGAGTAATCTTGAAGGTCCATAATAATCCATGAAAGTCATATGGGGCATTGGAAGTTCAAATATCCTTGTGCAATCTCAAACCCTAATTTTGGTCATCAATGCTTAAGGAGGTGTCTTGAGCTGATCAACCCTAATGCAGTCTTGAGTCAAAGGAGATCTTGTGAGAAAATTCTTGATAAGTGTGAGGGAAAATTTTGGGGTACAACATCTGCCCCTGTTCAATCTTCTTAAGCCTGAAGAGTTAGATTGGCGAGTTTTTTCCATTCGTGACTCGAAGGTGGAAGATGATTGGACATTAGAGTGCCCAGAAATTTGCACTCAGTGATGTGATGGTTGATGGTATAGGGAATAGGCTTAAAAATTCCATTTTGAGGGATGATGGAAAGTTGTTAGAGATGGGCTTGTAGATGCCATCCAGAAATGATTGATGAACCATATTTGTAAGCTGAATCTGAATGAGTATCAGAATGGAATTCGTGTCTGGAGCGTATCTGAACTGTATCTGAAGATTGAATCTGAATGAGTATCAGGATGGCATCCGTGTCTGGAGTGTATCTGAACTGTATCTAAAAGTTGAATCTGAATGGGTATCAGGATGGCATACGTGTCTGGAGCATACCTGAATTGTATCTGAAAGTTGAATCTGAATGAGTATCAGGATGGCATCCGTGTGTGGAGCGTATCTGAATTGTATCTTAAAGGCCTTTGAACATTGTTAATGGTAGCTTTTGATTAACCTTGTCCTGAAAAGAGTAAAATGTTAGCTAATATGAAATGTCATGTTATATGAAATGCATGGTATAATGAGATTGTGATACATGCATTCGTGTTATCAATGTTTATGATATATGGATGCGATGTATGCATATGTGAGCTAATCTGCTGCACTGCTTATTTGAATTGGGGAAAATAAATCCTCGACTGCTGCTGAGGATACGGAGTGAAAGTCTTCATGTTTTGAAGTGTTTATGAATTCCATCTTAGATAAATAAACTCTGTTGTAAGGGAAACGTTGTGTACTGCTTGTGAAATCCTGTTGGGAATTCTTGAGAAATTTGGCGACTTCTAACGGGGAGTGATAACTGGAAGTTTTGTTCCGCTGGGGATTAAACTGCACACTGCGGGGGATATTATGGAATAACTTAAAGATATTGCCCTATCTCTTAAATCCATTAGTGATTGTCTTTCTATTTTGTTCATTTGGAAATGGTAGTTACGTTCAAATGCATATGTTCAAAAATAAATCATTGGACGTTTTCATAAACAAACACAAGAGTAAATAAAAACAGATAGTTTTGCACTTTCAAAGGGATATCTTTGTATTGACTTTGAGTAAGTATTTTTGTACAATGAGATAACCATTCTAGTAAGAGAATTCCGTCGTAAAAAAAAAAGAAAATTTGATACAAAGAAAAGATAGATATGTGAAATAATCTCATGGGGTTCCCATTCTGCTATAGCCTTCGTGTCTCTGAGCATCTTATCTATTTGTTGCCTTGTCCAAAGCTGATTGAATTGATCAGAACCGTCGAGTTTACAGGTTGTCCGTAAGGTGATCCAACAGGACATTGTCGTACGCTTTAATTCCCTAACTTTTGCCTGGACCGCCCTTTCGGGTTTTCAGTCCACCGGGATACCCTTTTTTTCCCAAGCCGCCCTTTCGGGTTTTCAGCTTGTCGGGTGTACATATTTTTTTGTTTTATCCTTAATTTTTGCCCGAACCTTTTTGGTTCGTCGGGATGCCCTTGTTTTGCCTAGGTGTGTCAACCTAGCGGGTCTCTTATGTGTATTATCTTTTGACTATGTCCGTGTTCATGGGGTGCGGCAGGTCGTCGCCATCCATGGTGGTCAAGATCATTGTTCCACCAGAGAATATGATTTTGATCACAAATGGTCCTTCGTATGTAGGAGTCCATTTGCCTCTGGGATCACCCTGCGGTAGTATGATACATTTGATCACCAAATCACCGACTTGATACACTTGGCGTCTGACCTTTTTGTTGAAAGCATTGATCATCCGTTTTTGATACATTTGACCATGACAGGCAGCAGTAAGTCTTTTCTCATCAATCAAGTTCAGTTGATCAAGTCGAGTCTGGATCCAATCTTCTTCATTCAGCCCTGCATCCTTCATGATTCTCAGAGAGGGGATCTAGACCTCAATAGGCAAGACAGCTTCCATGCCATATACTAGAGAGTAAGGTGTTGCCTCGATTGATGTGCGCGCTATGGTACGATAACCGTGGAGAGCTAGTGGTAGTATTTTGTGCCAGTATTTGTATGTGACTGCCATTTTCTGTATGATCTTTTTGATGTTCTTATTTGCAGCTTCGACAACACCATTTATCTTGGGCTGGTAAGGGGAAGAATTGTGATGTTGGATCTTGAATTTCTCACACAAGGAGGTGATCATAGTATTGTTAAGATTCGTACAATTGTCTGTGATGATCCTCTCCGGGATACTATAACGACATATGAGATTCTGCTTGATGAACCAGGCGACAACATTCTTGGTAACGAAAGCGAAAGAAGCCGCCTCAACCCACTTTGTGAAATAGTCAATGGCCACCAAAATGAAATGGTGTCCATTAGAGGCGGTTGGATTTATTTCCCCAATCATGTAGATGCCCCACATAGCAAAGGGCCAAGGAGCCGTCAGGACATTCAGAGGAACCAGAGGTACATGCACGTTGTCAGCATAAATTTGAAACTTGTGGCAGGTTTGAGAGTGTTGATAGCAATCTGCTTCCATAGTAGACCACTAATAGCCTTCCCGTAGGATTTTCTTTGACATCGTATGCCCACTGGAATGGGTGCCAAAAGTGCCTTCATGTAACTCAGCCATGATCTTTTCCACTTCAACCTTTTCTACGCATCGAAGTAACACAGAGTCATGGTTGCGTTTGTAGAGAATGCCATTACTAAGGAAGAATTTAGCAGAGAATCTCCTTAAGAACTTCTTATCATTGACTGAAGCTCCTTCCGGATATTCATGAGCTTCGAGATACCTCATGACTTCGTGAAACCAAGGTTGGTCCACTACTTCTTCAGTATTAATCTCATGACAGTGAGCTGGTTCATCCATTCGTTCAATGGTGATCTGGGGGCCTCGTTATCCCATTTAAGTTTAAACATGGATGACGTTGTGGCTAGTGTGTCTGCTAGCTGATTTTCTTCTCTCTGGAAATGCTCGAAGGTAATATTCTCAAAGTGTGGGATCAATGTCAACACATGTTCTTTGTAAGGGATAAGGTTAGGGTGTTTTGTGTCCCATTCCCCTTTGATCTGGCTAATGACCAAAGTTGAATCTCCGAATACATTTAAGGATTTGATCCACAAGTCTATGGCAACTTTGAGACCTAAAATGCACGCTTCATATTCTGCCATGTTATTTGTACAATTGAAGCAGAGTCTTTCCGTAAAGGGAGTATGACATCCTTCAGGAGATATGAGTACATCACCTATACCATTGCCGAGTGCATTGGACGCCCCATCAAAAACCAGGGTCCATCGGGACCCTTGTTCAGATCCGTCATATGGTATGAATTCTTCATAGTTGTTTACCATCATGATGTCTTCATCTGGGAATTCGAACTTCATGGACTTGTAGTCCTCTACAGCTTGATGAGCAAGGTGATCAGCTAGTACATTGCCCTTTATTGCTTTCTGGGTAGTATACTGTATGTCATATTCTATCAGGATCATCTGCCATCTTACTATTCTCCCAGAGAGGGTAGGTTTCTCGAAGATGTATTTTATTGGATCCATTTTAGATATCAATAAGGTAGTATGGGTCAGCATATACTATCTTAGCCGGCGAGCAGCCCATGCCAGAGCGCAGCAAGATTTCTTGAGAAGTGAATATCTTATTTCACAGTCGGTAAAATTTTTGCTCAGGTAATAAATAACATGGTATTTTCGACCAGACTCATCATGCTGCCCCAGCACATACCCCATTGAATTTTCTAAAACAGTTAGATACATGATCAATGGTCTTCCCTCGACTGGTGGCATCAAAACATGAGGCTCTTGAAGGTACTCTTTGATCTTGTCTAAAGTAGTTTGGCACTCGTCATTCCACTTGACTACTTGATCTTTCTTCAGTAATTTGAAGATTGGTTCACAAGGGATAATATCCATTACATAAAAATTTGAATAAATGTTTGGGTTCCAACTTTTATGGGGATGTCCACTTCCCCATGCACCATCCTTTTTGAGTCGTCGAAGGCCCTCACTACTATGTTGCTAGGTTCCAAGGTCAATCCTTCACAGTCAAGCCTATCAAGAGCCTTTTTAGGCAACACATTCAAAGACGAACCAGTGTCAACCAAGACATGAGCTAGAGTCGTGCCCCTGCATTCGACTGAAACATACAATGCCTCGTTATGCTTCCTTCCCCTTGGCATTAAATCAGTATTTAAAAAACCTAAACCATTATCTGCAGTCAAGCTGGATATGCAGTATTAGAACTAATCGGCAGATGTTTCTTGGGGTACATGGGCATTTTTAAGGAATTTTACCAAGGCCTTTGCATGAGCCTCAGAACATAACAATAAAGCTAGCATGGAAATTTTTGATGGAGTCTACCCCAGTTGCTCGACTATGTTGTAGTCGCTCCATTTTATAATATTTAGAATTTCCTCCATCTCTTTTCGGGAGGTCTCAGGGATAGCTACTGATTGTGCCTTCGTCCAGACAGGCTCAACCAAAATAGCTTTGCCTCGAGTCTCGGCTGACTCGGTAGTAGGAATGTTAGTAGGGGTGATAACATGGAGTACAACAGTTTTATCAGTAGGAGTATTAGCAAATATGATTGCAGGACTGGGAATAGCCTTTGGAGGAGCAACAACAACAAGAATGATTACAGGTCCAGAAACAACTTTTGGAGAGAAAACCTATCCACTTTTGGTTATCTTACTAGTCCCTGTGATATTACTAATATTGGAGTCAACTTTCTCAGAACTTGAATTTTCAGCAGCTGGCCAATCTTGCTTGATACCGTGATAGTAGACATCACCTCTATAATTCCATGGGATGGTTTTGTCTGACGAATACAAGATTGGTCCAGGCATTGTAATTATCAATGGAGCTACTTTAGAAACTGATGTAATTCTAACAGGTCTTTTGGTGGAGATCCTGGAAGAATTGGCGGAAATGGTCAATATGGAAACATCATTATAAGAAACAGTTGGAATAGAAGTCTTCTCGAACAAAATCTACTTGCCGTCTATTAGGCATTGAACGCCTGCTTTTAACAAATGACAGTTGGTTGGTGAGGATAAACAGAACTGACAGCTTTCATCACAGCCTGGGAATACACCGGTATTCAACAAGTTCTTTTTGATAGTTAGGAGTGGGGTCACAAGTTCATCAACCAAAGTAACAAACATATCTTCCTCAACGGGGTTGACATTACGGTCGTTCTTAGTCATAGGGGCAGTGATGACATTGGGGATTTCTGGCGTATCGAATTCAATCTCTTTGGCTTCAAGAAGGTCTTGTACCTTGTTCTTCAGAGCCCAACAGTTGTTAGTGTCATGGTCGAGACTCTCAAAATGGTATGCACAACGGGCATTAGGATGATAATGAGAAGAGGTTGTGTTAGGATTCTTTGGAGCCTCTTTCAAAGTCACTAGATTGGATCTTAAAAAATGTGGCAATACTTGTGATAATGTCATATTAATTTGGGTGAACTGTCTGACTGGTATTTCCATTCTTGGCTGGTTGCTTCTTTGCTAAGCAGGCGCAGGTTTAGAAATCATGACAGCCCCCATCATTGGACGGCGTTCAGTCTTATCTTGATTTCTCTTAGGATATACAACAACTTCTTTTTTTCCAATGAATGGTTTTCTTACAGCAACAAATGATGCATCTTTTTTAATCTTCCTATTCTTTATCCCGGCTTCCACTCTTTCTTCAGTCAATATCAATTCGGTAAAACCTGCCGAGGAACTCCCAATCAAGTGATTAAAGAAAGGACCAGACAGGGTGCCCAAAAACATGTCTATTAACTCTCTTTCAGATAGGGGAGGATGGACTCTTCCTGCTAAGTTCCTCCATTTTTGCGCGTAGTCCTTGAAGCCTTCACTTGAAACCATGGCCATACTCTGGAGTTGAGTACCGCTGGGAGCAAGATCAGCATTGTATTGGTATTGTTTGTAAAAGGCAGCGGCCAGATCTTCCCAATTATAAACATTGGCTCTTTCTAGCTGGTAAAACCAATCAAGTTGAGTTCCGGACAGACTATCTTGAAAGAAGTGTACCCATAAATCCTTGTCAGTGGTATGAGGCTGGATTTTCCTCACATAGGACCAGAGATTCATTTTGGGACATGAAACTCCATCGTATTTGGCGAACACCGGTGCCTTGAATTTTGGAGGAATTACAATCCCAGATACTAACCCAAACTCCTTAAAGTCCAATCTAGGGACTTTTTGAATTTGCATTGCACTTAACCGTTCTTCCAGATGCTTATACTTGTCGTCGGCTGGAGGATATTGTTCTTCAGAATAATCTACTTCTTCCTCTTCCTCTTCTGAATCTGGCTGGGCAACTGCTTCCTTGCCTTTCCCATCTTGATTGTCTTTCTCACCAGATGATGTTGTAAAGTCTAGGGTCCTTCTTGCTTGACTTTGGAATATTCTTCCCATTTTTATAACTCCGATTATTTTCTTTGTCTTCTTCTTTTTCTCTTCAACCAGCAAGGTCTTCAACTCTTTTTGTACTTTGGCTAGAGTTAAGAACATCTGTTGAAACTGAGCATTTTGTGCTTGGAGGTCCTTCGCCGTTTGCTCGAGATCCATCTTACTGAAATAAATAGTAGAAAGATGAGTAGACTTGTTGCAAGAAACCTTCTTATGTTATGATGAATGGTAGATGCATATGCAATGATTTCAAGGATTTTAAAGATTCAAATTTGTTTTAGACAAAAAAGGAAACACACGTTATATTAATAAATTATAGCTTGAGTACATCAATGCCTCTTTGGGCAAAACAATACAAAAACTCTAAGATAAAAAGGTAGTACGCATCCTCTTTGGTGCAATGTAGGCATTCAGAGTCCGTTCCTCATGAAGTTGCTTAGTGAGTTCCAAAACCTTCTTCTCGCTAGCGTAGAATTGGGCTTCCAAAGTGTCTCGCTACCCCTTGAGTTTTATCCAATATCTTTGTAAGTCTTCAAGAGTGGTGGTCATGTCAGGATGCATGGTATTGTACGGAACATCTCCTTCCATAACACGCTCAATGATTACCGGGAGAATGGAAGGATAAGGCATCATAAGACTCTGAGCACGAGTTCGTACTCATTTGAGGTAAGGCTCAAGAGGGATGGAATTTGTATGCCCTAATGTCTTGCTATCTACCTTGTTCAACATCCTCAAAGCTCGGATAAATCTCTGGCCATGAACTTGATCGTCGTTCTCGTAGTCAAATACCAAACCTTGGATGAACATCTCATGTGGGTCATCCCTTCGGGCGTAACCAAACTGTCTCAAGGCTAAGTAGGGGTCGTAGGTGATACCTACTCTAATGCCAAGTAAAGGTACATTAGGGAATTATCCATAAAGGTCGACAATAGTAACATTCTCTATGGACCGGGAACACCAATGGATGTCTGAATGTTTGAGCGTCATCAACCTTTGTGACCATCTTGAACCTTGCTCGTTCTTCAATACAGATTAGGGAAGATGAAAAGTAAACCATCTTGCCAAGAGAGGAGTGCAACACATAAGGATACCTCTTTTCCTCATAGTGCAAGTGTGAAAAGAATGTAGGATATCACCTAGAAAAGTATGCACCGGGTTACGAGACATGAAGATCTTGACGGTGTTCAAATCTATGAGTTGGTCAGGATTTGGAACCAAAACCATCCCATAGATGAGGAGAGCCACAATTTCTTCAAAAGCTTGCAAATCTAAAGAGTTCCAACAGTTTTGGGCTTTCTCAAACAAGAACTTTGCTAGGAAACCCTTGACACCACTCCTTATTTCCCAATTGGTCGTGACATCAGATGATTTCAAGTGTAGAGCTTGAGCAATCTCTTCTGGATTTGGATCTCTTTTTGTACCGTTGAAAGGTAGTTGATTTAGAATGGGAATCCTCAAGAGTTGGGAGAATTCTTCCAAAGTTGGCACAAGTTGATAATCGGGAAATGTGAAGCAATGGTGTAAAGGATCAAAGAACTGAAAGAGAACCTTCATCATGTCTTCATCAGTGTTGGAGGTGACCATGTTTAGTAGGCGATCATGTCTTTCGGTAAATGGATAGTTTTCAGGAATCCTTGACGCTAGCTCCTTAAGTTGAGGAGGGATCCTTACAAGATTGACTTGAATGGTTTTCCTGCGAATATAATCCATGTCCTACAAAACAGAACAAAGATAAATCCCAAGATCCTTGAAATGGTTAGTGAATGAATATGATGTTATGATGTTCATGATGTTATGTAAAAGTAAATATATACAAACAAAGCAAACAAGTCCTTAGGTTTATGCTTGCATGAAGTTTTATAGGTAACTACCCTCTTGAAGTTTAATCGGCTTAAAACCTATCCTAGCAATAGTAACCGGGTTCTAAGGAGCTCAATATCACTGGTTTGTTTCCTTGGTCATTGTTTCAGCATAAGCCTCTTTATTGGCGACCGAAATATCCCAAAAAACCAAACCTCAATGAGTGTAGTATCGAGTATCTACCAACTTCGGACTGCACCAAAGCCGGTCATCTCACTACGTCCTAAAGGCCAAGTTGGTCAAATGGCTTGTGTATGTATAAGCAAAAGGTCTTGAGTGGTTTTGAAAGTCAGAAGTACAAGTTACAAGCTATTTGCTATGTTACTTGATTTTTAAGAAAAGTGGGAAAACAAGTTTCAAGGGGAAGTACAAGCTTGGAATGAGTGGTTGTAAGTGTCTAACAATTTTCTTGTGAGTTATGGGACTTGTATGATTAGAAGAGAACAAGTGCAAGGCTCAAGAACAAGCTTTGTGCAAGAAGCCACTTTATCAAAAATGGCAATCTGCACTTTCTTCCCAAAATGGATATAAAGCATGGCCTTGCATTGAATGCTTGAAATGAGACCTCTAACAGCTATGCAATCAATTAATTATGGAGTGCCTAACAAGTTTGAGGCCTGCAAAATAGAGGTAATGCAGCATAAGTTTGAATTTTGAATTTGTTCATCACAAAATGACTTGTAATTCAAGTGATAAAACCCTAACTTCATCTCTTCGATTCTCCCTACTCAAAAATGATCTCAAGGAGTTCTTGGACATTTTGGAAAGCTTGTAATGTTCTCTAAAACCCATATTTGAATCACTTTTGAAATTAGGGCAAAATTTCACTAAGTGTTTTGTTTCATGACCATGTGTTCTTAAAATTATAACTTGAGATCCAAGCACTTTTGGAAGGAGTTGTGTAAAGAAATGTTGTATATTTAATGGAGATCTACAACTTTCATGTTGAAATTTTCTTTTGAATCATCTTGCATCATGGTGAAAATTTTGCTCAAAGTTATGAAAAAAATCAGAAATTTCCAACACTTAGAAAAATTTCTAAGTTTAGAAATTTTAACTTTTCAAAATTGCAATCTTGAATTTTTTGATTTCTTGATGAACAAGTCTCATATTTTTACATGCTTTGATGAATTGTGATCTTTGACATTTTATTTTGACCAAAAAGTCAAAGTTTGACTTTTCGGTATACAGTTGACTTTTGATTAGTTGACTGAAAATTCATCTGTCAATCCATTGGGCTTGGGCAATGTTTTGAGTCATGTCATTAGGTTAAAATGATGCAATTGGACTCTTGAGATCGTGCCTTAAACAAATTGATCATTTTCTAGGTCAAAAATAAAAAATTGCCCTTTCCTAGTCAAAACCCTAAATTTGACCATTTTTCCCTTTTGAAGATTTGATCAAATTTCTTGAGGAATTATAGTCCAAACTTGGTCAAATGATACATATGAGTTTAAAATGTTGATGTGGATAAAAAATTATGGAGATTGACTTTAAATTGGCTATAGTTGACTTTTTTCCCCAATATAGTTGATTTTTAGGTCAACTGCTCAGTTGTCTGAGCAAAAGTGTGATCCAAAGCTTGAAACTTGACATGAGTAATATTGAGGGTCCATAATGATCCATGAAAGTCATATGGGGAATTTGAAGTTCAAATATCCTTGTGCAATCTCAAACCCTAATTTTGGTCATCAGTGCTTAAGGAGGTGTCTTGAGCTGATCAACCCTAATGCAGTCTTGAGCCAAAGGAGATCTTATGAGCAAATTCTTGATAAATGAGAGGGAAAATTTTCGGTTACAACACATCCCCTAATGCAAAGTAGTGGTACATTATGGAATTCCCCGCAGTGGTCAATAATAGAAATATCTCCTATAGATCGGGAATACCAGAGAATATCTGCGTGAGAAAGTGACATTATCCTTTGCGACCAACCCAAACCCTCTTCATTCTTCAGTACCATCTGAGGGAGGTGAGAAATAAACCACCTCTAAAGCAATGTCACACAACACATAAGAATCCCTCTTTTCTTTGTGGTGCGGGTTTGGAAGGTATGCAAGATGTCTCCGAGTAAAGTGGGCACAGGGTTGCAAGAAAGGAAGGCCTTGATAGAATTCACGTCTATGAGTAAGTCTTGATTAGAGAACAATACTAACCTATATATGAGAAGGGCCAAGACCTCCTCAAAATCCTGGAAGTCTAAATCATCCTAAAACAACTGAGCCATCTCTATTAGGAACTTGGCTAGAAAACCCTTAACTCTGCTTCTTATTTCCCAGTTGGATACAACGTCGGAACGTTTCAGGTGTAAAGCTGTTGATATGACCTCTGGCTTCGAAGCTTCTTCCAAACCGGTAAAAGGAAACTGATCCAAAATAGGTACACCCAATATCTGAGAGAACTCTTCCATGGTGGGTACCAACTGATAGTCTGGAAAGGTGAAGCAATGGTGCTTAGGGTCAAAGAACTGAAAGAGCACACTCATCATCTTCTCATCAAAACTCGAGGTAACCAAATTGAGGAGTCGACCGTAGTTCTTGGTGAATGAGGAAGTCTCAGAAACCCTGGATACTAGCTCTTTGAGTTGAAGCGGTATTCTCAAAAAGCTGATTTGGATAGTATTTCTATGAGCGGAAGCCATGATCTGCAAAACAGAACAAAGATAAACTCCCCTAATCCTTGAAATGGTTAGTGTAATAAAGAATGAATGTTTATGATGCATGATGTCATGTTTAAGCAAATTAATCACACACAAGCAAAGCACACAAGACCTTAAGTTTAGGATTGCATGGGGTTTATAGGTAAATACCCTCTTGAAGTTTAGTTGGTTTCAAACCTGTCCTAGAAATGGTAATCGGGTTCTAAGGAGTCTCAATATCACTGATCTTTCTTTATCAGTATTATTTCAGCTTAGCAATCTTTTCTTGCGGCCGAAACATCCCAAAAGTCCGATCTCAATGAGTGTAGTATCGAGTATCAACCAATTCTCAGCTTTACACCGAGACTGGCTATCTCACTTCTTTCTAATGGATAAGTTTGTTCAACTAAGGTTCTAAGGTTCGTTAGTGCTTCACGACACCACGCAGCGGCCCCGTATTCTCCTCGATTCAACACAAGGGATACCGGTACCAACCAAAGTGTCACACCAACACAGCTATCGCTTCAACCATATCGGTCTATGTCGTACAGTCTCCACAATCTATTGTTATTTACTTAAAAAGTTCCCCCAGATCCGGGTATAGGATCTATACAAGAAAACCCCAACAAACCTTTAAAAGTAAAGCAATCAAAGAAAACAAAAGAAAGCAATTTAAAGTGACCTAGATCCTAAGGTAAACACCACTTTATAATAATATCCCTAGTAGAGTCTCCAGTTCTGTGATACTGTGGTATAACCGACTATTTAATACTGGTTTATGTTTTTTGTTCGCAAATGTCGCGGTAAGCAAGAGTCGCCACCGACTTTTCTTTTATCCAACAAGGAAAGGGTGAAAAGAACAGAAAAAGACATTTTTTCGAGATTTCTGAGTACGGGGGGTAGATTATGGAAAGGGAAGGTGTTAGCACCCTTTCCATCCATGGTTTTCCATGGGCTCTTAGGTACTTGCTCATTTTCTAAAATTACTTGTGTTTGTGTGTTTTAAAAAGCTTTGAAAATGCCTTAGTCCGGTGATTCGCTTTATGATAACCCTTGTATCAGTCCTCAAGAGTGTGATAAAGCGTTTTGAAAACTTTGTTTGAAAAGTGTTTGAAAGTGTGGTGTGTAAAAAGAATTGTTTGAGCAAGTACCTAACAGTTATCTACCTACTCTAAAAAGTTTGTTCTTTTCCTCCTATCCTTTAGACAGTGCTATCCTACTATTAGTGAGTAGGTAGCCCTAGTCGTTGGATGCTTGAGGGACTATCGAAAGGGGCGTACAGTCACTAAGGAAATAGGGCAAGATCTCTTAGTAACTGTCCTAAAGCCCTAAGATCACCTTTATATGGAGGCAATAGTCGAGATGGTCATCGAGGGACTAGTGATCTCTAGACTTAAGGACAGCCACTGAAAATTCTCACGTTTCGAGAATTGTGACCGTAATTCAAAGGCAACCGAGTGAGGTATACCCTAAGGGTGCAAGTGTGTAGCAGTGTGCTTTTTTTAGATATTTTATCTTGCAATTTAGTGGTCTACAGATTGATTGATTTATCTTGTCGTGCACGCCTAAATTACTAACAGTTATATACATGCATACAAGGAATATAAAAGCGAGAAATAAAGTTCCTACAGCTATTACAAGGCTTTAGTGTAGATACATAAATAATGAACGAAAAATAAAGTGCGGGAATTGAAAACCCTAATTAAACTATTACAAACCGGGAGCAATTACATAATTATAAATAATACAACAAAGATAATAAACACGCGACGCGTCTAAACCCTAAAACACACATAGATTAAAAGAAAAGTATTTTTGTTGTTTTTTATTTGAGAAAAAGGTTAAATGATGGAAAAGTAATTAACTAATTGGAAAAATTATAAATGAAAAAAAAGTGATTAAATCTGAATAAAAATATTTTTGATTTTTTTTAAGAAAAAGATTTTGGATTTAAACCTAGGTTCTAATTGATTTTGTTTAAAAGAGAAACAAATCAAAATATCTAAATCAAATTAATTTAAAAATTTTATTTTAATAAAAAAAACCTAAATCTATATTTTTTGGTGATTTTACTGATTTTATGATTAAATAAAAAAAATTGATTTGTTTTGAAATAATTAAAATGAAAAGAAATTAAATAAAAAAATAAAGAAAAGGTAAAATAATGGGCCTGATGGGGGTGAGAAATTCAATTGGTGGGTAGGCCTGCTGTAATGTGTCAAGGCCCAAATCTGGTTGGTCCACAGCTGCGCTGGATCCAGTGGGAGGCATGTTTGGAGGTCCACCATGGCGATGCGCTTCCAAGCACTGGATCTGGATGAAGGGGTGATCCTATGGCTGAGCGTGAGAGTGCATGATGTGTGCCTGGGATAATGATGCATTGGAATCTTCAAGAAATATCAAGAAAATATGAAAAAATGATGAACCTAGGATCAAACCCAGGTCCTCCTGATTACCGGCCTCGTCCTTTACCACTGTGCTGATTGTCAATTCATTATTCAAAGTGAACCAAAATAATAAAATATGAATCTCCTTCAATTATGAAAATAACGCGCGCGCAGGTTTGAATGGCCCAACCAGATCATGCCACGCCTTCGTCTTCCCCAGCCCTCTGTCGTGTTAGGAGAGTAATTTATAATGACGGTTTTTTTTGCCGTCACCATAGAACATGCCAAGCTTAAAACATCATATATACACAATAAATCCAAACCAAAAACATGGTTCCACTCAAAACTAGTCCCTGAACATGATGGCGTCCTTATCATGGCCTAATTTGGCCTGCGTACAAAATTCCCAATTTGGGGCCTTAAAACCCTAGCAATGGCATATCACACATCCTGCATCTAAACACGAATTCAACTATATAGAAACTTTTTATGCATCCATACAAACACAAATATGCAATCAAAACAAATTAATAATGCAAGAATGCATGGATACGAATTTGAAAAAATGTAGCAAACCGTGATGATGTAGGTGATGATTCTTGGAGCTTTGGCGTCCGGGATTGATGCAACTAGCTTCAGAGTACCTCTAGCAATCGATTGCAAGCCTCGTGATGCTTTGAATCCCTCTGCAACTATGAATCCGATTGGCACTTTTTTGTGAAAAATTTAGAACTTTTCTGGACTTGTGGAGGCAGCTTTCACGTCCCCTTTGACCTAGGGTTCTTGTGTTTATGTAGTGTATCTCATTAGGGTTGCAAATGTGGAAAGAATCCAATGATTTCATGAGAAAATATCCTCCTTTCCATTATGTGATTTTTGCTTATTTTTGGAACAAATCCAATCTTTTCCTTCCTCCACGATTTTGCTTTGATTTGCCATCATGTTTTGATGATTATTTGATATGGAAAAGATTTGAAAATCATATCTTACATATTTTCTATTATTTCTTTATTTAATTTTGACTTTTAATGAATAAATAATCAAAATGAATAATAAAAATAATGGAATAATATATGAGTGAGTTCAAGGGTCGTGGGTCATGTTAGGAACAAGTTGCAAGCATGAAAACATGGGCCCATTTGGAAAAATTCAAGTTAGGTCAATATTAGCTTCATGCACATTTCCAAAAATTGGTCGATTTCAGCAATGCATATCTTTCTCATTTTTAACCCTAAGAGGGTGTTCTTGGACTTTTTAGAAAGCTTAGGTTGTCCTCTAAACAACCCTTTTGGTCTCATATCAAATGGATCTTCCATGTTCATGTAAGGAGCTTTGACCCAAAAGGTGTCTTTGTTGACTTTTTGAATGGACCTATAATGTCTGAGCTTATATCTTTTGATTGAGGCATTTCTTAAACTTGAGGTTTGAAGAGAAATTGTAGGGAATTGGATTCTATTCGAAATGAGCCTTGATTGGAAAATCTCTGATAAAGTATGAGAAAGTTATGCCTGGTCAAAGTTTGGTTGACTTTTCCTATAGAAACCCTAATTTGCCATTTTTGACTTTTGATGAGTTAGGAGCATTTCTTGAGGAATCATGATCAAACATTGATTAAATGATGGATATTATTTCAAAATGTTGATGTTGACCAAAAATCTTAAAGTTTGACTGTATTTGGGCCACAATTGACTTTTGACCTAATATAGTTGATTTTCAGGCATTTGAGCAGTTGACTGAGCAAACTTGTTGTGCAAGGCATGAAACTTGGCATGGATGATCTTGAGGACATATTAGGACAATGGAGACAATTTGGAACCCTTGTAACTCAACCATCTTGATGAGGAGTGAAACCCTAGTTTGAGGCTTATTGTCTTAGGAGGAGGATTTGTCTGGTCAATTCTTGGTCATCCTAGGGCAAGTTAGGGATTTCAATGGGCATGTCTTGAGTGAAATGGGAGGGAAAATTTTGGGGTACAATAGTTATTATGGACAGGTCTTTAGTTTTGTTGGTTAAACTTTTGATGGTAGGAATCTTCTCAAACAGAATCTCGCGGCTATTTATCAGGCGTTACACACCTTCCTTCATCCGCTTGCACTCATTTACTTGTTAATCACAACAAACAAAATCTTTAGAACAGCCAGGAAACACCCTGAATCTCAGCAAATTATCCTTCACAGTAGTTAATGGATTTGTTAAATCTTCAATGGAGGAAACAAAAGTAGCATCATCAATTGCATTAACACCTTTGCCATGGTTCAACATTGGTGGTGTTATCACATTTGGAGTAGCAGGTGGATCAAATTCAATTGTTTTGTTGTCTATCAGGTCTTGAATCTTATTCTTCAGAGCCCAACATTGATCAGTTTCATGTCCAGGGCTGTTAGAATGATATGCGCACTTGGCATTTGGATTATAATTAGGTGATGAAATGTTTGGATTGGATGGTGGATCACCCAATGTCACTAAGTTGGCCTTCAACAGATGTTGTAAGGCTTGGGACAGTGACATGCTTATCCTTATGAACTGTCTTCGAGGAACTTAGGATCGTTGATTGTTGGATGATTGCCTTGGAGCAGATGAAGGGTTGGAGATTAACACAACATTAACAGAGGGTTGGTGATCCTTCTTGGTATGGGCTCTTGCCCCATGCACAACATTTGTTTCCATGTTTCCATGGAAGGGCTTCTTTACAATATTGGATGCGGAAGCAGATGTCCTGGGAATTTTCCCACTTTTAATGCTTATTTCTACCCTTTCACCAGTTAGTATCAACTCAGTGAAAGCAGATGAGGAACTCCCAATCAATATGTTGAAAAATGGGCCAGTTAATGTACCCATGAACATGTCAACTAGTTCTATGCCAGTTAGTGGTGGTTGGACCCTACAAGCAAGATCCCTCCATTTTTGTGCGTACTCTTTAAACCCATCATTAGTACCCATTGTCATACCTTGAAGTTGGACTCTGGTTGGTTCCAGATCGACATTATATTGATACTGATGATAAAAAGTAGTGGCTAGATCTTCCCATGGGTGGATGCGAGAACCCTACAATTGATAGGACCATTCTAGTTGAATCCTAGCCAGACTCTCTTAGAAGAAATGGACCCAGAGCTTTTTGTCGGTATTGTGCGGTTGTATCTTGCACACGTAAAACTTTAGATGAAGTCTCGGGCAGGAAACCCCGTCATACTTGGCGAAGACCGTTATTTTCAACTTATAGGTAATGACGACCCCGGGTACTAAGCCCAACTCACCGAAATCCAAACCAGGCACGGCTTGAATTTCAACAACCTTTAGTCTATCCTCCAACTACTTGTATTTATCCTTAGTCGAAGGATATTGCTCATCAAAGTAATCTTCGTCTTCGGAAGCTTGATTATTGGCACGCCCAACACGGGTGATCCTTGCCTCTTCGTCTTGATTTTTGTCCTCCTTAGACGACTCTTCGACTATCTGTACCTGATGAACCGAACCTTTGAACCTCTTACCCATGTTGATGAAGGCCTTCTTTTTGGTTTTATTCTTAGCTACTAGCATAGTCATCAGCTCTTGTTGCTCCTTAGCCAGGGTCAGCAAGGTCTCTTGGAACTGGGAATTCTGCGCTAGTAGGTCCTTCGCTATTTATTCTATATCCATCTTACTGAAATAAACAGTAGAAAGATAAGGAAACCTGTTGTGGAAAACCTGTTTATGTTATGATGCATGAAAATGCATATGCAAATGATTTCAAGGACTTAGAAGATTTAAATTTGTTTAGACAAAAGGGAACAAACATTAATTGCATTAATAAGTTCAGGTCGATTACAAACATGCCTCTTGGGCTTACAATGGAAGAAATAAATACAAAATAAATTCCTAAGACAAAAAGGTCGAGCACATCGTCTTTGGTGCAATGTAGGCATTCAAACTTCGCTCTTCATGAAGCTGTCTTGTAAGCTCCAAAACCTTCTTTTCACTTGCATAGAACTGAATTTCGAAGGTGTCTCGCTCCCCCTTTAGCTGAATCCAGGATCTTTGCAAATCTTCAAGAGAAGTAGGCATATCAGGATAAAGGACAGTATATGGAACATCTCCTTCACCAACAGGCTCCATGATGATAGGTAGGATGGCTTCATAAGGCATCATGAGGTTTTGGGCGCGAGTTTGCACCCACTTGAGATAAGGCTCCAAAGGAATGAAGTTCTTATGCCCTAACGTCTTGCTATCAAGCTTGTTAACCATGCTCCAAGCTCGTATGAATCTCTGACGATAACCTTGGACATCATTCTCGTAGTCAAATGCAATTCCTTGGACAAGTGCATCATGAGGGCCACCCCTCCTAGCATATTCAAACTATCTCAAATCCAAACAAGGATTGTAGGTAATACCTCCCCTAATTCCAAGTAGAGGGACATTAGGGAATTCCCCACAATGGTTAATAATAGTAATGTCCTCCATAGATCAAGCACACTAATAAATATCAGAATGTGTGAGTGACATTAACCTTTGAGACCATGTCAAGCCTTGCTCATTCTTCAACGTTGATTGAGGTAGGTGTGAAATAAACAACCTAGAGAGTAATGAAATGCAACAAAAAATAGTACCCGTTTTCTTCATGGTGCGAGTGTGGAAACAATGTAGAATGTCTCCAAGCAAACTAGGTATGGGATTACGAGAGAGAAAAACCTTGATGGCATTCACATCTATGAGTTGGTCCGGATTGAGAAATAGAACCAAACCATAGATTAGAAGGGCCAAGAAATCCTCAAAATCTTGAAAATCCATATCTTCCCAGAACAAACGAGCCTTCTCCAATAGAAATTTGGCTAAGAAACCCTTAACTCCACTTCTTGTCTCCCAATTTTCCACAATGTCAGATCTCTTCAAATGCAAAGATTTGGCAAAACATCAGGTTTTGGAGTCTCTTCTAAACTGGTGAATGGTATTTGTGCAAGCGTAGGCACTCCTAACAATTGAGAGAATTCCTCTAATGTAGGCATCAATTGGTAGTTGAGAAATGTGAAGCAATGATGCACAAGATCAAAGAATTGGAAAAGCACACACATCATTTCTTCTTGGAAGTTTGAGGTAGACAAGTTAAGAAGTCGACCATATTTCTTGGTGAAAGGAGAATCTCCAGGCACTCTTGATTCTAACTCTTGAAGTTGAGGATGCACTTTCACGAAGTTGACTTGGATGGTATCCCTACGAGTAGAAGTCATGACCTACAAAACAAAACAAAGATAAATTCCTAAATCCTTGAAATGGTTAGTGAGAATGCTTTATGATGCTATGATGTTTATGATGACATGAATAATAATCACAAACAAAGCACACAAAGACCTTAGATTTAGGCTTGCATGGAGTCTATAGGTAAGTATCCTCTTGAAGTTTAGTTGGTTCAACCTGTCCTAGAAAGTAATCGGGTTCTAGGGAACCTCAATATCACTAATCTTTCTTCATTGGGAATTGTTTTAGCATAATCAATATTTTCTTGCGGCCAAAATATCCCAAAAGTCCGATCTCAATGAGCGTAGTATCAAGTATCAACCGATTTTCAGCTTTCCACCAAAATTGACTATCTCACTACTTCCTAATGGCAAAGTTGTTCAATTAAAGGTTCTAAGGTTCATTAGTGCTTCATGACATCACTCAGCGGCCCCATATTCTCATTAATTCGCCATAAGGGATATTGGTACCCACAAATATGTCACACTAACATAGATATTGTTTTAACCATATCGGTCTACACCGTACAATCTCCATAATCTTTTCTATTTACCTAATGGTGTTCCCAGATCTGGGTAGAGGATCAATTCAAACCAAAACAAGGACCCATAAATGTAAAGCAAACAAATCAAACAATGAAAGCAAGTAAATTTGATCTATCTCTAAGGTAACCCCACTTTTAAGTATGGTCCCCAGTAGAGTCACCAATTCTGTAATACGGTGGAAGAACTGACTTGGTGTTTTGCATTTTATCGAAATTATTGTAGATAGCAAGAGTCTCCACCGAATTTTATTTTATCCAATAAAGGAAAGGGTGAAAAGTACAGGAAAGACCTTTTGAGAATTTTCTTGAGTTCGGGGGGTAGGTTATGAAAAGGGAAGGTGTTAGCACCCTTTTCATCTGTAGTTATCTACGGGCTCTTAGTTGCTAGCTCACTTTGAAATGCTTTATTTGAAATGTGTTTGTGTTTGTTTGAAAGTATTTTTGAAAAGTGCCTTTGTTTAGGAGAACTTTGTAATGATTATCGTCTCTATAAGAATGCATACAAAGTGTTGACTTTTGAAAATATTTCATGGAAAAGTGTTGGGGTTTTTGAAAGATGTTTTGAAATGTTGTGAGCAAGCAACTACGAGCGTTCTACCTACTCAAAAAGTATTTTTTTTCTTTTCTCTCTTCCTTTGATATTGCTACCTTACCATTGATTGGTAAAAAGCCTTATCTTTGGATGTAGAGGGTTTGGCATGGGTCATCGTATAGTCATGAATAGAAATGTTGTGAGATATCTTAGCATTTCTCTTGAGGGACTAAGATCATTTGTAAGGCAACATTCGAAGCGTCATCAAAGGACTATGATCTTGTGTTTTTGATTGTTTTTGCTAAGATGTCTCAGATGCATATCATGACCATATTTAAGGCAACAAAGTGGAGTAAACCCTAGAGGTTAAAAGTGTGCAAGTGTATTGTATTTCATGCTTGGTTTAATCTTGAATTACGGTTTTCTAAACATTTGCTTTATCTTGTCATACAAACCCTAATACTAGCATTTATAGGAAAGTGATAAATTGCGGAAAATAAATGTTCTACGCTATTACATCATTTGGGGATGGGGTGTATAAATTTACAAATGGGAATTGTAAGAAATTAAATTCTAATTATCTATTACAACCATATTGAATTTGAATAAATGTATAAGAAACGAAATGAATATAATATACAAGAAATAAAATGAATATAATGTACAAATAATGAAATGAATATAATGTACAAGTATGAATGGATAAGGAGTGACTTTTTTTGAATTAAAGACTTTGACCTAATTAAGATTAAAATAAAATAATTAACTAACATAAGAAAATTAAAATTAATTTAAATAAAAGAAATTAATTTATTTAAAGAAAACAAGTTTTTTGTCTTTTAAGTTTTTGTGAATTTAATTAAACTAGTAAATAAGATTAAATAAAAAGTCCTAAGTTCTAATTTAATTTTGAAAAAGAATTAAGTTTGTATAAGAAATTTTTTTGTCTTTTTGTCTTGGAAGGAAAAAAAATAAAATATAAGTATATGTATATAGTATGAATAATAAATAAAATATTTTTGTCCCTTTTGTTAATAAAATAAATATTAATATTAATATTAACAAAAATAATAAGAAAATAAAAAGAAAATAAAATAAAATAAAGAGAAAAGGTTAGGGGGTGAAAGTTTAATTTGAGTGTTTGTTAGTAAAACAAGAATTTTTGGTTAGAGCCTGGCCCATTGGCAGTTTTTGTACACAACAAAAGAAATATAAAAAAACAAGTGATTTGGGCTTGCGTGGTATACTGAGTAATAGGGGATGTTGTATGAGAATGAGGCTAGTCTGTGCTGATAGAAAATAGAAAACGGAAGGGGGGGGGGGGGGTGTGGCGCTGAAGAGATACTGGGCTTGGTTGATTGGGCCTGAGAATTTGTTTTCTAACAAAACAAAACAAAAAAAGCCAAATGAATTCATTTGTTATAACTCACTCTCTCTCTCTTACTCTCTCGTTCTCTCCCGTGCTCTCTTGTTCTCCTCACCGGAGAAGAAATTAGGTCGTGCCAGAAATCGCCCTTGCAGCGGCGACAACGGCGACGATGCTGCAAAATTAATTTTTCTTACATCAATCTATTCCTCTCTTCCTTCTAAGCACTAATCTAGTATTCGATTTTGCAGATTTTGCCTAATTTGACCTAGATCTAAAAGGGGGTGAATGAAAACCCTAAGGGCTCCGATTTGGCCTCTGAAGCTTATTTTGGGTGAGATCGTTCCTCTCTATCTCTCTTCTTCTTCTTCATATTTCTTATATTCTGAAGGGTTACGGTTTCGCGAAAATGATGATGAAAAATGTTTAGGGTTTGTGTTGCATTCGCATGCGGTTCTATTTTTTATATTTTGATGATGATGAGTTTGGAAAATGACGGTTTTAGTTATGTATATGTATGTTTGTATATCTGGTGAGCTGAATTTTGGGTTGTTGATGCGTGTTTTTTTTATGAACAGAATTTGGCTTGGTATCTCTGTATATTCTCTTTGCTGGAAAAAATTTCTCTGTGTTGTACTGGTTTTCTATGAATGGTATATTTTGTGAAAGAAATTGAAAATGATTTTGAGGGGAGAAAACAAGTGTTGTTGTTTGTTGTGAACTGTGTATTTTTTTCTGTTGGAAAAAACTTCTTGATCTGTATATTTTTTTTAAAAGAAAGCTGAAAACTATTTGGGAAGTTTGTATAAAAGTTACCTCTTTATGTTGCTCTTCCTCAGTTGCTGCGTTTTGTTATCTTGTGTCTTGGCTAAAAGTAATTTTTAATGATGGAAACAAGGTTGGATTTTGTTTTTGCTATATGTTCTTGTATATTTTTCTTTTGCTGGAAAAATGACCCCCTTTGCTGTGAACCCTGTTATGTTTTTTTATACTATAACTTGTGTTTGTTGACTTTTCTTGTTGTCTAGTGATACTGATATAGACTTGGAGGTATGCCTTGTCACTTTTACTGATTTTTAATAAATCAACTTTGTTGTTGGTTGAATTTGCTTGTTGGCTGCTGGGTTTTGTACCTGTTGTACTGGCTTTGGTGC
Source organism: Vicia faba (assembly GCA_948472305.1). Classification (NCBI taxonomy): domain Eukaryota; kingdom Viridiplantae; phylum Streptophyta; class Magnoliopsida; order Fabales; family Fabaceae; genus Vicia; species Vicia faba. Next base: position 751,998,826 of record OX451739.1, read on the forward strand.
TTTTTTGCATGTTTTGTACTTGCTGTATTTTGGTAACTCAAGTTGTTGTCCTTTTGTTGAATGACTGTGATTGTTTTCTTGCGGGATTGGTTGCTTGTTGTTCACTGGTGATAGATGGTGGTTTTGCTGCACCCTATGCTTGTTGTAATGAATACTTTTGAGTTCTTTTTCTCTCTTTTCTGTGAACAAAACATGGATTTTTAGATTTTTCAGTAAAGTTGATTTGGCCTATGATTTGTCATTACATTTTCTGAGTTTTTCCATTGAAGAAACATAACTATGAGGCCTGCTATTTTTTCATGAAAACATGATGCTAGTTCTGATTTTTGAAATCTGATTTGATCCTATCTTTTGTGAACAAAATAAATTTATGATTTGCAATAGAACTACTCCTAGCCAATGATGTAATTTTGACTTTTTTATGAGGCTTTTCTTTTGGGTTTGAATTCTGTTTGAATCCTGTTGGGCTAAATTTTGTTTGGCTTGAAATTTTGTTTGCACCTTTCCCTCTATTATGAACCAAAACACTTTTTGATTTGCAATAGCATTGGCCCATGATAAAAAATTAAAGTTTGAGGCCTTAGCACATAAAATCAAACTCTTTTTCTGATTCTTGAAACCATCCTAATGATGAGTTTAAAGCATTTTTAATTTTATTTATTTTTCAAGTTTGCTTACTAACTCATATTTTCTTTTGATTTCATGTATGGTTGGTGAGGAATGATAAAGGGGGAAAGGAGACCATGGATGGGCATAAAAATCTTGGAGGGAATTTGAAGGAGTGAAGAATATAATTTTAGGATTTAGAAATCTTAGGAATTTGAATTATGTTTTGTAACAAATTTTTTTTAGAGAAAGTTCATATTTTGGACGTATGAGTCCTTTGTACATTTGTAAACTTTATATAAACTTTAGTCTTGAATGAGGATAAATGTTAAGCTTGTATGAAAAATATGGTTTGAGTTCTTTTAAAATAAATTTTGAGAAAAGAACATTTAATCTTGAGATAACAACCTTCATGTTGGCCATTGTCATTTTGATCTTGAATTTTTCTTTGGACAAATATAAACTTGCTTATGGCACCAAGTCAAACCTGGCTCTTATTTCGTATCATCAAGATTGTAACGAAAGCAAATTTACTTTTGAATTCCAGAAAACAAACTTTGAATGAAAAATTCAAAGGAAAAATGTAGTAATGGACTTTGTAATGAGAGTGAAAAAAAATGTTGATCCAATGGACTTCAAATCCAATCCAATTCAAACTTAACTTGACTTTAAAAAATAAAGTCAAAGGAAAGACTCCCAAAAATGGTGACTAATCCATTCATCAAGTTTTATCATAAAAAAAATGATAGCTTGTAATTCTCTTGAAAATATCAAGTGGTAAGGCTTAGCTAATCTTCTTAATTTTGAGATGCAGAAAAAAAATTGAGATTGAAACCAAACTTTTATTCCAAAGCCTTTAGAGAATTTGAGAAGAAAAACCTCGCATGGCTAGAAACTCTAAGATAATCTTTTTTGTAGAAAATGGAGGGCATATTTTGGGGTATAACATGGGGTGTAACTTTGAACTGGCTAGTAAAAACAAGGGTGTGATTAGAAAGAGATTTAGCCCAAACAATTTGTGTCAAGGCCCAAAACAAATATGGGTTTGTTTAGATTTTGTATGGAGAGGTGTATGCGTTATGGTGAAGCAAATGGAATCTGGCGCATTTGATTCTAATCGAAAGAGGCAACAGAGTTCAACTCTAGGCCCTTGATCTAATGTATGCAAGATAGAGGGCTTATATTGCATGTTTTACGGGGAGTATGATAGGGGAAAGAGTAGGTGACCATTCAATGGTCACCTTATCCAGAGGCTCTCAAGGAGCCACCTGGCGCGCATCTGAGAACAGAGGGATCATTATAAAAGAGAAAACATGAGCTCCAGGCTCATTTTTTGTTCTCTTTTCTCTCTCTAGATAAAACAAAAACAACAACGTTATAAACTTAGAGAGAGATTGTAGCAGTAGAAATGTTTAAGACTAAGCTATGGGATTGACTAGACTTGTACAAATCAAAATAAAATCGCCACCGCACTTTATTGTTTCCAAAGGAAATGGAAAAAGAGAGAATAACCCAAAAAAGGGGGAAAGTTTCAAGGTAAGGGGGTTGGTTATGCAAAAGGAAGGTATTAGCACCCTAAACATCTACGGTACTCCACAGGAAGCTCTTTGTAAAATCTGTATATTTTGGCTATAAAAATGTAGTATAAAAATGGATGGTGGAGGTGAGAAAAATATATTTTTATGGTTTTTGCACCCTCCGCCGTTGCGAACCTTTAGTGCCTACGTACCACCTTCCGTGAAATAGGGGATCAGGGTACACGTAGTTCCTCTTTTAAAAATTTCAAAACGTAAGTATGTTGGTTTAGTTTTTATGAGATAAAACATCACTGTCATTGTCCGTGTGGAAAACATACCTACTACCCACAATCATGAGAAAGGAGAATTTGCATCATCTCAAAGTGGAGGATATGGCTTGGATTTTAAAATCAACAATGCCTCACTCAACACCCAAGTGGAAAATATCTATCTTCACTATATATTTTAGAAGTATAGTTGTTTGCATCACTACAAGGATTGACAAGAGTCCAATCTTTTTGAGAAAAGTTTATAGATAAAATCCAAAGTGGCAAAATGGTTTGAAATGAGATTGATTGACTTTTAGTCTTCTCACAAAAAAAAGTCAAAGTATTATTAAATTTATTGAAGTTTATTTATGAAAATGTTTTGAAAATGCATGGACCTAAGTCCAAGTTTATTATGAAAGTGGTTCAAGTTAAAAAAAGACAAGAAGAGTTTTTCAAAAGGAGAGAGAAGATTTTTGAAATTAAAGAAGATGGGAGGAGAAGAAGGGACTATCCTAAAGCATAAGGTAAAAGCTAGGGATAAGAACCATCTAACCAACGATAAGCCAATAATTGACACTATGAGCCAAGATAGAATTCCCATTCTTTAGATTGAAACCAAACAAGCATTGATACTAGACCTCTTGAAAGGACCAAACTTCAAGTGTATTAAGTCTTCACCAAAATTGGGCAGAGTAACGGCTGTATACGAGTGAATTCCAGATTTCAAACAAAGAGTGTAATCACAATAACCTGCACACAAAACAAACAAACAACCCAATGCCTTGAGGTAAACCTCAAGAGCTCCAGACAAAATAATTAGATAAGGTCACAAGGTCTCCAATTATAGGCCAAGGTTTCTAATCCTAAGTCCAAAAAGGTCAATGCTCCATAATGCCAAGGATAGTAACCAAATATTCCAAGTATCATTAAAGATTTTTAGGGTTTATGTTGATTATTAGGTGTTTTGAACATAAAAAGTAAAGCTCAAGTGAGCAAAAATAAAAATGACAAGAAAGTCAATACTCAAATGAGCAAAGATGAAAATGGCATGAAATGTAAATGCTAAAAGTAGATAGTGCATAAAAATAAAAGGGGGCATATAATAAAAATAAAGGATAAAGTCAATTATTAGTGATTAGTGGTTAGTTGGATGATCATCTTAAAACTTGCATTTGGAACTCATTAGAGGATTGGTAGAACCAAAGCCTCCACACAACAAGTTGCATTTGCCTTTTGTCAAGTATATCATCCATTTGGAATCTTCATGAGTAGCATTTAATGATCAACGATGTTTAAGTGATCCGCGTTGATCAAAGGTTTTGTAGTTCCATTAGAGGATTGGTAGAACTAAAGCCTCCACACAATGAATCTCAAGGTTATTGGATCAAAGAGATCAAATTAACATACTTGGGCTTTCAAACATAAGTTTGGGCCACAAATGATTATTTATTCGAATAGGGACAAAATTTAGCGCTATGTTAAGCAATCGTAAGTGGACTTATATAGAAGTCGCACCTATTTTGAGGCCGATCAATAGCAATCTATGCACCATTTGTTTTGAGACATGATATAGGGATCCTGATCCAATAACACTTTGTGCAATGAGAAAGGGATGAGTGAAGAGGGGTGGGAGAGAATATACAAACCACTTTTGAATTAAATTTAATCAAAATATTATTAAAATCATTCATACATTTTTGTGGAGTTAGACTCAACACCATGGATCCAATGATGTTAATAAAGTTCATGATCAAATATTTAACCCAATATCAGCTAGAAAATAGTCACAAAATAATATTACATTTAATATATACAAAAAAGGTTTAAAAAATGTTTTAAAATAGAAATATAAGAGAAAAATACCAACTATGTTCAAATTGATCAAGAAATAAAAAGTAAGTCCATAGAAAAATCAGAAAAGGACTCAAATTATTTTATAAATTTTTTGGTAATTTTTTAAAGTCATAAACTATTTTTAAAATTAAAAGAAATGAGTAAAATAAACTAAAAATGATAAAAATCACCAAATTCAGAAATAAAAAATAAGTGAGGTCACCAATATTTGTCACAATATCATTGAATCATTCCATAATTTTTTCAGAATTTAAAAATGCATAAAAGTATTTTTAAATATTTAAAACTATTCAAATAAAGTGAAAATTTATAAAAAAAATACCAAAACATAAAATTAAATTGTGAAAAAATAAAAATTAGAAAGAAAATAATCAAAAATATTTTTCAGAATTTTTTCAGAATTTTTGGACTAAAAATGAATTTTTTTTATGATTTTTTTAAGTTTAAAACAATTAAATATAAAAATTAGAAAAGAAAATAAAAACCAAAAAAATATGGGCCATCTGATCAATGTCAAAATGCATTAGTAAACAGATCAAGTGGACCTGGAGCATTGTGCATGTTATGGACTTTAGTGAATAATGCATTAGATCATTAATTAAATCAGATTTTTGAAAAAAACACAGATGGCGCGCCTTCATTGGTTGGAAGATGACATGTTGGCCATCTTCAACCTCCAGCCAGTCACAAAGCTAGGTTTCTCAATCTACAAAATTAGAGCACGAGACTTATGCCGTTCTCTTCGTCTCTTCAAGATGAAGACAACCACACCTTCGCGACAAATTTATATAAACTGTAGCTCAAGAAATTTAGAAGGAAATTTTTGAAAATGGATTTGAAATTTCATGGTCAAAATGTGCTTCCAGTAAAAAACAAGTGTTGCGGCTAGAACCAGGGAAATGAGAGCATCACAATGATATCAAAGTTTTGAAGAATTGATTAAGGAATCTACCTATTGAAGTTGAGTTGCAGAGCTCTGAAACTGGACTTCTATGGAGCAATATATGGTAGGATTCTTGAATGTAATTATATGGTTATCTTCAGGGAAGATCAAGGAAGGTGAATTGATGGAAAAATTGGATTGAAAAAGGCTTGAGAATGGATTTCGAAGTTGCTGAATTTTGAGTTATGGAACAAGTTTGGTAGGGTGATTCTGGTTATCCAAGTTTGAGGAAATGAATCGGGGATGACCCTCTATTTATAGGGAATCAAATGGAATGTCCAAGCGTGTGAAATGATGAAGTTTGGAGGGAAATCGTGTGAAGTTGCAAACAAGAAAAATGTAACTTCTAATTTGATCAAAACTCATCCAAAATGTGTGTTTTGTTGTGCTAAACAATTCTGGAACTTCATTAAATATGTTTAGAGGCATAAACACGTGGAAAACTTGTGATTAGAAGCCAAAATAAAGATTTCAAAATCTGACTTGAGATGAAACTTCAGTTCCAAGTTACCAACTTCAAAATCATGGCATTCTCAGCTCAAGGGGTCTTAGGGCATGATTCTCGATGCTTTAGAAAGATGAGGTTACAATCTTTGCAATGGAAAAAGAATGGGATAAATTGGATGTTTGAGCTGAAAGTTGCATTGAGTCAAAGTTAGAGAAAAAAAGGGTTGACTTTCCATACATAGAGATATTTAAAATATTTCTTCAAACATGGCCTTCCTCTTGGAATTTTCTCTTGGAAAAAAAAGATGGCATGTAATATACCTCTTGAATGACATTTTGGGACTTGAACCATTCAAAATATCCAAAAATTGAGAGAGTTATGAATTGTTGAAGTTTTCAAAAAATCATGAAATGACCTATAATCTTTTGTATCCTTAAGGCAACTTCCATCAATTTTATCACTTTGCACATAAAATAAGGAATATAGTTCACATCCTCAAGATCATTATGGTAAAATAATGGGATCAAGGTGATAAAAATTGACCAAGTTATAATCATTTGAAGTCACACATGGAAAATTGGGGATTCATCTGGAGGACTTGTAATCTTTCTTCTTCATCAAGTTTCTTCCACATGAAAACTCCTTGGAACTTTTGAAGTGATTTGTTTATAACCATTTGAATAGAAGGATTCCTTTGGAATCTCTCAAAAATACCAAAAGATGAGCAAGATATACTCCTTTGAAGTTCAAAATCCTAGCTCATAGATCAAGAAACATGCCTTGAGGAACTTTGACAATTTTGAACAAACTTCTTGTACCAACACAAATGATTTGTAAATATAAGTTGTTGAGGATGATAATGAGAAATCATAGAAACCACAAACAATTCCATATCTTGATAATTTGATAAATATGAATTTGGGACCAATGGGAACAAAGCCTTGTCCGAGTGTGACAACTTCTCCAATCAATCCATTGTGCTTTTGAACCAAATTTGATAACTTTAAAATATGGTGAACCAAAATAACCTTGCCATGCCATTTGTTCCAAAACAAATTCAATGGTGAGGTTTGAACTTCTCAAGCTTTATTGACTAGGGCATGGAAATAAACTCATGAACCCATGGAGCAACTTGTTAAATCTCATTGCCTTTACCTATATTAGTAACAAGCAAGACAAACCAACATTGCATTTAATTAATTAAGAGGAGAAATCAAGACAAAAATATTCATGATCACAAAAGAACACAAGTCAAGGTGCTTGGTGATTCCTCAAAGAGCAAAGCTAAATATAGGGAGGGGAACCAAGAATCCTAATGTGATCTTATTGTGAATGACTCAACATGGTATGGTGAAGGGATCTTAGGGGAAAAATTGGGATACAACAACTGCCCTTATTTAAGTTTCTTCTATCCAGAGATATGAAGGTTAAAAATCTTCGTGTCGACGCGATCGAAGATAATTAAATATAAAACAAACCCTATTTTTGGCCCTAAGATGCCATGCGATGCTTATGAATATGAGTGCACATGGACAACTCCAAAGGGACGCAACACACCACTGGGGATGTAACAAAAAAAATAAAGAAACAAGAGAGTAACCCAACCAGGAAAATAAATCACTGGTGGAAAGAAAAGACCTGAATCATAGAGGATGGTAAAATGGTCAAAGGATACACCAACTCCTACTGGAGGTAAAGCTACCAACATTCACTGAAGGTAGAGAGAAAAGAAATAACAACACCGACATTCACTGACGGTGAGCTACCAACGTTCACTGAAGGTAGAAGGAAAAGAAATATCATAGCATCGCCATTCACTGATGATGAACTACCAACGTTCACTGAGGATAGAAAAAAGATAACAATCATCGACGTTCACTGTCGATGACCTACCAACTTTCACTGAAGGTAGGAAGAGAATATATCATAGCACCTCCGTTCACTGATGATGAACTACCAACATTCACTGAGGGTAGCAAAAAGATAACAATCACCAACTTTCGCTAAAGGAGACCTACCAACTTTCACTGAAGGTAGAGAGAGAATATACCATAGCATCGCCGTTCACTGACGATAAACTACCAACATTCATTGAGGGTAGAAAAAAGATAACAATCATCGATGTTCACTACCAATAACCTATCAACTTTCACTGAAGGTAGGAAGAGAATATTTCATAGCATCGTCGTTCACTGACAATGAACTACCAACATTCACTGAGGGTAGCAAAAGATAACAAACACCAACTTTCACTAATGGTGATCTATCAACTTTCACTGAAGGTAGAGAGATAATATATCATAGCATCGCCATTCACTGACGATGAACTACCAACATTCACTGAGGGTAGCAAAAAGATAACGAACACCAACTTTCACTGATGGTGATCTACCAACTTTCACTAAAGGTAGAGAGAGAATATATCATAGCACTGTCGTTCATTGACGATGAACTACCAATGTTCATTGTGGGTAGCAAAAAGATAATAATCACCAACTTTCACTGAAGGTGACCTACCAAATTTCCCTGAAGGTAGAAAGAGAATATATCATAGCACCGCCGTTCACTGGCGATGAACTACCAACGTTCATTGAGGGTAGAAAAAAGATAACAATCACCAACTTTCGCTGAAGGTGACCTACCAACTTTAATTGAAGGTAGAGAGAGAATATATCATAGCATCGCCATTCACTGACGATGAACTACCAATGTTCACTGAAGGTAGCAAAAAGATAACAAGTTTCCCCAAAATTCTGGCATTTCTCCTAGAACGGGTCTCAACTTCTTCTTTAACCGAGGCACTTTGCCTGTAAAGGGTAAGCTGTCTCAAATAAAGAGACTTCCACCTGCCAAGATTTCACAACGAACTGTCTCTGCAAATTTGAAAGTCTTGCCATCCGCTGGCATAAACTGATGACGGACTGCAAACTATCCAGTCATAGAGGAGATAGAAAAAAAAAAAACGTCGACTTTTACAGGGAAGCACAAGTTGCTCAAATAAAGAGACTTGTCACTTGTTATCATGGAGGATTGTAAAAAGAAATGAATTTATGGGGAGAACAGTATGGCTTCCTGGGGAATGAAATATGACTTCCTGGAGAAATGCCACGATATTCCTGCTGAGGAGATGAAGTCTTCTTGTGCAAAATAAATGCACAAACCAAAACTCGAAGCTTTCAAAAATCCAGAGTAAATAATATTGCTGGGAAACCAAAGATTCAAATCAGAAATAAACTGGAATGGAACAGTCAACCAAAATACATCCTTTGAGAAATAAACTCAAGAGGGAAAACCAAATCCATCTAAACAAAGATTTGTACAGGAAGGCTAAAGCAAAAATCTTCCACGAGGGATAACACAGTGGAGAAATTGAAAGAATATACGCTTTCTGCTTAAGGCCAACACTCTATTGAAGAGAGGACAACGTAACTCTGCAAAACAGAGAGATATGTCAACAAAAATATTAACAAATGTTAACGAGCAATGATTTTCCAATTTTAGCTATGCATGATGTATGTATGAATGTATGAGTGTATGAGTGTTATTGTGCGTATGCTGATAAAATAGATATACAACACTGGGAGTAACCAGGCAAAACCACCTCAGGCACAAACAACACTCGGCTAAATCACATCTAAGATGATCATTCCAAAAAAAGGTAAATGCTAGCTGAGGAAACATAACCTACTGTCTGCTTTAGCTTTACTGAGGAGAAACATAATCCGGAAGTAAACAAAACAAAGTGGCAGAATAGTACAGATACAGGGATACAACATCCTTCTCCAGGCTTCACCGGGGAAACAAATGTTTTTAAGAGTAACGCTCTTACTGGGGATTGAAAAACAAATCTCAAGTAAATTAGATGGACACCAAATCATCAAAACATTCACTAGGGAATTCAGGTCCACTTCATTGGGGAGGTTAATCACAACATCCTTAAAGGGAAAACAACAATACGTTCTTCACTAGAGAAACCGGGGACCTGCGTTCTTCAAGAGTGATTATGGTACCGACTTCTCTGGAAAAAGAACTTCCATTAGACCAAATGAAAACTTCACTGAAGAAATCTCAGATTAAAACCTTACATCATGAAAACTCAGACAAGGAGGAGAAATGAATCCAAACTTGACCGAGGATACCGGAGTCTCGAATCTAATACGGTGAATCATCCTGAGTAAACTTTGCTGAGGGGAACAAAAACTTCTTAAAACAACTGGAGTTTATCCATTCCTGGGATCACCATTCTTGTTTTTGATGTTTTTTTCGCATCAAAAATTCTAAAGTAAAAGCAAATTGTAAATTATTTTTGAAAAATCGATTTTGTTATTTAATCTTTTTGCTTTGAAAGTTATTATCAATAATAAATGGAGTCTTTGCAAGCTAAATAAAATAAGAAACACAAAGAGTTGGGTAACAACTCAAACTTTATTAATAGAATGGTAGTCTACGAACGGCGAGACTCCATAGATGATTACAAAGTTTGGAAAATGGTAATATATAATGGAAAAAATACATTGAGATACAATGACCACTATCCCCTCTAACAATTTTTGAAATCCTGAGCAACAACTTTCGTTGAAGTATGATGAGGATTCGAGAAGATTGTTGCTTCAATGATCAGATCTTGCATGATGCAGTTACTTGCCAAGAAAGTCCCTAACTTTTGCCTAAGCTTCCCTTGCGGATTTTCAACTTAGCAGGAAATTTATTTTGTTTATGTCTCTAACTTTTTCCTAGACCGCCCTTTCGGGTTTTCGGCCTACTGAGACGTTCTTTTTTGCCTAAGCCTCCCTTTAGGGTTTTCAACTTAGCGAGCTATTCTTTTACCTCTTTAAGCGAAGTATTTCTTGACTGCATAAGCATTCATGGGACGTGGGAACTCCTCGCTATCCATAGTTTCAAGAATTAATGCACCACCAGAGAAGGCTTTCTTGACAACATATGGGCCTTCAAAGTTGGGTGTCCACTTGCCCCTAGAATCAGTGTTGAAAGACATGATCATCCTGAGCACGAGGTCACCTTTTGTGAATTCACGAGGTTTGACCTTTTTATCGAAAGCTTTCTTCATTCTTTTCTGATATAATTTTCCATGACACAAAGCTGTCATTCTCTTCTCCTCGATCAAATTCAATTGGTCAAACCAATTTTGGACCCATTCAGCCTCAGTCAACTTGGTTTCCATTATCACACACAAAGAGGGAATCTCAACCTCGACTGGGAGTACCGCTTCCATTCCATACATCATGGAGAACAGGGTTGCTCCTGTTGAAGTGAGGACAGATGTTTGATATCCATGCAAAGAAAAAGGGAGCATTTCATGCCAATCCTTATAAGTAACGACCATTTTTTGGATAATCTTCTTGATATTCTTATTAGCAGCTTCAACAGCCCCATTCATCTTTGGCCTGTATGAAGATGAATTGTGATGGACAATATTGAATTCTTCACACAGTTCTGTCATCATTTTATTGTTCAAATTCGAGCCATTGTCGGTGATAATTCTTCTCGGCACACCATACCGACATATAAGGTTATTCTTGATGAAGCGCACAACCACCTTCTTAGTAACATTGGCATATGAAGAAGCCTCCACCCACTTGGTGAAGTAATCAATTGCTACCAAGATAAAATGGTGTCCATTCGAAGCTTTGGGTTCTATCATCCCGATCATGTCAATACCCCGCATAGAGAAAGGCCATGGGGAAGAGATCACATTGAAAAGTGTCGGAGGCACATGAACCTTGTCCGCATAAATCTGGTATTTATGACACTTCTTTGAAAATTTATAACAATCAGATTCCATTGTTAGCCAATAGTAACCTGCCCTTAGAATCCTTTTAGCCATCGAATGTCCATTGGCATGAGTTCCAAATGAACCTTCATGAACCTTATGCATCAACATGCCTTCTTCGTGTCTATCCACGCATCTAAGCAAGACCATGTCATAGTTTCTTTTATACAACACATTTTCACTGAGGAAGAAATTTCCTATCAATCTTCTCAATGTCTTTCTATCTTTATTCAATGCACCAATCGGGTATTCCTGAGTCTGGAGAAAATGCTTGATATCATAATTCCAAGGCTTCTCATCTACTACCTCCTCTGTTGTAAACACATGAGCAGGTCTATCCAGTCGCCAAACCATAATTCGAGGTATATCATTCCAAGTATTTACTTGATACATAGAAGCCAAAGTTTCCAGAGCATCCGCCATTTGATTTTCATCTCTTAAAATATGATGGAATTCAACTTTATTAAAGAAGGGTAATAACCTTCTAGTATAATCTTTGTAAGGGATCAAGTCGGCGTGACGAGTATCCCATTCTCCTTTAATCTGTTTTATTACCAAAGTTGAATCACCATACACATCTAGAATTTTAATTCTAAGATCAATAGTTTCTTCGAGACCCATGATGCAAGACTCATATTCTTCCATATTATTAGTACAATCAAATGTCAACCTTGCAGTAAAAGGAATGTGCGGTCCATGTGGAGTGACAATCGCAACACCAATTCCTTTACCATAAGCATTCACAGCTCCATTAAATATCATACTCTAACGAGATTCAGGGTCAGGACCTTCCTCAGGCAAAGGTTCATCACAATATTTCACTTCCAGGAACATCACATCCTCATCGGGGAATTCATACTCTACAAACTGATGATCCTCCACTAGTTGGTGAGCAAGATAATCTGCCAACACACTTATTATAATAGCTTTTTGAGTGCGGTATTCGATATCATATTCAGATAGCAACATCTGCCAGCGGGAAATTCTCCCAGTAAGAGTAGGCTTTTCAAAAATGTACTTGATTGGATCCATTTTGGAGATCAACCAAGTAGTGTGATTCAACATATACTGCCGCAAATGCTTTGGCGCCCAGGGAAAATCACAACATGTCTTTTCCAGCATGGAATACCGCGACTCACAATTAGTGAACTTTTTACTAAGATAATAAATAGAGAACACTTTCTTCCCTGTTTCATCCTGTTGTCCCAGAATACAACCCATGGATTTATCTAACACTGTCAGATACATAATCAACGGTCTTCCTTCGACCGGAGGAAGCAAGATAGGAGGTTCAAGAAGATATTCTTTAATACTTTCAAATGCCCTTTGGCAGTCATCCGTCCACACACAACCTTGATCTTTCTTTAACAACTTAAAGATTGGTTCACATGTTGCAATCATGTGGGAAATGAATTTGGAAATATAATTCAAACGCCTGAGGAACCCTCTGACTTGTTTTTCAGTTCTTGGCGTTTCATCTCTTGAATTGCTTTGACTTTATCAGGGTCAACTTCAATTCCTTTCTGGCTAACAATGAAACCCAACAATTCCCCTGATCAAACACCGAAGGTATATTTATTTAGATTCAAACGGAGACGATACTTCCTCAAATGCTGAAACAACTTCAACAAATCTTCTACATGCCCTTCTTCAGTCTGGGATTTAGCAATCATATCATCAACATATACTTCAATTTCCTTGTGCATCAGATCATGGAATATGGTTTTCATAGCCCTCTGGTACGTTGCACCAGTGTTCTTCAACCCGAAGGGAATCACTCTGTAACAGAATGTTCCCCAGGGTGTGATAAACGTTGTTTTTTCCATGTCCTCCGGAACCATTCTTATTTGATTATACCCAGAAAATTTGTCCATGAACGAGAATACTTTGAATTTGTTGTGCTATCCACTAACATATCAATGTGTGGCAATGGAAAATCATCTTTTGGACTAGCTTTATTTAGATCTCTGTAATCTACGCACATGTGAACTTTTCAATCTTTTTTCAGTACTGGGACAATATTGGCAATCCATTGAGGATACACTGACGTCACAAGAAAACCAACATTAATCTGCTTTAGAACCTCCTCTTTGATCTTCACTGCCATATATGGGTGAGTTCTTCTCAACTTCTGTTTGATTGGCAGACACTCTGGCTTCAACGACAAATGGTGCTCTATAATATCTGTATCTAGACCAGGCATATCTTGATAAGACCAATAAAAAATATCCACATACTCTTTCAACAACTCAATCAACTTGTTCTTCACATCAGGATGCAACAATGCTCCAATCTTGACTTCCTTCGGATCTTCTTCTGAACCCAAATTGATCACTTCTAATGGCTCTTTATATGGATAAATGGTATTTTAATAGTGCTCAAGCAACCGTGAGACCTCTTCTGGAATCTCATCATAATCTTCTTCTTCAGCCCTATACACAGAACATTAAAAGTTGGGAGAGGGTGCAGGGTCATTGTATTCAACGGGTTTTTTAATTAATCTGCACATATGATTTATGATTGCTTTTAGAAACTGACACATATAACAAGTGATCATGCAAATTAAGTTTTAGTTATTATTTATTTTGAAGGGTTTTTTCTGATTACCATTTTCCAAGAAAAAAAAGTAGAAAATAAAGACACAATTTGAGAAACAAAGACAACTTTTATTATTGATTTTAAAAGTCACAGCAAACAGATAAGCCCTACAACATTAATACTTCCATCTTGGGCAGACTGAAAGCTTTTCAAAAAGATTAAGAAAACAAATTACTTTGAAACATGTATGCAAGAGGGAACATCAATGGTGATCCAGTTCTAAACCCTAACTCCGTGCATCACATAATTTGACATTTCATGCTCTGCTTCATCTTCCACAATGGAATTAATCCTGGAAACAGTTGGATGAATATAACCCCCCTACGGAAGATGTCTTGATACTTTCTCGCAGCAAACTTCGGCTTCATGCGATTACCTTTGTCATTCTTCAAAGAGAACCCCAAGCCGACTCTCTTCTTGTACACAGGTGGATCCACAATCTGTCCCCACACCTTACTATGACCCTTTCGCACAACTTGCTGCGCATCCTTAAGCAAAACCATGGAATTATCATTTCCTCTTATGTTGTCAATGGATAAGGCTTGGAACTGGGTTCCAACAGCAGCTTCATCCGCCTCCACAATGCTGAAAGAGGAAACATGAGATATCAATAACGCCTGTTCCCCATTTATGATTACCAATTTCCCTTCACGTACAAATTTTAGTTTCTGGTGTAAAGTTGAAATGACATCCCCTGCCTCATGTATCCACGGCCTTCATAGAAAACAGCTATAAGCGGGTACAATATCCATGACCTGGAAAGTTATTTGGAACTAATGTGGTCCTATATGAATAGGCAAGTCCACTTCACCAATAACATATTTCCTTGATCCATCAAACGCTTTCACAATGATGTCGCTCGGGCGCATAGGCGTTCCTTGACATTTCAACTTCATAAGAGTGCTCCTCGGTATAACGTTCAAAGTGGATCCATTATCAATCAGCACATTGGATGGTGAATCATTCTTGCAATTCATAGAGATGTGGAGGGCCAGGTTGTGGTTCCTTCCTTCATCTGGTAATTCATAATCGCAGAAACTCAAATTATTACATGACGTAATGTTCCCTATTACGCTGCTGAATTGGCCTATTGGCATATCACTCTCCACAAAAGCTTGGTCCAATACCCTCATCAAGGATTATCTGTGAGTAGATGAGTTCATTAATAAAGCCAAGATAGATATTTTTGAAGGAGTCTGCAGTGGCTGATCTACAATTTTGTAGTCGCTCATCTTGATTATCTTCAAAATATCATCCACTTCTTTCTCTAATGTACCCCCACTAGTCTCACTCGTAGCCTTCTTGGGTTTAACATTCTCAGTAATTTTCTTTCCATAACTAACATCTCCTCGAACAACTGGTGCAAACGCACGACCGTTGCGGGTCACCCTGCTATTTTCAGAAATATTCCCAACATCAGGCATTGGCTGATTGGGAACTTCCACTCCATCCTCTAAGATTGTAGCATTGTATTTGTAGGGCCCAACCCTATCTGACTTATAAGGGATAGGACCCGACAAACTAATCACCAATGGGGTAACAGCTGGCTTGCTATAATATTCAACTTCAAGATGGGTGGGTGCCCCAAAACAAGGTACAATGACGTTTACCCCTTCTTCAACACAATCAGTCATTATTGATTCATTTTTGGAAAACAAATCCTCATCTGAGGAGAAATACTCATCTGCAGAGGCATACTCTTCATCCAACACTTCTTCAGTCAAGCAAACCTCAATCAAATCAACTTCATGGTAATCACCCCTTTGACCTATAAACCTTGATAACTCCATTATCTAACAACAACTTAACACCCTTCTTCATGATTGAACATCCTCGGGAGTCCCGACCACAAATTCGGCAAGATCCATACTGGTGTTCTACCTGACCATCCATATGGCAGAAAGTAGCATGCAATTGCACAAGGTCCTCATTCATATATTCTACATCAAAAATTCTGAATTCTCCAGGACATCCAGAAACCATATTCACCTCCTCTTCATACTCTGCCCTAGGCTTGATTATGTGGATGAGGCCTTCATCCATCATCTCTTGTAAAACAACCTTTATCTTATCGCAACCCTGCATGTTTGTACTGCAAATAGCACAACCGGAATGGTCATGTGTGTAGTAGCTAAGTTCATAGAGGTCTACATGCATTTTCACTAAATCTCCTCTAACCAGATTAATATCAAAAATCCGGAAGTCGCCTGGACAACCGGCCACCATATTCATAGCATTTACTCCTCCATGCTTGGGTAGAAGATTGTCTTTCACATTATGTCCCACATCCTTGAAAGATAGAATACCAGACTTCACCAATTTCTGCACCTCAGTCTTCAAAGGATAACAATTCTCAACATTATGCCCTGGTGCTCCCTGATGAAAAGCACATGTTTGGTCTGCCTTGTAATACAAACGCAATGGTGATGCTACATCGGGAGGTGGTCGGGTCTGAACCAGCTTCTTCTGAATCAATGCCGGTAGTAACTCTTTATAGCTCATAGGAATAGGGTCATAACTCTCCCTTCTCTGATTATACCCTTGATTCCCCTGTTGGGACGGTCTCTGATAAGCAACGGTAGTTGGAGCTGCACCCACAACTGGAGTAACTGAGGCGACTTGCTGATGACGTTGATAATTCCTTCTAGGAGTATTAACCTTCCTCTCTTTCATAACAACATTTTCATCCCCTTCCTTTTTCTTGGTAAACCCATAAGATGGCTTCTTCACACCTCCAGAGCTTTCACTTCTCATTAAACGGCCCTCTCTTACAGCCTCTTCTAAGCGGATACCTATTCCTACAATTTCAGTAAAGTCACTTGGCGCACTTGCTACCATCCTCTCGTAGTAGAAATCACCTAGCGTTTTCAAGAAAATCTTAGTCATCTCCTTCTCTTCCATGGGAGGAATCACTTGGGCGGCTACCTCACGTCATCTCTGTGCATATTCTTTGAATGATTCCCTGTCTTTCTGAACCATGGCCCCGAGTTGATCATGGTCAGGCGCCATGTCCATGTTGTACTTGTATTGTTTGATGAATGCTTCTCCCAATTTATTGAAAGTATGGATGTTAACACTGTCCAAACTTATATACCACTTCAGCGCAGCACCGGTCAAACTATCCTGAAAAAAGTGAATCAGCAGACGCTGATCTTCAGTATGGGTAGACATTCTCCTTACATACATCACCAGATGAGCACAAGGGAAAGTGTTTCCCTTGTAGTTCTCAAACTCCAGAACCTTAAACTTAGAAGGTATCTTAACATTCAGGACCAAGCATAACTCATTCACATTCTACCCGAATAACTCTTTTCCCCCTGAGGGCCTTCATCTCTCTTTGTATCTTATCAAACTGCTCTTGAAAATCATCCATTGTGTCATAAAGACCCAAGTCTTCACTCGGTGGAGGGAAAGGACGACACACATCATCGTTAACAAACAAAACCATATTCACCGAAGGAGGCGTGCCAGGAGCAACATGCACCACAAGAGGTGCCAGAGTAACAATAGTCTAAACAATTGGAGTATCTTGAGGACCAATATTGAAACCTTCAGGTGCAAAATTCTATGGCATTCCCCATGGATAACCTTGGAGCATACGTTTTTGAACAACAGCTGGAGTAGCAAATATGGGAACAATCGGAGCTTCAGTAGTTGCCCTTGTTAGTTGAGGTTAGACACTCGGTGGCTGATTCTGGGCAGCCACCGAAGATTCCATCAGAGTAGTAAGATTGGCCCTGTCGGCCTTCAAATCAGAAACCTCCTCGTGCAACTCGCGATTCTCTTGTTCTAAGTTGTCCATCTTCTTTCTGAAATTAGCCCGAGTGTTGTCGTGGTGAGTCAGCTTGCTGAACGAAGTAAAGAAGCTTGGTAAGACACCTGGATATGCATAACAAATGCAAGAAATATGTGCAATATGATGCATGATATGCAGTGCACATGATTTTATTTTATTATTTAATATTTCAAGGGATTTAAAATTTATGGACATATTGCAAATATCAAAGTAATAACGCATTTGAGATACTGAAAATTTCATTATAACAACTCCAAAATGGATTACAAGTTTCAATGATCCCAAGTGCAAGATGAAAATAAAATCTAAAACCCTGAGAAGTAAAACTGATGGAGATCACTCTATACTCTGGTGCTTCCATGTGAGCCTGGCAATTTGAGCCTTCAACCTCTGGTTTTCTTCCGCATACCTGGTGGCAACCTTCTTCCAATCACCTGAAACAGGAAGTGAGTAATCATCATCTAATTGAGGCTTAGGAGAAAATAAATCCCCTTGCCTCTCCATAGTCTCTACTGCTCGACTATCAAGGATCTCAATCAAGTCATTTTTCTTCTTCAAGTCTTCTCTATAGGAAATCTCTAAAGTTTGGCACTTGTTCTTCCAAGCATCATTTTCCTATTGCATCCCGACCAAAGCAAGTTGCAGCTCTTCTAGATCATCTAATAAGGGAGGAGTAGTCTTCACAAACAGACCAGGCATAAGTGTTTCCTGGGAATACGGCATCTTCAACTAAATAGCTCTCTTTGGACCCACTGAAGATATGGCTCCAAAGAAATAGTACCCCTAGGTCCCAAGTCCTTCCTACTCTTCTTATGAATGTGACGCCAGGCCTTCGCAATCTTCTCCCTAGCTTCCCTATGGTATTCTCCCTCCTTCACAATGAAACTACTCAAATGAATACTATTTGGTTTATCCCTCATCGGATAACCGAGCTGTCGTCATGCAAGAAGAGGTACATTGGGGAAACTACCACAACTGTCAATAATCTCTATATCATGGTAAGCTCAATGATACCAATCAATATCCGAGTGAGTAAGTTCCATGATCTTAGGAGCCCAACGAGGTTCCTTCTTGACATCCCAAAAAGCATCAGACTGAGGCATATGAGAGATAAACTACCGGTACAACAGGGGCGTGCAACAGATAATCATCCCCCCCATGATAAAAATTTCGAAGATGAATAGAGTAATAAGCATCACCCAACAAGGTAGGAACTGGGTTTCCGATCATGAAGATCCTGATAGTATTAATGTCAACAAACTTGTCCACATTAGGAAATAAGAACAACCCGTAAGCAAATAGAGCAAAGATGGCCTCAAAAGCGATTGTACTCTTCATCCTGGCAAAGTAGCGAGCTTTCTACAATAAGAACTGAGCTGGTAATCCTCTAATACCTCCTTTGGTAGAATATAGGCTTCCATCTCAGACTTCCCCAGATGAATCAAAGCAGAAATCTCATGTGCTTTTGGCTCACCCTCTAAACCAGTAAAAGGAACATGATCGGTAACGGGTAAATCCAACAAATAAGAATACTCCTCCAGTGTAGGCATCAATTGATAGTCGGGAAAAGTAAAACAATGATATATCGGATCATAGAACTGGACCAAGGTCTAGAAAATACCCTCCTTCATCTTCAGCTTCATGAGAGGAATGATGGATCCATACTTCTTCCGAAAGTCTGCAGAATACTCGATCTCGGGGATTAGACTGATCAACTCATCTATCTTGGGATCCTTGAAACTGTACTTCCCGGTCTTTCTCTTTCCAGAATCCATGGTTAAAAAGTACCTGAGATATTCACAAATGGTAAATTTTTAAATCCCTTGAAATAATATCTCTTTAAAAGATGCTTATGGATACATGGATGCATGATGCAGCAATCACACATAAGATCACACATATAGGGTTCATATGTTCAACGTCACGAGCATGAGGTCGAAGGTACTACCCATAAGGTATTGGTATAAAAGTTATCACCTACCGAACATGGTTCTAAAGGTTCCCAGAGTCTACATCCTTCCTTCGGATATTACCAACTTCCTGATTAACTCGGTAATTAGTAATATTTTCAAGAAAAACTCGTCCGAACATAGTATCGCATGACAACTATTTCCAGATTACTCTGTCATAGCTTCCGCACTACACCTAAAAGGCCAAGATGTGTTTGGTATTCTACGGTCCTTAGTTTCAGCAGGCTCCTTGGTCGAAAGCAGTACGTCTTGCCGATTACTCGGTAAATGACACTACAGTCAAAGGGGCCTCCACTGAGTGGGGGATCTCATGCCTCCTTTTTTGGGATTACTCCCTCAAAGTTAACATGACTATACCGCCCGTCCTATCTTAAAGTTTGCCCAAGTCCGGGTATAGGACTTATAAGTAATCACTAAGCATCCTGAAAACCAGGAAAATCCAGATAAACATATATACAACATATAACACATAAAAAAAATAGCACATACACAAATATAAACAAGGATAGGCTCAACCCACTTAGGGATGGACCAGCAAGAGGTCAATCTTTCCCCAGTGAAGTCGCCATTTTTCTGTAGCGGTAGAAATGTTTAAGACTAAGCCATGGGATTGACTAGACTTGTACAAATCAAAATAAAATCGCCACTGCACTTTATTGTTTCCAAAGGAAATGGGAAAAGAGAGAATAACCAAAAAAAGGGGGAAAGATTCAAGGTAAGGGGGTTGGTTATGCAAAGGGAAGGTATTAACACCCTAAACACCTACGGTACTCCGCAGGAACCTCTTTGTAAAATCTGTATATTTTGGCTATAAAATTTTTGTATAAAAAAATGGATGGTGGAGGTGAAAAAAGAAATATATTTTTATGGTTTTTGCACCCGCCGCGGTTGCGAACCTTTAGTGCCTATGTACCACCTTCTGTGCAATAAGGGATCAGGTTACACGTAGTTCCTCTTTTAAAAAATTTTAAACGTAAGTGTGTTGGTTTAATTTTTATGAGATAAAACATCATCGTCATTGTCCTTGTGGAAAACATACCTACTACCCATAATCATGAGAAAGGAGAATTTGCATCATCTCAAAGTGGAGGATATGGCTTGGATTTTAAAATCAACAATGCCTCACTCAACACCCAAGTGGAAAATATCTCCCTTCACTATATATTGTACAAGTATAGTTGTTTGCATCACTACAAGGATTGACAAGAGTCCAATCTTTTTGAGAAAAGTTTAAAGATAAAAGCCAAAGTGGAAAAATGGTTTGAAATGAGATTGGTTGACTTTTAGTCTTCTCACAAAAAAATGTCGAAGTATTATTAAGTTTATTGAAGTTTATTTATGAAAATGTTTTGAAAATGCATGGACCTAAGTCCAAGTTTATTATGAAAGTGGTTCAAGTTAAAAAAAGACAAGAAGAGTTTTTCAAAAGGAGAGAGAAGAATTTTGAAATTAAAGAAGATGGGAGGAAAAGAAGGGACTATCCTAAAGCATAAGGTAAAAGCTAGGTGTTGTACCCCAAAAATTTCCCTCTCATTTCATCAACATTTTATCATCACAAGACTCTTGGAGCTCAAGATCAAGTTAGGGTTTGCTCTGCTCAAGGCCCCTCCTTGCACTGTTGACCCAAATTAGGGTTTGAGTTTACACAAGGATGTTTTGACCTAAAATGCCCAAAGTTACTTTCATGCTTCATGTTGGACTCACAAGTTTATTCATACCAAGTTTCAAGCCTTGATTCATATCCTTGCCCAGTCAATTGGACAGTTGACCTAGAAATCAGTTGTATTGGGGAAAAAGTCAACTATGGCCAATTGACAGTCAAACTTCATGATTTTTGACCCACATCAACATAATGAACTCACATGAACCATTTGGTCAAGTTTGAATCACAATTCCACAAGAAATTTGATCAGATCACCAAAAGGGCAAAATGGTCATTTTTAGGGTTTTGACTGCACAAAGGCAATTTTTGACTGTTTGACCTAACCAATGGCAAACCAAGCTCATATATGGACTCAAGGACTCAATGGGATTGTCTTGACCTATTCAACAAGTTCAAAAGATCTCAAATGCATAGGATTGACAGATGAATTTTTCAGTCAACTGATCAAAATTTGACTGTATACTAAAAAGTCAAACTTTGACTTTTTGGTCAAAATCAAGTGCCAAGATTCATTTTTCATCAAGACATGTCAAATTATGAAACTTGTTCATCAAGAAACCCAAAATTACAAATTAGGGTTTAAAATGAAAAAAATTCATAACTTAGAATTTTTCTAAGTTATGAAATTTCTTTATTTTTTCCTAACTTTGTCCCATTTTTTCACCAAGATGAAAATGGATTCAAACAAAACTTGAAACATGAAAGTTGTAGTCCATTGCAAAATATACAACTTTTATTCACAAAGTTTCCTCAAAGGAAGCTTTTATCTCAAGTTATGATTTTTGGAACAAGGGTACAAAACATTTTTAACTTAGAGAAATTTTGCCCTATTTAGGCAGGTTTTTGACCTAACTTCATGGAAAATTTTCACCTAGTTCCAAGAGGAATTTCAAGTTGCATTGCAAAGATGGATTGTAGTACATGTTCCAAGCTTTCCAAATTGTCCAAGAACTCATTAAACACCCTTGTGGTTAGAGAGAATCGAATTCACAAAGTTGGCCAAAACTCACTTTTGTTCATGACCAATACATGTTCATAGCAAATGTCATTTTCAAATCAGCTTGGTTTGTGCTAGCTTGCAGGCCTCTAAACCCTTTTACACTCCTTAATTGAATGCAAATCCACTGAGATAATGCATTATTTTTTTCATTTGGACATTGCACACAAAATTAACCCTTAAATGGATAAAGGTAGAATGCCATTTTGATAAACTTATGCTTTATGTCAAATACCAAATCCTTGAGGCATGGGGCCAAATCTGAGAGCCAAATCAAATCTACACATTCCAGTTACCAAGAGCTTTGTTTTGCTGCATACATTAGGCATTGTACTGGCTTGTATCCAAACACACACTTTCTTACTTACACTTGAAGCAACTTTGCAAAAAGACTCCAACTTCCATTTCCCGTCAACACAGCCAAACACAAACCTTGTGAGCATTTCCATACATCAAGCCAAACCTAAAACACGATTCAACCATTCCTCATACCTCCCAAAACACAAAAACACTGTTTTGCTGCAAAAACAGGGCATCCCAGCAGTTTGACTTGCCTAGCATTATCCACTCGTGCGTTTTTGCCCAAACAAGTTCCAACACATTCCTTTCCATCCACCTAAACTATTCCAAGCCCTAAACACAAGCTGTAACACCCCTAATCTCACTTCCCATTTTCAGTTTTCAGTTTTGCAGGTGGACTTCTATAGCACAATACAAAGTGATTCAAAGCAAGCTAGGTATTGGAAAAGCTTCCTTGGACCTCAGGCAAGCTATACAAAAGCTCAAACTCCATTGAAGTTGGCCACATTGCTCTGCACGATTCAAGCTGAGACAAGTAATCCATGGACTTCTATCTCTCAATCTAGGAAGAGTTAGGCTTAGGTTTGTGAATGAAACATGTCCTACTCATAGCCCTGAAGCCATACATGTGATCACTTTTCATTTATGTTAAGCATGCTGTGAGAATTTTAGCCATGAACATGATGAAAAAATTAGGTTAAAATTTAGGGCCAGAGAAATTCTCTCTGGCCTTTGAGTGTTAATCCAAGTTTTTTACATGTTTGAACTCGTGATTTGATGCTCTACAATGTTTATGTTATGAGTTTTACAAAATAATCAAAGAATCAGGAGTTTGTGTTGGACAAGGAGAGGCGCGCGTTTTCTGTTTGAACAAGGAGCTGGAGGTTGAAGATGATGGCTTGGGCTGGGCCTGAGTCATCCTTACTTTTTGCACCCCTCCCCCCCTTTTCCATTTGCACCCCCTGGCCCATTTGATTAAATATTTATCATTTTTGACTTTTTATTTTTTATTCTGATTTCATATTTTTTTTCTTAAACATAAAAAACACCAAAAATATTTTTCCACATTTTTTTCATATTTATTTGATATTTGTTCCATTTTAATAGCTTATGTATGTAAATAATATAAATATTTTTTTACTAAAACCCTAAAAAATAGTATAAAAAATATGTTTATTTTTTAGTTGTTATTTTTATTTATATCTTGAAAATATTTTCTTAAATATACATTTTTTATATATACATAAATAATTAATTTTATCTTTTATATTTAATAGGTTTAGTAAATATATATATAAATACTTGTATATTATATTTATTAGAATACTTAGGATAAAAATATAGAAATAATACATTTTTATTTTTATTAATAGATGACACTAAAAATACCTTTTTTTTTACAATATACTTTTTATTTTTTAATATATATTGTACATAATTAATAAATATTACTATTTATTTAAAAACTAGGGTTTTGCCCTAAATGACAAAAATATTCAAATTTGACCTTTTTTATTTTTGTTTATATTTCACATTGAAAAATACTTTTACATACATGAAAAAAATCCCTTTTTTAGCATAATGCATTTTTATTTGATATTTATTTATTTGTACTTATTTAAATATTAGATATTTGTCTTGTATATTCAATATGGATGTAATAGCTTAGAATTTAATTTCTTGTCAAATATCCTCAAATTCAAACTTGTACCCCCATCCCCATAATCATTGTTGTAATAGCTTAGCATTTAAATTTCCGCATTTAAAAGCTTTCAATTATGCCATGTTTAGACTTAGGGTTTGTATGCAAATCAAATCAACAAATAGCTTGACTTAATCCAAGATAAACATGCATGAAAAACAAACACAATGCACACTCACACCCTTAGGGTTACTCCACTTGTTGCCTTCAAAAATGGGCCATGTTTGCATGTCAAGTACTTTGGCAAAACAAAAACAAATCAAATGATCATAGTCCCTCGATGACGCTATCTTGTTGCCTAATCAAAATAATCATAGTTCCTCAAGAAAATTGCCAAAATACTTGACACTATTTCATTCATGGTCTAAACGATGACCCGCGCCCGTCCCGTTAACATCCTAACACAAGGTTGTTCACCAAATACAATGGTGAAACAACACTGTTAAAAGGGTTAAAACATGAGAAAGATCTTTGAGAAATTTAGGGTAGATAGCTCTTGGTTACTTGATCAATCTTGCAAAATAATCCTTGCCTTTTTTCAAAACACACATCATAACACAAATTCAAAACAAACTTTCAAAAAACATTAAAACATCTTTTCAAAAAGACAAACATCTTTGTAAAACATTCAAGTAAAGAATTGTTACAATGGTTGCCTAGACAAGGCATCTTTTTCAAAACATTTTCAAAACCACACACACAAAGCACCATTTCAAACAATTGAAAAGCAAAGGCAAGTGATCTAAGCAAGTAACTAAGAGCCCATGGATAACCATGGATAGAAAGGGTGCTAATACCTTCCCTTTCTATAATCTACTCCCTGAACCCAAGAAAACATCTCAAAGGTCTTTCCTGTGCTTTTTGACCTTTCCTTAGGATAAAATAAAAAGTCGGTGGCGACTCTTGCTCAACCGAAACATTTGCGAACACAAATGCAAAACCTCAAGTCAGTTCTCCCACCGTATCACAGAACTGGCGACTCTGCTGGGGATTCCTTTTGAAAGTGGAGTAACCTTAGGGATTAGATCACCTTTTGCATGACTAATTGTTTGCTTTGATTGCTTTACATTTTGGTTCTCTTGTTTGGGCTTGAAATCCTCCACCCGGATTTGGGAAACATTCATAGATAGCAATACATTGTGGAAACTGTGCGGGGTATACTGACACGGTTAAAGAAATAGCTATATTAGTGCGACATATTTGTGAGTACCGGTAACCCTTGAGTTCAATCAAGGAGAGTACGGGGCCGCTGAGTGATGTCACTAAGCACTAATGACCTAGAACCTTACTTGACCATCTTGGCCTTTTATTAGGGGTAGTGAGATGACCGACTTTGGTGCAGTCCGAAGTTGGTAGATACTCGATACTACACTCATTTAGGGTTGTTTTCTTGGAATATTTTGGTCACTAGTTAAGTGGCTAAACCAAAACAATGAACATGGAAAATAATCCAATGATATTGAGCTCCTTAGAACCCGGTTACTATTTATAGGACAGGTTTTTAAGCCAACTAAACTCAAGAGGGTACTTACCTATGAAACCTCATGCAAGCCTGAAACTAGGGTTTTGTGTGAATTGCTTGTACATGTGTTTGTGCATACATCATGAACATCATAAAGCATCATATGCATCCACTAACCATTTCAAGGGTTTGGATCTTCATCTTTGTTCTTGTTTTGTAGGTCATGGAATCTCTTCGCAGGAAAGCAATTCAAATCAACCTTGTGAGAATCCCTCCTCAACTAAAGGAGCTTACATCCAGGATTCCAGAGAATTCTCTCTTCAGTGAAAGACATGGTAGACTTCTCAACCTAGTCAACACCAGCATTGAAGAAGACATGGTGAAAGTGCTGTTCCAGTTCTTTGACCCCCTTCACCACTGTTTCACATTCCCCAACTACCAATTGGTGCCTACTTTGGAGGAATTTTCTCAACTCCTGAGAATTCCTATTCTTAATCAACTACCCTACAACGGTACAGAAAAAGAACCAAAGCCTGAAGATGTTGCTCAAGCACTACACTTGCAACCATCTGACATCAAGGGGCATTGGGAAACCAGAAGTGGTGTCAAGGGCTTCTTGGCAAAATTCTTGTTTGAGAAGGCACTAGAGTGTTGGAATTCCCTGGATCTGCAAGCCTTTGAAGAAATTGTGGCACTCCTTATTTATGGGTTGGTCTTATTCCCAAATCCTGACCAACTTATAGATGTGAATGCTGTCGAGATCTTCATATCCAGGAATCCCATACCTACATTACTTGGGGACATCCTCCACTCATTTTACACACGAACAATGAGGAAAAGAGGTGTTCTCATGTGTTGTACTCCTCTCCTTGCAAGGTGGTTTATTTCTCACCTTCCACAATCTGTTTTGAAGAATGAGCAAGGTTCAAGGTGGTCACAATGGTTGATGACCCTCACACATTCTGATGTACATTGGTGTTCTCGGTCCAGAGAAAATGTCATCATCATCAATCGCTGTGGTGAGTTCCCTAATGTTCCATTACTTGGTATTAGGGGAGGCATTACCTACAACCCCTGTCTAGCTTTGAGACAATTTGGATACGCTCGGAGGGATGGCCCTCATGACATGCTGATTCCTGACCTAGTTTTTGACTTCGACAACGATGCGCAAGGACTTCGCCAAAGATTCATCAGAGCTTGGAGGATGCCAAACAAGGTAGATAGCAAGACACTGGGACACAAGAACTCCATCCCTCTTGAGCCTTACCTCAAGTGGGTACGAACCTGCGCCCAGAGTCTTATGATGCCTTACCCTCACATTCTCCCTTTGATCAAAGATCCTGTTAAGGAAGGAGAGGTTCCATACACCATCCTACATCCTGACATGCCAACATCATGGGAGGAAATGCAGAAGAGTTGGATCCAACTCAAGGAAGAAAGGGATACTTTTGAAGCCAGCTTCTACGCCAGTGAGAAGAAGGTTTTGGAGCTTACCCGCCGACTTCACAAGGAGGAGACCCTCAACACGTACATCGCACCAAAGAGGATGCGCAACGTCTTTTTACCTTAAGAAGTTTCTGTAATATTTGGCCCATGGGGCATTTATGTACTGACAAAATTTCTTCTTATTAATATGACGTGTGTTCTTTTTGTTTGCAACAACTTTGAATTTCTAAATCCTTGAAAGCATTACATGAATAAACATATCATTCATCATATGCATAAACAGGTCTTCACACCAGGTTTCCTTATCTTTCTGCTGTTTATTTCAGTAAGATGGATATTGAGCAGACGGTCAGAGATCTGCAGTCACAAAACTCGCAGTTTCAACAGCTCCTTATGACCTTGGCAAAGGGTCAGGAGGATCTTAAAGCACTGTTAGGGAATAAAGAGCAAGAAAAAGGAAAAAAGAAAAAGAAAAGAGTTGGGGTAGCTACACTGGGAAGAAGATTTGAGAATGAAGCTAGGAGAGTTCTTGAATTCCCCTCCACATCCGACGAGGGGACCGGTAAGGTAAAAGGAGCTGCATTACCTTCTGAATCTGAGGCTGAAGAGGAAGAGGTTGAGGAAGATGAAGATTATTCAGAGCAGCAATACCCGCCAGCGGACAATAAATACAAAAACCTGGAGGATAGACTGGCAGCTATGGAGCTGCAAAGGGTTCCCGGGTTAGATTTTGAAGAATTGGGATTGATTGCTGGGATTGTGATCCCTCCAAAGTTTAAGGTGACAACTTTTGCAAAATACGACGGTCTGTCTTGCCCGAAGATGCACCTGAGGTCGTATGTCAGAAAAATTCAACCTCATTCATCCGATAGAAATCTTTGGGTACACTTCTTCCAGGACAGCCTGTCTGGTACACAGCTAGATTGGTTTTACCAGCTTGAGAGGTCAGAAGTGCATAACTAGGAAGACTTGGCAGCTGCCTTCTATTGCCAGTATCAATATAACACCGACTTGGCGCCAACCCGTACTCAGCTACAAGGTATGGGGATGGCCTCAAATGAGGGATTCAAAGAATACGCCCAGAAATGGCGTGACTTGGCCGGAAGAGTACAACCACCGCTTTCAGATAGGGAGCTAGTTGATATGTTCTTGGGGACCCTATCTGGCCCTTTCTTCAACCATTTGATCGGGAGCTCTTCTGCAGGGTTTACCGAACTGATTCTGACTGGCGAACGGGTGGAAGCTGGTATTAAGAGTGGGAAGATTCAAAGGGATGCCTCTGCCTCCACAACTGTTAAAAAACCATTCCCGGCCAAGAAGGAAGCAGCTGTTATGTACTCTCAGAAAGGATTGGGAAGAACTGAGCGTCGGCCGAATGTAGGGGCCGTGATGATTCAAAATTCATCAAATGATCAGCCTCGTAACAATCAGTCCAGATCTAAACAGCAATGGGGAGAACGGCCACAACGGCAGTTCACCCGCATCAATATGACGCCCGCACAAGTTCTTCCCCATTTGTTGAAGCTGAATCTCACCAATATCAAAGAGGCGCTGAAGAATATGAATACCACTTCCCCATATTATCATCCCAACGCAAAGTGTGCCTATCATTCTGACAGCGCCGGGCATGACACCAACGATTGCTGGGCGCTTAAGAATAAAATTCAGGATTTGATAGACGCTAAAGAGGTTGAGTTCGACGCCCCTGAGAAGCCGAATGTAATCTCCACTCCAATGCCAAAGCATGGTCGCAATGTCCATGCTGTTGAAGAAGATTTGTTTGTTTCTATTGTTGATGATCTAATGACTCCACTACTGACAATCAAGTTGAATCTGTTGAAGGCTTTGATTTTCCCAGGTTGTAAAGAAGATTGCTACCTTTGTTCCTCCCTACCGATTGACTGTCCATTGCTGAAGATAGGCATCCAACGCCTAATGGACAACCAACAAATTCTTTTCGAAAAGACTCCTGTTACTCCAACTCCTATCAAAGATGTTTCAATAATCACCATTTCCGCCAATCTTTCCAAGGTCCCCAAAAGTCCTGTTAAGATTACATCCGCTCCGAAGATTGTACCCTTGAAGATAACCATGCCTGGGCCCGTCCCCTACAAATCTGACAAATCAATACCGTGGAATTATGGTGGAGAAATCTACTACCATGGTGTTAAACAAATTGAGATAACTGAAGATAGCTCTGACGAAGAAACTGCCGACATTGGAAACATTGCCGGTATGAGCAAAATTACCCGAAGTGGAAGAATTTTCTCTCCAGAGATTGCCCCTCCAAAGGCAATCTTCGGACCCTCGGCTGCTCCCAAGGTTACTCCTGCACCGGTAAAACTATCTGCAAGAACTCCAATGATTGAAGAAGCTATTACCCCTGTGGTTGTCCCTTCTGCTGCTGCTGATAAAGGGAAAGGGATCCAGGAAGAGCTCGTCAGGACGAGGGCTCAGCCATTGGTCATCCCTGAAACCTCTAAAAAGGAAATGGAAGAGATTCTGAAAATAATTAAGAAGAGTGATTACGATGTGGTGGAGCAACTGGGGCAAACCCCCTCGAAGATCTCCATGTTAGCTTTGCTGCTTTGTTCGGAGGCTCATGCCAAAGCCTTGATAAGGTTTTTGAAGACAGCCCATGTGCCCCAAGAAACTTCAGCCGATCAGTTCCAGGATTGTGTAGCCAGCCTTATCGCCGACAACGGCCTGGGTTTCTCTGATGCTGACCTGACTCCGAAGGGAAGAAAGCACAATGATGCACTGCATGTGTCAGTTGAATGCTGAGGAACCACTCTCGCCCATGTCTTGGTCGACACTGGTTCTTCCCTAAATGTGCTGCCTAAGAAAGCTCTGGACCGGTTGGATTGTGAAGGCTTGAAGCTGAAACCAAGTAATATCATTGTCAGGACCTTTGACGGGTCTAAAAGGATGGTGCATGGGGAGGTCGACATTCCCATCAAGGTAGGCACTGAAGTGTTCCACTCCATATTCTACGTGATGGACATCCGTCTATCATACTCTTGCTTGCTAGGAAAACCGTGGATTCATAATGCAGTCACTTCCTCTCTACATCAGATGCTGAAATACCCTGTTAAGGGTAAAATCATAACTGTACACGGTGAGGAGGAGTACATGATCAGTCATTTGAATTCCTTTCGGTATGTGGAAGTGGATGGAGAATTCATCGAAACACCCTTTCAACACTTTGAGGAAGTTTCTCCCGAGGTGGCAGTAGCAAAGGCAGTAGCTGAGGTACCCAAGCAGGTGGCCAGGATGGCATCTCTGAAAGACGCAAAGGCTGCAATGAAGGAGGGGAAGATCACAGTGTAGGGTCAGCTGCCTGACTTTCCCCACAAGGCAGACAAGTTTGGGTTAGGATTTACGGCTGCGGGGCAAAAGGCTATGCGTCGCTCCAAAATTGAAAAGACACCCGTCAAGATTTCTCCTCATGGAATCAACGCTTTAGAAGACGAAGACGAAGAGGGTAACGTTGAAGATTGGATCTTCCCAACCATTGAAGGGGGACTGCACAACTGGAAGGCGAAAGACTTCGTTCCCATTACTTTCATCAATCAGTAATTTTATCTTTCAAACATTTCCTGTTGGTCTGTAATAATTACTCTTAAACAATTCGCACACTACTTTTCACCTCATGCCTTGCCCGGGGCATGTAGGTCCATTTGTAAGGGCTTGATTCTCTTCATAATCATATGCCATGTTTAATGAATCATTGGACGTTTTTCATTTATAAACTGTTGTGTTCATTTTCTTTCCTTTTGCATTTTTGTTTGTTTAAGGATGGCTATCCCTTACACACACCCACACTCACAAATGCAGGTACCCATCCACTCCGGATTCCATGGGTGACTACTCTGTTTTATCCTTCAAAAACTCTGAAGATTTGGTCAATCGGGCTGAGTACGAAGACGACGAAGATTGTGAAGTACCAGGAGAGTTAGCCAGACTTCTACAACAAGAAGAGAGAGCCATCTTTCCTCATGAAGAGTTGTTGGAAACCGTCAACTTAGGAACAGAGGAAGACAGGAAAGAAGTACAAATGGGTGCCAATTTGGAACCAAGTGTCAAGGAGCGCTTAATACAGCTGTTAAATGAATACGTTGAAATCTTCGCCTGGTCTTATGAAGACATGCCAGGGTTAGACACAGACATCATGGTTCACCGTCTCCCTACAAGAGAGGACTGTCCACCGGTCAAGCAAAAAGTCCGCCGAATGAGGCCCGACATGTCTGAGAAGATTAAAGCTGAAGTAATGAAGCAGTTCAACGCTGGCTTTCTGGCTGTTACATCCTATCCACAATGGGTTGCTAACATTGTGCTCGTTCCCAAAAAAGACGGCAAGGTCAGAATGTGTGTGGACTATCGGGATTTGAATAGGGCTAGCCCTAAAGATGATTTTCTGCTACCACATATCAACATTTTGATTGACAACACGGCTCAGCACAAAGTATTTTCTTTCATGGACGGATTCTCGGGCTACAACCAAATCAAAATGGCCCCCGAGGACATGGAGAAAACAACCTTTGTTACACAATGGGGTACCTTCTGCTACAAGGTGATGCCGTTCGGACTGAAGAACGCAGGGGCAACCTATCAACGCGCCATGGTAGCTTTGTTTCATGATATGATACATCATGAGATTGAAGTTTACGTAGACGACATGATAGCTCGATCACAAACAGAAGAAGAACACCTTGAACATTTGCAAAAGCTGTTTGCCAGGTTGAAGGAATACAAACTCAGGCTGAATCCAAGTAAGTGCACTTTTGGAGTTAGGTCTGGTAAACTTCTGGGATTTATTGTCAGCAACAAAGGCATTGAGGTCGATCCAGCAAAAGTAAAGGCTATACAAGAAATGCCTGCCCCCCGTACTGAAAAGGAGGTCAGAGGATTCTTGGGACGCTTGAACTATATCGCCAGGTTCATCTCTCACCTGACGTCTACCTGTGAGCCAATTTTCAAACTATTGAAGAAGGATCAGGTAGTTGAATGGAACGATGATTGTCAAATTTCTTTTGATAAAATCAAGGAGTATTTGCTAGAACCTCCTATTATGATGCCACCCGTCGAAGGAAGGCCGCTGATCATATATCTGACTGTTTTGGACAACTCAATGGGGTGCGTACTGGGCCAACATGATGAGTCTGGTCGAAAAGAGCATGCCATTTATGACCTTAGCAAAAAGTTTACCGACTGTGAGACCCGCTACTCACTGCTCGAGAAAACTTGCTGCGCTTTGGTATGGGCTGCTCGCCGACTAAGGCAGTATATGTTGACTCATACCACTTTGTTGATTTCCAAAATGGATCCTATCAAGTATATCTTCGAGAAGCCTACTTTATCTGGAAGAATCGCTAGATGGAAAATGATCTTGACTGAGTATGACATCCAGTATACTACCCAAAAAGCTATAAAAGGGAGTGTACTAGCTGACTAAGATACGGTGGGAGAACTGACTTGAGGTTTTGCGTTTGTTTTCGCAAATGTTTCGGTTGAACAAGAGTCACCACCGACTTTTTATTTTATCCTAAGGAAAGGTTAAAAAGCACAGCAAAAACCTTTGAGATGTTTTCTTGGGTTCGGGGAGTAGATTATAGAAAGGGAAGGTATTAGCACCCTTTCTATCCATGGTTATCCATGGGCTCTTAGTTACTTGCTTAGATCACTTGCCTTACATTTTCAATTGTTTGAAATGGTGCTTTCAATTGTTTGAAAATGTTTTGAAAAGAGGCCAATGTGGTGGTGTTGTACCCCAAAATTTGCCCTCCCATATTCCTCAAGATTTCTCAAAGGTTGCACAGTCAAATCACCTCCTAAGGCAGTCAAGTCAAAATTAGGGTTTTGTGTTGCATCAAGGTCCTTACATCCAAATGACCTCAAGTGCTCCTTAATGTCCTAACTTATGCTCAAATTCAGGTTCGGCTCAAGAGTCAATTCTTTAAAGAAGGTATCCGACTGTGTGAGTTTTCTCGAAGAAATATGGTGAAAAAGTGTGCTGAAAGTGCAATTTTTACGCGCTAAAAAATTCATAACTTGAAGATCGTGACTCGCTTTGAACCCATTCCGGTGGCCAAAATTCCGTCTTGACATTATCTACGTTTTCATATCTCACGACTGGAAGCCAATTTCGATCAGAAGGTCTTCAAAAATGTGGATTTATCAAGTATTTTTGTACAGAAAATTTGTGACAGAAGTTTATTTGCGTCATGTTCAGAAAATCATAACTTGGTCGATTTTCATCGTATCGAGCTGGTTCCGGCGCCAAAATTTCACAAATTGAGTTGGCTACATTTTCACAGGAGGTATCGAGTTCGAACAATGTTCAAAAGGCCTTCATTTTTTGCTCAGAGTGTGTGACACGCCGAAAATCCTGAATGCTGAATATTATTTCATCTGGGCCGAAACTTCGAAAATTCATAACTCGGTCAATTTTTATCGGATTGGACTCATATTTTTACACAAGGTCACTGACTCATAGATCTACAACTTTGTTTCAAAAGTAGAGACTAAATTATGCACCGACCAATACCAGTTTTTTATTGAAGAACGTGTCAGAGTCGACACTAGAGCCCAAAATAAGTTTGTCTGAGCTGAAACTTCAAAAATTCATAACTAATTCACCGTTTATCCGATTGAGCCGATTTTCGGACAGGAGTTAGTTCTTGATGTCGGCTACATTTTTCTTTCACATTTCAACTTCAAAAATTGCACTTAAGTCCCTACGATTTAGCCTGGAAAGTGACGAACTCAAGTGAACATTGGAGGCCCAATTGCACATTCAAAGCCCATTTTCTTTACCCTAATTTCCATTATATAATCACCTTCTGTTCATACAAACCAGGGAGGAGAAAGAGAGAGAAAAAAACCTTGCCACAACACTGTTAGAATATCAAATTCTTTCAAGAACCCTAAAACCTTGAAATCCTTATTACAAATCCCTCTCTCACTACAAACAAGCCATCACAGTTACAAACCAACACCTCACTACTTCTTCAGTAAGGGTAAGACTGGCTTGATCTCCATGATCCAAAAGGCATAAAAGCATTCATGTCACTAATTTTCCAGTAAGGGTAAGATTGATTTGATCTCCATGATCAAAAGGGTATAATCATTTATACATGCCATATTGTGCCTAAACATTAAATTTCTTCATATATTGGCTTTATTTACATTTTATGATTTTATTTAATGTGTTCATGAGATTCAACACTGCAGATTTAGACAGGATCCCATGCAGGTTCATTAAGGAACGTTGAGGCCAAAACACAAATGGCCAAAAGCCAAAAGCTAAATGGCCAAAGTAGAACAACTTATGCATGACACAAATACATGGCGAGACAGACATCCTGAGAAGATTAAGGAACGTTGAGGCCAGAACACAAATGGCCAACGGCCACAACACAAATGGCCAACAGCCAGAACACAAATGGCCATGAAACCCAATCCAATGGCCAAAGAATGCAGACCACGGTACTCAGGACTCAATGAACACGCACGTGATGCCAGAAAGTCAAACAAGACTTTTTGTCTAATGGGCCAGAATACTTCAAAAAACCTCCCCTTGGGCCTGAAACTCCCCTTGGTTTGCATCCTTTTTAATTTTATTTTCTTTTCTAATTCTTTTTTAATTGTTTTAATTGTTTTTTTTCACCATAAAATAATTTTCTATAATAAAAACAGAAAAATAAAAAAAATACAAATATATTTAATTTCTTCACTAACTAATTTTTGTAAATAAACTCTAACAATTAACTTAGTTAATCTAGGTTTTAATTTTAACACTTTTTCTTAATAAATAAAAAATATGTAGAATTAGGTTTTGACATTTTCATCTTTTTCTTAAATAAATTATTAATCATCATTATTTATCATTATTATTAATTATCATTAATTTTGTAAATAAACATGTAAATAAATTAATTAACTAGTAAATTAGGTTAACTTTAATATTTTCATTAATAATTAAAATAATCTAGATTTAGGGTTTCCTTTTAATTCTTTTTCTTTATTTTTCATAAATACAAAAAACATTAAAAAAAACACTTTCTTTTCTTTCTTTAAATAATTATTAGGCTTTAATTTAATTTAATTTCAAGCAAAGGGTCAAAACCCTCGGACGTCCTAATTTTAATTCTTTTCGCGCATTATTTTCTTATCAATTATTATGTAACTGCTTTCCGGATGTAATAGTAATTAGGTTTACCGCATTATTTACTTTCCGCATCTTTTATCAAAAACGGGTCTTTGTATTTTGGCGATGTATAGACCCGCGCCTGGTAATAGCGTAGCTTTTAGCTTTCCGTCTTTTAATTTTCCGCACCTTTAAATTCTAAATTGCATGAAAGAATGAATGGCTAATTAAAAACAAAGCGTAGCTCACCATAACATGTTCAAAGATAATTGCTAAACTGAAAACAACACACAAATTCACACACCACTTCTAGGGTACGCCTCACTGTTGCCTTACCTTCGAAATGTGGTCGTCGAGTATAGGACGTTTTAGTAAGTCCTTATGTCCATGATCCAGTTGCCTCGAAACGGTTGCCTTGGATTAAAAAAGGATCAATGGCATAAGGGTAGCTTCTAAGGTGTCCTACTGTTACTCTGGTGACCACACTGTCCCTACAAACGAATTGACCCGAACACCTCCAACGGTGGTGCTACCTACCTCTCAATGGTGGGATGGCACTACCTTAAGGACATTTACACAGCCTAATTCCTTAGGGTAGGTAGATGACTCATGGATACTTGCTCTTTTCAAAAAACAAACAAAAACCTTTTCACACCGACACTTTCAAAAAGCTTTCAAAACAATTTTTCAAACACTCTTGAGGACTGATACAAGAGTCGATCTGGAATCTTTAAACGAAACTTTTTCAAACCCACTCACAATTGAAAAGCAAACACTTTTGAAAACACAATGAGAAAGTATCTAAGAGCCCATGGATAACCATGGATAGAAAGGGTGCTAACACCTTCCCTTTCTATAAATCTACCTCCCGAACCGAGAAACTATCTCATAAGGAATTTTGCTGTGCTTTTGTCCTGTCCATGTTGGAGAAAATAAAAGACGGTGGCGACTCTTGCTTCCGCGACATTTCGCGAACCAGCGCTAAACAGTCAGTTCTAAATCCACCGATCACAGAACTGGCGACTCTGCTGGGGATATACTTAAAGTGAGGTGTACCTTAGGATTAGATCATACTTATGTTTTCAATTGCTTGCTTTGATTGCTTTAAATTTGTGGGCATTTGTCTTGGAGTTTCATAGATCCTAACCCGGATCTGGGGATACCCTGTTAGGTAGCATAAGCTGTGAGGGACCTGTCCGGCGTAGACCGACACGGGTGAAGCAGTGGCTACGTTGGTGTGGTGTTTACCTTGGGTTTTGGTAAACAACCGCTGATCCTCCAAATGGTTACTTATTTGGTTACTCGCAGGATCGATCAGATTGATCCTATGGACATAGGTTGATTTTGAAGTTTGATTAATGTGGATAAGGCTTTAAATAAAATGTTTCAAGTAAATTGCATAAAGGAAAGGCTTGGTAAAATAAACAAGGCTTTAAAGTAAAGGTTCGACAGGAATTTAAAGGAGAAAAGCAAGTAAAATACTGGAAAAGTAAATGACTTTAATTGATAAAATTGGTGTTTCACACATACATTTCTCAACAATTCTTTCGCTCACACTGGGTACTTGAATCTAAATGAGTGACTATGTATTTATTGTGAACACACGCGAGAAACTACATGTCTACTCCTATTTATACTAAAACATTCCAAGTAACCGTCGGGCAGTTACACTGCTTCGAGATCAAGCCACTTGGCACGTTCTCCATGCTCGACGCTCCAGATCCTTGCACGTTTGCACGTAGTAACTGCTGGAAACCGTTTTCCCTCCAAAGCTTTGAATTTCAAACTGCTCCACTCTGGACCATCGAACACGTTCGTCAAGAGACATCTTCGACGACTACTCTTTCGACGTCGAAGGCAATCAGCCTTCTTCCTTGGAAGAAATCTTCTAAGTATTTTGCCATCTTTCGACGGGCACTTCGACAGGCTTAACCAGTCGAAAGCATCTTTCAGCTTTTAATGGCTGCCATCAATCAAAACAAAGGTGTCGAATTTAGGAGCCAACAAATTGCCCCCCAAGAATGCCTTATTTCGACTCTGAAAGAAAAAGGCATTCTTTGAAAACGCCATTCGACACCTGTTTTTTCCACGCTTAGTCACAAGTTAACTTGTGCACTTTTTGTTACTTTTTACCAACTATTGGCAATCCCAAGAAACCATCATTGATTTGATCCTAGGACGTCACTTTCAGTACGGCGTGCAGTACCAAACATCACTTCAGAATTTGTCATTATGACAAATCCCAAAAACGAGGACGCACGTTGCGTCTCTCTGTTTCTGCAGAAACGGCCAAAACAACAGGATGCTGCCACGCGTCCCACTAACTCCTGCAGCATTAAATGACATTTAATGTCCTCGTTATTGGGAATTTCTCCCACTACTATAAATAGTAGTGAATATCCCATTGTGGGACTTTTCACGCAAACTAGCCCTCAAACTCCCTTGCTTTCATACAAACTTGCTCTCTTTGCAGAAAAACTCTTCCTTTGTCACTTCATCTTCATCCTCAACAATGGCCTCTGCTTCCACTGCCCCCAAGACTAACGCAACAACTGAACAACTTGCTAAGCCCAAGGTCTTTGTTACTGCTCCGGTAGTGAACTCTACAGGGAAACGAAGGGTCCCTGAACCTTCTGACATCTCCGTTCGCGATGCTTACTCGCGTCACTTGATGATCCCGGTTGGATACTCCAACCAGATCTTCGCAATGTCTGGACCCATGAACCCAAGCATCTCTGAAGCTCTGAAGATCAAGAGCTATTTCCCCATCGTCGAGAAACTCAAGCCAGTAGCCTGCGCCAAGAAGGATGCAGAAGACAACGAAGACCCTACACACGAGAAGATCGACCTCCGTTTCTTCAACAGAAGTGTTAGGGTCTTCAGGTCTTGCCCTAATCTGACCTCTGACTATGTTGCTTGGCTAACAAAGTTGGAGAAACATCAAACTCCAGTCTGGAAGGAAATGGGAATCTTTGACCTAGTAATGCTGTCGAAAACAGGTTTAAACTACTCCCCAGAGATGCTTATAGCTTCGCTGTTGTTTTGGGATAACTCTCACTTCACCTTTCACCTTCCATGTGGGATGTTAACCCCCACACTCTTCGACGTAGCGGCCATTACTGGCCTTCGACCAACCGGAGATTATTTCGACCCGGAGGAGATGTCGGAGGACCAAATTGGCTTCTCTGAGACTAAGCCAACATACACCACCTTTATCAACCATTATCACGACAGGTCGACGGATACAGTGTCGGATGTCGAACACATAGCGTTTCTAGCCTTATGGCTAACTCGCTTTGTGTTTTGCTCGAAATCTCTACAAGTGACCAAAAAGATGGTCACTCTTGCCACCCAACTGCATCACCGCCAAAACATCTGTTTGGCAGAACTAATTCTGGCCAGTCTTTATGACTCAATCAGCAATGGGGTTACTCTCTTGAAACATGTCGAAGATAGGAACAGTTTGCTACTCGCTGGGCCTTTCTGGCTACTTCAATTGTGGCTCAACGCCACTTTCGAATCTTTCTTACCCAAGAAGATTCAGATAAATGAACAAGCCCCAGCGATAGCTAATAGACGTATCGAAGGAATTAGGCTGGCTCTACTGACACCTGTGGAAGATAGGCTGGAGTTCCAACAAACCTTCACTAACTTCGTTCTGATGTTCGCTCGAAGGAAGGAATTTGTTTCAACTATGGCTCCATTTGCTCAACGGAAAGTGGGGCCAGCATGGTTCACAAGGCCACACCCAAAGGAGTCGAGTGGTCCCAACGTCGATGAGCACACTGTACTTTGGGAGGCGTTCCTGACACCCAGGATCATGCCTCTTCGATTTAAGAGTTCTAAGACTCATTTGAGTCTGCTTGCCTATCAACCCAATCTGGTATCTCGCCAGTTTGGTATCATCCAAACCCTGCCTTCTCCCATTTTCCAAAGAGAGAAGTCAATGTTGTACTTCTGCAACGATTATACAGAAGAAGCTGCTACCAAGCATATCGGAAGGTATGCTGGTCGAACAATCCTCTCGCTGTTCAACTACCAGCTTAACTTCCTTTGCTCACCATCTTTTGAAGAGTGGTGGAGAAGCTATTATGCTGAGTACTTCTTCGACGAGAAGGATTTCATAGCAGAGTTGCAGAAGTCTTTTGTCCTTGTGTTGGACAAAGTAAAGAAATGTAGGTTCATGCTCTCACATTTACTTTTTATCTTTCTCTTCGACTGTTAGCCTGTTAACTTTCCTTTTCGCTTTCAGTTGTTCGAAAACCCTTGGCCAAGAAGGCTACAGGAGGCCCACAAGGAGGAGTCCCTTCGACAAAACCTCCACCGCCGGCGAAGACTATAGCGCCAGCGAAGACAACGGGCAACCAACAGGGGGAAGGCTCTTCGAGGAGGCCTCCTGCATCGGTAACCAGATTTTCTTCATTTTCATTCTGGCTTTCGATTTTTTATTTTCGACGTGATTATTCAATCGAATTCCTATTGGTTTTCTAGGCCCCTTCGCCCAAGAAAAGGGCAGCATTGGTGATCGAATCGGGAAGTGATGACGACAGTGATTCCCCTCCTACTCCCTTAAAGAGGCGAAAGTTAACGAAGGACGCTTCTGTTCCTACTCCTGCTCCTGAAGGTCGAACCGTCAGAATAAAGGTCGGTGTGAGAAAGCCTAGGCCACCTGCAGTGGTCATCGAGGAACCAACTGAGGAGGAACTGAACGCTCTTGTTACCAAGCCTGTCGAAAGTGACAATTCCAGCCCTGGAGCTGAAGTTAATCCACAGGTAATCTATTGGACCCTTCTTATAACTTAGGCATAGATACCAGTATTCGATTATGTCTCTTTTGACATCTGAAGATTTGTCTTCTTTCTCTTCTTCAGGACACCACTGAAAGTTCTCCACCAAGGACTTCAGAAACTCTAGAATCTGCTGAACTCAGCAGGCCTCAGGAGAAAAATTTGGACCATGACGAAGCCCACACTGAGAATGAGGCCAATGCTGAAACAGTGGAGAAGACAACTGAAGAACCTATGGCGGAGGAAACACAGCCAGAAACGGTTCCTGTGGTGGACTTGTTGTCAGAAGAGAATCCTGAAGGAAGAGACCAAGGCAATGGCGAAGAGAATCAAGATGCTGTTGACGAAGAGCATCAAGGTGGTACTGACGAAGAACACCAGGGTGACGCTAGCGAAGAGCCACAAAATGACGCTGGCGAAGGACCCCAAGGTGATGTTAACGAAGAACCACAAGTCGACGCTAGTACCGCCTCAGTCCAAGTCAAAAAGCAACCAAACGAGGCACTCAGCATTCAACCGCCTCAAGCCCAAGATAATACTGTGGCAAGGGTCACCTCCTCAAAGCACAGGTCAAAAGAGGACTTGGAAAACTTGAAACAAACTGACCCCGTCAGCTACCTTAATGCAATCGTCGAGAGTAAGAGTTCTTCTGACACTAGTCAGGAAATTCCTACTCTGTCGGGGAAATCTACTGAGACTTCTCCTCTTGATGATGCATTGGCGAAGGTCAAGGCCCAGTTCTTCAAGAGAGATTTAATGAAGGCTTTAGAGGGGGACCCCACTGCTCCATCATGCTTAAAAGAGGTTTTGAATGCTGTTGACTTCGATGCTGTAGCCCCAGAAATCTCAGACTTAATCATGGAATTACATTCTATGATTGATCAAGTCTCAGCGGATTACAGGCGCCAACGAACTTTTAACAGTCAGCTCGAAGTGCTGCATGGCAAAAGCTCATCTGCGTGGACTGCTGTCTCAGATTCGACTTCCCGAATTGCCGAGTTGTCGAAACAGAAAGCGTCTGCACAGGAAAGGGTCGATGCTATTGAGCGAGAGAATGTCTCCTTCCGAGCACAAATTGCAGAGATAGAGGCGAAGATAAACGCCAACACTGTACTCCAGGAGGAAATTCTTTCGACCATCCCAGACACTGAGAGCCAGACTGAGATCAAGCAAGGCCTGGAATTCGCTGAGAGGGCTCAAAGCCTCGACGCCCAAATTGCCAAACTGGTGCAAGAAAAATCTTGGTGCAAAAAGAGGTTGGAGCTGCAGTATGCCAAGTATCTTCGACTCAAGAATTCTCTTTCCTTTTGATTGATTCTCTTTTGTAACCATCTTCTGTAATCGCTTTCGACAACAATTGCCATTTTGGCTGAAATTAATAAAAATTTCCATTTTGGCATTTTTATGGTTAATTTAGCTTGTTCTTTTATTATTTTATTTTTATCTCTTGAAGTATAGGCTTATATTTTTTCAAATATTTACCATTTACTCTCAAGAGCCTTTTATCACCACTTATCTCTTCGACTTCATAGGCTCCACCAGAAAAAGTTTGGATAACTCTGAAGGGTCCTTCCCATTTGGGTGACCATTTCCCCATGCTTCGATCCCGTCGATCCATGGGAAGAATTACCTTCCAAACTAAATCTTCAGGCAAAAATACCTTAGGTTTTACCTTTCTATTATAAGAGTCTTCTACTCTTTTCTTCTGAAGCCTGAGTAAGTCGAGAGCGTGTAATCTCTCTTCGTCTAAATCCACCAGTTCATCTAACATCATATTCCAATAAACCTCAGAAGGAATATCATAATGCCTCTGAACTCTTGCAGATTGAAGACAAATTTCTGCTGGCAATACTGCATCATGGCCAAAAGTTAGCCTATATGGTGTTGTACCAGTGGCTTCTTTGGGGACGTTCGACAAGCCCATAAAATTTGGTCTAACGTCTTATGCCAATTCTTTGGTTTCTTCCCAACATGTTTCTTTATCAAGCCAATTACCACTTTGTTAGCTGCTTCGACTTGACCATTCGCCTGTGCATAGTAAGGCGTGGATGTTAGGAGTTTGAAACCTGTTTCCTGAGCAAATTCCTGCATCTTTCGACCAGTGAAAACTGAACCTTGGTCAGTTGTTATTGTCTCAGGGATTCCATACCTAAATATAATGTTCTTTTGAATGAATTCAATGACATTTTCTTGGTCTACATTGACTAAAGGGACCGCTTCGATCCACTTAGTAAAATAATCAATGCCTACCAATATGTATTTCTGACTCTTTGATGATGCTGGTCGAATCTCTCCAATAAGATCCAACGCCCATCCTCTAAAGGGCCAAGGCTTCACTATCGAGTGAAGTTCACTTGCTGGTACATGCTGGATGCCTGTATGAACTTGACACTCTTGGCAACCTTTGGCGAACTCAACACAATCTTTCAGCATAGTGGGCCAATATAGTCCTTGTCGAAACAACAACCATTTCATCTTATGGCCTGCTTGGTGAGCCCCACATGCCCCAGCATGCGTAGTCGAAAGGGCTATGTATGCTTCAGTTTCACTTAAACATTTCAGCAACACCCCTTCAGGCGTCTTCTTGAATAACTCATTACCCATGAGTACAAAACTCAACGCCCTGTATTTTGTTTTTCGTTCTGTTGGAGCTCCTGGATTTTGAAGATAGTCTACAATGGGTTTCCTCCAATCTTGATCTGACAAATTATCAATGAACGAAATCTCGAAGTTACTGTGATCAGCATATCCTAGCCTCGTCGATTCCAAATCTGATGGTGATAGACAAGTTGCTTTTATCTTTTCTCGAACTTCGATTGCTCTTTGTAGTTTTGTTTTTGAAATCTTATACCCAGATGCAATTTGTGCCAAGTCATTGGCTATTTGATTTTCGACTCTGGGTATGTGTCGAATATTGACACTTTCAAATTGTTTCAATAAACGATTTGCTATCACAAAGTACATAATGAGATTCTCTCTTATGCATTTATATTCTTTTGTGACTTGCTTGATGACTAACTCTGAGTCTCCCATTATCTCGACTCGAGTTGCCCCCAATTCCAACAATATCTCAAGGCCAGTAATTAGAGCTTCATACTCAGCCTCATTGTTCGAACAAGAACCTTCGATTTGGTACTTGAATGTTGTTGGAATTTTATCTGGAGAAATAATCAAGACTCCTACTCCTGTTCCATTTTTATGGCTGGAACCATCGAAGTAGAATTTCCAAGGTTCTATCTCCACATAATTAATATCCTCGACTTGAATTGAGTGGTCGACTATGAAGTCTGCAACCACTTGTCCTTTTACTGCCTTAAGAGGCATAAAGGTCAAGGAGTATTCAGTCAATGCTAATGCCCACTTGCCAATTCGACTATGCAAGATAGGTTTCGACAACATATATTTGAAAACATCAAAATGAGACGAAACATAAACATCAACTGGTTTTATATATTGCTTGAGTTTTGTACAAGAGAAATACAGACATAGACACAATTTTTCAACTTCGCTATATCTAGTTTCTGCATCATTCAAAACTCGACTGAGATAATAAATGGGTCTTTCGACTCCATTCTCATCCTCTTGGGCTAACATACTTCCCAGAGTTTTGTCAGATGCAGCTATGTACAATCTCATACTCCTATTGCTACAAGGAGGCACCAAAATAGGTGGCTTAGTGAGGTACCCTTTGATTTTGTCGAAGGCTTCTTGTTGCTCTTGCCCCCATTCGAACCCCTCTTTATTCAGTCGAAGTAAGGGTGAAAAGGCCTGAGCTTTCCCACTTAGGTTAGATATAAACCTTCTCAAGAAATTTATCTTGCCTAAGAGAGATTGCAATTCCTTCTTATTCGATGGCGCTTTCGCTTCCAAAATTG
Source organism: Vicia faba (assembly GCA_948472305.1). Lineage (NCBI taxonomy): Eukaryota > Viridiplantae > Streptophyta > Magnoliopsida > Fabales > Fabaceae > Vicia > Vicia faba. The sequence continues at coordinate 752,042,999 of OX451739.1, forward strand.
CCTTCGTCTTGTTCTGATTGATTTCGATTCCTTTCTTGTGGACAACGAAACCCAAGAAATCTCCAGCTTTCACACAGAACGCACACTTCAAAGGGTTCATCTTCAGACCATGTTCTCTCATTCTTTCGAATGATTGTCGAAGGTGGTCAATGTGACTCTTCCTGGAAACAGATTTTATAACAATATCATCAATATAAACTTGCATAAAAGTGTTAATAAAATCATGGAAGATAGTATTCATTGCTCGCTGGTACGTTGCCTCAGCGTTTTTCAGGCCAAAAGGCATCACTACCCATTCGTAAGTGCCTAAGGCCCCTGGGCATCGAAAAGCTGTTTTCGACACATCCTCTTCAGCAATGAATATTTGATTATATCCTGAATAACCATCGAGCATACTCAGGTATTCATAGCCAGCGGCAGAATCGACTAGCATTTCCGCCACAGGCATAGGATATTCATCTTTGGGGGTGGCAGCATTCAAATCTCTGAAATCTATGCACACCCTTAATGTGCCGTTTTTCTTAATTACTGGCACAATATTTGCAATCCATTCGACATACCTTGTAACACGGATGAATTTGCATTTCAGAAGTCGTTCGACCTCCGTTTTGATCTTCGACAATATTTCTGGAGCGAAGCGTCTTGGATTTTGCTTGATTGGCTTCTTTCCAGGTTTGATTGGCAACTGAAGTTCTACCAATCCTCTGTCGAGACCGGGCATTTCGTTATAATCCCATGCAAAACAGTCTTTAAACTCTTTCAGCAATGTGACTCTTCCTTGATTGGTCTATTCTCTGATCCTTCGCCTAAGTTGATTTCTTCTAAAGGGTCTTGTGCTAACATCTTAATGTTGTTCGCCAAGGGATCCTTTTCGAAGCCCAAAGGCTCATCGTCATAGATGGCGTCGAGCCTCTGTTCCTGCATTTCATCTGGCACGATATCAGGAGGTCTTGGATCGAAATCCTTTCCTGGGCCAACAGCAGATAATTGTTGATCATTGGCCTGTGTGGCCATGTACTTTACTTCGGCTTCGAGAGCCGTTATCATCTTGGTTTCGGCCACATAAGCCGAAATTCGCTTCAGAGATTGTGACTCAGTCATTATCACTGAATTCACTTCCCCAACCAGTTGGTTGGATATCAGTTAGCCCACTGAAGTCTATGTGGGACAAGTCTTCTCTGTCCCATTGGAAACCATGCTCAGGATGCAGGTATAGGGAACAAAAGGTGTTTGGCGCTGGCGCCATGTCGAAGTCAGGAGTTGGACATGGCCCTATGTGAGCCAAGTTTTTGTCGAAATCTGTTACACCCAAGTGATTCACTTCGCCAAGGTAGTAACTTTGATCTGCCTCTATGTTTTCGACCATCCCATCTGGACGCCATAGAAGCAGCCTTTGATGCATCGATGAAGGCACAGCACCTACACCATGAATCCACTCACGGCCTAGCAAAAGGTTGTAGTTAGGTTTGGCCGATATGACCATGAACATTGTTGGTCGAAGGATCGACCCAACTTTTATGTCTAGCTGGATCACTCCCATGGTGGTCCCAATGCCTCCCTCATAGTTGGACAGGACCATATTGTGAGGTTTGATTTCTTCATCCCTTTTGCCAATCTTCCTTAGCATAGAATGAGGGATAATATTGATAGTGGCCCCACAGTCGACCAATATTTTGTTCACAGTGGTCTCTTCGAGCTTGGCCCTTATGAACAAAGGTTTGAGGTGATTCTTCATCGCCTCTGTAGGTGGCTCGAAAAAGCCATTTTGTTCCTCTGTAGTGCCATTGTCCATGACAAAATAGCACACTGGCCTATGTTTGGCCATTTCTTGTTCCACCTCCCAGTCACTGGCTTCGACTTCTACCTGTCGATTGAATTCCCTAGGCAGTACTGAAACAATATTCACCATTATATCCAGAGTATCGTCGGACTCGGCATCATCTTCGTCTTCGACTTCACTTTGGTTAGGCCAAACTAGCCTGTTGGTAACTGGTTCTCTCTCAAGAGGCTTTCTTTGTTTCCTTTGAGGCACATTCGAACTAGTTTCTGCCTTAGGTTCGTTGGCAGCCTCTCTTTCAGCTTTTCGCCTTCTTTGATATCTCCTCCATTGGGATCTCGACATAGGATTTTTTCCCTTGTAATTGCTGGACACTTGAGCAACTTTGGGTGCAGCAACTTGAGGATCTTTCTTCTGAATTAAAGAGGAACCTCTTGGCACTTCGAAAGAATGCCATTTCTCTTCACTTGGCCTTTTCCGGCCAGATGTTTTGTACCAAGTGTCTACTGGTACATTTGTTGGAGGCCTAAAAGTCAAAGGCCTCTTGTCTTGATTAGAACCCCTTCTGGGATCATGTCGAAGGTCAGCATTCTCCCTTCTCTTGTTCGCTGCTCTCACGCCTTGTATGTGCTCATCAGCTTTTTTATCAAAGATTGAACTGCATCTTGGACACAGCATCACCTCTGATTTCTTCTTCTGGCATCTTTGTAAGAAATCTGCCAAGTTTTCGTTTTCCCTAGGGAAAGCCGTTTTATTTGCCTGCTCTTGCCTTATGGCTTCGTCTGAAGCTTTAGGGTCAGAAAGTTCAACCATGTTGATATTCATGGTATCCTTAGTAGCAAGAGTTAGTTGTTTCATTTGTGTCTCCAGATTCTCCGTCTGGCCTTGTGCAGTGGCCAAGTGGGAACTGGGCTTTGGTCCAGTTGTTTGTGCTTCAGCAGTCTTCGACCTCGGGTCTTCGACCGCTTTCTGGACAGCCTCCATTGTCTTCCTGGATAAGTTTCCAGAAAAACTGCCAAAGATTGGCATGTTGATGTGGTCCTTTGAGACTTCGACCATGGTAATTCCTGGCTTCTTCGACTGGATCTTGGTTGCCTCTATCATGTTCACCTCAGAGGGTTCTGCATAGTGGGCTTCAGCCTTCAGTGGATTGGAGTCGACAGCCATGGGGGATTTGTCAGCAAACTTTAATCTCCCTTCCTCAATAGCGTCTTGCACAAGATTCCTGAAAAGAAAACATTGAGAAGTTTTATGGCCCAAAAAATTATGATATTTGCAAAAACCTCTCTTCTTTCTTTGATCAAGAGGAGGCACTTTTACCCCAGGGGGTACTATCATTTGGCCATCTTTAACTAGCAAGTCGAATATTTCATCACATTTTGTGATGTCAAAACTATAAGTCTTTTTTGGGAACCTATCGTTGGTCCTGTCTGGACCAATGGGATTTTTCCCATTTGAGGGGACTAACTGTTTACAAGAGTATGGTGGCCCTTGTTTTAGTTCTGCTAAATCGACTTCTCCTTCTTCGACAGCTAAAGTATCGTCGAAGGATTCTAGATCTTCGTCATCCATCTCAACGTAAGCTATTCTCTCTCTCTTGTGAGTTTTCGTTGCCTTAGCTTTTTCAGCTTTGAGGCGTTCGACTTGTCGAACTCTATCGGCCAGTTGGGCCATGTCTCTTAGGTACTGGGTATCTAGCTTCTTCCTAATGGAATAATCTAAACCGCCTGCGGCCATTTCGACCAGCTCATGTTCTGGCACTTGTGTAAAACATCTCGCCTTAAGTAACCTAAACCTATTCAGATATTCGTCTATAGGTTCAGTGAAACGTCTCTTCACACTCGCCAGTTCTTTCAGGCTTATCTTGGTTTGCCCCATATAGAATTGTTCATGGAACAATCTTTCCAACTGGGTCCAATGGTGGATCGAATTGGGGGGTAGAGTTGTGAACCAAGTAAAAGTGTTCTTGGTTAAGGAACTTGGGAAGTATTTGATCCTTAGGTTTTCATTATTTGAAATGTCTCCTGCTTCGATCAAATACCTTGCCACATGTTCGACAGTGGATTCTGTCGTGTCCCCAGAAAACTTAGTAAATTTGGGGACTTTGCTCCTAGGAGGTAAATCAGTTTGTAACACATATTCTGACAATGGAGATGTAAAGTTGGGCCTTCGAAAGCCCATGTTCATCCCATTCTGATTCATGATCCTTTCGATCATGGTTGCCAGATTATTTTCCAAACCCATGTTTTGGTGTTGGATATGCTGAACCACTTCGTCAGCATTTTGGTTTCTGTTAACTAACCTTACCTCTGGGGCTATTACCCTAGGTTCTTCGACAGGTTGTTCTACAGGCTGTTGGGCCTGATTAATGGTGGTTTCTTCCTCTACAAATATCCCCTGATTTCCCCTTATTTGCGCCCTTTGGGGCTGTCGAATAGGTGGGGGTACTCCAAAGAAGTCAGCCAAACGCGTCATTTGCGCTGTAACTTGCTGATTCGATTGAGTAGTATTTTGTATTAGAGGATTTAGCACTGTACTCAAAGTTTGTGCCAACATTTGCACCATATCGTGGTTGCTTTCGTCCATCTGTTGCCTCAAGACTGCTGTCGAGGCATTTGTAAGGCCATGGGCTACTTGGGACGTTCCTCCTAAGAATTGGGTCCTATTTCTATTCGCCATGCCTACTCCAGAGCCTTGGAGTGGCGAAGAGGCACTCACCAAAGGGTCTGAATAAGTGGACGCAGCATTCGTCAGGCTTGCCACTTCAGAAGTTGGCATACCATAGAATGGAATAAATCCTGGGGGAACCACAGGCCTTGTGCCTATATTTCCCCTTGGAGGGGGGGTTCCCAAAGGTATTCTGGGGCCTGAAAACGATGTTATTGGCCCCGTGGTTGTGACTGACACTGCTGGTGTCGAACCAACATTCGTCGCTTCACTAACGGTCATATTAACCGTTGCTCCCACACTTGGTGGTGGAATTTCATTGTTGTTTGGCGGATTCGCCATCTCTTCCCTTCCTCTGGCAGTATTGTTATCGTTGGTGTATATTCTACCACTCCTCAATAACATACAACTCGAAAAGATGAGATTATTTTTCAATCAATCAACACACAGTCCCACCAGGTGTGCCAATTTGTTTACCTTGGGTTTTGGTAAACAACCGCTGATCCTCCAAATGGTTACTTATTTGGTTACTCGCAGGATCGATCAGATTGATCCTATGGACATAGGTTGATTTTGAAGTTTGATTAATGTGGATAAGGCTTTAAATAAAATGTTTCAAGTAAATTGCATAAAGGAAAGGCTTGGTAAAATAAACAAGGCTTTAAAGTAAAGGTTCGACAGGAATTTAAAGGAGAAAAGCAAGTAAAATACTGGAAAAGTAAATGACTTTAATTGATAAAATTGGTGTTTCACACATACATTTCTCAACAATTCTTTCGCTCACACTGGGTACTTGAATCTAAATGAGTGACTATGTATTTATTGTGAACACACGCGAGAAACTACATGTCTACTCCTATTTATACTAAAACATTCCAAGTAACCGTCGGGCAGTTACACTGCTTCGAGATCAAGCCACTTGGCACGTTCTCCATGCTCGACGCTCCAGATCCTTGCACGTTTGCACGTAGTAACTGCTGGAAACCGTTTTCCCTCCAAAGCTTTGAATTTCAAACTGCTCCACTCTGGACCATCGAACACGTTCGTCAAGAGACATCTTCGACGACTACTCTTTCGACGTCGAAGGCAATCAGCCTTCTTCCTTGGAAGAAATCTTCTAAGTATTTTGCCATCTTTCGACGGGCACTTCGACAGGCTTAACCAGTCGAAAGCATCTTTCAGCTTTTAATGGCTGCCATCAATCAAAACAAAGGTGTCGAATTTAGGAGCCAACATGTGGCACCTTGGTCTGTACCGATATCCCTTGTGTCGCAATGAGGAGAATATGGGTCTTCTGAGGAGTCATTAAGCACCAACCGACCTTAGAACCTTAAATGACCCAACTTGGCCAATAGAACAGTAGCAGTATGCTACGCCCATTGAGGCTAAACTCTCGTGATGGTTCTGGCCGCAAGAAAAGATTGTGATGCTGGAGTTATGACCGATTGAGGGTAGTCAGTGATATTGGGATCCTCTAGAACCCGGTTACTTTTGATAGGACAGGTCTTAACCAACGAAACTGAAAGAGGGTAGTACCCCAAACTTCAAGCTGGCCTGAACTCTAAGGGCTGTCTGGTGTGACTTGTGTGCTTTCAAACTTGACTACTTGCATACTTGTTATCTGACATTTGAGTTTCTTGCAGGTTTTGTTTACAGTCCTTAATCTGGGCTCATAACAGGGTTTACTTACATCACTCCATGCATAGCATAACATCATACCATTGCATGCATCCTACATAAGGACTAACCCATTTCAAGGATCTCAAGGGCTTGTGATACAGGTCATGATGAACCAACTGTCCAACAAGGGGCAAAGGGGATTTATTTTCCTCTAGACAAGGTTGTCAGGGGCTATGACCCACTCGATATGGTGAGCCTTGACTCTTGAAGAAGGCCTCTCAACAATACGCAATGCCTTTCATCAAGCTACAAAATGCAGATTCTAACAAAGTTTCTTCTTTATCCCGCGTGGTCCTTGAAAACATTGCATGCATATCATACATATCATTGCATAACAGGTACCCTTGTTGCAGGTCACTTACCTTCTCCGCTGTTTATTTCAGCAATGGCTTCCCAACAAGACAATCAGGAGCTTCGTACTCAAGAGACTCAGTTCAGGGACATCTTTCTAAGTCTATCCAAGGGGCAGGAAGAACTGAGAACACTCCTCATGGGGACTTTGGTCAGGAATAGATATGAGGATGATAAGGACGAACGGCTGAAACATCTGTAAGCTGAGATGGATGCAATGATAGCCCAAATACTGGGGCAGGTAACTATCATTCAAGACTTAGCTCAAAGACAAGAAGAGCTCAGGGTTCTCGTCGACCAACTGCTTCGGGGTAACCAACTGGGGCAAACATCTAAGGTTGAAGAGCCAGTCATCATTCAACCTGTAACACCCCAGTTTCAATTATTTGATTTATTTAAATTGGGAAATTATTTTATTAGAATTAATAAAATAAAAAGGAATTATTTATTTTGGAATATTTGAAGAAAATAAAAGAAATAAGAAAACATTGGGTTTTTAAGTTATTGGGCTTGGATGTCGTTAGTAAAGAGTGGGGGTGCAAAAGAAATAAGGATATGTTTTGGAACTCAAGTTATTTTCTCATTATTCACGATAACACAGAATTTGGGAAATTTGGGAAGCTGAGCTCTGAAGGTGCGAAGAACGAAGAACATCGCTCAAAGAACTCAAGCTGCAATTTGATAAGGTAAGGGGGGCTACTACTCAATTTACATTTGCTTATGGGTTTAGATGCAATTGGTTGGGTAATCGTAGGATAATCCCATTTTCTCTGATATTCTTAGTGATCGATAACTTTAGGGTCGAATTTCGTTAGAAACGATTAGGTTTCCTAAAGGTTGTGAATCGATTAAGAAATTAATCCCCATTGTTGATTTAGATCGAAATTGTATGATCGTGAGTTTACCTTAGGTGTTCTAGGGATAACCTCAATGTTGTTAGGATTTCCCTAAAGGACGGGTAATATGTAACTTAAGGTCAATTTTAATAAAACTTGTTGTTGATGAAAGAATTGTTGATAAAATAGGATGTTTTAAAAATGAAAATTCTGAGTTTTGATTGATTTTGGAAAATGAGACCTTAAGTGAAATAATGTTGTCCTTAAGATTGGAAATTGACTAACGTAGAAGGGAATTGTGTTCCAATTGATGCGTTGCCTTGAGTTATGCATAATTGATGTTGTTATGTACCGAAATGCACGTTTTGGCTGGTATTTTTCGTGTTTGGCTGCTGTTCTGAGCTGCTGCAGGTACAGGAAATTTTGGGTTCGCGCTCATCAACACGGGCCGTGTTGATTCACACGGGCACCCGTGTTGATCTACTGGATGGGTAAAGAAAATGTGTTTCCAGACACATTTCAACACGGGCCGTGTTGATTCACACGGGCACCCGTGTTGATCCCCTGTATTGGCAAAATAACGTGTTTCTGGACACATTTCCACACGGGCAGTGTTGATTCACACGGGTACCCGTGTTGAACCTCCTGTGTTGGTTTCTGAATTTTGTTTTCTGTGCATGCTGTTATGTACGGGATTGATCATGTTTTGATGTGCAGTGTTTGATATGTTTTGAATGTGCTGTTTATTGATTTCCTAGTGTTGATTGATGCTTGTATCGAATAACGTTTGTATGTTATGATACCAACACTACGTAGATTTTATTGTCATGCTTTGAGATGATGTTAACAAGCATGAATTGTGATATAACTTGATATGATGGGTTGATGTTTAATAGTATGCTGAGTGATTACATGCTATCCATATCCTGTTATGATTGACGTTGTTGATGTTGCATGATATGTTTTATTGATGTTAATAGTATGCTGAGTGTTACATACTTTACATATCATGTTGCATTTGTTAATTCCCATTGTGTGGAATTAACATGGTGGCCAATATACGTGTCCGCGATTTAATGGAACATTGAGGTGGTAGCCGTGTCCGCGATATAATGGAACGGTGAGTTATCCGTGACCCGAGATTTAATGGGGCGGTAAAATGGTACCACATGCATGGGTGTGTTGCATTATATTGAATATAACATGAATGGATGGTTTTCCAATGTTGTATTTAATTGATTGTATGCATGTGTTGTTGCTGAATTGTTAATGATGTTTGACGCTAATTATAAGTATGAAAAGTAATGTATTATGAATATATGAGTTGTAAAGGTTTTAGTAAACTATGAAACATGCTAACTGTTTGGGTGATGCTTATGGTTTTCTGAATTGATTGTTATGAACGTATAATAAAATGTATAGTTGAGATGCTCACCCTTACTGTTGAATATTTCAGATTGAGGAGCTTCGTTCAGGTGCTTGGCGAAGGCTTGTTGTTTCTAGTTTATTTCCGTTTAAGTATTGTCCGGGTCATGCTCTGATAGTTGTAACTCCGGGAACGTTTGTTTGTCGAGCTGCTTTAGTCAGACTCGTTTATTTCCTTATGTTTGTTATAATATGATGTTGATATATTCCAGGTGTTAATCCCTGATGATTGAAAATATTATAACCTTGGTTTTATTAAATATAATATTCCGCTGTGTAAACATGTATGAGTTGCTTCTATGTTATGCATGACAGGAACTTATTTTTATTAAAAGAGAATTGTGACATCCTCGTTAATACATGTACTCTGAAAATATGATTTTAATTATTTGCGAAATTTTGTTCGGGGTTTAGAGGGTGTTACAATAGTGGTATCAGAGCATAGTCGGTCGTTGCGACCAGAGTCTTGAGTCAGTCATTCCTTTTGTATGCGATTAGTGTAAGGCAACACTGTCGATACTGTATTCTGATGAGGAGTATGTTTTAATTCTCAGGAATATGGCTGGAAGAGGTAACGGACGAAATGATGCGGCACTCGCTGAGGCTTTGGGGATGTTAGCTGGTGTACTTGCTGGAAATCCAAATGGAGGCGTGATTGGTGCTGATAGGCAATTGGGGAACTTCCAAAGGAACAATCCTCTGTTGTTCAAAGGTACACATGACCCTGAAGGTGCTCAGAAGTGGCTGAAGGAAATCAAAAGGATTTTCCGTGTGATTGATTGTGCGGAAGATCTGAAAGTCAGATATGGTACGCATATGTTGGCAGAAGAGGCCGACGACTGGTGGGTTGCAACAAGGACTGAAATGGTTCAGGATGGAGAGGCACTGACTTGGGCTAACTTCAGAAGGGCTTTTCTGAGGAGGTACTTTCCTGAAGATGTTCGGGGAAGAAAGGAAATTGAGTTTTTGGAGCTTAAGCAGGGCAATCTGACTGTTAGTGAGTATGCTACTAAGTTCACTGAGCTGGCAAAGTATTATGCACACTACAACAATGATGAGGCTGGAGAATTCTCTAAATGTATCAAATTTGAGAATGGTCTCCAAGATGAGATTAAGCAGGGAATCAGGTACCAGCGTATTCGTAGATTTTCTGATCTGGTGGATTGTAGCAGGATCTTGGAAGAAGATATTACCAGGACTAGGTCGTCTCACTCTCGTGGGGCTGTTGATAAAAGAGGAAAGCAACATATGGACCGTGGCAAGCCATATGGTAGAGGTAACCAGAAATCAGGTGGATGGAAAAGGCCTAGTGGGGGAGATTCTAAGGCTCCTATCAGATGCTACAGGTGTGGTGAGTTGGGTCATCATATTCGAGATTGCAAGAGTGATGAGAAGAATTGCTATAAATATGGAAAGACTAGTCATTTGTCTATTGATTGCAAAGGGAAGTATGTCACTTGTTATAATTGTGGCGAAGAAGGTCACATTCGTCCGCAGTGTCCTAAGCCTAAGAAGGATCAGTCAGGTGGAAAAGTGTTCGCTTTGTCTGGATCTGAGACTACTCCAGAGGATCGATTGATTAAAGGTACGTGTTTTATTCATGGCACACCTTTAGTTGCAATTATTGATACTGGTGCAACTCATTCTTTCATTTCCTTGGATTGTGCTGAGAGGTTGAAACTGGACATATCTGGTATGCGAGGTAGCATGGTTGTTGATACTCCTGCATCGGGTTCAGTGACAACTTCACTTGTATGTAGGAATTGTCATATTGAGATTTTTGGTAGAGGTTTCGGTATGGATTTAGTGTGCCTACCGCTTGAACAAATTGATATTATCCTTGGGATGAACTGGTTGGAATTCAACCGGGTTCATCTGAACTGTTTTGCTAAGACGGTGATTTTCCCAGAGGCAGTTGGCGTCGAGAATTTGACTATGACTGCTAGGCAGGTACAAGAAGTAATGGAAGACGGTGCTAATGTGTTTATGTTACTTGCTTCGTTAGATGCAACAGGAAAGGTCAGGAGTGGCGAATTTCCAGTGGTGTGTGATTTTCCAGAAGTCTTTCCTGATGATGTTGGTGAGTTACCTCCTGAGAGAGAAGTGGAATTTTCTATAGATTTGATTCCTGGTACGAGACCGGTGTCGATGGCGCCATATCGTATGTCTGCATCTGAGTTGGCTGAATTGAAGAGTCAGTTGGAAGATTTGCTGGAGAAGAAGTTTATTCGTCCAAGTGTTTCGCCTTGGGGTGCTCCGGTATTGTTGGTTAAGAAGAAAGAAGGTTCTATGAGACTGTGTGTTGATTACAGGCAATTGAACAAGGTAACCATTAAGAATCAGTATCCATTACCGAGGATTGATGATTTAATGGATCAGCTAATTGGAGCCAGTGTATTCAGTAAGATTGACTTGAGATCTGGATATCATCAAATTCGTGTGAAAGCGGAAGATATTCAAAAGACTGCTTTTCGAACGAGGTATGGGCATTATGAATATTCTGTTATGCCGTTCGGAGTTACTAATGCACCTAGTGTTTTCATGGAATATATGAACAGGATTTTTCATCCGTATCTGGATAAGTTTGTTGTGGTTTTTATTGATGACATTCTGATTTATTCCAAGAATGACGAAGAGCATGCAGAACATCTCCGAATTGTGTTAGAGTTGTTGAAAGATAAGAAGTTGTATGCAAAGTTGTCCAAATGTGAGTTCTGGCTGAATGAAGTTAGTTTTCTTGGACATGTGATTTCTAAGAATGGTATTGCAGTGGATCCTACAAAAGTAGAAGCAGTATCTCAGTGGGAAGCGCCGAAGACTGTTTCTGAAATCAGAAGTTTTCTTGGTCTTGCAGGTTATTACAGAAAGTTTATCGAAGGATTCTCAAAGTTAGCATTGCCGTTGACAAAGTTGACTCGTAAAGGACAAGGGTTTATTTGGGATTCTGAATGTGAGAAAGGTTTCCAAGAATTGAAGCGGAGATTGACTAGTGCTCCTATTCTGATTTTTCCGAATCCGGTGGAATCTGTTGTGGTTTATTGTGATGCATCTCTGATGGGTTTAGGTGGTGTTTTAATGAAGAATCAACAGGTAGTTGCGTATGCTTCGAGACAGTTGAAGGTTCATGAAAGGAACTATCCTACTCATGACTTAGAGTTGGCAGCAGTTGTATTTGTCTTGAAATTGTGGAGACATTATCTGTATGGTTCGAGATTTGAAGTGTATAGTGATCATAAGAGTTTGAAGTATCTTTTCGATCAGAAAGAGCTCAATATGAGGCAAAGAAGGTGGTTGGAATTTCTCAAAGATTATGATTTTGGTTTGAATTACCATCCTGGTAAGGCAAATGTGGTTGCAGATGCTTTGAGCAGGAAATCCTTGCATATGTCTATGATGATGGTTCGTGAATTGGATTTAATTGAACAATTCCGAGATTTGAGTTTACTTTGTGAAAGTACTCCGAAGTGTGTTCGTTTGGGTATGTTGAAACTTACTAGTGGTATTCTAGAAGAGATCAGGATCGGGCAGAAATCCGATGTTAATTTAGTTGATAAATTGACATTGATCAACCAAGGTCAAGGTGGTGAGTTTAGAATTGATGAAAATGATGTTATGAGATTTGGCGATAGAGTTTGTGTTCCTGATGTTGCAGAAATCAAGAAGAGTATATTAGAGGAAGGACATCGCAGTGGGATGAGTATTCATCCGGGTGCCACGAAAATGTATCATGATTTGAAGAAATTGTTTTGGTGGCCGGGAATGAAAAAGGAAATAGCTGAATTTGTGTATGCATGTTTAATCTGTCAGAAATCAAAGATTGAACATCAGAAGCCGTCTGGATTTATGCAACCGATGTTTATTCCAGAATGGAAGTGGGATAGTATTTCTATGGATTTTGTATCCGGGTTACCGAGGACTCCTAAGAATTATGAAGCGATATGGGTTGTGGTGGATAGACTGACTAAGTCTGCTCATTTTATACCGGTGAGAATGGATTACTCAATGGAGAGATTGGCACAGTTGTACATTGAGAAAATAGTGAGTTTGCATGGAGTTCCTTCTAGTATTGTGTCAGATAGAGATCCGAGGTTCACTTCGAAATTTTGGGAAGGATTGCAGAAGGCTTTGGGTACTAAATTGAGGTTGAGTTCAGCTTACCATCCTCAGACTGATGGACAGACGGAGAGGACGATTCAATCGTTAGAAGATTTATTGCGTGCTTGTGTTTTAGAGAAGGGTGGAGCTTGGGATAGCTATTTGCCATTGATTGAATTTACTTATAACAATAGTTACCATTCGAGTATTAGTATGGCTCCGTTTGAGGCATTGTATGGTAGACGGTGTAGAACGCCTTTGTGTTGGTATGAATCTGGAGAGAGTTTAATAATTGGGCCATAGATTGTTCAGCAGACTACTGAAAAGATCAAATTGATTCAAGAGAAGATGAGAGCTTCTCAGAGTCGTCAGAAAAGTTATCATGATAAGAGGAGAAAGAATTTAGAATTCAGTGCTGGAGATCATGTGTTTATGAGAGTTACTCCGATGACGGGTATTGGTCGAGCGTTGAAATCTAAGAAGTTGACTCCGCGTTTTATTGGTCCGTTTCAGATTACGAAAAGAATTAGAGAAGTTGCTTATCGTATTGCTTTACCTCCGAGACTTGCGAATTTGCACGATGTTTTTCATGTTTCTCAGTTGAGGAGATACATTCCCGACCCATCTCATGTAATCCAAATAGATGATGTACAGGTGAGAGATAACCTGACAGTAGAAACATTGCCTATGAGGATAGAAGATCGGGAAGTGAAACAGTTAAGGGGTAAAGAGATAGCATTAGTGAAGGTTGCTTGGGGAGGTCCAGCAGATGGAAATATCACTTGGGAACTGGAGAGCCAGATGAAAGAGGCTTATCCGGAACTGTTCGTCTAAGGTATGTTTTCGAGGACGAAAACTCTTTTAGTGGGGGAGAGTTGTAACACCCCAGTTTCAATTATTTGATTTATTTAAATTGGGAAATTATTTTATTAGAATTAATAAAATAAAAAGGAATTATTTATTTTGGAATATTTGAAGAAAATAAAAGAAATAAGAAAACATTGGGTTTTTAAGTTATTGGGCTTGGATGTCGTTAGTAAAGAGTGGGGGTGCAAAAGAAATAAGGATATGTTTTGGAACTCAAGTTATTTTCTCATTATTCACTAAAACACAGAATTTGGGAATTTGGGAAGCTGAGCTCTGAAGGTGCGAAGAACGAAGAACATCGCTCAAAGAACTCAAGCTGCAATTTGATAAGGTAAGGGGGGCTACTACTCAATTTACATTTGCTTATGGGTTTAGATGCAATTGGTTGGGTAATCGTAGGATAATCCCATTTTCTCTGATATTCTTAGTGATCGATAACTTTAGGGTCGAATTTCGTTAGAAAGGATTAGGTTCCCTAAAGGTTGTGAATCGATTAAGAAATTAATCCCCATTGTTGATTTAGATCGAAATTGTATGATCGTGAGTTTACCTTAGGTGTTCTAGGGATAACCTCAATGTTGTTAGGATTTCCCTAAAGGACGGGTAATATGTAACTTAAGGTCAATTTTAATAAAACTTGTTGTTGATGAAAGAATTGTTGATAAAATAGGATGTTTTAAAAATGAAAATTCTGAGTTTTGATTGATTTTGGAAAATGAGACCTTAAGTGAAATAATGTTGTCCTTAAGATTGGAAATTGACTAACGTAGAAGGGAATTGTGTTCCAATTGATGCGTTGCCTTGAGTTATGCATAATTGATGTTGTTATGTACCGAAATGCACGTTTTGGCTGGTATTTTTCGTGTTTGGCTGATGTTCTGAGCTGCTGCAGGTACAGGAAATTTTGGGTTCGCGCTCATCAACACGGGCCGTGTTGATTCACACGGGCACCCGTGTTGATCTACTGGATGGGTAAAGAAAATGTGTTTCCAGACACATTTCAACACGGGCCGTGTTGATTCACACGGGCACCCGTGTTGATCCCCTGTATTGGCAAAATAACGTGTTTCTGGACACATTTCCACACGGGCAGTGTTGATTCACACGGGTACCCGTGTTGAACCTCCTGTGTTGGTTTCTGAATTTTGTTTTCTGTGCATGCTGTTATGTACGGGATTGATCCTGTTTTGATGTGCAATGTTTGATATGTTTTGAATGTGCTGTTTATTGATTTCCTAGTGTTGATTGATGCTTGTATCGAATAACGTTTGTATGTTATGATACCAACACTACGTAGATTTTATTGTCATGCTTTGAGATGATGTTAACAAGCATGAATTGTGATATAACTTGATATGATGGGTTGATGTTTAATAGTATGCTGAGTGATTACATGCTATCCATATCCTGTTATGATTGACGTTGTTGATGTTGCATGATATGTTTTATTGATGTTAATAGTATGCTGAGTGTTACATACTTTACATATCATGTTGCATTTGTTAATTCCCATTGTGTGGAATTAACATGGTGGCCAATATACGTGTCCGCGATTTAATGGAACATTGAGGTGGTAGCCGTGTCCGCGATATAATGGAACGGTGAGTTATCCGTGACCCGAGATTTAATGGGGCGGTAAAATGGTACCACATGCATGGGTGTGTTGCATTATATTGAATATAACATGAATGGATGGTTTTCCAATGTTGTATTTAATTGATTGTATGCATGTGTTGTTGCTGAATTGTTAATGATGTTTGACGCTAATTATAAGTATGAAAAGTAATGTATTATGAATATATGAGTTGTAAAGGTTTTCGTAAACTATGAAACATGCTAACTGTTTGGGTGATGCTTATGGTTTTCTGAATTGATTGTTATGAACGTATAATAAAATGTATAGTTGAGATGCTCACCCTTACTGTTGAATATTTCAGATTGAGGAGCTTCGTTCAGGTGCTTGGCGAAGGCTTGTTGTTTCTAGTTTATTTCCGTTTAAGTATTGTCCGGGTCATGCTCTGATAGTTGTAACTCCGGGAATGTTTGTTTGTCGAGCTGCTTTAGTCAGACTCGTTTATTTCCTTATGTTTGTTATAATATGATGTTGATATATTCTAGGTGTTAATCCCTGATGATTGAAAATATTATAACCTTGGTTTTATTAAATATAATATTCCGCTGTGTAAACATGTATGAGTTGCTTCTATGTTATGCATGACAGGAACTTATTTTTATTAAAAGAGAATTGTGACATCCTCGTTAATACATGTACTCTGAAAATATGATTTTAATTATTTGCGAAATTTTGTTCGGGGTTTAGAGGGTGTTACACAACCACCTTTGAGACAAGAAGACAAGGGAAAAACTCCCCAACTGGCTTCAGGGTCACAAATTCAGCATCAACCTCACCAGCTTCAGCAAGACAGTATGAAGCCAGCAGTCAGGGTTGGGGACCAAACCGGTAATCAGCCCCCAAGAAGTCAAAGGTCTGGTTCAATGAATAGACCTCTCCAAGCTGCTACAACTTCATAGGTCCAACAACGACCTCGCCAAGAACAACAGGTTGATCAGAGCCAGCCGGACAAGCCCAAAAGGCAATTCACCAAGCTCAACGTGTCGCTGCCTCAAGCTTTGCAACAGCTGTTGAGGTTGAATTTGGTAACTCTAAGGGACCCTCCTAAGAATCCCAATAGGACACCTTTAAGGTATAACCCCAACGCCCGCTGCGCTTATCATTCTGACAGCCCGGGGCATGCTACAGATGATTGTTGGACCTTGAAGAACAAGATCCAGGACCTGATTGATGAAGGAGCTGCGAAATTCACCCAAGATGGCCAGGCTGAGTTCTTCTACTATCCCTGCAAGATTCACCACTTGAAGTGACCAATTCAAACTAGAAAACTTTTGTTCATTCGAATGTTCAAGTTGTATTTTTCTTTGACTGTTTAAACATTTATTCATGTCAAATGTTGTTATTTCATTAATGCATCGCACATGTCTGTTTTGAATCAATATATTCGTATTCACTATATTCAAACTGCTTTCATTTTTGTGATGCTCAACTCTCGATTATTAATTCTAAGCCTCTTGAGGGAGGATGACGAAAACGATACCACGATCTTTACAGTATGCTTTTGAACAGACCCTGCTGATGAGGTACAAGCATTGTTTCAAATCCTAAACAGTGGAGTTATAAGGAAGATAATCCCTCGTCAACCCCTTTGAGCCAAAGAAGTAGGAGTTTTTCTTTTCGAAAATTAAAACCCTTAATCATAACCTGGGGCAGGGTAGTTCTCTCAGTTGATCCAAGTGCACAACGAACGACATCAAAAGAAGTCCTTCCAAAGCAAAAGACAGTGATGGTTCCGAATAATCATAAAGACAGGCAGTCATTGTCTCTCAGAAATAAAAGCCCATTAAGTCAAAACCTATGAAGGAGACTTACAAAACTGGGGCATCCCGCTGACTGTAATTCCAAAAGAGGAAACAGTTCAGGCAAAATTTAGGGATAACGCAATCAAAAAAGAAAGAGGTCCTACAAACCCTCAACAACAAAAAGGAATGACTGCCTATTCAAAATAAATTGTCAATATCCGAACCATCATTGGTATATCAAATCAAAGACTCAAACAAGATCTAACGCACGATTAGCTGAGCTTAGGTTTGAAGAACATCACGAAGAGCGGGTGGGTATAAATGAAATTTGAGTCTTTATCCCTTGTTTCTTAAACCGTGAACCAGGCCATGCTACAACCCTCAAAAGTCCTAGCTGAAGCATGGGTTAGTTCGAAAGCATACTGTTACGAAAAGTATCCTGACTCCTTAAGGCTCGCTGTAAAATCTTGAGTTGACATCACATTTTACAAAATTCACTGGTTTTACTAAAAAAAAAAATGCATTTCCAAAAACTTCAAGACAGACATAAGCTTTGCATTATTAGAATAACATTGTTTGCATATGATTATTTGTTCGAACAGCGGAGAATTTTGCACGACGAATATCCGATGAACAAAGGTCTTCTCAACAAAAGAGTCACCTCAAGTGAAAGAAACATTTCCAACCAAGGGGCACGGCAAAATCATTATCCGTCATCTGGGGCAGTCCAGTCAAGATTCAGAGAATCTCTCAAATGCCAAATAGCCTGGGGCAAATCTCCATCTAGATCACTTGGGGCATTGGACATGAATTCCAGCAACGAATCGTGCAGGTTCAAAGATCTTCGGACGGTATGGCAGCACAACAACAGGGGCACCTCCCTACATTCTGAGAATGTGAACATAGTCAGAAAAAATACTACGCAAAATCAAAGACCCGCTAGGTTGACACACCTAGGAAAAAATAAGGGCTTCCCGGCGAACCAAAAGGGTTCGGGCAAAAATAAGGGATGAAATGAAAAATCTGTACACCCGGTAAGTCGAAAACCTGAAAAGGCGGCTTGGGCAAAAATGGGTATCGCGGTGGGCTGAAAACCCGAAAGGGTGGTCCAGGCAAAAGTTAGGGATCAAAAGCGTACGACTATGTCTCGGCATCTCGTCACTTGCCTACCAAAGGAAGATTTGTCAATCGGCAGTCATCAAGCACTTCCACAAGGTATCTTCTCCCCTCACCTCGGAAACAGGGGCAATAATGAGTTGTCCAGGCGATCCAGTTACGCTGTCAACCAAAGTACCAAGGAAAGGTTAATCAAAAGATGATTACCATCTACCTTTACAAGTTCCAGATCAACACCGGTAACAAGCCAGGAAAATTCTGTGGACGACTGATCGTGGGTTAATATCCGAAACCAGACAGGACAGTTATCTACTTGATCATCATGAAGCAACCCTACACCGGTTCCTCCTCAACTTCAGATGTAGTTTTACACAGACTCATCCTCAGGCAACCCTACATCGGTTCCTTCTCAATTTCAGACGAAGTCTCACACGGACCTATTATCACAAAGTAACCTTACCCCGGTTCCTCCAGAAGTCTTACACGGACTTATCTCAAGATGACCTTACCCCGGTTCATCCAGAAGTTTTACACGAACGTACCCTACAGTAACCTTACCCCGGTTCCTCCAGAAGTCTTACACGGACTTATCTCAAGATGACCTTACCCCGGTTCATCCAGAAGTTTTACACGAACGTACCCTACAGTAACCTTATCCCGGTTCATCCAGAAGTTTTACACGAACGTACCCTACAGTAACCTTACCCTGGTTCCTCCAGAAGTCTTACACGGACTTATCTCGAGATGACCTTACCCCGGTTCATCCAGAATTTTTACACGAACTTATCCCGAAGCAACCCTACACAGGTTCTCTCTTTCCAAAGATGCAGTTTTACACGGACTCATCGTCAAGGTAACCCCACACAGGTTCCCTCCTCAAACTTCAGACGTAGTTTTACACGGACTCGTCATCAAGAAACCCTACACAGGTTCTCTCTTTCCAGACGTAGTTTTACACGGACTCGTCACCCAGAAACCCTACACAGGCTCTCTATTTTCAAGGATGCAGTTTTACACGGACTCTTCATCAGTAAACCCTACACAGGTTTCCTTCTCAGCTCTAGATGCAGTCTTATACGGACTCATTATCAGTAAACCCTACAGAGGTTTCCTCCCTCCAAAGATGCAGTTTTACATAAGCTCATCATCAGGCAACCCTACACAAACTCCCCCAAAACAGTTGGTCTCCCGTCAGCCCTACAAGGCACAGTATCTCCAGCAAATCAGCGATACTCTCCCCAAGCAGAGTTAGCCTATCCTGTCAGCCTTAAGGAAGTTGGGTATCCCCAACAGATCTCAACATTCCTCAACGGAGTATACAAACATTCTTAACAAGCATCCCCGGCAGTCTTGATCTAAGATTGTTCCCCGGCGGTATACAGACATTCAGTGGAGCCACCTCCCTAGTACATCTCAAAAAAATTTGCCCAGGAGAGTCCAGTCCAAAAGTTTCCCCAGGAAAGTGGAATCCATATCCCCAGCAGGTCTTAAAGCTTATCCCCAGTAGATTCTGGAAGCTTGTCACCCGCAGAACACGAACGCGTCTCCCGGATTTATTCAAAGGTTATTTCCCCACCAGGATATAAGTGGGTTATCCTCAGCCAAAAACCACGGAAAGATTGTCCCCGGCGAAGTCTTCCTATCCCCCAGCGGAGTTTATCAATTCCTTCAACATGACACATCAATGGTATCCCCAGCGGAGTTATCATTAACCTCAGCAAAGTATCTCTTTCTCCCTACAGAGTTCACTCCCCGCAGAGTAATCTATTCGCCAAGTTTATTCCCCGACGGAGTCCTCTTCTCCTACCGGTATTCTTGCAACCATCTCTCCCCAGCGGAAACAAAGCACTATCCTTCAACATCAAGCCCAGGATTTAACTTCCCGGCACTCGTCAAGGATTTATTTTCCTAGACGAAAACACATTCATAAACATCACATTTTCATACATCATAGCATGCATATACGCATCATGAACATACAATCTCATTTATTCTAAGAACATCACGCATGGCATACATCATGACATCACATACAACTAACGTTTTGTCTTTTCAGGACAGAGGCCAATACAAAGATGATTACTATCAACTGTCGCAACTAAAGATCCGATTCCTGTATCTCGCCAGGGTGTATCTGTTGATGACTACATTACCAGACTCGATTCCTGTATCTTGCCAGGGTACGTATGAAGAGTTCGAAGATCTGATTCCTGTATCTTGCCAAGGTGTATCTGTTGACGACTAACATTACCAGACTCGATTCCTGTATCTTGCCAGGGCACGTCTGAAGAGTTCAAAGATCCGATTCCTGTATCTCGCCAGGGTGTATCTGTTGACGACTAACATTACCAGACTCGATTCCTGTATCTTGCCAGGGCACGTCTGAAGAGTTCAAAGATCCGATTCCTGTATCTCGCCAGGGTGTATCTGTTGACGACTAACATTACCAAACTCGATTCCTGTATCTTGCCAGGGCACGTCTGAAGAGTTCGAAGATCCGATTCCTGTATCTTGCCAGGGTGTATCTATTGACGACTAACATTACCATACTCGATTCCTGTATCTTGCCAGGGCACGTCTGAAGAGTTCGAAGATCCGATTCCTGTATCTTGACAGGGTGTATCTGTTGACGACTAATTCCAGACTCGATTCCTGTATCCTGCCAGGGCACGTCTGAAGAGTTCGAAGATCCGATTCCTGTATCTTGCCAGGGTGTATCTGTTGACGACTATATTCCAGACTCGATTCCTGTATCTTGCCAGGGCACGTCTGAAGAGTTTGAAGATCCGATTCCTGTATCCTGCCAGGGTGTATCTGTTGACAACTGTATTCTCCGGACTCGATTCTTGTATCTTGCCAGGGCACATCTGAAGAGTTTAAAAGATTCGATTCCTGTATCCAGCCAAGGCACATCTACATAAAGAGTTTGAGGATCAATCCCTGTAACAGGCCAGGTAAGTATCTTTCTTTTTTCAGGTACACAAGTTCTCGCTAAGGAATCTCTTACGCGATCGACACCTCCAGATGGCATCTATAAGCCCATCCTCCTATCCACCATTTCTCCAAATGGCATATGTAAGCCCATTCCCGTCATCACATTGCTTATACTTCACTATGTGAGCACAAATTTCTGGGCACTTTAGTGTTCAATCATCTTCCACCTTCGGATTACTAAAGGCACGCAAGCCAATCTGCATCCTCAGGTCTAAGAAGATTGAACAGGGGCAACTGTTGTACCCCAAAATTTGCCCTCCCATATTCCTCAAGATTTCTCAAAGGTTGCACAGTCAAATCACCTCCTAAGGCAGTCAAGTCAAAATTAGGGTTTTGTGTTGCATCAAGGTCCTTACATCCAAATGACCTCAAGTGCTCCTTAATGTCCTAACTTATGCTCAAATTCAGGTTCGGCTCAAGAGTCAATTCTTTAAAGAAGGTATCCGACTGTGTGAGTTTTCTCGAAGAAATATGGTGAAAAAGTGTGCTGAAAGTGCAATTTTTACGCGCTAAAAAATTCATAACTTGAAGATCGTGACTCGTTTTGAACCCATTCCGGTGGCCAAAATTCCGTCTTGACATTATCTACGTTTTCATATCTCACGACTGGAAGCCAATTTCGATCAGAAGGTCTTCAAAAATGTGGATTTATCAAGTATTTTTGTACAGAAAATTTGTGACAGAAGTTTATTTGCGTCATGTTCAGAAAATCATAACTTGGTCGATTTTCATCGTATCGAGCTGGTTCCGGCGCCAAAATTTCACAAATTGAGTTGGCTACATTTCCACAGGAGGTATCGAGTTCGAACAGTGTTCAAAAGGCCTACATTTTTTGCTCAGAGTGTGTGACACGCCGAAAATCCTGAATGCTGAATATTATTTCATCTGGGCCGAAACTTCGAAAATTCATAACTCGGTCAATTTTTATCGGATTGGACTCATATTTTTACACAAGGTCACTGACTCATAGATCTACAACTTTGCTTCAAAAGTCGAGACCAAATTATGCACCGATCAATACCAGTTTTTTATTGAAGAACGTGTCAGAGTCGACACTGGAGCCTAAAATAAGTTTGTCTGAGCTGAAACTTCAAAAATTCATAACTAATTCACCGTTTATCCGATTGAGCCGATTTTCGGATAGGAATTAGTTCTTGATGTCGGCTACATTTGTTTTCACATTTCAACTTCAAAAATTGCACTTAAGTCCCTGCGATTTAGCCTGGAAAGTGACGAACTCAAGTGAACATTGGAGGCCCAATTGCACATTCAAAGCCCATTTTCTTTACCCTAATTTCCATTATATAATCACCTTCTTTTCACACAAACCAGGGAGGAGAAAGAGAGAGAAAAAAACCTTGCCACAACACTGTTAGAATATCAAATTCTTTCAAGAACCCTAAAACCTTGAAATCCTTATTACAAATCCCTCTCTCACTACAAACAAGTCATCACAGTTACAAACCAACACCTCACTACTTCTTTAGTAAGGGTAAGACTGACTTGATCTCCATGATCCAAAAGGCATAAAAGCATTCATGTCACTAATTTTCCAGTAAGGGTAAGATTGATTTGATCTC
This sequence comes from Vicia faba, assembly GCA_948472305.1. Taxonomy (NCBI): domain Eukaryota; kingdom Viridiplantae; phylum Streptophyta; class Magnoliopsida; order Fabales; family Fabaceae; genus Vicia; species Vicia faba. The sequence goes on from OX451739.1 coordinate 752,065,762, forward strand.
CATGATCAAAAGGGTATAATCATTCATACATGCCATATTGTGCCTAAACATTAAATTTCTTCATATATTGGCTTTATTTACATTTTATGATTTTATTTAATGTGTTCATGAGATTCAACACTGCAGATTTAGACAGGATCCCATGCAGGTTCATTAAGGAACGTTGAGGCCAAAACACAAATGGCCAAAAGCCAAAAGCCAAATGGCCAAAGTAGAACAACTTATGCATGACATCAATACATGGCGAGACAGACATCCTGAGAAGATTAAGGAACGTTGAGGCCAGAACACAAATGGCCAACGGCCAGAACACAAATGGCCAACAGCCAGAACACAAATGGCCATGAAACCCAATCCAATGGCCAAAGAATGCAGACCACGGTACTCAGGACTCAATGAACACGCACGTGATGCCAGAAAGTCAAACAAGAATTTTTGTCTAATGGGCCAGAATACTTCAAAAAACCTCCCCTTGGGCCTGAAACTCCCCTTGGTTTGCATCCTTTTTAATTTAATTTTCTTTTCTAATTCTTTTTTAATTGTTTTAATTGTTTTTTTTCACCATAAAATAATTTTCTATAATAAAAACAGAAAAATCAAAAAAATACAAATATATTTAATTTCTTCACTAATTAATTTTTGTAAATAAACTCTAACAATTAACTTAGTTAATCTAGGTTTTAATTTTAACACTTTTTCTTAATAAATAAAAAATATGTAGAATTAGGTTTTGACATTTTCATCTTTTTCTTAAATAAATTATTAATCATCATTATTTATCATTATTATTAATTATCATTAATTTTGTAAATAAACATGTAAATAAATTAATTAACTAGTAAATTAGGTTAACTTTAATATTTTAATTAATAATTAAAATAATCTAGATTTAGGGTTTCCTTTTAATTATTTTTCTTTATTTTTCATAAATACAAAAAACATTAAAAAAAAACACTTTCTTTTCTTTCTTTAAATAATTATTAGGCTTTAATTTAATTTAATTTCAAGCAAAGGGTCAAAACCCTCGGACGTCCTAATTTTAATTCTTTTCGCGCATTATTTTCTTATCAATTATTATGTAACTGCTTTCCGGATGTAATAGTAATTAGGTTTACCGCATTTATTTACTTTCCGCGTCTTTTATCAAAAACGGGTCTTTGTATTTTGGCGATGTATAGACCCGCGCCTTGTAATAGCGTAGCTTTTAGCTTTCCGTCTTTTAATTTTCCGCACCTTTAAATTCTAAATTGCATGAAAGAATGAATGGCTAATTAAAAACAAAGTGTAGCTCACCATAACATGTTCAAAGATAATTGCTAAACTGAAAACAACACACAAATTCACACACCACTTCTAGGGTACGCCTCACTGTTGCCTTACCTTCGAAATGTGGTCGTCGAGTATAAGACGTTTTAGTAAGTCCTTATGTCCATGATCTAGTTGCCTCGAAACGGTTGCCTCGGATTAAAAAAGGATCAATGGCATAAGGGTAGCTTCTAAGGTGTCCTACTGTTACTCTGGTGACCACACTGTCCCTACAAACGAATTGACCCGAACACCTCCAACGGTGGTGCTACCTACCTCTCAATGGTGGGATGGCACTACCTTAAGGACATTTACACAGCCTAGTTCCTTAGGGTAGGTAGATGACTCATGGATACTTTCTCTTTTCAAAAAACAAACAAAAACCTTTTCAAACCGACACTTTCAAAAAGTTTTCAAAACAATTTTTCAAACACTCTTGAGGACTGATACAAGAGTCGATCTGGAATCTTTAAACGAAACTTTTTCAAACCCACTCACAATTGAAAAGCAAACACTTTTGAAAACACAATGAGCAAGTATCTAAGAGCCCATGGATAACCATGGATAGAAAGGGTGCTAACACCTTCCCTTTCTATAAATCTACCTCCCGAACCGAGAAACTATCTCATAAGGAATTTTGCTGTGCTTTTGTCCTGTCCATGTTGGAGAAAATAAAAGATGGTGGCGACTCTTGCTTCCGCGACATTTCGCGAACCAGCGCTAAACAGTCAGTTCTAAATCCACCGATCACAGAACTGGCGACTCTGCTGGGGATATACTTAAAGTGAGGTGTACCTTAGGATTAGATCATACTTATGTTTTCAATTGCTTGCTTTGATTGCTTTAAATTTGTGGGCATTTGTCTTGGAGTTTCATAGATCCTAACTCGGATCTGGGGATACCCTGTTAGGTAGCATAAGCTGTGAGGGACCTGTCCGGCGTAGACTGACACGGGTGAAGCAGTGGCTACGTTGGTGTGGCACCTTGGTCTGTACCGATATCCCTTGTGTCGCAACGAGGAGAATATGGGTCTTCTGAGGAGTCATTAAGCACCAACCAACCTTAGAACCTTAAATGACCCAACTTGGCCAATAGAACAGTAGCAGTATGCTACGCCCATTGAGGCTAAACTCTCGTGATGGTTCTGGCTTCAAGAAAAGATTGTGATGCTGGAGTTATGACCGATTGAGGGTAGTCAGTGATATTGGGATCCTCTAGAACCCGGTTACTTTTGATAGGACATGTCTTAACCAACGAAACTGAAAGAGGGTAGTACCCCAAACTTCATGCTGGCCTGAACTCTAAGGGCTGTCTGGTGTGACTTGTGTGCTTTCAAACTTGACTACTTGCATACTTGTTATCTGACATTTGAGTTTCTTGCAGGTTTTGTTTACAGTCCTTAATCTGGGCTCATAACAGGGTTTACTTACATCACTCCATGCATAGCATAACATCATACCATTGCATGCATCCTACATAAGGACTAACCCATTTCAAGGATCTCAAGGGCTTGTGATGCAGGTCATGATGAACCAACTGTCCAACAAGGGGCAAAGGGGATTTATTTTCCTCTAGACAAGGTTGTCAGGGGCTATGACCCACTCGATATGGTGAGCCTTGACTCTTGAAGAAGGCCTCTCAACAATACGCAATGCCTTTCATCAAGCTACAAAATGCAGATTCTAACAAAGTTTCTTGTTTATCCCACGAGGTCCTTGAAAACATTGCATGCATATCATACATATCATTGCATAACAGGTACCCTTGTTGCAGGTCACTTACCTTCTCCGCTGTTTATTTCAGCAATGGCTTCCCAACAAGACAATCAGGAGCTTCGTACTCAAGAGACTCAGTTCAGGGACATCTTTCTAAGTCTATCCAAGGGGCAGGAAGAACTGAGAACACTCCTCATGGGGACTTTGGTCAGGAATAGATCTGAGGATGATAAGGACGAACGGCTGAAACATCTGTAAGCTGAGATGGATGCAATGAGAGCCCAGATACTGGGGCAGGTAACTATCATTCAAGACTTAGCTCAAAGACAAGAAGAGCTCAGGGTTCTCGTCGACCAACTGCTTTGGGGTAACCAACTGGGGCAAACATCTAAGGTTGAAGAGCCAGTCATCATTCAACCACCTTTGAGACAAGAAGACAAGGGAAAAACTCCCCAACTGGCTTCAGGGTCACAAATTCAGCATCAACCTCACCAGCTTCAACAAGACAGTATGAGGCCAGCAGTCAGGGTTGGGGACCAAACCGGTAATCAGCCCCCAAGAAGTCAAAGGTCTGGTTCAATGAATAGACCTCTCCAAGCTGCTACCACTTCACAGGTCCAACAACGACCTCGCCAAGAACAACAGGTTGATCAGAGCCAGCCGGACAAGCCCAAAAGGCAATTCACCAAGCTCAACGTGTCGCTGCCTCAAGCTTTGCAACAACTGTTGAGGTTGAATTTGGTAACTCTAAGGGACCCTCCTAAGAATCCCAACAGGACACCTTCAAGGTATAACCCCAACGCCCGCTGCGCTTATCATTCTGACAGCCCGGGGCATGCTACAGATGATTGTTGGACCTTGAAGAACAAGATCCAGGACCTGATTGATGAAGGAGCTGCGAAATTCACCCAAGATGGCCAGGCTGAGTTCTTCTACTATCCCTGCAAGATTCACCACTTGAAGTGACCAATTCAAACTAGAAAACTTTTGTTCATTCGAATGTTCAAGCTGTATTTTTCTTTGACTGTTTAAACATTTATTCATGTCATACGTTGTTATTTCATTAATGCATTGCACATGTCTGTTTTGAATCAATATATTCGTATTCACTATATTCAAACTGCTTTCATTTTTGTGGTGCTCAACTCTCGATTATTAATTCTAAGCCTCTTGAGGGAGGATGACGAAAACGATACCACGATCTTTACAGTATGCTTTTCAACAGACCCTGCTGATGAGGTACAGGCATTGTTTCAAATCCTAAATAGTGGAGTTATAAGGAAGATAATCCCTCGTCAACCCCTTTGAGCCAAAGAAGTAGGAGTTTTTCTTTTCGAAAATTAAAACCCTTAATCATAACCTGGGGCAGGGTAGTTCTCTCAGTTGATCCAAGTGCACAACGAACGACATCAAAAGAAGTCCTTCCAAAGCAAAAGACAGTGATGGTTCTGAATAATCATAAAGACAGGCAGTCATTGTCTCTCAGAAATAAAAGCCCATTAAGTCAAAACCTATGAAGGAGACTTACAAAACTGGGGCATCCCGCTGACTGTAATTCCAAAAGAGGAAACAGTTCAGGCAAAATTTAGGGATAACGCAATCAAAAAAGAAAGAGGTCCTACAAACCCTCAACAACAAAAAGGAATGACTGCCTATTCAAAATAAATTGTCAATATCCGAACCATCATTGGTATATCAAATCAAAGACTCAAACAAGATCTAACGCACGATTAGCTGAGCTTAGGTTTGAAGAACATCACGAAGAGCGGGTGGGTACAAATGAAATTTGAGCCTTTATCCCTTGTTTCTTAAACCGTGAACCAGGCCACGCTACAACCCTCAAAAGTCCTAGCTGAAGCATGGGTTAGTTCGAAAGAATACTGTTACGAAAGGTATCCTGACTCCTTAAGGCTCGCTGTAAAATCTTGAGTTGACATCACATTTTACAAAATTCACTGGTTTTACTAAAAAAAAATGCATTTCCAAAAACTTCAAGACAGACATAAGCTTTGCATTATTAGAATAACATTGTTTGCATATGATTATTTGTTCGAACAGCGGAGAATTTTGCATGACGAATATCCGATGAACAAAGGTCTTCTCAACAAAAGAGTCACCTCAAGTGAAAGAAACATTTCCAACCAAGGGGCACGGCAAGATCATTATCCGTCATCTGGGGAAGTCCAGTCAAGATTCAGAGAATCTCTCAAATTCCAAATAACCTGGGGCAAATCTCCATCTAGATCACTTGGGGCATTGGACATGAATTCCAGCAACGAATCGTGCAGGTTCAAAGATCTTCGGACGGTATGACAGCACAACAACAGGGGCACCTCCCTACATTCTGAGAATGTGAACATAGTCGAAAAAAATACTACGCAAAATCAAAGACCCGCTAGGTTGACACACCTAGGAAAAAATAAGGGCTTCCCGGCGAACCAAAAGGGTTCGGGCAAAAATAAGGGATGAAATGAAAAATCTGTACACCCGGCAAGTCGAAAACCTGAAAAGGCGGCTTGGGCAAAAATGAGTATCCCGGTGGGCTGAAAACCCGAAAGGGTGGTCCAGGCAAAAGTTAGGGATCAAAAGCGTACGACTATGTCTCGGCATCTCGTCACTTGCCTACCAAAGGAAGATTTGTCAATCGGCAGTCATCAAGCACTTCCACAAGGTATCTTCTCCCCTCACCTCAGAAACAGGGGCAATAATGAGTTGTCCATGCGATCCAGTTACGCTGTCAACCAAAGTACCAAGGAAAGGTCAATCAAAAGATGATTACCATCTACCTTTACAAGTTCCAGATCAACACCGGTAACAAGCCAGGAAAATTCTGTGGACGACTGATCGTGGGTTAATATCCGAAACCAGACAGGACAGTTATCTACTTGATCATCATGAAGCAACCCTACACCGGTTCCTCCTCAACTTCAGATGTAGTTTTACACGGACTCATCCTCAGGCAACCCTACACCGGTTCCTTCTCAATTTCAGACGAAGTCTCACACGGACCTATTATCACAAAGTAACCTTACCCCGGTTCCTCCAGAAGTCTTACACGGACTTATCTCAAGATGACCTTACCCCGGTTCATCCAGAAGTTTTACACGAACGTACCCTACAGTAACCTTACCCCGGTTCCTCCAGAAGTCTTACACGGACTTATCTCAAGATGACCTTACCCCGGTTCATCCAGAAGTTTTACACGAACGTACCCTACAGTAACCTTACCCCGGTTCATCCAGAAGTTTTACACGAACGTACCCTACAGTAACCTTACCCTGGTTCCTCCAGAAGTCTTACACGGACTTATCTCGAGATGACCTTACCCCGGTTCATCCAGAATTTTTACACGAACTTATCCCGAAGCAACCCTACACAAGTTCTCTCTTTCCAAAGATGCAGTTTTACACGGACTCATCGTTAAGGTAACCCCACACAGGTTCCCTCCTCAAACTCCAGACGTAGTTTTACACGGACTCGTCATCAAGAAACCCTACACAGGTTCTCTCTTTCCAGACGTAGTTTTACACGGACTCGTCACCCAGAAACCCTACACAGGCTCTCTATTTTCAAGGATGCAGTTTTACACAGACTCGTCATCAGTAAACCCTACACAGGTTTCCTTCTCAGCTCTAGATGCAGTCTTATACGGACTCATTATCAGTAAACCCTACACAGGTTTCCTCCCTCCAAAGATGTAGTTTTACATAAGCTCATCATCAGGCAACCCTACACAAACTCCCCCAAAACAGTTGGTCTCCCGTCAGCCCTACAAGGCACAGTATCTCCAGCAAATCAGCGATACTCTCCCCAAGCAGAGTTAGCCTATCCTGTCAGCCTTAAGGAAGTTGGGTATCCCCAGCAGATCTCAACATTCCTCAGCGGAGTATACAAACATTCTTAACAAGCATCCCCGGCAGTCTTGATCTAAGATTGTTCCCCGACGGTATACAGACATTCAGTGGAGCCACCTCCCCGGTACATCTCAAAAAAATTTGCCCAGGAGAGTCCAGTCCAAAAGTTTCCCCAGGAAAGTGGAATCCATATCCCCAGCATGTCTTAAAGCTTATCCCCAGTAGATTCTGGAAACTTGTCACCCGCAGAACACGAACGCGTCTCCCGGCTTTATTCAAAGGTTATTTCCCCACCAGGATATAACTGGGTTATCCTCAGCCAAAAACCACGGAAAGATCGTCCCCGGCGAAGTCTTCCTATCCCCCAGCGGAGTTTATCAATTCCTTCAACATGACACATCAATGGTATCCCCAGCGGAGTTATCATTAACCTCAGCAAAGTATCTCTTTCTCCCCACAGAGTTCACTCCCCGCAGAGTAATCTATTCGCCAAGTTTATTCCCCGACGGAGTCCTCTTCTCCTACCGGTATTCTTGCAACCATCTCTCCCCAGCGGAAACAAAGCACTATCCTTCAACATCAAGCCCAGGATTTAACTTCCCGGCACTCGTCAAGGATTTATTTTCCTAGACGAAAACACATTCATAAACATCACATTTTCATACATCATAGCATGCATATACGCATCATGAACATACAATCTCATTTATTCTGAGAACATCACGCATGGCATACATCATGACATCACATACAACTAACGTTTTGTCTTTTCAGGACAGAGGCCAATACAAAGATGATTACTATCAACTGTCGCAACTAAAGATCCGATTCCTGTATCTCGCCAGGGTGTATCTGTTGATGACTATATTACCAGACTCGATTCCTGTATCTTGTCAGGGTACGTCTGAAGAGTTCGAAGATCCGATTCCTGTATCTTGCCAAGGTGTATCTGTTGACGACTAACATTACCAGACTCGATTCCTGTATCTTGCCAGGGCACGTCTGAAGAGTTCAAAGATCCGATTCCTGTATCTCGCCAGGGTGTATCTGTTGACGACTAACATTACCAGACTCGACTCCTGTATCTTGCGAGGGCACGTCTGAAGAGTTCGAAGATCCGATTCCTGTATCTTGCCAGGGTGTATCTATTGACGACTAACATTACCAGACTTGATTCCTGTATCTTGCCAGGGCACGTCTGAAGAGTTCGAAGATCCGATTCCTGTATCTTGACAGGGTGTATCTGTTGACGACTAATTCCAGACTCGATTCCTGTATCCTACCAGGGCACGTCTGAAGAGTTCGAAGATCCGATTCCTGTATCTTGCCAGGGTGTATCTGTTGACGATTATATTCCAGACTCGATTCCTGTATCTTGCCAGGGCACGTATGAAGAGTTTGAAGATCCGATTCCTGTATCCTGCCAGGGTGTATCTGTTGACGACTGTATTCTCCGGACTCGATTCCTGTATCTTGCCAGGGCACATCTGAAGAGTTTAAAAGATTCGATTCCTGTATCCAGCCAGGGCACATCTACATAAAGAGTTTGAGGATCAATCCCTCTAACAGGCCAGGTAAGTATCTTTCTTTTTTCAGGTACACAAGTTCTCGCTAAGGAATCTCTTACGCGATCGACACCTCCAGATGGCATCTATAAGCCCATCCTCCTATCCACCATCTCTCCAAATGGCATCTGTAAGCCCATTCCCGTCATCACATTGCTTATACTTCACTATTTGAGCGCAAATTTCTGGGCACTTTAGTGTTCAATCATCTTCCACCTTCGGATTATGAAAGGCACGCAAGCCAATCTGCATCCTCAGGTCTAAGAAGATTGAACAGGGGCAACTGTTGTACCCCAAAATTTGCCCTCCCATATTCCTCAAGATTTCTCAAAGGTTGCACAGTCAAATCACCTCCTAAGGCAGTCAAGTCAAAATTAGGGTTTTGTGTTGCATCAAGGTCCTTACATCCAAATGACCTCAAGTGCTCCTTAATGTCCTAACTTATGCTCAAATTCAGGTTCGGCTCAAGAGTCAATTCTTTAAATAAGGTATCCGACTGTGTGAGTTTTCTCGAAGAAATATGGTGAAAAAGTGTGCTGAAAGTGCAATTTTTACGCGCTAAAAAATTCATAACTTGAAGATCGTGACTCGTTTTGAACCCATTCCGGTGGCCAAAATTCCGTCTTGACATTATCTACGTTTTCATATCTCACGACTGGAAGCCAATTTCGATCAGAAGGTCTTCAAAAATGTGGATTTATCAAGTATTTTTGTACAGAAAATTTGTGACAGAAGTTTATTTGCGTCATGTTCAGAAAATCATAACTTGGTCGATTTTCATCGTATCGAGCTGGTTCCGGCGCCAAAATTTCACAAATTGAGTTGGCTACATTTTCACAGGAGGTATCGAGTTCGAACAATGTTCAAAAGGCCTTCATTTTTTGCTCAGAGTGTGTGACACGCCGAAAATCCTGAATGCTGAATATTATTTCATCTGGGCCGAAACTTCGAAAATTCATAACTCGGTCAATTTTTATCGGATTGGACTCATATTTTTACACAAGGTCACTGACTCATAGATCTACAACTTTGCTTCAAAAGTCGAGACCAAATTATGCACCGATCAATACCAGTTTTTTATTGAAGAACGTGTCAGAGTCGACACTGGAGCCCAAAATAAGTTTGTCTGAGCTGAAACTTCAAAAATTCATAACTAATTCACCGTTTATCCGATTGAGCCGATTTTCGGACAGGAGTTAGTTCTTGATGTCGGCTACATTTTGTTTTCACATTTCAACTTCAAAAATTGCACTTAAGTCCCTGCGATTTAGCCTGGAAAGTGACGAACTCAAGTGAACATTGGAGGCCCAATTGCACATTCAAAGCCCATTTTCTTTACCCTAATTTCCATTATATAATCACCTTCTTTTCACACAAACCAGGGAGGAGAAAGGGAGAGAAAAAAACCTTGCCACAACACTGTTAGAATATCAAATTCTTTCAAGAACCCTAAAACCTTGAAATCCTTATTACAAATCCCTCTCTCACTACAAACAAGCCATCACAGTTACAAACCAACACCTCACTACTTCTTCAGTAAGGGTAAGACTGGCTTGATCTCCATGATCCAAAAGGCATAAAAGCATTCATGTCACTAATTTTCCAGTAAGGGTAAGATTGATTTGATCTCCATGATCAAAAGGGTATAATACTTCATACATGCCATATTGTGCCTAAACATTAAATTTCCTCATATATTGGCTTTATTTACATTTTATGATTTTATTTAATGTGTTCATGAGATTCAACACTGCAGATTTAGACAGGATCCCATGCAGGTTCATTAAGGAACGTTGAGGCCAAAACACAAATGGCCAAAAGCCAAAAGACAAATGGCCAAAGTAGAACAACTTATGCATGACACCAATACATGGCGAGACAGACATCCTGAGAAGATTAAGGAACGTTGAGGCCAGAACACAAATGGCCAACGGCCAGAACACAAATGGCCAACAGCCAGAACACAAATGGCCATGAAACCCAATCCAATGGCCAAAGAATGCAGACCACGGTACTCAGGACTCAATGAACACGCACGTGATACCAGAAAGTCAAACAAGACTTTTTGTCTAATGGGCCAGAATACTTCAAAAAACCTCCCCTTGGGCTTGAAACTCCCCTTGGTTTGCATCCTTTTTAATTTTATTTTATTTTCTAATTCTTTTTTAATTATTTTAATTGTTTTTTTTCACCATAAAATAATTTTCTATAATAAAAACAGAAAAATAAAAAAAATACAAATATATTTAATTTCTTCACTAATTAATTTTTGTAAATAAACTCTAACAATTAACTTAGTTAATCTAGGTTTTAATTTTAACACTTTTTCTTAATAAATAAAAAATATGTAGAATTAGGTTTTGACATTTTCATCTTTTTCTTAAATAAATTATTAATCATCATTATTTATCATTATTATTAATTATCATTAATTTTGTAAATAAACATGTAAATAAATTAATTAACTAGTAAATTAGGTTAACTTTAATATTTTCATTAATAATTAAAATAATCTAGATTTAGGGTTTCCTTTTAATTCTTTTTCTTTATTTTTCATAAATACAAAAAACATAAAAAAAACACTTTCTTTTCTTTCTTTAAATAATTATTAGGCTTTAATTTAATTTAATTTCAAGCAAAGGGTCAAAACCCTTGGACGTCCTAATTTTAATTCTTTTCGCGCATTATTTTCTTATCAATTATTATGTAACTGCTTTCCGGATGTAATAGTAATTAGGTTTACCGCATTTATTTACTTTCCGCATCTTTTATCAAAAACGGGTCTTTGTATTTTGGCGATGTATAGACCCGCGCCTTGTAATAGCGTAGCTTTTAGCTTTCGTCTTTTAATTTTCCATACCTTTAAATTCTAAATTGCATGAAATAATGAATGGCTAATTAAAAACAAAGCGTAGCTCACCATAACATGTTCAAAGATAATTGCTAAACTGAAAACAACACACAAATTCATACACCACTTCTAGGGTACGCCTCACTGTTGACTTACCTTCGAAACGTGGTCGTCGAGTATAGGACGTTTTAGTAAGTCCTTATGTCCATGATCCAGTTGCCTCGAAACGGTTGTCTCGGATTAAAAAAGGATCAATGGCATAAGGGTAGCTTCTAAGGTGTCCTACTGTTACTCTGGTGACCACACTGTCCCTACAAACGAATTGACCCGAACACCTCCAACGGTGGTGCTACCTACCTCTCAATGGTGGGATGACACTACCTTAAGGACATTTACACAGCCTAATTCCTTAGGGTAGGTAGATGACTCATGGATACTTGCTCTTTTCAAAAAACAAACAAAAACCTTTTCACACCGACACTTTCAAAAAGCTTTCAAAACAATTTTTCAAACACTCTTGAGGACTGATACAAGAGTCGATCTGGAATCTTTAAACGAAACTTTTTCAAACCCACTCACAATTGAAAAGCAAACACTTTTGAAAACACAATGAGCAAGTATCTAAGAGCCCATGGATAACCATGGATAGAAAGGGTGCTAACACCTTCCCTTTCTATAAATCTACCTCCCGAACCGAGAAACTATCTCATAAGGAATTTTGCTGTGCTTTTGTCCTGTCCATGTTGGAGAAAATAAAAGACGGTTGCGACTCTTGCTTCCGCGACATTTCGCGAACCAGCGCTAAACAGTCAATTCTAAATCCACCGATCACAGAACTGGCGACTCTGCTGGGGATATACTTAAAGTGAGGTGTACCTTAGGATTAGATCATACTTATGTTTTCAATTGCTTGCTTTGATTGCTTTAAATTTGTGGGCATTTGTCTTGGAGTTTCATAGATCCTAACCCGGATCTGGGGATACCCTGTTAGGTAGCATAAGCTGTGAGGGACCTATCCGGCGTAGACCGACACGGGTGAAGCAGTGGCTACGTTGGTGTGGCACCTTGGTCTGTACCGATATCCCTTGTGTCGCAACGAGGAGAATATGGGTCTTCTGAGGAGTCATTAAGCACCAACCGACCTTAGAACCTTAAATGAACCAACTTGGCCAATAGAACAGTAGCAGTATGCTACGCCCATTGAGGCTAAACTCTCGTGATGGTTCTGGCCGCAAGAAAAGATTGTGATGCTGGAGTTATGATCGATTGAGGGTAGTCAGTGATATTGGGATCCTCTAGAACCCGGTTACTTTTGATAGGACATGTCTTAACCAACGAAACTGAAAGAGGGTAGTACCCCAAACTTCATGCTGGCCTGAACTCTAAGGGCTGTCTGGTGTGACTTGTGTGCTTTCAAACTTGACTACTTGCATACTTGTTATCTGACATTTGAGTTTCTTGCAGGTTTTGTTTACAGTCCTTAATCTGGGCTCATAACAGGGTTTACTTACATCACTCTATGCATAGCATAACATCATACCATTGCATGCATCCTACATAAGGACTAACCCATTTCAAGGATCTCAAGGGCTTGTGATGCAGGTCATGATGAACCAACTGTCCAACAAGGGGCAAAGGGGATTTATTTTCCTCTAGACAAGGTTGTCAGGGGCTATGACCCACTCGATATGGTGAGCCTTGACTCTTAAAGAAGGCCTCTCAACAATACGCAATGCCTTTCATCAAGCTACAAAATGCAGATTCTAACAAAGTTTCTTGTTTATCCCGTGAGGTCCTTGAAAACATTGTATGCATATCATACATATCATTGCATAACAGGTACCCTTGTTGCAGGTCACTTACCTTCTCCGCTGTTTATTTCAGCAATGGCTTCCCAACAAGACAATCAGGAGCTTCGTACTCAAGAGACTCAGTTCAGGGACATCTTTCTAAGTCTATCCAAGGGGCAGGAAGAACTGAGAACACTCCTCATGGGGACTTTGGTCAGGAATAGATCTGAGGATGATAAGGACGAACGGCTGAAACATCTGTAAGCTGAGATGGATGCAATGAGAGCCCAGATACTGGGGCAGGTAACTATCATTCAAGACTTAGCTCAAAGACAAGAAGAGCTCAGGGTTCTCGTCGACCAACTGCTTTGGGGTAACCAACTGGGGCAAACATCTAAGGTTGAAGAGCCAGTCATCATTCAACCACCTTTGAGACAAGAAGACAAGGGAAAAACTCCCCAACTGGCTTCAGGGTCACAAATTCAGCATCAACCTCACCAGCTTCAGCAAGACAGTATGAGGCCAGCAGTCAGGGTTGGGGACCAAACCGGTAATCAGCCCCCAAGAAGTCAAAGGTCTGGTTCAATGAATAGGCCTCTCCAAGCTGCTACCACTTCACAGGTCCAACAACGACCTCGCCAAGAACAACAGGTTAATCAGAGCCAGCCGGACAAGCCCAAAAGGCAATTCACCAAGCTCAACGTGTCGCTGCCTCAAGCTTTGCAACAGCTGTTGAGGTTGAATTTGGTAACTCTAAGGGACCCTCCTAAGAATCCCAACAGGACACCTTCAAGGTATAACCCCAACGCCCGCTGCGCTTATCATTCTGACAGCCCGGGGCATGCTACAGATGATTGTTGGACCTTGAAGAACAAGATCCAGGACCTGATTGATGAAGGAGCTACGAAATTCACCCAAGATGGCCAGGCTGAGTTCTTCTACTATCCCTGCAAGATTCACCACTTGAAGTGACCAATTCAAACTAGAAAACTTTTGTTCATTCGAATGTTCAAGTTGTATTTTTCTTTGACTGTTTAAACATTTATTCATGTCAAACATTGTTATTTCATTAATGCATCGCACATGTCTGTTTTGAATCAATATATTCGTATTCACTATATTCAAACTGCTTTCATTTTTGTGATGCTCAACTCTCGATTATTAATTCTAAGCCTCTTGAGGGAGGATGACAAAAACGATACCACGATCTTTACAGTATGCTTTTGAACAGACCCTGCTGATGAGGTACATGCATTGTTTCAAATCCTAAACAGTGGAGTTATAAGGAAGATAATCCCTCGTCAACCCCTTTGAGCCAAAGAAGTAGGAGTTTTTCTTTTCGAAAATTAAAACCCTTAATCATAACCTGGGGCAGGGTAGTTCTCTCAGTTGATCCAAGTGCACAACGAACGACATCAAAAGAAGTCCTTCCAAAGCAAAAGACAGTGATGGTTCCGAATAATCATAAAGACAGGCAGTCATTGTCTCTCATAAATAAAAGCCCATTAAGTCAAAACCTATGAAGGAGACTTACAAAACTGGGGCATCCCGCTGACTGTAATTCCAAAAGAGGAAACAGTTCAGGCAAAATTTAGGGATAACGCAATCAAAAAAGAAAGAGGTCCTACAAACCCTCAACAACAAAAAGGAATGACTGCCTATTCAAAATAAATTGTCAATATCCGAACCATCATTGGTATATCAAATCAAAGACTCAAACAAGATCTAACGCACGATTAGCAGAGCTTAGGTTTGAAGAACATCACGAAGAGCGGGTGGGTACAAATGAAATTTGAGCCTTTATCCCTTGTTTCTTAAACCGTGAACCAGGCCACGCTACAACCCTCAAAAGTCCTAGCTGAAGCATGGGTTAGTTCGAAAGCATACTGTTACGAAAGGTATCCTGACTCCTTAAGGCTCGCTGTAAAATCTTGAGTTGACATCACATTTTACAAAATTCACTGGTTTTACTAAAAAAAAATGCATTTCCAAAAACTTCAAGACAGACATAAGCTTTGCATTATTAGAATAACATTGTTTGCATATGATTATTTGTTCGAACAGCGGAGAATTTTGCACGACGAATATCCGATGAACAAAGGTCTTCTCAACAAAAGAGTCACCTCAAGTGAAAGAAACATTTCCAACCAAGGGGCACGGCAAGATCATTATCCGTCATCTGGGGCAGTCCAGTCAAGATTCAGAGAATCTCTCAAATGCCAAATAGCCTGGGGCAAATCTCCATCTAGATCACTTGGGGAATTGGACATGAATTCCAGCAACGAATCGTGCAGGTTCAAAGATCTTCGGACGGTATGGCAGCACAACGACAGGGGCACCTCCCTACATTCTGAGAATGTGAACATAGTCGAAAAAATACTACACAAAATCAAAGACCCGCTAGGTTGACACACCTAGGAAAAAATAAGGGCTTCCCGGCGAACCAAAAGGGTTCGGGCAAAAATAAGGGATGAAATGAAAAATCTGTACACCCGGCAAGTCGAAAACCTGAAAAGGCGGCTTGGGAAAAAATGGGTATCCCAGTGGGCTGAAAACCCGAAAGGGTGGTCCAGGAAAAAGTTAGGGATCAAAAGCGTACGACTATGTCTCGGCATCTCGTCACTTGCCTACCAAAGGAAGATTTGTCAATCGGCAGTCATCAAGCACTTCCACAAGGTATCTTCTCCCCTCACCTCAGAAACAGGGGCAATAATGAGTTGTCCAGGCGATCCAGTTACGCTGTCAACCAAAGTACCAAGGAAAGGTCAATCAAAAGATGATTACCATCTACCTTTACAAGTTCCAGATCAACACCGGTAACAAGCCAGGAAAATTCTGTGGACGACTGATCGTGGGTTAATATCCGAAACCAGACAGGACAGTTATCTACTTGATCATCATGAAGCAACCCTACACCGGTTCCTCCTCAACTTCAGATGTAGTTTTACACGGACTCATCCTCAGGCAACCCTACACCGGTTCCTTCTCAATTTCAGACGAAGTCTCACACGGACCTATTATCACAATGTAACCTTACCCCGGTTCCTCCAGAAGTCTTACACGGACTTATCTCAAGATGACCTTACCCCGGTTCATCCAGAAGTTTTACACGAACGTACCCTACAGTAACCTTACCCCGGTTCCTCCAGAAGTCTTACACGGACTTATCTCAAGATGACCTTACCCCGGTTCATCCAGAAGTTTTACACGAACGTACCCTACAGTAACCTTACCCCGGTTCATCCAGAAGTTTTACACGAACATACCCTACAGTAACCTTACCCTGGTTCCTCCAGAAGTCTTACACGGACTTATCTCGAGATGACCTTACCCCGGTTCATCCAGAATTTTTACACGAACTTATCCCGAAGCAACCCTACACAGGTTCTCTCTTTCCAAAGATGCAGTTTTACACGGACTCATCGTCAAGGTAACCCCACACAGGTTCCCTCCTCAAACTCCAGACGTAGTTTTATACGGACTCGTCATCAAGAAACCCTACACAGGTTCTCTCTTTCCAGACGTAGTTTTACACGGACTCGTCACCCAGAAACCCTACACAGGCTCTCTATTTTCAAGGATGCAGTTTTACACGGACTCGTCATCAGTAAACCCTACACAGGTTTCCTTCTCAGCTCTAGATGCAGTCTTATACGGACTCATTATCAGTAAACCCTACACAGGTTTCCTCCCTCCAAAGATGCAGTTTTACATAAGCTCATCATCAGGCAACCCTACACAAACTCCCCCAAAACAGTTGGTCTCCCGTCAGCCCTACAAGGCACAGTATCTCCAGCAAATCAGCGATACTCTCCCCAAGCAGAGTTAGCCTATCCTGTCAGCCTTAAGGAAGTTGGGTATCCCCAGCAGATCTCAACATTCCTCAGCGGAGTATACAAACATTCTTAACAAGCATCCCCGGCAGTCTTGATCTAAGATTGTTCCCCGGCGGTATACAGACATTCAGTGGAGCCACCTCCCCGATACATCTCAAAAAAATTTGCCCAGGAGAGTCCAGTCCAAAAGTTTCCCCAGGAAAGTGGAATCCATATCCCCAGCATGTCTTAAAGCTTATCCCCAGTAGATTCTGGAAACTTGTCACCAGCAGAACACGAACGCGTCTCCCAGCTTTATTCAAAGGTTATTTCCCCACCAGGATATAACTGGGTTATCCTCAGCCAAAAACCACGGAAAGATCGTCCCCGGCGAAGTCTTCCTATCCCCCAGCGGAGTTTATCAATTCCTTCAACATGACACATCAATGGTATCCCCAGCGGAGTTATCATTAACCTCAGCAAAGTATCTCTTTCTCCCCACAGAGTTCACTCCCCGCAGAGTAATCTATTCGCCAAGTTTATTCCCCGACGGAGTCCTCTTCTCCTACCGGTATTCTTGCAACCATCTCTCCCCAGCGGAAACAAAGCACTATCCTTCAACATCAAGCCCAGGATTTAACTTCCCGGCACTCGTCAAGGATTTATTTTCCTAGACGAAAACACATTCATAAACATCACATTTTCATACATCATAGCATGCATATACGCATCATGAACATACAATCTCATTTATTCTGAGAACATCACGCATGGCATACATCATGACATCACATACAACTAACGTTTTGTCTTTTCAGGACATAGGCCATTACAAAGATGATTACTATCAACTGTCGCAACTAAAGATCCGATTCCTGTATCTCGCCAGGGTGTATCTGTTGATGACTATATTACCAGACTCGATTCCTGTATCTTGTCAGGGTACGTCTGAAGAGTTCGAAGATCCGATTCATGTATCTTGCCAAGGTGTATCTGTTGACGACTAACATTACCAGACTCGATTCCTGTATCTTGCCAGGGCACGTCTGAAGAGTTCAAAGATCCGATTCCTGTATCTCGCCAGGGTGTATCTGTTGACGACTAACATTACCAGACTCGACTCCTGTATCTTGCCAGGGCACGTCTGAAGAGTTCGAAGATCCGATTCCTGTATCTTGCCAGGGTGTATCTATTGACGACTAACATTACCAGACTTGATTCCTGTATCTTGCCAGGGCACGTCTGAAGAGTTCGAAGATCCGATTCCTGTATCTTGACAGGGTGTATCTGTTGACGACTAATTCCAGACTCGTTTCCTGTATCCTGCCAGGGCACGTCTGAAGAGTTCGAAGATCCGATTCCTGTATCTTGCCAGGGTGTATCTGTTGACGACTATATTCCAGACTCGATTCCTGTATCTTGCCAAGGCACGTATGAAGAGTTTGAAGATCCGATTCCTGTATCCTGCCAGGGTGTATCTGTTGACGACTGTATTCTCCGGACTCGATTCCTGTATCTTGCCAGGGCACATCTGAAGAGTTTAAAAGATTCGATTCCTGTATCCAGCCAGGGCACATCTACATAAAGAGTTTGAGGATCAATCCCTGTAACAGGCCAGGTAAGTATCTTTCTTTTTTCAGGTACACAAGTTCTCGCTAAGGAATCTCTTACGCGATCGAAACCTCCAGATGGCATCTATAAGCCCATCCTCCTATCCACCATCTCTCCAAATGGCATCTGTAGGCCCATTTCCGTCATCACATTGCTGATACTTCACTATGTGAGCGCAAATTTCTGGGCACTTTATTGTTCAATCATCTTCCACCTTCGGATTACGAAAGGCACGCAAGCCAATCTGCATCCTCAGGTCTAAGAAGATTGAACAGGGGCAACTGTTGTACCCCAAAATTTGCCCTCCCATATTCCTCAAGATTTCTCAAAGGTTGCACAGTCAAATCACCTCCTAAGGCAGTCAAGTCAAAATTAGGGTTTTGTGTTGCATCAAGGTCCTTACATCCAAATGACCTCAAGTGCTCCTTAATGTCCTAACTTATGCTCAAATTCAGGTTCGGCTCAAGAGTCAATTCTTTAAAGAAGGTATCCGACTGTGTGAGTTTTCTCGAAGAAATATGGTGAAAAAGTGTGCTGAAAGTGCAATTTTTACGCACTAAAAAATTCATAACTTGAAGATCGTGACTCGTTTTGAACCCATTCCGGTGGCCAAAATTCCGTCTTGACATTATCTACGTTTTCATATCTCACGACTGGAAGCCAATTTCGATCAGAAGGTCTTCAAAAATGTGGATTTATCAAGTATTTTTGTACAGAAAATTTGTGACAGAAGTTTATTTGCGTCATGTTCAGAAAATCATAACTTAGTCGATTTTCATCGTATCGAGCTGGTTCCGGCGCCAAAATTTCACAAATTGAGTTGGCTACATTTTCACAGGAGGTATCGAGTTCGAACAGTGTTCAAAAGGCCTTCATATTTTGCTCAGAGTGTGTGACACGCAGAAAATCCTGAATGCTGAATATTATTTCATCTGGGCCGAAACTTCGAAAATTCATAACTCGGTCAATTTTTATCGGATTGGACTCATATTTTTACACAAGGTCACTGACTCATAGATCTACAACTTTGCTTCAAAAGTCGAGACCAAATTATGCACCGATCAATACCAGTTTTTTATTGAAGAACGTGTCAGAGTCGACACTGGAGCCCAAAATAAGTTTGTCTGAGCTAAAACTTCAAAAATTCATAACTAATTCACCGTTTATCCGATTGAGCCGATTTTCGGACAGGAGTTAGTTCTTGATGTCGGCTACATTTTGTTTTCACATTTCAACTTCAAAAATTGTACTTAAGTCCCTGCGATTTAGCCTGGAAAGTGACGAACTCAAGTGAACATTGGAGGCCCAATTGCACATTCAAAGCCCATTTTCTTTACCCTAATTTCCATTATATAATCACCTTCTTTTCACACAAACCAGGGAGGAGAAAGAGAGAGAAAGAAACCTTGCCACAACACTGTTAGAATATCAAATTCTTTCAAGAACCCTAAAACCTTGAAATCCTTATTACAAATCCCTCTCTCACTACAAACAAGCCATCACAGTTACAAACCAACACCTCACTACTTCTTCAGTAAGGGTAAGACTGGCTTGATCTCCATGATCCAAAAGGCATAAAAGCATTCATGTCACTAATTTTCCAGTAAGGGTAAGATTGATTTGATCTCCATGATCAAAAGGGTATAATCATTCATACATGCCATATTGTGCCTAAACATTAAATTTCTTCATATATTGACTTTATTTACATTTTATGATTTTATTTAATGTGTTCATGAGATTCAACACTGCAGATTTAGACAGGATCCCATGCAGGTTCATTAAGGAACGTTGAGGCCAAAACACAAATGGCCAAAAGCCAAAAGCCAAAAGCCAAATGGCCAAAGTAGAACAACTTATGCATGACACCAATACATGGCGAGACAGACATCCTGAGAAGATTAAGGAACGTTGAGGCCAGAACATAAATGGCCAACGGCCAGAACACAAATGGCCAACAGCCAGAACACAAATGGCCATGAAACCCAATCCAATGGCCAAAGAATGCAGACCACGGTACTCAGGACTCAATGAACACGCACGTGATGCCAGAAAGTCAAACAAGACTTTTTGTCTAATGGGCCAGAATACTTCAAAAAACCTCCCCTTGGGCTTGAAACTCCCCTTGGTTTGCATCCTTTTTAATTTTATTTTATTTTCTAATTATTTTTTAATTATTTTAATTGTTTTTTTTCACCATAAAATAATTTTCTATAATAAAAACAGAAAAATCAAAAAAATACAAATATATTTAATTTCTTCACTAATTAATTTTTGTAAATAAACTCTAACAATTAACTTAGTTAATCTAGGTTTTAATTTTAACACTTTTTCTTAATAAATAAAAAATATGTAGAATTAGGTTTTGACATTTTCATCTTTTTCTTAAATAAATTATTAATCATCATTATTTATCATTATTATTAATTATCATTAATTTTGTAAATAAACATGTAAATAAATTAATTAACTAGTAAATTAGGTTAACTTTAATATTTTCATTAATAATTAAAATAATCTAGATTTAGGGTTTCCTTTTAATTCTTTTTCTTTATTTTTCATAAATACAAAAAACATAAAAAAAAAACACTTTCTTTTCTTTCTTTAAATAATTATTAGGCTTTAATTTAATTTAATTTCAAGCAAAGGGTCAAAACCCTTGGACGTCCTAATTTTAATTCTTTTCGCGCATTATTTTCTTATCAATTATTATGTAACTGCTTTCCGGATGTAATAGTAATTAGGTTTACCGCATTTATTTACTTTCCGCATCTTTTATCAAAAACGGGTCTTTGTATTTTGGCGATGTATAGACCCGCGCCTTGTAATAGCGTAGCTTTTAGCTTTCCGTCTTTTAATTTTCCGCACCTTTAAATTCTAAATTGCATGAAATAATGAATGGCTAATTAAAAACAAAGCGTAGCTCACCATAACATGTTCAAAGATAATTGCTAAACTGAAAACAACACACAAATTCATACACCACTTCTAGGGTACGCCTCACTGTTGACTTACCTTCGAAACGTGGTCGTCGAGTATAGGACGTTTTAGTAAGTCCTTATGTCCATGATCCAGTTGCCTCGAAACGGTTGTCTCGGATTAAAAAAGGATCAATGGCATAAGGGTAGCTTCTAAGGTGTCCTACTGTTACTCTGGTGACCACACTGTCCCTACAAACGAATTGACCCGAACACCTCCAACGGTGGTGCTACCTACCTCTCAATGGTGGGATGGCACTACCTTAAGGACATTTACACAGCCTAATTCCTTAGGGTAGGTAGATGACTCATGGATACTTGCTCTTTTCAAAAAACAAACAAAAACCTTTTCACACCGACACTTTCAAAAAGCTTTCAAAACAATTTTTCAAACACTCTTGAGGACTGATACAAGAATCGATCTGGAATCTTTAAACGAAACTTTTTCAAACCCACTCACAATTGAAAAGCAAACACTTTTGAAAACACAATGAGCAAGTATCTAAGAGCCCATGGATAACCATGGATAGAAAGGGTGCTAACACCTTCCCTTTCTATAAATCTACCTCCCGAACCGAGAAACTATCTCATAAGGAATTTTGCTGTGCTTTTGTCCTGTCCATGTTGGAGAAAATAAAAGACGGTTGCGACTCTTGCTTCCGCGACATTTCGCGAACCAGCGCTAAACAGTCAGTTCTAAATCCACCAATCACAGAACTGACGACTCTGCTGGGGATATACTTAAAGTGAGGTGTACCTTAGGATTAGATCATACTTATGTTTTCAATTGCTTGCTTTGATTGCTTTAAATTTGTGGGCATTTGTCTTGGAGTTTCATAGATCCTAACCCGGATCTGGGGATACCCTGTTAGGTAGCATAAGCTGTGAGGGACCTATCCGGCGTAGACCGACACGGGTGAAGCAGTGGCTACGTTGGTGTGGCACCTTGGTCTGTACCGATATCCCTTGTGTCGCAACGAGGAGAATATGGGTCTTCTGAGGAGTCATTAAGCACCAACCGACCTTAGAACCTTAAATGAACCAACTTGGCCAATAGAACAGTAGCAGTATGCTACGCCCATTGAGGCTAATCTCTCGTGATGGTTCTGGCCGCAAGAAAAGATTGTGATGCTGGAGTTATGACCGATTAAGGGTAGTCAGTAATATTGGGATCCTCTAGAACCCGATTACTTTTGATAGGACAGGTCTTAACCAACGAAACTGAAAGAGGGTAGTACCCCAAACTTCATGCTGGCCTGAACTCTAAGGGCTGTCTGGTGTGACTTGTGTGCTTTCAAACTTGACTACTTGCATACTTGTTATCTGACATTTGAGTTTCTTGCAGGTTTTGTTTACAGTCCTTAATCTGGGCTCATAACAGGGTTTACTTACATCACTCCATGCATAGCATAACATCATACCATTGCATGCATCCTACATAAGGACTAACCCATTTCAAGGATCTCAAGGGCTTGTGATGCAGGTCATGATGAACCAACTGTCCAACAAGGGGAAAAGGGGATTTATTTTCCTCTAGACAAGGTTGTCAGGGGCTATGACCCACTCGATATGGTGAGCCTTGACTCTTGAAGAAGGCCTCTCAACAATACGCAATGCCTTTCATCAAGCTACAAAATGCAGATTCTAACAAAGTTTCTTGTTTATCCCGCGAGGTCCTTGAAAACATTGCATGCATATCATACATATCATTGCATAACAGGTACCCTTGTTGCAGGTCACTTACCTTCTCCGCTGTTTATTTCAGCAATGGCTTCCCAACAAGACAATCAGGAGCTTCGTACTCAAGAGACTCAGTTCAGGGACATCTTTCTAAGTCTATCCAAGGGGCAGGAAGAACTGAGAACACTCCTCATGGGGACTTTGGTCAGGAATAGATCTGAGGATGATAAGGACGAACGGCTGAAACATCTGTAAGCTGAGATGGATGCAATGAGAGCCCAGATACTGGGGCAGGTAACTATCATTCAAGACTTAGCTCAAAGACAAGAAGAGCTCAGGGTTCTCGTCGACCAACTGCTTTGGGGTAACCAACTGGGGCAAACATCTAAGGTTGAAGAGCCAGTCATCATTCAACCACCTTTGAGACAAGAAGACAAGGGAAAAACTCCCCAACTGGCTTCAGGGTCACAAATTCAGCATCAACCTCACCAGCTTCAGCAAGACAGTATGAAGCCAGCAGTCAGGGTTGGGGACCAAACCGGTAATCAGCCCCCAAGAAGTCAAAGGTCTGGTTCAATGAATAGACCTCTCCAAGCTGCTACCACTTCACAGGTCCAACAACGACCTCGCCAAGAACAACAGGTTGATCAGAGCCAGCCGGACAAGCCCAAAAGGCAATTCACCAAGCTCA
The DNA here is from genome assembly GCA_948472305.1 of Vicia faba. Taxonomy (NCBI): domain Eukaryota; kingdom Viridiplantae; phylum Streptophyta; class Magnoliopsida; order Fabales; family Fabaceae; genus Vicia; species Vicia faba. The sequence goes on from OX451739.1 coordinate 752,089,617, forward strand.
ACGTGTCGCTGCCTCAAGCTTTGCAACAGCTGTTGAGGTTGAATTTGGTAACTCTAAGGGACCCTCCTAAGAATCCCAACAGGACACCTTCAAGGTATAACCCCAACGCCCGCTGCGCTTATCATTCTGACAGCCCGGGGCATGCTACAGATGATTGTTGGACCTTGAAGAACAAGATCCAGGACCTGATTGATGAAGGAGCTACGAAATTCACCCAAGATGGCCAGGCTGAGTTCTTCTACTATCCCTGCAAGATTCACCACTTGAAGTGACCAATTCAAACTAGAAAACTTTTGTTCATTCGAATGTTCAAGTTGTATTTTTCTTTGACTGTTTAAACATTTATTCATGTCAAACATTGTTATTTCATTAATGCATCGCACATGTCTGTTTTGAATCAATATATTCGTATTCACTATATTCAAACTGCTTTCATTTTTGTGATGCTCAACTCTCGATTATTAATTCTAAGCCTCTTGAGGGAGGATGACAAAAACGATACCACGATCTTTACAGTATGCTTTTGAACAGACCCTGCTGATGAGGTACAGGCATTGTTTCAAATCCTAAACAGTGGAGTTATAAGGAAGATAATCCCTCGTCAACCCCTTTGAGCCAAAGAAGTAGGAGTTTTCCTTTTCGAAAATTAAAACCCTTAATCATAACCTGGGGCAGGGTAGTTCTCTCAGTTGATCCAAGTGCACAACGAACGACATCAAAAGAAGTCATTCCAAAGCAAAAGACAGTGATGGTTCCGAATAATCATAAAGACAGGCAATCATTGTCTCTCAGAAATAAAAGCCCATTAAGTCAAAACCTATGAAGAAGACTTACAAAACTGGGGCATCCCGCTGACTGTAATTCCAAAAGAGGAAACAGTTAGGGCAAAATTTAGGGATAACGCAATCAAAAAAGAAAGAGGTCCTACAAACCCTCAACAACAAAAAGGAATGACTGCCTATTCAAAATAAATTGTCAATATCCGAACCATCATTGGTATATCAAATCAAAGACTCAAACAAGATCTAACGCACGATTAGCTGAGCTTAGGTTTGAAGAACATCACGAAGAGCGGGTGGGTACAAATGAAATTTGAGCCTTTATCCCTTGTTTCTTAAACCGTGAACCAGGCCACGCTACAACCTTCAAAAGTCCTAGCTGAAGCATGGGTTAGTTCGAAAGCATACTGTTACGAAAGGTATCCTGACTCCTTAAGGCTCGCTGTAAAATCTTGAGTTGACATCACATTTTACAAAATTCACTGGTTTTACTAAAAAAAAAATGCATTTCCAAAAACTTCAAGACAGACATAAGCTTTGCATTATTAGAATAACATTGTTTGCATATGATTATTTGTTCGAACAGCGGAGAATTTTGCACGACGAATATCCGATGAACAAAGGTCTTCTCAACAAAAGAGTCACCTCAAGTGAAAGAAACATTTCCAGCCAAGGGGCACGGCAAGATCATTATCCGTCATCTGGGGCAGTCCAGTCAAGATTCAGAGAATCTCTCAAATGCCAAATAGCCTGGGGCAAATCTCCATCTAGATCACTTGGGGCATTGGACATGAATTCCAGCAACGAATCGTGCAGGTTCAAAGATCTTCGGACGGTATGGCAGCACAACGACAGGGGCACCTCCCTACATTCTGAGAATGTGAACATAGTCGAAAAAATACTACGCAAAATCAAAGACCCGCTAGGTTGACACACCTAGGAAAAAATAAGGGCTTCCCGGCGAACCAAAAGGGTTCGGGCAAAAATAAGGGATGAAATGAAAAATCTGTACACCCGGCAAGTCGAAAACCTGAAAAGGCGGCTTGGGCAAAAATGGGTATCCCGGTGGGCTGAAAACCCGAAAGAGTGGTCCAGGAAAAAGTTAGGGATCAAAAGCGTACGACTATGTCTCGGCATCTCGTCACTTGCCTACCAAAGGAAGATTTGTCAATCGGCAGTCATCAAGCACTTCCACAAGGTATCTTCTCCCCTCACCTCAGAAACAGGGGCAATAATGAGTTGTCCAGGCGATCCAGTTACGCTGTCAACCAAAGTACCAAGGAAAGGTCAATCAAAAGATGATTACCATCTACCTTTACAAGTTCCAGATCAACACCGGTAACAAGCCAGGAAAATTCTGTGGACAACTGATCGTGGGTTAATATCCGAAACCAGACAGGACAGTTATCTACTTGATCATCATGAAGCAACCCTACACCGGTTCCTCCTCAACTTCAGATGTAGTTTTACACGGACTCATCCTCAGGCAACCCTACACCGGTTCCTTCTCAATTTCAGACGAAGTCTCACACGGACCTATTATCACAAAGTAACCTTACCCCGGTTCCTCCAGAAGTCTTACACGGACTTATCTCAAGATGACCTTACCCCGGTTCATCCAGAAGTTTTACACGAACGTACCCTACAGTAACCTTACCCCGGTTCCTCCAGAAGTCTTACACGGACTTATCTCAAGATGACCTTACCCCGGTTCATCCAGAAGTTTTACACGAACGTACCCTACAGTAACCTTACCCCGGTTCATCCAGAAGTTTTACACGAACGTACCCTACAGTAACCTTACCCTGGTTCCTCCAGAAGTCTTACACGGACTTATCTCGAGATGACCTTACCCCGGTTCATCCAGAATTTTTACACGAACTTATCCCGAAGCAACCCTACACAGGTTCTCTCTTTCCAAAGATGCAGTTTTACACGGACTCATCGTCAAGGTAACCCCACACAGGTTCCCTCCTCAAACTCCAGACGTAGTTTTACACGAACTCGTCATCAAGAAACCCTACACAGGTTCTCTCTTTCCAGACGTAGTTTTACACGGACTCGTCACCCAGAAACCCTACACAGGCTCTCTATTTTCAAGGATGAAGTTTTACACGGACTCGTCATCAGTAAACCCTACACAGGTTTCCTTCTCAGCTCTAGATGCAGTCTTATACGGACTCATTATCAGTAAACCCTACACAGGTTTCCTCCCTCCAAAGATGCAGTTTTACATAAGCTCATCATCAGGCAACCCTACACAAACTCCCCCAAAACAGTTGGTCTCCCGTCAGCCCCACAAGGCACAGTATCTCCAGCAAATCAGCGATACTCTCCCCAAGCAGAGTTAGCCTATCCTGTCAGCCTTAAGGAAGTTGGGTATCCCCAGCAGATCTCAACATTCCTCAGCGGAGTATACAAACATTCTTAACAAGCATCCCCGGCAGTCTTGATCTAAGATTGTTCCCCGGCGGTATACAGACATTCAGTGGAGCCACCTCCCCGATACATCTCAAAAAAATTTGCCCAGGAGAGTCCAGTCCAAAAGTTTCCCCAGGAAAGTGGAATCCATATCCCTAGCATGTCTTAAAGCTTATCCCCAGTAGATTCTGGAAACTTGTCACCCGCAGAACACGAACACGTCTCCCGGCTTTATTCAAAGGTTATTTCCCCACCAGGATATAACTGGGTTATCCTCAGCCAAAAACCACGGAAAGATCGTCCCCGGCGAAGTCTTCCTATCCCCCAGCGGAGTTTATCAATTCCTTCAACATGACACATCAATGGTATCCCCAGCGGAGTTATCATTAACCTCAGCAAAGTATCTCTTTCTCCCCACAAAGTTCACTCCCCGCAGAGTAATATATTCGCCAAGTTTATTCCCCGACGGAGTCCTCTTCTCCTACCGGTATTCTTGCAACCATCTCTCCCCAGCGGAAACAAAGCACTATCCTTCAACATCAAGCCCAGGATTTAACTTCCCGGCACTCGTCAAGGATTTATTTTCCTAGACGAAAACACATTCATAAACATCACATTTTCATACATCATAGCATGCATATACGCATCATGAACATACAATCTCATTTATTCTGAGAACATCACGCATGGCATACATCATGACATCACATACAACTAACGTTTTGTCTTATCAGGACAGAGGCCAATACAAAGATGATTACTATCAACTGTCGCAACTAAAGATCCGATTCCTGTATCTCGCCAGGGTGTATCTGTTGATGACTATATTACCAGACTCGATTCTTGTATCTTGTCAGGGTACGTCTGAAGAGTTCGAAGATCCGATTCCTGTATCTTGCCAAGGTGTATCTGTTGACGACTAACATTACCAGACTCGATTCCTGTATCTTGCCAGGGCACGTCTGAAGAGTTCAAAGATCTGATTCCTGTATCTCGCCAGGGTGTATCTGTTGACGACTAACATTACCAGACTCGACTCCTGTATCTTGCCAGGGCACGTCTGAAGAGTTCGAAGATCCGATTCCTGTATCTTGCCAGGGTGTATCTATTGACGACTAACATTACCAGACTTGATTCCTGTATCTTGCCAGGGCACGTCTGAAGAGTTCGAAGATCCGATTCCTGTATCTTGACAGGGTGTATCTGTTGACGACTAATTCCAGACTCGATTCCTGTATCCTGCCAGGGCACGTCTGAAGAGTTCGAAGATCCGATTCCTGTATCTTGCCAGGGTGTATCTGTTGACGACTATATTCCAGACTCGATTCCTGTATCTTGCCAGGGCACGTATGAAGAGTTTGAAGATCCGATTCCTGTATCCTACCAGGGTGTATCTGTTGACGACTGTATTCTCCGGACTCGATTCCTGTATCTTGCCAGGGCACATCTGAAGAGTTTAAAAGATTCGATTCCTGTATCCAGCCAGGGCACATCTACATAAAGAGTTTGAGGATCAATCCCTGTAACAGGCCAGGTAAGTATCTTTCTTTTTTCAGGTACACAAGTTCTCGCTAAGGAATCTCTTACGCGATCGACACCTCCAGATGGCATCTATAAGCCCATCCTCCTATCCACCATCTCTCCAAATGGCATCTGTAAGCCCATTCTCGTCATCACATTGCTTATACTTCACTATGTGAGCGCAAATTTCTGGGCACTTTAGTGTTCAATCATCTTCCACCTTCGGATTACGAAAGGCACGCAAGCCAATCTGCATCCTCAGGTCTAAGAAGATTGAACAGGGGCAACTGTTGTACCCCAAAATTTGCCCTCCCATATTCCTCAAGATTTCTCAAAGGTTGCACAGTCAAATCACCTCCTAAGGCAGTCAAGTCAAAATTAGGGTTTTGTGTTGCATCAAGGTCCTTACATCCAAATGACCTCAAGTGCTCCTTAATGTCCTAACTTATGCTCAAATTCAGGTTCGGCTCAAGAGTCAATTCTTTAAAGAAGGTATCCGACTGTGTGAGTTTTCTCGAAGAAATATGGTGAAAAAGTGTGCTGAAAGTGCAATTTTTACGCGCTAAAAAATTCATAACTTGAAGATCATGACTCGTTTTGAACCCATTCCGGTGGCCAAAATTCCGTCTTGACATTATCTACGTTTTCATATCTCACGACTGGAAGCCAATTTCGATCAGAAGGTCTTCAAAAATGTGGATTTATCAAGTATTTTTGTACAGAAAATTTGTGACAGAAGTTTATTTGCGTCATGTTCAGAAAATCATAACTTGGTCGATTTTCATCGTATCGAGCTGGTTCTGGTGCCAAAATTTCACAAATTGAGTTGGCTACATTTTCACAGGAGGTATCGAGTTCGAACAGTGTTCAAAAGGCCTTCATTTTTTGCTCAGAGTGTGTGACACGCCGAAAATCCTGAATGCTGAATATTATTTCATCTGGGCCGAAACTTTGAAAATTCATAACTCGGTCAATTTTTATCGGATTGGACTCATATTTTTACACAAGGTCACTGACTCATAGATCTACAACTTTGCTTCAAAAGTCGAGACCAAATTATGCACTGATCAATACCAGTTTTTTATTGAAGAACGTGTCAGAGTCGACACTGGAGCCCAAAATAAGTTTGTCTGAGCTGAAACTTCAAAAATTCATAACTAATTCACCGTTTATACGATTGAGCCGATTTTCGGACAGGAGTTAGTTCTTGATGTCGGCTACATTTTGTTTTCACATTTCAACTTCAAAAATTTCACTTAAGACCATGCGATTTAGCCTGGAAAGTGACGAACTCAAGTGAACATTGGAGGCTCAATTGCACATTCAAAACCCATTTTCTTTACCCTAATTTCCATTATATAATCACCTTCTTTTCACACAAACCAGGGAGGAGAAAGAGAGAGAAAAAAACCTTGCCACAACACTGTTAGAATATCAAATTCTTTCAAGAACCCTAAAACCTTGAAATCCTTATTACAAATCCCTCTCTCACTACAAACAAGCCATCACAGTTACAAACCAACACCTCACTACTTCTTCAGTAAGGGTAAGACTGGCTTGATCTCCATGATCCAAAAGGCATAAAAGCATTCATGTCACTAATTTTCCAGTAAGGGTAAGATTGATTTGATCTCCATGATCAAAAGGGTATAATCATTCATACATGCCATATTGTGCCTAAACATTAAATTTCTTCATATATTGGCTTTATTTATATTTTATGATTTTATTTAATGTGTTCATGAGATTAAACACTGCAGATTTAGACAGGATCCCATGCAGGTTCATTAAGGAACGTTGAGGCCAAAACACAAATGGCCAAAAGCCAAAAGCCAAATGGCCAAAGTAGAACAACTTATGCATGACACTAATACATGGTGAGACAGACATCCTGAGAAGATTAAGGAACGTTGAGGCCAGAACACAAATGGCCAACGGCCAGAACACAAATGGCCAACAGCCAGAACACAAATGGCCATGAAACCCAATCCAATGGCCAAAGAATGCAGACCACGGTACTCAGGACTCAATGAACACGCACGTGATGCCAGAAAGTCAAACAAGACTTTTTGTCTAATGGGCCAGAATACTTCAAAAAACCTCCCCTTGGGCCTGAAACTCCCCTTGGTTTGCATCCTTTTTAATTTTATTTTCTTTTCTAATTCTTTTTTAATTGTTTTAATTGTTTTTTTTCACCATAAAATAATTTTCTATAATAAAAACAGAAAAATCAAAAAAATACAAATATATTTAATTTGTTCACTAATTAATTTTTGTAAATAAACTCTAACAATTAACTTAGTTAATCTAGGTTTTAATTTTAACACTTTTTCTTAATAAATGAAAAATATGTAGAATTAGGTTTTGACATTTTCATCTTTTTCTTAAATAAATTATTAATCATCATTATTTATCATTATTATTAATTATCATTAATTTTGTAAATAAACATGTAAATAAATTAATTAACTAGTAAATTAGGTTAACTTTAATATTTTCATTAATAATTAAAATAATCTAGATTTAGGGTTTCCTTTTAATTCTTTTTCTTTATTTTTCATAAATACAAAAAACATAAAAAAAAACACTTTCTTTTCTTTCTTTAAATAATTATTAGGCTTTAATTTAATTTAATTTCAAGCAAAGGGTCAAAACCCTCGGACGTCCTAATTTTAATTCATTTCGCGCATTATTTTCTTATCAATTATTATGTAACTGCTTTCCGGATGTAATAGTAATTAGGTTTACCGCATTTATTTACTTTCCGCATCTTATATCAAAAACGGGTCTTTGTATTTTGGCGATGTATAGATCCGCGCCTTGTAATAGCGTAGCTTTTAGCTTTCCGTCTTTTAATTTTCCGCACCTTTAAATTCTAAATTGCATGAAAGAATGAATGGCTAATTAAAAACAAAGCGTAGCTCACCATAACATGTTCAAAGATAATTGCTAAACTGAAAACAACACACAAATTCACACACCACTTCTAGGGTACGCCTCACTGTTGCCTTACCTTCGAAACGTGGTCGTCGAGTATAGGACGTTTTAGTAAGTCCTTATATCCATGATCCAGTTGCCTCGAAACGGTTGCCTCAGATTAAAAAAGGATCAATGGCATAAGGGTAGCTTCTAAGGTGTCCTACTGTTACTCTGGTGACCACACAGTCCCTACAAACGAATTGACCCGAACACCTCCAACGGTGGTGCTACCTACCTCTCAATGGTGGGATGGCACTACCTTAAGGACATTTACACAGCCTAATTCCTTAGGGTAGGTAGATGACTCATGGATACTTGCTCTTTTCAAAAAACAAACAAAAACCTTTTCACACCGACACTTTCAAAAAGCTTTCAAAACAATTTTTCAAACACTCTTGAGGACTGATACAAGAGTCGATCTGGAATCTTTAAACGAAACTTTTTCAAACCCACTCACAATTGAAAAGCAAACACTTTTGAAAACACAATGAGCAAGTATCTAAGAGCCCATGGATAACCATGGATAGAAAGGGTGCTAACACCTTCCCTTTCTATAAATCTACCTCTCGAACCGAGAAACTATCTTATAAGGAATTTTGCTGTGCTTTTGTCCTGTCCATGTTGGAGAAAATAAAAGATGGTGGCGACTCTTGCTTCCGCGACATTTCGCGAACCAGCTTTAAACGGTCAGTTCTAAATCCACCGATCATAGGTGGCAACCTTTGTAATGACCCATGTTTGGATGTATACAAAGGTGTATGTCTTTTGAAAAGTTTTCAATGTTTTTGAAAGTTGTTTTGAAAGTGTGTTGTGATGTGTGGTTTTGAAAAATAGGCAAGTGTTTTTGTTTTGCAAGTTGGAAAGTAACCAAGAGTTTGTCTACCCCTAAATTTACTCAAAGGGTTTCTCTATGTTTTAACCCTTTTAACAATTTTGTTCCACCATTGTATTTGGTGGACAATCTTGTGTTAGAATGTGAACGGGACGGGCGCGGGTCATCATTTAGACCTCGATTGCAATGGTGCCAAGTGTCTTTGGGTAATTTTTCCTTTAAGGGACTTGATCATTTTTTAGGCAATTTTCGAAAGCGTCATCGAGGGACTATGATCGTTTGATTTGTTTTGTTTTGCCAAAGAAACTTAACATGCAACATGGCCCATTATTGAAGGCAACAAGTGGAGTAACCCTAAGGGGTGCAAGTGTGATTGGTGTTGTCCATTTTCATGCTTTTTTTTGTCTTTTGTTTAAGTCAAACTATTTTTGGTTGATTTTTGCATAAAAAAAACCCTAAGTCTATCATGGCAATTTTAGAAAGCTTTAAAGTGCGGAATTTAAAGGTCCTAAATTATTACAACACAATTATGGGATGGGGGGTACAAATGTTCAAATGGGGGATATTTAGCAAGAAAAATTAAATCTAAACTATTACATCCAAATTGAATATACAAGTATTGGAATTGTACAACAATTAAGTAAATAAATATGCAAAAATGTATTTATGCACAAAAATGGTTTTTATATGTATGTAAAAAGTATTTTTCATGTGAATATAAACAAAAAAAATAAAAGGATTAATTTTGGATATTTTCATGTTTTTAGGGCAAAACCCTAATTTTATAAATAAAAGGGTATTTTTCATGTTTAGGGCAAAACCCTAATTTTCTAAGTAAAATGTATTAATTATTTATTATATACAACATTTATTAATCATGTACAAAAAATAAATAAAAAGAAAGTATATTGTAAAAAAGTATTTTTGAGGTTAAATATTAATAAAAATAAAAATGTATTATTTTTGTATTTTTTTCCTAAATATTCTAATAAATATATAAGTATTTATATTATTTACTAAATATATTAAATATGTACAAAAATAAAATATTTATTATTTACAAAAAAAAGTATATTTTTAGAAATTGTTTTCAAAAGATAAAATAAAATAAAATTAGAAAACAAAATGTGTTTGTATTATTTTTGTATTTTTGAATAAAAGGCAATATGTTTATTTACATGTATGAATTCAAATAAAACAAACAAAAATCCAAATAAAATGCAAAAATGGTTGAAAAAATGTTTTTAATATTTTTTATATTTTGGCAAAAAATAATAATTCAGAAACAAAAAGAAAAAGTCAAAAAATGATAAAAATAAACACAATGGGCCAAGGGGGTGCAAGTGTGGAAAAGTGGTGCAAATAGAAAGACAAAACTCAGGCCCAGCCCAAGGAGGCTTCTTCAACCTCCAGCCAAACTTCTGTCAAAAACGCGCGCCAATCACACCTTGTTCAAACATCCTGATTCTTTGATCTTTTGACAAATCTTAAAACATGAAACTTGTAGAGCTTGAAGCCACGATTCTAAATATATAAAAAAGTCAATCTAACTCTTAGAAATGAGAGAGAATTTCTTCTCCCCCAATTCCTGACCTAGCTTTTTTCCAATGTTCAGGTTCAAAATACTCTTAGCACACACAATATAAATGAAAAGTAACTATATGGATGGCTTCAGGGCTATGATTAGAACATGCTTTCTTCACAAACTTAAGCCTAACTATGCCTGGATAGAGAGATAGAAGTTCAAAGTTTTACCTGTTCAGCTTGAGTCGTGTACAGCAATGGAGGCACTTTCACTGTAGTGTGAGGACTTGTACATCTTGCTTGAAGTTCAGGGATGCTTCTCCAATGCTTGGTGTGCTTTGAATCTTGCTGTATCAAGCTACAGAAGTCAACCTGCAAGAGAGAAAAGTGAAAATGGCAAAACTGGTTAGAGGTGTTACAGTCTGTTTCTAAGGCTTGGGATAGTTTGTATGGATGTTATGGAAGGTGTTTGAGGTGGCTTGGATGAAAATGAATGATGGAAATGAACTGGCCAAGTCAATCTGCAACAGGGACTCTGTTTTGCAGAAAAAATGGGCTTTGATGGATGAGGAGGTATTAGAGGTGGTTGGTTCGTGTTTTAGGTCAGGTTTGATGTTTGGAATGTGTTCAACAAGTTTGTCTTGGTTAGTTCTTGCAGGAATGAGAGATGTTGTTGTGTTTGCAAAGTTGCTTCTATCTTAAGTCAAAAATGCCAAGTTGAGTTACAAGCTTATGCAGGCCCCCTAAACATGCTGCAAAGTTAGTCTTGATCAGTGGGATTAGTTCAATAACTTGTGCCTCAGAGATTTGCATTGTACTTCTTGGATTTGTGTTTGACATAAAGTCATGCTTTACAAGAATGGATAACTTGCTTTTTCCAAATATGGCTTAATTCTTCATGTAATGTCCAAATGCACAAAATAATGCTAGAACACAATGGATTGGCATTTAATTATTGAGTGTAAATGAGATTAGAGGCCTGTAACTAGCTTGAACCATGCTGATTTCAAAAATGCAAAGTTATGAACATGTATTTGACCATGAATCAAAGTGACTTTTGCCCATATTGCCAAATTCGATTCTCCCTAACCACAAGGGTGTTTGAGAAGTTATTGGACAATTTGGAAAGCTTGGAATGTGTACTACAATCCATCTTTGTAATGCAAGTTGAGATTCCAAGTGGAAGTATGTGAAAAATGGCCATGAAGTTAGGCAAAAATCCTGCCTAGAATAGGTCAAAATATTTCTAAGTTAAGAATGTTTTGCACCCTTATTCCAAAAATCATAACTTGAGCTACAAGCTTCTTTTGAGGAAACTTTGTGAATCAAAGTTGTAGATTTTGCAATGGACTACAACTTTCATGTTTTGAGTTTTGTTTGAATTCAAATGTATCTTGATGAAAAAATGGGACAAAGTTAGGAAAAAATTAGGAATTTTCATAACTTAGAAAAATTCTAAGTTATGAAATTTCTTCATTTCAAACCCTAATTTGTGATTTTTGATTTCTTGATGAACAAGTTTCATAATTTGACATGTCTTGATGAAAAATGAATCTTGGCACTTGATTTTGACCAAAAAGTCAAAGTTTGACTTTTCAGTATACAATCAAATTTGGCTCAGTTAACAGGAAAATTCATCTGTCAATCTTGTGCATTTGGGATCTTTTGAACTTGTTGAACATGTCAAGACAATGCCATTGGGTCCTTGAGTCCATATGTGAGCTTGGTTTGCCATTGGCTAGGTCAAACAGTCAAAAATTGCCTTTGTGCAGTCAAAACCCTAAAAATGACCATTTTGCCCTTTTGGTGATCTGATCAAATTTCTTGTGGAATTGTGATCCAAACTTGATCAAATGGTAAATATGAGTTCATAATGTTGATGTGGGTAAAAAATTATGAGGTTTGACTGTCAATTGACCACAGTTGACTTTTCCTCCAATGCAGCTGATTTTTAGGTCAACTGTCCAATTGATTGGGCAAAGATTGGAATCAAAGCTTGAAACTTGGTATGGATAAATTTGTGAGTCCAACATGAAGCATGAAAGTCACTTTGGCATTTTAGGTCAAAACATCTTTGTGTAAACTCAAACCCTAATTTGGGTCAACAGTGCAAGGAGAAATCTTGAGCAGAGCAAAACCCTAACTTGATCTTGAGCTCCAAGGGTCTTGTGGTGAGGAAATGTTGAAGAAATGGGAGGGAAAATTTTGGGGTACAACAGTTTCCCCTGTTCAATCTTCTTAGACCTGAGGATGTAGATTGGCTTGCGTGCCTTTCGTGATCCGAAGGTGGAAGATGATTGAACACTAGAGTGCCCAGAAATTTGCGCTCGCATGCTGGAGTATCAGCAATGTGGTGTCGGGAATGGGCTTATAGATGCCATTTGGAGATAGGATGGATAGGAGGATGGGCTTATAGATTCCATCTGGAGGTGTGACAGAACCTTGTCGGGAATGGGCTTATAGATGCCATTTGGAAGTGTTGATCGCGTAAGAGATTCCTTAGCGAGAACTTGCATATTTGAGAAAGAAAGATGGTTTCCTGGCTTGCTACATGTGTTGATCTTCAAACTCTTCATGTATACATGCCCTGGCTAGATACAAGAGTCGAATCCATAATTAGTTGCTCACAGATGTGCCCTGGCTAGATACAGGAATCAAATCTGGAACTTCAAAAGGTTGTTTACAGATGTGCTCTAGCTGGATACAGGTATCGAATCTCTAAACTGTTCATGTAGACATGCCCTGGCTAGATACAGGTATCGAATCCACAATCAAATCACTCACAGATATGCCCTGGCTAGATACAGGAACCGAATATGGAATTAGTCGTCTACAGATGTGCCCTGGCTGGATACAGGTATCGAATCTGGAAATTGTTGTTTACAGATATGCCCTGGTTGGATACAGGAATCGAATCCGGAAATTGGTCGTCTACAGATATGCCCTGGCTGGATACAAGTATCGAATATGGAATTAGTCGTCTACAGATATGCCCTGGCTGGATATAGGTATCGAATCTGGAATTTGCAAAAGGTTGGTAGAGATAGCTTTCCTGGCTGGATACATGTGTAAACCTCTGACCTGAGAATGAAAGATAATTTCCTGGCCTGTTACAGGGGTTGATCTTCAAACTCTTCATGCATATATGCCCTGGCTAGATACAGGTATCGAATCTGCAATCAATCACTCACAGATATGCCCTGGCTAGATACAGGTATCGAATCTAGAATTGCGATAATTGATAGTAATCATCTTTGGATTGACCTTTTCCTGAAAAGGCAAAACATTAATTGTACGCAATGTCATGATGTATGAAATGCATGATGTCATGATGCTCAAAATGAGATAGTGTTGTATGCACTTTATCATGTATGTAAGCAGGATGTATGAAATGTGAAATGTCTATGAATGTATTTTCGTCTAGGAAAATAAATCCTTGACGAGTGCCGGGAACTCAAATCCTGGGCTGATGTTTTGAAGAGCAGAGTTCTTCTTTTCCGCTGGGGATGATGGTTGCAAGAATAAACCGGTAGGAGAAGATGACTCCGTTGGGGAAAAAACTTGTTGGAGAGATTACTCTGCGGGGAATTACTCTGTGGGAAGAGATACTTCGCGGAGGTTTTGATGAGAGCTCCGCTGGGGATTCCACTGATGAGTTATGTTGGGGGAATTTGATGAACTCCACTGGGAATAGGAAGAACTTCGCCGAGGACGATCTTTCCGTGGTGATTAGCTGAGGATAACCCAGTTATAAGCCCTGATGGGAAATAACCCTTGAATAAATTCGGGGAGATACGTTCGTACTCTGCAGGTGATAAGCTTCCAGAATCTACTGGGGATAAGCTTCCAGAATCTACTGGGGAGGATGATTCATCTTTCCTGGGGAAACTTTTCAGACTGTACTGGGGAGGATGATTCATCTTTCATGGGGAAACTTTTCAGACTGTATTGGGGAGTGGCTCCACTAGCGTGTCTGTATTCCGCTGGGGAACAATCTTATATTAAGACTGTCGGGGATGCTTGCTGAGGAATTTCTATACTCCGCTTGGGGAATGTTGAGATCTTCTGGGGATACCCAACTTCCTTAAGGATGACAGTAGACTAACTCTGCTTGGGGAGAGTATTGCTGACTTACTAGGGATACTGTGCCTTTTTAGGGCTGATGGGAGGCCAACTCTTCCTAGGGAGAGTATTGCTGAATCCTGTCTCACTCTGTGGGGAGTCGAGGTAACTTGGTTGCATTCTTCAGCCGAACTTATCTTGGTACCTTGGTGGATAGAGCAACTAGATTTCTTAGACAACTCTTTATTGCCCCTGTTTCTGATGTCATTTGTAATTAGTCTTTTGTTTCGCATGCAAATATTTATGAGTTAGCAATTAATGTCAGATGCATATATCAAAAATGAACATTGGACGTTCTTCGCAAAACAAAACAGAAAAAGGAAAAACAATGGATAATTTTTCTGAAAAATTGAACTTGTATTGATTTTGAAATTTGCCTGTAAAATAGGCGTTTTTGTACAAGAGGCTGACGTCCTAGTAAGATAACGCCGCCGAGCAAAATAGAGTTTATACAATTTTGTGAAAAGGAAACAAAACATCTATGTGAAAAATAATCCCTCTGGGTTCCAACTCTGTTATCGCCTTTATGTCTTCAAGCGTCTCATCACTCTGCTGCTTAGTTGAAGATGAAGCTGATTGATTGGAGTCATCTGAGCCCGATAGTTGATGCCGAATTCTGGACGCAAGGTGATCCAATGAGACATAGTATCACGCTTTATCCCTAACTTTTGCCTGGACCCCCCTTTCGGGTTTTCAGTCCACCGGGATACCCATTTTTGCCCAAGCCGCCTTTTCAGGTTTTCGACTTGCCGGGTGTATAGATTTTTTTTTTATTTCATCCCTTATTTTTGCCCGAACCATTTTGGTTCACCGGGAAGCCCTTATTTTTGCCTAGGTGTGTCAACCTAGCGGGTCTTTAATTCACGCGTAGTATCTTTTTACTATGTCTGCATTGGCGGGGTGAGGAAGGTCGTCACCATCCATGGTGGTTAGAATCATGGCTCCTCCTGAGAAGATATGTTTAACCACAAATGGCCCTTCGTACGTAGGGGTCCATTTGCCCCTGGGGTCACCTTGAGGAAGAATGATGCGCTTGATTACCAGGTCTCCGACTTGATACTCTTGTCGTTTGACCTTCTTGTTAAATGCCCTAATCATCCGTTTTTGGTACGTCTGACCATGACAAATAGCAGTGAGTCTCTTTTCGTCAATTAGGTTTAATTGATCAAGCTAAGTCTGGATCCAGTCTTCTTCGCTCAAACTTGCATCCTTCATTATCCGGAGAGAGGGTATATGGACT
This sequence comes from Vicia faba, assembly GCA_948472305.1. Lineage (NCBI taxonomy): Eukaryota > Viridiplantae > Streptophyta > Magnoliopsida > Fabales > Fabaceae > Vicia > Vicia faba. The sequence goes on from OX451739.1 coordinate 752,105,035, forward strand.
TCAATAGGCAAGACTGCCTCTATGCCATAGACCAAGGAAAAGGGAGTTGCCCCTGTTGACGTCCATGCTGAGGTACGGTACCCATGAAGAGCAAACGGTAACATTTCGTGCCAATCTTTGTAGGTCACTGTCATCTTCTGCACAATCTTCTTGATATTCTTATTCGCTGCTTCTACAGCCCCATTCATCTTCGGCCGGTAAGGAGAAGAGTTATGGTGATGTATCTTGAATTGCTCGCAGAGCTCAGTGATCCTCTCAGGTACACCGTATCGACAGATCAGGTTATGCCGAATGAACCGTTCCACGACGTTCTTGGTTACCGTAGCGTAGGAAGCTGCTTCAACCCACTTTGTGAAGTAATCAATCGCTACCAAGATGAAGCGATGCCCGTTGGATGCCGTAGGTCTGATTTCGCCGATCATATCAATGCCCCACATTGCAAAGGGCCAAGGTGCTATCAAGACATTCAGAGGAACCGGAGGAATGTGCACCTTATCAGCATAGATCTGGCATTTATGACAAGTTAGAGAATGATGATAACAGTCGGCTTCCATTGTGGACCAGAAATATCCTGCCCGAAGGATTTTCTTTGCCATAGTATGTCCACTGGAATGTGTTCCGAAGGTACCTTCATGTAGCTCTGCCATGATCCTTTCTGCTTCAGTCTTATCCATACAACGCAGTAAGGTCGAATCATGGTTTCGCTTGTAGAGAATGCCATTGCTGAGGAAGAACTTTGCCGCAAACCTTCTCAGGAACTTCTTGTCATTAACAGATGCGCCTTTGGGGTATTCTTGAGCTTCCAAGTACCTCTTCACCTCATGATACCAAGGTTTTTCTATTACCTCTTCGGTCTCAAGATCACAGCAATATGCAGGTTCGTCCAATTTCTAGATAATGATCCGGGGAGCCTCGTTGTCCCATTTGACTTTGAACATAAAAGACATTGTAGCCAACGCGTCCGCTAATTGATTCTCCTCTCTTGGGAAGTGTTTAAAGGTTATCTCTTCGAAGTGGGGAATCAATGTCAACACATACTCCTTGTAAGGAATAAGATTTGGGTGTTTCGTATCCCACTCGCCTTTGATCTGATTGATCACGAGAGCGGAATCTCCGAAAACACTCAGAAACTTGATCCTTAAGTCGATTGCAGCTTGAAGTCCCATGATACATGCCTCATACTCCGCCATGTTGTTGGTGCAGTTGAAACATAGCCGGGCGATGAGTGGAGTATGAGTGCCTTTAGGGGATATGATCACAGCGCCGATACCATTACCCAAAGCTTTCGAGGCTCCGTCAAAGTGCATAGACCATCGGGATCCTTCCTCAGGTCCTTCATTCGGTCCAGGTACTTCACAATCAGTCACTACCATGATATCCTCGTCTGGAAATTCAAAGTTCATCGACTGGTAATCATCCACTGCCTGGTGTGCCAAATGGTCTGCCAATACACTTCCCTTGATTGCTTTTTGAGCCGTGTACTGGATGTCATATTCCGTCAAGATCATTTGCCATCTTGCTATTCTTCCGGACAAGGCAGGCTTTTCGAATATGTACTTGATTGGATCCATTTTTGAAATCAACAAGGTAGTGTGAGTCAACATATACTGTCTCAGCCGGCGAGCAGCCCATACCAAAGCGCAGCAAGTTTTCTCGAGCAGTGAGTATCGGGTCTCACAGTCGGTAAACTTTTTGCTAAGGTAATAAATGGCGTGCTCTTTTCGGCCAGACTCGTCATGCTTCCCCAGCACACACCCCATTGAGTTGTCAAGTACTGTCAAGTATAAGATTAGAGGTCTCCCTTCAACCGGTGGCATAAGAATGGGTGGTTCTTGGAGATACTCTTTGATCTTTTCGAAAGCGGCCTGACATTCATCGTTCCAACGTACTACTTGATCCTTCTTCAGCAGCTTGAAGATTGGTTCACAGGTAGCAGTTAAATGTGAGATGAATCGGGCAATGTAGTTCAACCGTCCTAGAAAGCCTCTGACTTCTTTCTCTGTCTTGCGAGTTGGCATCTCTTGTATGGCTTTCACTTTGGCCGGGTCCACTTGAATACCTTTGTCGCTTACGATGAAGCCTAACAATTTTCCCGATCTCACCCCAAAGGTGCACTTGTTTGGGTTCAACCTCAGCTTGTACAACTTCAGACGGTCAAACAGCTTTTGTAGATGGTCAAGGTGTTCCTCCTCAGTTTGGGACCTTGCAATCATTTCGTCGACGTATACTTCTATCTCGTGATGGATCATGTCATGAAATAAAGTAACCATGGCATGTTGGTAGGTTGCCCCAGCATTTTTCAACCCAAAAGGCATGACCTTGTAGCAAAAGGTCCCCCACTGAGTAACAAAAGTGGTCTTCTCCATGTCTTCAGGAGCCATCTTGATTTGATTATAACCGGAGAAGCCGTCCATTAAGGAGAAAACTTTATGCTGAGCAGTGTTGTCAACCAGAACATCGATATGAGGCAGAGGGAAATCATCCTTAGGGCTGGCTCTGTTCAAATCCCTGTAATCAACACACATTCGGACCTTACCATCCTTCTTTGGCACTGGAACCACGTTGGCAATCCACTGAGGGTAAGAAGTTACTGCTAGAAACCCGACATCAAATTGTTTCATAACCTCAGCTTTGATTTTCTCGGACATTTCTGGACGCATACGGCGGACCTTCTGTTTTACCGGAGGGCAATCTTCCTTGGTAGGCAGGTGATGAACCACAATGTCAGTATCCAAACCAGGCATGTCTTCGTAAGACCAGGCAAAGATTTCCACATAGTCATGTAGCATCTGAATCAACCGTTGTTTCACACTGAGCTTTAGATTGGCACCAATCTTGACTTCCTTTCTGTCTGTCTCAGTACCCAGATTTACCGTTTCCACTGGCTCTTCATGTGGCTGAATGGCCCTCTCTTCCTGGATTAGTAGTCTTGCAAGCTCACCAGGCACTTCGCAATCATCTTCACCTTCGTCTTCGGCTAAGTTGATTGGATTTTCGAAGTCATAACTGGCAGTAGCAGAGTCGTTACCAGTGAGATCCAGAATGGATTGGAACCTGTATAAGTGAGTGTGTGTAAATATAGCTGTTTTGCAATATATAATAAAGAAAGAAAAGGAGCGCGAGATTTTGAAATGCAACAAACGTCCAATGTTTTGATTAATGATATATGAAAATGACACACAAAAGCCCTCACAAATGAAACCATGGTGCCCCGGGTAGGACACCGAGCCATAAAAGTTTCAACATATTGTTTGTTATAAATTCAAAACAAAAGAGTTCATTACTGAGTGACAAAAGTAATAGGTGTGAAGTATTTCGCAGTCCAGTTGCTTGGTCCATCGTCGATTGTTGGGTAGATCCAGCTGTCGAATTCTGATTCCTCTACGTCATCCTCAATGGCATTTACTCCCGAGTTGCTGATGAACACAGGAGGTCTTCCAATCCTTGCCTTACGAACAGCCTTCTGAGCTTCTGCAGTGAAACCCAAACCAAACTTGTTAGTCTTCTGAGTGAAATCAGGAAGTCGGCCCCAGTTTGCACACTCACCCTTCTCAATAACAGCCCGGGCATCCTTTAAGGAAGCCATCTTCAAAGGAGGGTCTTCAGTCACAGTTTCAGCCGATGCTAGTGTCTGAGGCACCTCTTCAAAGTGTTGAAAGGGGGTCTCAATGAATTCCCCATCCATCTCTATGTACCAGAACGAGTTGAGGTGGCTGACCATATACTCTTCCTCCCCCTGGACTGTAACAATCTTCCCCCTAACCGGGTACTTAAGCTTCTGATGTAGTGTGGAGGTCACAGCTCCAGCCTTGTGGATCCATGGACGACCCAGCAAACAAGAATAGGATGGTCGGATATCCATCACATAGAAAGTAGAATCAAAAACTTGAGAACCAACCCTGATTGGAATGTCAACTTCCCCATGTACCATCCTTTTCGAACCGTTAAAGGCCCAGAAAACAATGTTACTAGGCTTGAGCTCTAAACCCTCACAATCCAACTTGTCTAGGGCCTTCTTGGGCAAAACGTTCAATGAAGAACCGGTGTCTACCAACACATGGGCAAGAGTAGTGCCCCTGCATTCGATGGAGACATGCAGGGCATCGTTATGGTTCTTTCCTTTGGCAGTCAGATCGGCGTCAGAGAAGCCCAAACCATTATCGGCAGTCAAGTTGGCCACACAATCGGTAAATTGATCAGCAGACATTTCTTGTGGCACATGGACCGTCTTCAGAAAGGAAATCAGGGCCATGGCATGGGCCTCTGAACACAACAACAGTGATAGCATAGAAATCTTTGATGGGGTGTGTCCCAACTGCTCAACTACATTGAAATCACTTTTCTTGATAATCTTGATAATTTCTTCCATCTCTTGTTGGGAAGCTTCAACATTGGTTGTCTTTGGTGCCTCCGTCAGGGCAGGCAAATCAGTAGCAATCCCTTTGCCCCGAGCGTCAGATGACTCGGCAGCAGGGGTAGAAACAGGAACTTGATCAGGAAGGGAAACAGGCACACTTGCAGGTGTGATGACAAAAGGTTTCTGAATAGCTGGTGGCGCAATATCTGGTGAGAACAGCCTACCACTGCGAGTAACTTTGGCAGGCCCGGTGATGTTACTGACGCCGGTACTAGTATCAAACTCTTGCTTTACTCCAAGCACATAAACGTCTGCCCCATAGTGCCATGGGACAACTTTGTCGGATGTATAGGGGAGAGGCCCCGGAACAGTGATGTTGATAGGAGCAATCTTCTGAGTAGACATGATTTTGACAGGCTTCTTTGAAGGAGCCTTAGGAGGGTTGTTGAAAATAGTGACAATGGACACTTCTTCAGTAGGGACAACAGGAACAACAATTTTCTCAAACAAGATTTCTTTGCTATCCATCAGGCTTTGGATACCTGATTTCAGCAAAGGACAACCAACAGGTGAAACAACACATAGAAGGCAACCTTTACCACATACCGGAAATAAACCGGCTATCAACAGGTTCCTTTTGACGGTCAATAAAGGAGTAACAATCTCTTCCACGGAGGCTACATATCGGTCTTCTTCCACAACATTTACTCCATGCTGGGGCATGGGAGCAGTCACAACATTGGGCCTTTCAAGTGCCTCAAACTTTATTTCTTTAGCATCAATAAGGTCCTGAACCTTATTCCTCAGAGCCCAACAATCATCCGTAATATATCACGGGCTATCAGAGTTATAAGAGTAGCGGGCGTTGGGGTTGTACTTTGGAGAAGCTGTGTTCACTACCTTCGGAGCTTCTTTGACAGTTACCAGATTGGTTGACAGTAGTTGCGGAAAAATCTGAGACAGGGTCATACTGAGCCGAGTGTACTGACTTTTGGGTCTCTCACCCCTTGGTTGGTTAAACTGCTGAGGAGCAGCAACAGATTTTGAAATTACCAACGCATTGACAGCTTGGCGGCGTTCCTGTTTAATTTGTCTTCTGGGACCATAAACATCACTGGCTTCTTTCTTGAAGGGCTTCTTTTCAGTACTCGCGGAGGCACCTTTCTGTATCTTCCCCGACTTGATACCAGCTTCTATCCTCTCACCGGTTAAGATCAGGTTTGTGAACCCAGCAGAAGAATTACCAATCAGATGGTTGAAGAACGGACCGGACAGGGTCCCCAGGAACATGTCAACAAGTTCACGGTCAGTCAGCGGTGGCTGCACCCTGCCAGCCAAGTCCCTCCACTTTTGCGCATACGCCTTGAATCCTTCGCCCGTCCCCAGTGACATACCCTGAAGTTGGGTACGCGTGGGAGCAAGGTCAGAATTGTACTGATACTGTTTATAAAATGCAGTACCCAAGTCCTCCCAGTTTCGGATACTGGCTCCATCCAGCTGATGGAACCACTCGAGTTGAGCCCCTGAAAGGCTATCCTGAAAGAAATGGATCCACAGGTTCTTGTCTGCAATGTAAGGTTGGATCTTCCTTACATATGATCTGAGATGCATCTTCGGGCAGGACAGCCCGTCATACCTTGCAAAGATGGGCACTTTGAACTTCGGGGGGATCACGATTCCAGCAACTAATCCCAAATCTTCGAAATCTAAGCCGAGAACCCTCTGCAGCTCCATAGCTGCCAACCTGTCTTCCAAACCCTTGTACTTGTCGTCGGCGGGCGGGTATTGTTGCTCAGAGTAGTCTTCGTCTTCTTCAGCCTCTCCTTCTTCAGCTTCGGATTCGGAAGGTACTGCAGCCGCATTCCCTTTACTGGTTCCCTCTTCAGAAGTAGGGGAAATTCAAGAACTCTTCTGGCTTCACCCTCAAACCTTCTTCCTAGGGTAGCCACCCCGATTCTTTTCTTCTTCTTTTTCACTTGCTCTTTGTTCCCCAGCAGGGCTTTTAAATCCTCCTGACCCTTTGCCAAGGTCATCAGGAGATGTTGAAACTGTGCGTTTTGAGACTGCAAGTCCTTGACCGTCTGTTCGAGATCCATCTTACTGAAATAAACAGCAGAAAGATAAGGAAACCTGGTGTGGAGACCTGCTTATGCACATGATGAATGATATGTTTATGTATGCAATGCATTCAAGGATTTAGAAAATTCAAAATTGTTGCAAACAAAAAGAACGCACGTCATATTAATAAGAAGAAATTTGTCAGTACATAAATGCCCCATGGGCCAAATATTACAAAAAACTTCTCAAGGTAAAAAGACGTTGCGCATCCTCTTTGGTGCGATGTAGGTGTTGAGGGTCTCTTCCTCATGGAGTCGGCGGGTAAGCTCCAAAACCTTCTTCTCACTGGCGTAGAAGTTGGCTTCAAAAGTGTTCCGTTCCTCCTTGAGTTGGATCCAACTCTTCTGCATCTCCTCCCACGATGTAGGCATGTCAGGATATAGGATGGTGTAGGGAACCTCTCCTTCCTTAATGGGCTCTTTAATCACAGGGAGAACATGAGGGTAAGGCATCATCAGACTCTGGGCTCGGGTTCGTACCCACTTGAGATAAGGCTCAAGAGGGATGGAGTTCTTGTGCCCCAGTGTCTTGTTGTCTACCTTGTTAGGCATCCTCCAAGCTCTGATGAATCTTTGGAGAAGTCCTTGTGCATCATTGTCGAAGTCAAAAACTAGGTCAGGAATCAACATGTCATGAGGGCCATCCCTCCGTGCATATCCAAATTGTCTCAAGGCTAGACAAGGGTTGTAGGTAATGCCTCCTCTAATGCCAAGCAATGGAACATTAGGGAATTCTCCACAACGATCGATGATGATGACATTTTCTCTGGACCGAGAACACCAATGTACATCAGAGTGAGTGAGGGTCATCAACCGTTATGAACACCTTAAGCCTTGGACATTCTTCAAGACAGATTATGGAAGGTGCGAAATAAACCACCTTGCAAGGAGAGGAGTACAGCACATGAGAACACCCCTCTTTCTCATTGTTCGTGTGTAAAATGAGTGAAGAATGTCCCCAGGAAATATTGGTATTGGGTTCCTGGATAAGAAGATCTTGACGGCGTTGACATCTACAAGCTGGTCAGGATTTGGGAACAGGACCAACCCATAAATGAGGAGTGCCACAATTTCTTCAAAGGCTTGTAGGTCCAAAGAATTCCAACACTCTTGTGCCTTCTCAAACAAGAATTTTGCCAAGAAGCCTTTGACACCGCTTCTAGTTTCCCAATGCCCCTTGATGTCAGATGGTTGCAAGTGTAGTTCTTGAGCAACATCCTCAGGCTTTGGTTCTTTTTCCGTACCGTTGTAGGGTAGTTGATTAAGAATAGGAATTCTCAGGAGTTGAGAAAATTCCTCCAAAGTGTGCACCAATTGGTAGTTGGGGAAAGTGAAACAATGGTGAAGGGGGTCAAAGAACTGGAACAACACCTTTACCATGTCCTCTTCAATGTTGGCGTTGACTAGGCTGAGCAGTCTACCATGTCTTTCACTGAAGGGAGAGCTTTCTGGAATTCTGGATGTGAGCTCCTTGAGTTGAGGAGGGATTCTCACAAGGTTGACTTGGATAGTTTTCCTGCGAAGAATTTCCATGACCTACAAAACAAGAACAAAGATGAAGATCTAAACCCTTGAAATGGTTAGTGAATGCATATGATGCTTTATGATGTTCATGATGTATGCACAAACATATGTACAAGCAATTCACACAAAACCCTAGTTTCAGGCTTGCATGGGGTTTCATAGGTAAGTACCCTCTTGAGTTTAGTTGGCTTAAAACCTGTCCTAAATAGTAACCGGGTTCTAAGGAGCTCAATATCATTGGATTGTTTTCCATGTTCATTGTTTTGGTTTAGCCACTTAACTAGCGACCAAAATATTCCAAGAAAACAACCCTCAATGAGTGTAGTATCGAGTATCTACCAACTTCAGACTGCACCAAAGCCGGTCATCTCACTACCCCTAATGAAAGGCCAAGATGGTCAAGTAAGGTTCTAGGTCATTAGTGCTTAGTGACATCACTCAGCGGCCCTGTACTCTCCTTGATTGAACTCAAGGGTTACCGGTACTCACAAATATGTCGCACTAACATAGCTATTGCTTCAACCGTGTCGGTATACCCTGCACAGTTTCCACAACGTATTGCTATCTATGAATGTTTCCCCAAATCCGGGTGTAGGATTTCAAGCCCAAACAAGAGAGCCAAGATATAAAGCAATCAAAGCAAACAATTAGTCATGCAAGAGGGTAATCTAAGCCCTAAGGTTACTCCACTTTTAAAAATACTCCCCAGCAGAGTCGCCAGTTCTGTGATACGGCGGGAGAACTGACTTGAGGTTTTGCGTTTGTTTTCGCAAATGTTTCGGTTGAGCAAGAGTCGCCACCGACTTTTTATTTTATCCTAAGGAAAGGTTAAAAAGCACAACAAAAACCTTTGAGATGTTTTCTTGGGTTCGAGGAGTAGATTATAGAAAGGGAAGGTATTAGCACCCTTTCTATCCATGGTTATCCATGGGCTCTTAGTTACTTGCTTAGATCACTTGCCTTACATTTTCAATTGTTTGAAATGGTGCTTTTAATTGTTTGAAAATGTTTTGAAAAGAGGCCAATGTGGTGGCAACCTTTGTAATGACCCATGTTTGGATGTATACAAAGGTGTATGTCTTTTGAAAAGTTTTCAATGTTTTTGAAAGTTGTTTTGAAAGTGTGTTGTGATGTGTGGTTTTGAAAAATAGGCAAGTGTTTTTGTTTTGCAAGTTGGCAAGTAACCAAGAGTTTGGCTACCCCTAAATTTACTCAAAGGTTTTCTCTATGTTTTAACCTTTTTAACAATTTTGTTCCACCATTGTATTTGGTGGACAATCTTGTGTTAGGATGTGAACGGGACGGGCGCGGGTCATCGTTTAGACCATGATTGCAATGGTGCCAAGTGTCTTTGGGAAATTTTTCCTTTAAGGGACTTGATCATTTTTTAGGCAATTTTCAAAAGCGTCATCGAGGGACTATGATCGTTTGATTTGTTTTGTTTTGCCAAAGAAACTTAACATGCAACATGGCCCATTATTGAAGGCAACAAGTGGAGTAACCCTAAGGGGTGCAAGTGTGATTGGTGTTGTCTATTTTCATGCTTTTTTTTGTCTTTTGTTTAAGTCAAACTATTTTTGGTTGATTTTTGCATAAAAAAAACCCTAAGTCTATCATGGCATTTTTAGAAAGCTTTAAAGTGCGGAATTTAAAGGTCCTAAATTATTACAACACAATTATGGGATGGGGGGTACAAATGTTCAAATGGGGGATATTTAGCAAGAAAAATTAAATCTAAACTATTACATCCAAATTGAATATACAAGTATTGGAATTGTACAACAATTAAGTAAATAAATATGCAAAAATGTATTTATGCACAAAAATGGTTTTTATATGTATGTAAAAAGTATTTTTCATGTGAATATAAACAAAAAAAATAAAAGGATTAATTTTGGATATTTTCATGTTTTTAGGGCAAAACCCTAATTTTATAAATAAAAGGGTATTTTTCATGTTTAGGGCAAAACCCTAATTTTCTAAGTAAAATGTATTAATTATTTATTATATACAACATTTATTAATCATGTACAAAAAATAAATAAAAAGAAAGTATATTGTAAAAAAGTATTTTTGAGGTTAAATATTAATAAAAATAAAAATGTATTATTTTTGTATTTTTTTCCTAAATATTCTAATAAATATATAAGTATTTATATTATTTACTAAATATATTAAATATGTACAAAAATAAAATATTTATTATTTACAAAAAAAAGTATATTTTTAGAAACTGTTTTCAAAAGATAAAATAAAATAAAATTAGAAAACAAAATGTGTTTGTATTATTTTTGTATTTTTGAATAAAAGGCAATATGTTTATTTACATGTATGAATTCAAATAAAATAAACAAAAATCCAAATAAAATGCAAAAATGGTTGAAAAAATGTTTTTAATATTTTTTATATTTTGGCAAAAAATAATAAGTCAGAAACAAAAAGAAAAAGTCAAAAAATGATAAAAATAAACACAATGGGCCAAGGGGGTGCAATGTGGAAAAGTGGTGCAGATAGAAAGACAAAACTCAGGCCCAGCCCAAGGAGGCTTCTTCAACCTCCAGCCAAACTTCTGTCAAAAACGCGCGTCAATCACACCTTGTTCAAACATCCTGATTCTTTGATCTTTTGACAAATCTTAAAACATGAAACTTGTAGAGCTTGAAGCCACGATTCTAAACATATAAAAAAGTCAATCTAACTCTCAGAAATGAGAGAGAATTTCTTCTCCCCCAATTCCTGACCTAGCTTTTTTCCAATGTTCAGGTTCAAAATACTCTTAGCATACACAATATAAATGAAAAGTAACTATATGGATGGCTTCAGGGCTATGATTAGAACATGCTTTCTTCACAAACTTAAGCCTAACTATGCCTGGATAGAGAGATAGAAGTTCAAAGTTTTACCTGTTCAGGTTGAGTCGTGTACAGCAATGGAGGCACTTTCACTGCAGTGTGAGGACTTGTACAGCTTGCTTGAAGTTCAGGGATGCTTCTCCAATGCTTGGTGTGCTTTGAATCTTGCTGTATCAAGCTACAGAAGTCAACCTGCAAGAGAGAAAAGTGAAAACGGCAAAACTGGTTAGAGGTGTTACAGTCTATTTCCAAGGCTTGGGATAGTTTGTATGGATGTTATGGAAGGTGTTTGAGGTGGCTTGGATGAAAATGCACGATGGAAATGAACTGGCCAAGTCAATCTGCAACAGGGACTCCGTTTTGCAGAAAAAATGGGCTTTGATGGATGAGGAGGTATTAGAGGTGGTTGGTTCGTGTTTTAGGTCAGGTTTGATGTTTGGAATGTGTTCAACAAGTTTGTCTTGGTTAGTTCTTGCAGGAATGAGAGATGTTGTTGTGTTTGCAAAGTTGCTTCTATCTTAAGTCAAAAATGCCAAGTTGAGTTACAAGCTTATGCAGGCCCCCTAAACATGCTGCAAAGTTAGTCTTGATCAGTGGGATTAGTTCAATAACTTGTGCCTCAGAGATTTGCATTGTACTTCTTGGATTTGTGTTTGACATAAAGTCATGCTTTACAAGAATGGATAACTTGCTTTTTCCAAATATGGCTTAATTCTTCATGTAATGTCCAAATGCACAAAATAATGCTAGAACACAATAGATTGGCATTTAATTATTGAGTGTAAATGAGATTAGAGGCCTGTAACTAGCTTGAACCATGCTGATTTCAAAAATGCAAAGTTATGAACATGTATTTGACCATGAATCAAAGTGACTTTTGCCCATATTGCCAAATTCGATTCTCCCTAACCACAAGGGTGTTTGAGAAGTTCTTGGACAATTTGGAAAGCTTGGAATGTGTACTACAATCCATCTTTGTAATGCAAGTTGAGATTCCAAGTGGAAGTATGTGAAAAATGGCCATGAAGTTAGGCAAAAATCCTGCCTAGAATAGGTCAAAATATTTCTAAGTTAAGAATGTTTTGCACCCTTATTCCAAAAATCATAACTTGAGCTACAAGCTTCTTTTGAGGAAACTTTGTGAATCAAAGTTGTAGATTTTTCAATGGACTACAACTTTCATGTTTTGAGTTTTGTTTGAATCCAAATGTATCTTGATGAAAAAATGGGACAAAGTTAGGAAAAAATTAGGAATTTTCATAACTTAGAAAAATTCTAAGTTATGAAATTTCTTCATTTCAAACCCTAATTTGTGATTTTTGATTTCTTGATGAACAAGTTTCATAATTTGACATGTCTTGATGAAAAATGAATCTTGGCACTTGATTTTGACCAAAAAGTCAAAGTTTGACTTTTCAGTATACAGTCAAATTTGGCTCAGTTAACTGGAAAATTCATCTGTCAATCTTGTGCATTTGGGATCTTTTGAACTTGTTGAACATGTCAAGACAATGCCATTGGGTCCTTGAGTCCATATGTGAGCTTGGTTTGCCATTGGCTAGGTCAAACAGTCAAAAATTGTCTTTGTGCAGTCAAAACCCTAAAAATGACCATTTTGCCCCTTTGGTGATCTGATCAAATTTCTTGTGGAATTGTGATCCAAACTTGATCAAATGGTCCATATGAGTTCATAATGTTGATGTGGGTAAAAAATTATGAGGTTTGACTGTCAATTGACCACAGTTGACTTTTCCGCCAATGCAGTTGATTTTTAGGTCAACTGTCCAATTGACTGGGCAAAGATTGGAATCAAAGCTTGAAACTTGGTATGGATAAATTTGTGAGTCCAACATGAAGCATGAAAGTCACTTTGGCATTTTAGGTCAAAACATCTTTGTGTAAACTCAAACCCTAATTTGGGTCAACAGTGCAAGGAGAAATCTTGAGCAGAGCAAAACCCTAACTTGATCTTGAGCTCAAAGGGTCTTGTGGTGAGGAAATGTTGAAGAAATGGGAGGGGAAATTTTGGGGTACAACAGTTGCCCCTGTTCAATCTTCTTAGACCTGAGGATGTAGATTGGCTTGCGTGCCTTTCGTGATCTGAAGGTGGAAGATGATTGAATACTAGAGTGCCCAGAAATTTGCGCTTGCATGCTGGAGTATCAGCAATGTGGTGTCGGGAATGGGATTATAGATGCCATTTGGAGATAGGATGGATAGGAGGATGGGCTTATAGATGCCATCTAGAGGTGTGACAGAACCTTGTCGAGAATGGGCTTATAGATGCCATTTGGAAGTGTTGGTCGCGTAAGAGATTCCTTAGCGAGAACTTGCATATTTGAGAAAGAAAGATGGTTTCCTGGCTTGCTACAGGTGTTGATCTTCAAACTCTTCATGTAGACATGCCCTGGCTAGATACAGGAGTCGAATCCATAATTAGTTGCTCACAGATGTGCCCTGGCTAGATACAAGAATCGAATCTGGAACTTCAAAAGGTTGTTTACAGACGTGCCCTGGCTGGATACAGGTATCGAATCTCTAAACTGTTCATGTAGACATGCCCTAGCTAGATACAGGTATCGAATCCACAATCAAATCACTCACAGATATGCCCTGGCTAGATACAGGAATCGAATCTGGAATTAGTCGTCTACAGATGTGCCCTGGCTGGATACAGGTATCGAATCTGGAAATTGTTGTCTACAGATATGCCCTGGCTGGATACAGGAATCAAATCTGGAAATTGGTCGTCTACAGATATGCCCTGGCTGGATACAGGTATCGAATCTGGAATTAGTCGTCTACAGATATGCCCTGGCTGGATACAGGTATCGAATCTGGAATTTGCAAAAGGTTGGTAGAGATAGCTTTCCTGGCTGGATACAGGTGTAAACCTCTGACCTGAGAATGAAAGATAATTTCCTGGCCTGTTACAGGGGTTGATCTTCAAACTCTTCATGCAGATATGCCCTGGCTAGATACAGGTATCGAATCTGTAATCAATCACTCACAGATATGCCCTGGATAGATACAGGTATCGAATCTGGAATTGCGATAATTGATAGTAATCATCTTTGGATTGACCTTTTCCTGAAAAGACAAAACATTAATTGTACGCAATGTCATGATGTATGAAATGCATGATGTCATGATGCTCAAAATGAGATAATGTTGTATGCACTTTATCATGTATGTAAGCAGGATGTATGAAATGTGAAATGTCTATGAATGTATTTTCGTCTAGGAAAATAAATCCTTGACGAGTGCCGGGAACTCAAATCCTGGGCTGATGTTTTGAAGAGCAGAGTTCTTCTTTTCCGCTGGGGATGATGGTTGCAAGAATAAACTGGTAGGAGAAGATGACTCCGTTGGGGAAAAAACTTGTTGGAGAGATTACTCTGCGGGGAATTACTCTGTGGGAAGAGATACTTCGCGGAGGTTTTGATGAGAGCTCCGCTGGGGATTCCACTGATGAGTTATGTTGGGGGAATTTGATGAACTCCGCTTGGAATAGGAAGAACTTCGCCGAGGACGATCTTTCCGTGGTGATTAGATGAGGATAACCCTGTTATAAGCCCTGATGGGAAATAACCCTTGAATAAAGTCGGGGAGATGCGTTCGTACTCTGCAGGTGATAAGCTTCCAGAATCTACTGGGGATAAGCTTCCAGAATCTACTGGGGAGGATGATTCATCTTTCCTGGGGAAACTTTTCAGACTGTACTGGGGAGGATGATTCATCTTTCCTGGGGAAACTTTTCAGACTGTACTGGGGAGTGGCTCCACTAGCGTGTCTGTATTCCGCCGGGGAACAATCTTATATTAAGACTGTCGGGGATGCTTGCTGAGGAATGTCTATACTCCGCTTGGGGAATGTTGAGATCTCCTGGGGATACCCAACTTCCTTAAGGCTGACAGTAGACTAACTCTGCTTGGGGAGAGTATTGCTGACTTGCTAGGGATATTGTGCCTTTTTAGGGCTGATGGGAGGCCAACTCTTCCTGGGGAGAGTATTGTTGAATCCTGTCTCACTCTGTGGGGAGTCGAGGTAACTTGGTTGCATTCTTCAGCCGAACTTATCTTGGTACCTTGGTGGATAGAGCAACTAGATTGCTTAGACAACTCTTTATTGCCCCTGTTTCTGATGTTATTTGTAATTAGTCTTTTGTTTCGCATGCAAATATTTATGAGTTAGAAATTAATGTCAGATGCATATATCAAAAATGAACATTGGACGTTTTTCGCAAAACAAAACAGAAAAAGGAAAAACAATGGATAATTTGTCTGAAAAATTGAACTTGTATTGATTTTGAAATTTGCCTGTAAAATAGGCGTTTTTGTACAAGAGGCTGACGTCCTAGTAAGAGAACACCGCCGAGCAAAATAGAGTTTATACAATTTTGTGAAAAGGAAACAAAACAGCTATGTGAAAAATAATCCCTCTGGGTTCCAACTCTGTTATCGCCTTTATGTCTTCAAGCGTCTCATCACTCTGCTGCTTAGTTGAAGATGAAGCTGATTGATTGGAGTCATCTGAGCCCGATAGTTGATGCCGAATTCTGGACGCAAGGTGATCCAATGAGACATAATATCACGCTTTATCCCTAACTTTTGCCTGGACCCCCCTTTCGGGTTTTCAGTCCACCGGGATACCCATTTTTGCCCAATTTGTGATTTTTGATTTCTTGATGAACAAGTTTCATAATTTGACATGTCTTGATGAAAAATGAATCTTGGCACTTGATTTTGACCAAAAAGTCAAAGTTTGACTTTTCAGTATACAATCAAATTTGGCTCAGTTGACTGGAAAATTCATCTGTCAATCTTGTGCATTTGGGATCTTTTAAACTTGTTGAACATGTCAAGACAATGCCATTCGGTCCTTGAATCCATATGTGAGCTTGGTTTGCCATTGGCTAGGTCAAACAGTCAAAAATTGCCTTTGTGCAGTCAAAACCCTAAAAATGACCATTTTGCCCTTTTGGTGATCTGATCAAATTTCTTGTGGAATTGTGATCCAAACATGATCAAATGGTCCATATGAGTTCATAATGTTGATGTGGGTCAAAAATTATGAGGTTTGACTGTCAATTGACCACAGTTGACTTTTCCTCCAATGCAGATGATTTTTAGGTCAACTGTCCAATTGACTGGGCAAAGATTGGAATCAAAGCTTGAAACTTGGTATGGATAAATTTGTGATTCCAACATGAAGCATGAAAGTCACTTTGGCATTTTAGGTCAAAACATCTTTGTGTAAACTCAAACCCTAATTTGGGTCAACAGTGCAAGGAGAAATCTTGAGCAGAGCAAAACCCTAACTTGATCTTGAGCTCCAAGGGTCTTGTGGTGAGGAAATGTTGAAGAAATGGGAGGGCAAATTTTTGGGTACAACACTGACCATCTAGCTCATCAAGCTATCGAAGATTATCAATCCATGAGATTCGACTTCCCGGACGAGGACATCATGACTTTGGACAGTATTGAAGGTAACGGACCGTATGACGGACCTGAAAATGGATCCCGATGGACCCTGTACTTTGATGGTGCTTCAAATGCACTTGGAAACGGTATCGGTGCGGTACTCATTTCCCCAGAAGGTTGCCATACACCTTTCACGGCCCCGACTTTGTTTTAGTTGTACCAACAACATGGCCGAATATGAAGCTTACATCTTTGGTCTCAAGGCTGCTATAGACCTAGGGATCAAATCTTTGATTGTATTTGGGGACTCGGCTTTGGTTATCAGTCAAATCAAAGGAGAGTAGGATACCAAACATCCTAATCTTATCCCATACAAGAACATGTCCTGACATTGCTGCCTCATTTCGAGCAGATTACTTTCGAGCATTTCCCGCGAGAAGAAAATCAGCTAGCAGATGCTCTGGCTACAATGTCTTCCATGTTTAAACTCAACTGGGATAACGAGGCTCCCCAAATCACCATCGAGCGAATGGACGAATTTGCGCATTGTCATGAGATTAATACCGAAGAAGTAGTGGAACAACCCTGGTTCCATGAAATCAAAAGGTATCTCCAGACTAGAGAGTATCCTAAAGGAGATTCCTTAAATGACAAGAAGTTCTTAAGGAGATTTGTGGCCAAGTTCTTCCTAAGCAATGGCATCCTTTATAAGCGCAGCCATGATTGTGTTTTACTTTGTTGTGTGGATAAAGATGAAGCAGAGTTGATCATGACTGAGATACACAGCGGCACATTTGGCACCCACTTGAGCGGACATACGATGGCTAAGAAGATTCTAAGGGAAGGCTATTACTGGTCTACCATGGAAGCTAATTGCCATCAACATTCCCGTACTTGTCACAAATGCCAAGTCTATGCCGACAAAATACATATTCCTCCTGTTCCTCTCAATGTTCTGACAGCTCATTGGCCATTCACAATGTGGGGCATTGACATGATTGGAGAGATCAAGCCCACAGCGTCCAATGGACATCGCTTCATCCTGGTCGCTATTGAATATTTTACCAAGTGGGTCGAAGCAGCTTCCTTTGCCTCTGTTACAAAAAATGTGGTTGCCCGCTTCATCAAGCAGAACCTCATATGTCGGTATGGTGTCCCCGACAGGATCATCACAGACAACGGTACAAACCTGAACAATACTATGATCACCGCTCTATGCGAACAGTTCAAGATTTATCATCACAATTCATCTCCCTATCGGCCGAAGATGAACGATGATGTTGAAGCTGCAAACAAAAACATCAAGAAGATCATTCAGAAAGTGATAGTTACCTACAAAGACTGGCATGAGATTTTACCGTTCGCTCTGCATGGATATCGCACCACGACACGTACTTCAACAGGGGCAACCCCATTTTCTTTGGTATATGGCATGGAAGCTGTCCTACCTATGGAAGTTCAGATTCCTTCTTTAAGGATTATGAAGGACGCTGGTTTGAGTGAAGACGATTGGATTCAGACCCGACTTAATCAACTCAATCTGATCAACGAGAAACCACTCACTGCTGTTTGCCATGGTCAGACGTACCAAAAAACGGATGATCAAGGCTTTCAACAAGAAAGTAAGACGTCAGGTATATCAAGTCGGAGATCTTGTAATCAAGCGGATCATCTTGCCGCAAAGTGATCCCAGGGGCAAATGGACTCCTACTTACGAATGACCGTTTGTGATCAAAAGCATCTTTTCTGGTGGTGCAATGATTCTGACCACCATGGACGGCGACGACTTGCCACACCCTGCGAACGCAGACATAGTCAAAAGATACTACGCATGAAACGACCCGACAAGTTGAAAACCCGAAAGGGCGACTTGGGCAAAAATGGGCATCCCGGTGAACCGAAAACCCGAAAGGGCGGTTCAAGCAAAAATTAGGGATAAAACAAAAAAAATTTGTACACCCGGCAAGTTGAAAACCCGAAAGGGCGACTTGGGCAAAAAAGGGTTTCCCGGTGGATCGAAAACCTGAAAGGGCGATTCAGGCAAAAGTTAGGGAATTAAAGCGTATGACTATGTCTCGTCAGATCACTTTAAAGACAATCTCTTCATCAACAAGTTCCGAGCTTCTGATCAATCCAATCATCGGTGGACGAAGCAGTGAATGGACAAGATATTCAGAGTTGTGAAGGCTATAATAGAATGGGAATCCCATGGAATTGTTACACATAGCCATCTTTCTTTTGTATAAAATTTTCAATTTTTTACGACAACACCCTCTTACTAGGATGCCTGTCTCCTTTGTACAAAGATATTCATAAAAAGTTAATACAAACACTTTTCCAAATACAGAAATTTGCTTTGTCTTCCTTTTGCTTTTTTACACTTATGTTTTATTTGAGAAACGTCCAATGTTTTGTTAAATAGGCATATGCATTTGAACATAATCATTTTCTTACAAATAAAGAAAGATGATTGCTGATAGGTTAAATGTACAGATAGATATCTTGATGCCCTTTTAGAAGGAATCCCTAGCGGAATTAAACTCCAAATTCCTCAACAAAGTTAAAATCCAGAACTTAATTCCCCAAACAGAGTTAAAATTCAGGATCCTCAGCAGAACAAAAGCTTTCTCAAAGCTGATTTCCCCAGCCAGAGAGCCTTCCAGAATCCAAATCCCCTCAGAGTTAAGTTTCAAGATCCCCAGTGGAGCCAAAACTGTTAGTCCCCAGCGGAGCTGAAACTTCCAACTATCAATCCCCAGCGGAACCAGATTAGTGAGCATTCTCCCCACAGAGATACTTCCCATCAAATTGAAGATTCTCAGTCTTACTTCTCCAGCATAAGTCTACCAGGTTCTGGACTCCCCAGTAGAGATCATCAGAATTCTCATTCCCTACAAGTCACCAAGGAGTTTCAATCCCCAACAGTGGTCCTAAGATCCCTCAACAATTGAAGATCTTGTTCCCCAAGCAGTCAGCAGTCAACAAGGATGTCTCATCTTCAGCAATCAAAGATTATTGCAATCCCCTGCAGCAGTCAAGGATTCACTTTCCCCGGCAACAATCAAGATTCTTTTATCTCCGGCTATCCAGGATTCATCTATCCTCAGCAAGACAGCTCATCAGCTTACATGCGCATTCACTACATTCATATATCATAAACCTTGATATAACATATATACTGCATCATACATTTTATGCAACATAACTTTGTGTTTCAACTAATATTTTACCCTTTTCAGGATAAGATTAATAAGCTCCAACTTTTGAAAACAGTTTACGGACGCTTCCCAACATGGATGCTGATCTATTGCTTATTCAACACCAACTTCTGAAAACAGTTTACGGATTCTCCAAACACGGATGTTAATCTATCGCTTGTTCAGATTCCAGACTTCTGAAAATAGTTCACGGATTCTCCAGATACGGATGTTAATCTATCACTTGTTCAGATTCAACTTCTGAAAACAGCTTACGGATTCTCCAAACACGGATTTTAATCTATCGCTTGTTCAGATTCAAGACTTCTGAAAACAGTTTACGGGTTCTCCAGACATGGATGTTAATCTATCGCTTGTTCAGATTCCAAGCTTCTGAAAACAGTTTACGGGTTCTCCAGATATGGATGTTAATCTATTGCTTGTTCAAACTCAAAACTTCTGAAAACAGTTTACGGGATCTCCAGTCACGGATGTTAATCTATCGCTTGTTCAGATTCCAAACTTCTGAAAACAGTTTACGGGTTCTCCAGATATGGATGTTAATCTATTGCTTGTTCAGACTCAAAACTTCTGAAAACAGTTTACGGGTTCTCCGGATATGGATGTTAATCTATTGCTTGTTCAGACTCAAAACTTCTGAAAACAGTTTATGGGTTCTCCAGACACGGATGTTAATTTATCGCTTGTTCAGATTCCAAACTTCTGAAAACAGTTTACGGGTGCTTCTAGATATGGATGTCAATCTATCGCTTGTTCAGACTCAACTTCTGAAAACAGTTTACGGGTGCTTCCAAATACGGATGTTAATCTATCGCTTGTTCAGATTCAACTTTTGAAAATAGTTTACGGATGCTTCCAAATACGGATGTCAATCTATTGCTTATTCAGACCCCCAGCTCAGAGATGTTCCAAACATGCATAACTTTCTGATACTCGTCCACTCACCAACAACATACAATCCAGATGGCATCTTTAAGCCCATCCCCGACGAGATCCTGTCACCTCTCCAGATGACATCTCTAAGCCCATCTCCAACAACTATCCATCGTATCTCCAAATGGCATCTTTAAGCCCATTCCCGCATCCATGTCTTGACGAGTGCAAATTTACGGGCACTCTAGTGTCCAATCTCCTTTTACCTTCGAGACGCGAAAGGCAAACTTGCCAATCTAACTCTTCAGGGTCAAGAAGATTGAACAGGGGAAACTGTTATAACCCAAAATTTTCCCTCTCATTTCATCAACATTTTCTCATCACAAGACTCTTGGAGCTCAAGATCAAGTTAGGGTTTGCTCTGCTCAAGGCCCCTCCTTGCACTGTTGACCCAAATTAGGTTTTGAGTTTGCACATGGATGTTTTGACCTAAAATGCTCAAAGTGACTTTCATGCTTCATGTTGGACTCACAAGTTTATTCATACCAAGTTTCAAGCCTTGATTCATATCCTTGCCCAGTCAATTGGACAGTTGACCTAGAAATCAGTTGTATTGGGGAAAAAATCAACTATGGCCAATTGACAGTCAAACTTCATGATTTTTGACCCACATCAACATAATGAACTCACATGAACCATTTGGTCAAGTTTGGATCACAATTCCACAAGAAATTTGATCAGATCACCAAAAGGGCAAAATGGTCATTTTTAGGGTTTTGACTGCACAAAGGCAATTTTTGACTGTTTGACCTAACCAATGGCAAACCAAGCTCATATATGGACTCAATGACTCAATGGCATTGTCTTGACCCATTCAACAAGTTCAAAAGATCGCAAATGCATAGGATTGACATATGAATTTTTCAGTCAACTGATCAAAATTTGACTGTATACTAAAAAGTCAAACTTTGACTTTTTGGTCAAAGTCAAGTGCCAAGATTCATTTTTCATCAAGACATGTCAAATTATGAAAATTGTTCATCAAGAAACCCAAAATTACAAATTAGGGTTTAAAATGAAAAAATTTCATAACTTAGAATTTTTCTAAGTTATGAAATGTCTTTATTTTTTCCTAACTTTGTCCCATTTTTTCACCAAGATGAAAATGGATTCAAACAAAACTTGAAACATGAAAGTTGTATTCCATTGCAAAATCTACAACTTTGATCCACAAAGTTTCCTCAAAGGAAGCTTTTATCTCAAGTTATGATTTTTGGAACAAGGGTACAAAACATTTTTAACTTAGAGAAATTTTGCCCTATTTTAGGCAGGTTTTTGACCTAACTTCATGGCAACTTTTCACCTAGTTCCAAGAGGAATTTCAAGTTGCATTGCAAAGATGGATTGTAGTACATGTTCCATGCTTTCCAAATTGTCCAAGGACTCATCAAACACCCTTGTGGTTAGAGAGTATCGAATTCACAAAGTTGGCCAAAACTCACTTTTGTTCATGACCAATACATGTTCATAGCAAATGGAATTTTCAAATCAGCTTGGTTTGTGCTAGCTTGCAGGCTTCTAAACCCTTTTACACTCCTTAATTGAATGCAAATCCACTGAGCTAATGCACTATTTTGTTCATTTGGACATTGCACACAAAATTAACCCTTAAGTGGAAAAAGGTAGAATGCCATTTTGATAAAGTTATGCTTTGTGTCAAATACCAAATCCTTGAGGTATGGGGCCAAATCTGAGAGCCAAATCAAATCTACACATTCCAGTTACCAAGAGCTTTGTTTTGCTGCATACATTATGCATTGTACTGGCTTGTATCCAAACACACACTTTCTTACTTACACTTGAAGCAACTTTGCAAAAAGACTCCAACTTCCATTTCCTGTCAACACAGCCAAACACAAACCTTGTGAGCATTTTCCATACATCAAGTCAAACCTAAAACACGATTCAACCATTCCTCATACCTCCCAAAACACAAAAACACTGTTTTGCTGCAAAAATAGGGCATCCATGCAGTTTGACTTGCCTAGCATTATCCACTCGTGCGTTTTTGCCCAAACAAGTTCCAACACATTCCTTTCCATCCACCTAAACTATTCCAAGCCCTAAACACAAGCTGTAACACCCCTAATCTCACTTGCCATTTTCAGTTTTCAGTTTTGCAGGTGGACTTCTATAGCACAATACAGAGTGATTCAAAGCAAGCTAGGTGTTGGAAAAGCTTCCTTGGACGTCAGGCAAGCTATACAAAAGCTCAAACTCCATTGAAGTTGGCCACATTGCTCTGCACGATTCAAGCTGAGACAAGTAATCCATGGACTTCTATCTCTAAATCTAGGAAGAGTTAGGCTTAGGTTTGTGAATGAAACATGTCCTACTCATAGCCCTGAAGCCATACATGTGATCACTTTTCATTTATGTTAAGCATGCTGTGAGAATTTTAGCCATGAACATGATGAAAAAATTAGGTTAAAATTTAGGGCCAGAGAAATTCTCTCTGGCCTTTGAGTGTTAATCCAAGTTTTTTACATGTTTGAACTCATGATTTGATGCTCTACAATGTTTAATGTTATGAGTTTTGCAAAATAATCAAAGAATCAGGAGTTTGTGTTGGACAAGAAGAGGCGCGCGTTTTCTGTTTGAACAAGGAGCTGGAGGTTGAAGATGATGGCTTGGGCTGGGCCTGAGCCATCCTTACTTTTTGCACCCCCCTGGCCCATTTGCACCCCCTGGCCCATTTGATTAAATATTTGTCATTGTTTACTTTTTATTTTTTATTCTGATTTCATATTTTTTGCTTAAACATAAAAAACACCAAAAATATTTTTCCACATTTTTTTCATATCTATTTGATATTTGTTCCATTTTAATAGCTTATGTATGTAAATAATATAAATACTTTTTTACTAAAATCCTAAAAAATAGTATAAAAAATATGTTTATTTTTTAGTTGTTATTTTTATTTATATCTTGAAAATATTTTCTTAAACATACATTTTTTATATATACATAAATAATTAATTTTATCTTTTATATTTAATAGGTTTAGTAAATATATATATATATATATATATATATAAATACTTGTATATTATATTTATTAGAATACTTAGGATAAAAATATAGAAATAATACATTTTTATTTTTATTAACAGATGACACTAAAAATACCTTTTTTTTACAATATACTTTTTATTTTTTAATATATATTGTACATAATTAATAAATATTACTATTTATTTAAAAATTTGGGTTTTTCCCTAAATGACAAAAATATTCAAATTTGACCTTTTTTATTTTTTTTTATATTTCACATTGAAAAATACTTTTACATACATGAAAAAATCCCTTTTTTAGCATAATGCATTTTTATTTGATATTTATTTATTTGTACTTATTTAAATATTATATATTTGTCTTGTATATTCAATATGGATGTAATAGCTTAGAATTTAATTTCTTGTCAAATATCCTCAAATTCAAACTTGTACCCCCATCCCCATAATCATTGTTGTAATAGCTTAGCATTTAAATTTCCGCATTTAAAAGCTTTCAATTATGCCATGTTTAGACTTAGGGTTTGTATGCAAATCAAATCAACAAATAGCTTGACTTAATCCAAGATAAACATGCATGAAAAACAAACACAATGCACACTCACACCCTTAGGGTTACTCCACTTGTTGCCTTAAAAAATGGGCCATGTTTGCATGTCAAGTACTTTGGCAAAACAAAAACAAATCAAATGATCATAGTCCCTCGATGACGATATCTTGTTGCCTAAACAAAATGATCATAGTCCCTCAAGAAAATTGCCAAAATACTTGACACTATTGCATTCATGGTCTAAACGATGACCCGCGCTCGTCCCGTTAACATCCTAACACAAGGTTGTTCACCAAATACAATGGTGAAACAACACTGTTAAAAGGGTTAAAACATGAGAAAGATCTTTGAGAAATTTAGGGTAGATAGCTCTTGGTTACTTGATCAATCTGGCAAAACAATCCTTGCCATTTTTCAAAACACACATCACAACACAACTTCAAAACAAACTTTCAAAAAACATTGAAACATCTTTTCAAAAAGACAAACACCTTTGTAAAATATTCGAGTAAAGAATTGTTACAATGGTTGCCTAGACAAGGCATATTTTTCAAAACATTTTCAAAACCACACACACAAAGCACCATTTCAAACAATTGAAAAGCAAAGGCAAGTGATCTAAGCAAGTAACTAAGAGCCCATGGATAACCATGGATAGAAAGGGTGCTAATACCTTCCTTTTCTATAATCTACTCCTCGAACCCAACAAAACATCTCAAAGGTCTTTCCTATGCTTTTTGACCTTTCCTTATGATAAAATAAAAAGTCGGTGGCGACTATTGCTCAACCGAAACATTTGCGAACACAAACACAAAACCTCAAGTCAGTTCTCCCACCGTATCACACTAGGGATAAGAACCACCTAACCAACAATAAGCCAATACTTGACACTATGAGCCAAGATAGAATTCTCATTCTTTGGATTGAAACCAAACAAGCAATGATACTAGACCTCTTGAAAGAACCAAACTTCAAGTGTATTAAGTCTTCACAAAAATTGGGCAGAGTAACGGTTGTATACGGGTGAATTCTAGATTACAAACAAAGAGTTTAATCACAATAACCTGCACATAAAACAAAGAAACAACCCAATTCCTTGAGGTAAACCTCAAGAGCTCCAGAAAAAATAATTAAATAAGGTCACAAGGTCTCCAATCATAGGCCAAGGTTTCTAATCCTAAGTCCAAAAAGTCCAATGCTCCATAATGCCAAGGATAGTAACCAAATAGTCCAAGTATAATTAAAGATTTTTAGGGTTTATATTGATTATTAGGTGTTTTGAAAAAGAAAAGTAAAGCTCAAGTGAGAAAAAATAAAAATGACAAGAAAGTAAATACTCAAATGAGCAAAGATGAAAATGGCATGAAATGTAAATGCTAAAAGTAGATAGTGCATAAAAATAAAAGGAGGCATATAATAAAAGTAACGGATAAAGTCAATTATTAGTGATTAGTGGTTAGTTGGATGATCATCTTGAAACTTACATTCGGAACTCATTAGAGGATTGGTAGAACCAAAGCCTCTATGCAAAAAGTTGCATTTGCTTTTTGTCAAGTATATAATCCATTTGGAATCCTCATGAGTACCATTTAATGATCAATAATGTTTAAGTGATCCGCGTTGACCAAAGGTGTTGTAGATCCATTAGAGAATTGGTAGAACCAAAGCCTCCACACAATAAATCTCAAGGTTATTGGATCAAAGAGATCAAATTAACATATTTGGGCTTGCAGACATAAGTTTGGGCCACAAATAATCATTTATTCGAATCAGGACAAAATCTAGGGCTATGTTAAGCAATCATAAGTGGACTTATATAGAAGTCGCACCTATTTTGAGGCCGGTCAATAGCAATCTATGCACCATTTGTTTTGAGACATGATATAGAGATCATGCTCCAATAACACTTAGTGCAATAAGAAAGGGTTGAGATGAAGAGGGGTGAGAGAGAATATACAAACCACTTTTGAATTAAATTTAATCAAACTATTATTAAAATCATTCATCCATTTTTGTGGAGTTAGACTCAACACCATGGATCCAATGATGCTAATAAAGTTCATGATCAAATATTTAACCCAAGATCAGCCAGAAAATAGTCACAAAATAATATTACATTTAATATATACAAAAAAGGTTTAAAAAAATGTTTTAAAATAGAAATAAAAGAGAAAAATATCAACTATGTTCAAATTGATCAAGAAATAAATATTAAGTCCATAGTAAAATCAGAAAAGGACTTAAATGATTTTATAAATTTTTTGGTAATTTTTTAAAGTAAGAAACTATTTTTAAAATTAAAAGAAATGAGTAAAATAAAATAAAAATGATAAAAAATACCAAATTCATAAATAAAAAATAAGTGAGGTCACCAATATTTGTCAAAATATCATTGGATCGTTCCTTAATTTTTTCAGAATTTAAAAATGCATAAAAGTATTTTTAAACATTTTAAACAATTAAAATAAAGTGAAAATTTATAAAAAAAATACCAAAACACAAAATTAAAATGTGAAAAAATAAAAATCCGAAAGAAAATAATCAAAAATGCTTTTCAGAATTTTTTCAGAATTTTTTCAGAATTTTTGAACTAAAAATGAATTTTCTATGATTTTTTGAAGTTTAAAACAATTAAATATAAAAATCAGAAAATAAAATAAAAACCAAAAAAATATGGGCCATCTGATCAATGTCAAAACATGTTAGTAAATAGATCAAGTGGACCTGGCGCGCTGTGCATGTTATGGACTTTAGGGAATAATGCATTGGATCATTAATTAAATCAGATTTTTGAAAAAAACACAGATGGCGCGCCTTCATTGGTTGGAAGATGACACGTTGGTCATCTTTAACCTCCAGTCAGTCCCAAAACCAGGTTGCTTAATCTGTAAAATTAGAGCACAAGACCTATGCCATTCGCTTCGTCTCTTCAAGACGAAGACAACCACACCTTCGCGACAAATTTATATAAACTGTAGCTCAAGCAATTTGGAAGGAAAGTTTTGAAAATGGATTTGAAATTTCATGATCAAAATGTGTTTCCAGTAAAAAAAACAAGTGTTGGGACTAGAACCAGGGCAATGAGAGCATCACAATGATATCAAAGTTTTAAAGAATTGACGAAGGAATCTACCTATTGAAGTTGAGTTGCAGAGATCTAAAACTGGACTTTTATAGAGCAATATAGGACACGATTCTTGAATGTAATTATATGGTTAGCTTCAGGGAAGATCAAGGAAGGTGAGTTGATGGAAAAATTGGATTGAAAAAGGCTTGAGAATGGATTTTGAAGTTTCTGAATTCTGAGTTATGAAACAAGTTTGGCAGGGTGATTCTGGTTATCCAAGCTTGAGGAAATTAATGGGGGATGACCCTCTATTTATAGGGAATCAAATGTAATGTCCAAGCGTGTGAAATGATGAAGTTTGGAGGGAAATCGTGTGAAGTTGCAAACAAGAAAAGTGTGATTTCTAATTTGATCAAAACTCATCCAAAACACACGTTTTGTTGTGCTAAACAATTTTAGAACTTCATTAAACATGTTTAGAGGCATAAACGCGTAGAAAACTTGTGATTAGAAGCCAAAGCAAAGATTTCAAAATCTGACTTGAGATGAAACTTCAGTTCCAAGTTACTGTGATACGGTGGGAGAACTGACTTGAGGTTTGCGTTTGTATTCGCAAATGTTGCGGTTAGCAAGAGTCGCCACCGACTTTTTATTTTATCCTAAGGAAAGGTTAAAAAGCACAGCAAAAACCTTTTGAGATGTTTTCTTGGGTTCGGGGAGTAGATTATAGAAAGGGAAGGTATTAGCACCCTTTCTATCCATGGTTATCCATGGGCTCTTAGTTACTTGCTTAGATCACTTGCCTTTTGTTTTCAATTGTTTTAAATGGTGCTTGAGTGTGTGGGTTTTGAAAATGTTTTGAAAAGAGGCCAATGTGGTGGCAACCTTTGCAATGATCCATGTGGGGATGTATACAAAGATGTATGTCTTTTGAAAAGGTTTTCATTTTTTGAAAGTTGTTTTGAAAGTGTAGTGAAGTGTGGTTTGAAAAATAGGCAAGTGTTTTGTTTTGCAAGTTGGTTCAAGTAACTAAGAGGTTATCTACTCCTAAATTTCTCAAAAGATTATTGCTATACTTTAACCCTTTTAACAAGTTTGCACCACCATTGTATTTGGTGGGCAACCTTGTGTTAGGATGTGAAAGGGACAGGCGCGGGTCATCGTTTAGACCATAATTGTAACAACGTTAAATGTCTTTGGGCAATTTCTCTAAGGGACTTGATCATTTGTTTTGTTTGTTTTGAAAAGTTTTATCGAGGGACTATGATCATTCAAACTGTTTGCTTTGCCCAAAGATGTTCAACATACAATATGGCCCATTTATTTGAAGGCAACAAGTGGAATACCCTAGGGGGTGCAAGTGTGATTTGTGTGTCCATTTTCATGCTTGTTTGTCTTGTATTAGGTCAAACTATTTTTTATCGTTTTTTTCGCATACAAACCCTAATTCTAGCATGTTATTATTTAGAAAGCAATAAAGTGCGAAATTAAAATTACTAAGCTATTACACAACCAAATATGGGAAGGGGGGTACAAATGTTCAAATGGGGATATAGACAAGAATTTAAATCTAGATTATTACAACAATTGGATATTTGCATAGTAAATAAATTGCATAATTTAAATGTAAATAAAATAAATATGTAAAATGTAAAAAAAAGAAAGTTTTTTTTTATGTGTATGAGAAAATATTTATGTAAAAGGAAAAGGAAATAAAAATGTATTTATTTTTTAGTATTTTGAAACTTAGGGGTAAGAAACCCTAATTTTTATATAAAAAGTATTATTATTTAATTTAATTCTACTATTTATTTATTATGTACAAAAATAAAATAAAATGAAGTATTTTGTGAAAAAAAGTATTTTTGTATCAAATATTGATAAAATAAAGAAAATCAAGTATTTTATATTTTTATCTTAAATATATTAATAAACATGTATATATATATATATTAAACCCTAAATGAGTATTATACAAAATAAATATTTATTTAATATTTTAATAAAATAAATAAAAGTATTTTTTTGTGTGAAATATTTTCAGAAAGTAAAAATAAAAATAAAATGTATCTACATTATTTTCTATTTATTTTAATAATAGTGTATATATATATTTGTATATAAATAAAAGAAATAAACAAACAAATATGCCATAAATACAAAAAATGATGGAAAAAATATTTTAAAAATTTTAATGGCATGAGAAAAAATAAACAAAGTCAACCCAAAAAGAAAAAGTCAAAAATGTTGAAAAATAAACAAATGGGCTCAGGGGGTGTAAACCAAAAAAATGGGGTGTGAAAAGGAAACAAATCCAGGCCCAGCCCAGATCACTTCTTCTTCAACCTCTGTACATCTTTCTTCTCACAGAACACGCGTTTTCTAACTCTGGATTCCTGGACTTTCAAGCAAAACTCATAACATGAAAAGTGTAGAGCATTAAGAGACGGTTTCAACCATATAAAGAACATGACCTATCTCTCCAAGATGAGAGAGAATTTCTCTCCCCCTCTTTTCTGACCTAGTTTTTCTACCATTTTCAGAGCTAAAATTCTCTTCACTCAGACAAAAGAAATGAAAAGTAAAGCTATGTACATGTTCAGGGCCATGAGTAGGACTTTGTTTCTTCACAAACTTAAGACTAAAGATGCCTAATAAGAGAGATACGAATTCAAACTTTTACCTGTGCAGTTGAACTTCTATGTGGAGAATGAGAGACTTTCAGTGCAATGTAATGATTGGAAAAGCTTCCTTGAAGTCCAGGGATGCTTTTTCAATGCTCACTTTGTCTTGAAACTTCTTGTATCAAGCTATAGAACTTCACCTGCAAGCTAAAGATGTGAAAATGGTGGAAGTGGTTAGAGCAACTACAGATCGTGCCTTAGCTTCTGGATAGCTTGCATATGTTGTAAGGAAGGTAGAGGAACAGGTTTGGACAGAAATGCTTGAAGGGATTGAGAGATTGCACTCAAACTGCAGGGGCACCCCTGTTTGTGCAGTTTGAGGATGATTCTGAGATGGAGGGTGTTTGAAAGGGAAATGGCTCGTGCAAAAGCTTCAATGTGGTCTATGGAATGTGTTTGATATCTTTTGTGCTGTGTTCTTTTGCTGAGATGAGAGTTGTGATAAGTTATGGATGTTACTTCTATGTGAAGCAAGCAAATGTCAACTTGGTTTCTAGGCCAGTACAATGCCTCAATCTATGCTGCACCTTTGAGTCTTGATCAGTGGGATATGCCTATGCTTTTTTGCTTCAAAGATCTGCATTGTACCTCATAGATTTGCAAAGTTGCCATAAAGTACCACTTTACAAGAATGGATAACATGCTTTTTCTAGTTTAGGCTTGATTTTGTGTGTATTATCCAAATGAGCAAAATAATGTTAGAACACAAAGGATATGCATTGAATTATTGAGTGAGAATGGGATTAGAGGCCTGCAATGTAGCTTAAGCATGCTGAATTCAAATTTGCCAAGTTTATGAACATGCTTTGATGAAGAACAAAAGTGAATTTTTGCCAACTTGTGAAATTCGAATCTCTCAAGTTATGAGGTTGTTTGATGAGTTCTTGGACATTTTGGAAAGCTTGTAATGTGTACTACAATCCATCTTTGAAATGCAATTTGAAATTCCAAGTGGAAGGGTATGAAAAGTGGCCTTGAAGTAGGGTAGAAAACCTTGTCAAAATAGGTCAAATTTCACTAAGTTAAAAGATGGTTTAGTGCCCTTATTCAAAAAATCATAACTTGAGATACAAGCTTCAAATGAGAAAACTTTGTGAATCAAAGTTGTAGATTTTGCAACAAGCTACAACTTTCATGTTTTGACTTTTGTTTGAATCCAAATGGATCATGGTGAAAAGATGGGGCAAAGTTGGGAAAAAATTAGGGTTTTCCATAACTTAGAAAAATTCTAAGTTATGAAAAATTCCATTTTCAAACCCTAATTTGCATTTTGACATTTCTTGGTGAACAAGTTTCATAATTTGGCATGTTTTGATGAAAAATGAATCTTGACTCTTGATTTTGACCAAAAAGTCAAAGTTTGACTTTTCAGTATACAGTCAAAATTGATCAATTGACTGAGAAATTCAACTGTCAATCTTGTGTACTTGGGATCTTTTGAGCTTGATGAACATGTCAAGATAATTCCATTGAGTCCTTGAGGCCATATGTGAGCTTGGTTTGCCATTGGCTAGGTCAAACAGTCAAAAATTGCCCTTGTGCAGTCAAAACCCTAAAAATGACCATTTTGCCCTTTTGATGATCTGATCAAATTTCTTGTGGAATTGTGATCAAACTTGATCAAATGGTTCATATGAGTTCATAATGTTGATGTGGATCAAATTTCATGAGGTTTGACTGTAAATTGGCCACAGTTGACTTTTTCCCCAATACAGCTGATTTCTAGGTCAACTGTCCAATTGACTGGGTAAAACTTGGAATCAAGACTTGAAACTTGGTATAGGTAAACTTGGGAGTCCAACATGAAGCATGAAAGTCATCTTAGGCATTTTAGGTCAAAACACCTTTAGGCAAACACAAACCCTAATTTGAGTCCACAGTGCAAGGAGAAGTCTTGAGCAGAGGAAACCCTAATTGGATCTTGATCTTCAAAGGTCTTGTGATGAGAAAATGTTGAGGAAATGGGAGGGCAAATTTTGGGGTACAACAGTTGCCCCTGTTCAATCTTCTTGGACCTGAAGAGTTAGATTGGCAAGTTTGCCTTTCGTGACTCGAGGGTAAAAGGAGATTGGACACTAGAGTGCCCGGAAATTTGCACTCGCATGCTGGAGTCTCAACAATGTGGTGTCGGGAATGGGCTTACAGATGCCATTTGGAGAGATGGTGGATAGGGAGATGGGCTTTGTAGATGCCATCTGGAAAAGTGACAGAACTTTGTCGGGAATGGGCTTACAGATGCCATTTGGAAGTGTTGATCGCATAAGAGGTTCCTTAGCGAGAACTTGTGTGTTTAAGAAAGACAGATGTTTTCCTGGCTTGTTACAGGTGTTTGATCTTCAGTCTCCTTATGCAGATATGCCCTGGCTGGATACAGGTATCGAATCTTCAATCGGTTGCTCACAGATGTGCCCTGGCTGGATACAGGAGTCGAATCTGGAAATAGTCGTCAATAGATATGCCCTGGCTGGATACAGGAGTCGAATCTTTGAACTCTGCAGACGTGCCCTGGCTAGATACAGGAATCGAGTCTGGAAATGTGGTCAACAGATATGCCCTGGCTGGATACAGGAATCGAATCTGGAAATGTTGTAGTTGATAGATGTGCCCTGGCTGGATACAGGAGTCGAATCTTTGAACTCTTCAGACGTGCCCTGGCTAGATACAGGAATCGAGTCTGGAATTGTGACAGTTGAAAGTAGTCTTTTTTGAGATTGTCTTTTTCCTGAAAAGGCAAAGACGTAAGCTGTATGCAATGTCATGATGTATGATATGCACGATGTCATGATGTTCAACATTTGATATTGTATGTGTCTCATCATGTATGTAAGCAAGATGTATGAAAATGTGAAATGTTTATGAGTGTAATTTCATCTTAGGAAAATAAATCCTTGACGAATGACCGGGAAGCTGTTCTGCGGAAGAGATGCTTGACCAAAGCTCTGATGAGAGGCCTGCTGAGGACTTTAACAATGGATTCCGCTGAGGATAATGATGATAAACTCCGCTGGGGAAAACCAAAGGTAGATTTCGCTGGGGATTGAAGGAACTTTTGCCGGGAACGGTCTTCCGTGGCTTTTAGCTGAGGATAACCCAGTTATAAGTCCTTGTGAGGAAATAACTCTAAATAAAACTTGGGCGAGACGTTCGTACTTCGCCGGGGATAAGCTCGCAGAATCTACTGGGGATGAGCTTTTAAGACCTGCCGGGGGATGTTGTGTCTTTTTCAGGATCGACGGGGAGTCGACTCCTGCTTGGGGAAAGTACTGCTGAATTGCTTTACTCTGCGGGGAGTTGAGATGATTTGGTCACATTTTCAGTTGAACCTGCCTTGGTGCTTTGGTGGACAAAATAACTAGACCGCATTAGACAACTCCACATTGCCCCTGTCTTCGATGTCACTTGTAATTAATCTCTTTTCATATGCAAACATTTATGAATCAGCAATTTAATGTCAAATGCATATACCAAAAATGAACATTGGACGTTCTTCGCAAGACAAAACAACAAAAGAAAAACAATGGCAATTTGTATGGACAAGTGAATTTTCATTGATTTAAACTTTGCCTGTGAATAGGCGTTTTTTGTACAAGAGACTGACATCCTAGTAAGAGGACATCGCCAAATAACATAGAGTTTACAGTTTGAAAAACAAAACAGCTATGTGAACAATCCCACTGGGTTCCAACTCTGCTATTGCCTTTATGTCTCCGAACGTCTCATCGCTTTGCTGCCTGATCGAAGATGAAGCTGATTGGTCGATGCCGTAATCTGAGCCAGATAGTTGATGTCGAATTCCGGGTGCGAAGTGATCCAATGAGACATAGTGTTACGCTCTTATCCCTAACTTTTGCCTGGACCGCCCTTTCGGGTTTTCAGTCCAACGGGATACCCTTTTTTGCCCAAGCCGCCCTTTCAGGTTTTCGACTTGTCGGGTGTATAGATTTTTATTTATTTCATCCCTTATTTTTGCCCGAACCCTTTTGGTTCGCCGGGAAGCCCTTATTTTTGCCTAGGTATGTCAACCTAGCGGGTCTTTTATTTAGGCGTAGTATTTTTTCACTATGTCTGCATTGGCGGGGTGAGGAAGGTCGTCACCATCCATGGTGGTTAGGATCATGGCTCCTCCTGAGAACACACGTTTAACCACAAATGGCCCTTCATAAGTAGGGGTCCATTTTTGAAATCAATAAAGTAGTGTGAGTCAGCATATACTGTCTCAGCCGGCGAGCAGCCCATACAAGAGCGCAGCAAGTTTTCTCAAGCAGTGAGTAACGAGACTCACAGTCGGTAAACTTTTTGCTCAAGTAATAAATAGCGTGCTCTTTTCGGCCAGACTCGTCATGCTGCCCCAGCACACACCCCATTGAATTATCAAGCACTGTCAAGTATAGTATCAGAGGTCTTCCTTCCACTGGTGGCATAAGAATGGGTGGCTCTTGGAGGTATTCCTTTATTCTTTCAAAGGCGGCCTGACATTCATCATTCCAGCGTACCACTTGATCTTTCTTCAGTAATTTGAAGATTGGCTCACAAGTAGCAGTCAGATGTGAGATGAATCGGGCAATGTAATTCAATCGTCCTAGGAAACCTCTGACTTCTTTCTCTGTTTTTGGGGTCGGCATCTCTTGAATAGCTTTAACCTTGGCAGGGTCCACCTGGATACCTTTATCACTTACAATGAAACCTAGCAATTTTCCGGACCTCACCCCGAAGGTGCATTTGTTGGGATTCAATCTCAGCTTGTACAACTTGAGTCGGTCAAACAACTTCCTCAGATGATCAAGGTGCTCCTCCTCAGTTTGAGACCTTGCAATCATGTCGTCAACGTATACTTCAATCTCATGATGGATCATATCATGAAATAAAGCAACCATGGCACGCTGATAGGTTGCCCCAGCATTTTTCAATCCGAATGGCATGACCTTATAACAGAAGGTGCCCCACTGGGTCACAAAGGTAGTCTTCTCCATATCTTCTGTAGCCATCTTGATCTGATTATACCCTGAAAAACCATCCATGAAGGAGAACACCTTGTGTTGAGCCGTATTGTCAACAAGGACATCAATGTGAGGTAGGGGGAAGTCATCCTTGGGGCTGGCCCTGTTCAGATCCCTGTAGTCGACACACATTCTGACCTTACCGTCCTTCTTCGGCACTGGCACAACATTGGCAACCCACTGAGGGTAAGAAGTTACTGCAAGGAAACCTGCATCAAACTGTTTCATCACCTCAGCTTTAATCTTCTCAGACATCTCTGGACGCATTCGTCGAACTTTTTGCTTTACTGGAGGGCAATCTTCCTTGGTTGGCAAATGGTGAACTACAATGTCGGCATCCAAACCAGGCATATCTTCATAAGACCAGGCAAAGATCTCCATGTAGTCTTGTAGCATCTGGATCAATCGTTGCTTCACGCTGAGCTCTAGATTGGCACCAATTTTGACCTCTTTCCTATCTGTCTCAGTACCCAGGTTAATTGTCTCCACAGGCTCTTCATGTGGTTGAATAGCCCTCTCTTCCTGTAGTAGCAGTCTTGCGAGTTCACCAGGCACTTCGCAATCATCTTCACCTTCGTCTTCGGCCAAGTTGATCGGATTTTCGAAGTCATAACTGGCGGTAGCAGAGCTGTTGCCAGTGAGATCCAGAGTGGATTGAAACCTGTATAAGTGAGTGTGTGTAAATATAGTTGTTTTGCAATATGTATAACACAGAAAGAAAAGGAGCACAAGATTTGAAATGCAACAAACGTCCAATGTTTTGATTGATGATATATGAAAATGTCATACAAAAAGCCCTCACAAATGGAGCTACGATGCCCCGGGCAGGACACCGAGCCAACAGAGTTTTAACATATTGTTTGTTACAAATTTGGAAATCAAAAGAAATTAATTACTGCGTGACAAATGTGATAGGGGTAAAATCCTTTGCTGTCCAGTTGCTTGGTCCGTCGCTGGCAGTCGGGTAGATCCAATTATCAAACTCAGCTTCCTCCACATCCTCCTCGATAGCATTCACCCTTGAGCTGGAAATAAACACCGGAGCCTTTCCAATCTTCTCTTTGCGCACCGCCTTCTGAGCCTCTGCAGTAAAGCCTAGCCCAAACTTGTCGTTCTTCTGAGTGAAGTCAGGAAGCTGACCCCAGTGTGCACCATTGCCTTTCTGAACCACAGCCCGGGCATCCCTTAGGGAAACCATCTTCAAGGAATCATTCTCTTCGGCCATTGTCTCCGCAGCTGCTGAAATTGGATGTACCTCCTCGAAATGTTGGAAGGGAGTTTCAATAAACTCTCCGTCCATCTCGATGTACCTGAAGGAATTCAAATGGCTCACCATATACTCCTCTTCTCCTTGCACAGTGACAATTTTCCCCCTGACGGGATACTTCAGTTTTTGGTGTAAGGTGGAGGTCACTGCCCCAGCTTTGTGGATCCAAGGTCTACCCAACAGACAGGAGTACGATGGACGTATATCCATCACGTAAAAGGTAGAGTCAAACACTTGAGAGCCCACACGAATAGGGATGTTAACCTCTCCATGAACCATCCTCTTGGAACCGTCAAAGGCTCTGACGATGATATTGCTGGGTTTCAACTCCAGGCCTTCATAATCCAGACGATCCAAAGCCTTTTTCGGAAGAACATTCAAAGAAGAACCAGTGTCCACCAATACATGTGCCAGAGTAGTGCCCCTGCATTCAATAGAGACATGCAGGGCATCATTGTGGTCTCTCCCTTTTGCGGTCAGGTCAGCATCTGAAAAGCCCAAGCCGTTGTCCGCCGTCAGATTTGCTATGCAGTCAGTGAACTGAACTGCAGACGTCTCCTGCGGCACATGGGCCGTCTTGAGAAATGAGATTAATGCCTTAGCGTGAGCCTCGGAACATAGCAATAGGGAGAGCAGGGAGATCTTGGAGGGTGTATGCCCTAACTGCTCAACAACATTAAAATCACTTTTCTTTATTATCTTCAGAATCTCCTCCATTTCTTGTCGGGAGGCCTCAGCATTCACGGGTATTGGTGCCTCCATCCGGGCAGGCTCTTCTTCAATCCCTTTGCCCCGAGCATTTGATGACTCGGCAGCAGGGGACACAATTTGATCAGCAACAGGACTTGGTAAACTTGCAGGTTTTATGAGGAGGGGTCTTCGAATAGCGGGAGGCGCAATGTCAGGCGAGAAGAGCCTGCCACTGCGGGTGACTTTAGCCGGACCGGTGATATCGCAGATACTGGCACTAGCATCAAATTCTTGCTTGATTCCATTTACATATACGTCTGCCCCATAATGCCAGGGGACAGCCTTATCAGACACGTAGGAGAGGGGTCCTGGAACAGTAATGATCACAGGCGCAACTGTCAAGATTTGAATAGGCTTCTTTGGGGGAGCCTTGATTGGATTTTTGAAGATGGTAATCACGGAAACTTCTTTCATTGGAACCAATTGAACAGCAGTCTTTTTGAATAAAATCTCCTTGCTATCCATTAGGCCTTGGATGCCTAACCTTAGCAAGGGACAATCGGATAGGGAAATAGCACAGAATGGGCAACCTTCGCCGCAACCCGGAAATAAACCGGCCCGCAGTAGGTTCTTCTTAACAGTCTTCAAAGGGGTAACAACTTCATCTATCGAAACAGCATACACTTCTTCCTCAATGGCACTTACCCTATGCTGGGGCATAGGAGCCGTTACAACATTCGGTCTTTCCGGCGCTTCAAACTGAATTTCTTTTGCGTCAATTAGATCTTGCACTTTGTTTCTCAAGGCCCAACAATCATCAGTAGTGTGCCCGGGACTATCAGAATGATAAGCACACCGGGCATTCGGGTTGTATTTAGGGGACGCAGTGTTGACGACCTTAGGAGCTTCTTTGAGGGTCACCAGGTTGGTGGATAACAGTTGGGGTAAAATTTGAGATAATGTCATACTCAATCGGGTATACTGCCTCTTGGGCCTTTCACTTCTTTGCTGATTGTACTGCTGAGGAGCAGCAACAGGTTTAGAGATGACCAAAGCATTAACGGCTTGGCGACTTTCGGGCTTGACTTGTCTTCTAGGGCCATAGACGGCGCTTGCTTCTTTCTTAAATGGCCTCTTCTCAGCACTTGTAGAGGCAGCCTTCTGTATCTTGCCTGACCTGATGCCAGCTTCAATTCTCTCTCCCGTTAATATCAAATCTGTGAACCCAGCGGAGGAGTTACCAACCAAATGATTAAAAAACGGACCAGACAATGTTCCCAGAAACATATCAACCAGCTCTCGATCAGTTAATGGAGGCTGCACCCTGCCAGCCAAATCTCTCCATTTTTGAGCGTACTCTTTGAATCCTTCACCCGTTCCTAGAGACATACCCTGAAGTTGGGTACGCGTAGGAGCGAGATCAGAATTATATTGGTATTGTCTGTAGAAAGCAGTCGCCAAGTCCTCCCAGTGTCGGATGCTAGCTCCGTCTAATTGGTAGAACCATTCAAGCTGAGACCCCGAGAGGCTGTCTTGGAAGAAGTGAATCCAGAGGTTTTTATCCGCCGTGTAAGGTTGGATTTTCCTTACATACGACCTCAGATGCAGCTTTGGGCAGGAGACCCCATCATACTTGGCGAAGGCAGGCGCCTTAAACTTGTGTGGAATTACTACTCCAGAAGATAATCCCAAATCCCCGAAATCTAGTCCCGGCACGTTCTGAATTTCCATAGCGCTCAAACGGTCCTCCAGTTGTTTGTATCTGTCAGCAGCAGGTGGGTA
This sequence comes from Vicia faba, assembly GCA_948472305.1. NCBI lineage: Eukaryota > Viridiplantae > Streptophyta > Magnoliopsida > Fabales > Fabaceae > Vicia > Vicia faba. The sequence continues at coordinate 752,143,510 of OX451739.1, forward strand.
TTGTTCCTCGTTATAGTCCGTCTCGTTGTCGGAGACTGCGGGACTAGGAGCTCCTCCCCCTTGGGGACTGTTTTTCTCAGCAGAAGAAGTGGTTGGATCAGCTTCATTGTGGAGTGTGTTCCCAAATCTGCGTCCGGTGTTGAACATTGCCGTCCTCTTTTTCTTCTTCTTCTTCAGGAGTAGAGTCTTCAACTCTTGCTGACCCTGGGCTAGGCTTAGGACCATCTCTTGAAACTGTGCACTTTGGGCCTGAAGGGCCTTGATTGCTTGTTCACTGGATGACTCCGAATTCATGATGACTGTGCACATAAACAGCGAAGAAAATTAAGCAACCTGTGAAATAGGGTACCTGCTATGCATATGGTGTAATGGAATGCGTATGTTTTATGTTTTCAAAGACAAATAAGATTCAACTTTGTAGACAAAAAGGGAAACACACTTCATTAGATTAAAATTTTTCAATTGTTCAACAATTTGCCCTTAGTCATTACAGGAATGAAAAATACGGAAAAGGAAATAAAACTACAAAAGGGAATAATCAAAGCTCATCAATGCTCCCATGGCCTCCTCCTCTCAGTGCTGATGTAGTTGTTCAGGACACGTTCTTCCTCCAATTGCTTAGTCAGCCTTTGGACCTTCCTTTCCTGCTCGTTGAACTTCTCCCGATAGAAATCCCGTTCTTCCTTTAGCTGTGCCCAAGATCTCTTCATGGTGTCAAAATCAGTAGGTATCTGAGGAGGGAGGACAGTTGGAGGAACCCCATCTTCATCGGGAGATTCAAGAATGATTGGTCTGACAGCTTCGTACGGCATACCTAACTTCTGAGCACGGATGCGGACCCATTTGCAATAGGGCTCCAATGGTAAAGAAGTCTTTGGTCCTAACTCATGTGGGTCAGCTTTGTGGATTCTGTCCCAAGCTCTAATGAATCCCTGGCGTAGTTTGTCACTACCTGCCTGAAACTCAAAATGGAAGTGAGGAACCAGCATTTCATGGGGCCCATCTCCTCTGGCTCTTCCAAACTGACGGAGAGCTAAACATGGATTGTAAGAGATTCCTCCTTGGATACCGATCAACGGGACATTAGGGTATTCTCCGCAACGGTCGATAACAGCTACCTCATCCAAGCCTCTGAGAGTCCAAGTGATATCCTTATCTGTGAGAGACATTAACCTCCGAGCCCAACCTTTTCCTTCTTCATTCTTCAGCACGGACTTAGGAAGGTGCGAAATAAACCACCTTACCAGCAAAGGAGCACAACACCACGGAGTTCCCCGTTTTCGAGCAGTACGAGCATGGAGTTGTTGTAGAATGTCACCCAAGAGAGTGGGTACCGGATTTCGAGACATGAAGATTCTTATGACATGGATACTGATGAAGGTGTCAGGGTTGGGAAACAATACCAGACCATAGATCAAAAGAGCCAGAACATCTTCATATGCTTTGAAGTCCAAGTCATTCCAGAAATCATTAGCCTTGCCAACCAGAAATTTGACCAAAAAGCCCTTGATCCCATTTCTAGTTTCCCAGTTGGACAATACCTCTTCTTTGGTCAAGGGGAGAATTGCAGCAATCTCTTCAGGCCTAGGAGTCTTTTCCAAACCAGTGAATGGAGTTTGTTCCAGGACAGGGATCCCAAGCAGATAAGAGAACTCTTCCAGGGTAGGAACCAGCTGGAAGTCTTGAAAGGTGAAACAATGATGCAGAGGGTCATAAAACTGGGTCAGAACACTTATCAGTTGTTGGTCCCATTTTGCAGTGATCAAGCCAAGGAGGGAACCATGTTTGTTGATGAAGGAGGTAGTGTTTGGAATTCTTTCAACCAGATCTTTGAGTAAAACTGGTGTTTGAACAAAGTTGAGCCGGACAGTATTTCTACGCACGGGCATCATGATGTCCTACAAAACAGAGCAAAGATGAAACCTTTTTTGTCTTTGAAATGGGTTAGCTTTTTATGCATGCAATGGTATGATGGCATGATGCTATGATGAAGCACATCACAAGTATTCACATAGGCAAATAAAGCACACAAGTCACACAAGACACCCTTAGGTTTCAGGCCAGCATGAGTTTCAGGTATTACCCTCTTTTGGTTTTGTTGGTTAAAACCTGTCCTATCAAAAGTAACCGGGTTCTAGCGGATCTCAAATCATTGGCTACCCTCAATCGGTCATAACTCCAGCATCGCAATCTTTTCTCGCGGCCAGAACCATCTCGAGAGTTTAGCCTCAATGAGTGTAGCATACTGCTACTGTCCTAATAGCCAAGTTGGTCAATTTAGGGTTCTAAGGTTGGTTGGTGTTTAATGACCCCTTAGAAGACCTATATTCTCCCCGTTACAACACAAGGGATATAGGTACAGACTAAGATGCCACACCAACGTAGCCACTGCTTCACCCATGTCGGTCTACGCCGGACAGGTCCCTCACAGATTATGCTACCTAAAAAGGGTATTTCCCAGATCCGGGTTAGGATCTATGAAACTCCAATGCAAAGCCCACAAACATAAAAGCAAACAAAGCAAACAATTGAAAACACAGGTGATCTAAAACCCTAAGGTTACTCCACTTTTAAGTAATCCCCAGCAGAGTCGCCAGTTCTGTGATACGGTGGGAGAACTGACTTGAGGTTTGCGTTTGTATTCGCAAATGTTGCGGTTAGCAAGAGTCGCCACCGACTTTTTATTTTATCCTAAGGAAAGGTTAAAAAGCACAGCAAAAACCTTTTGAGATGTTTTCTTGGGTTCGGGGAGTAGATTATAGAAAGGGAAGGTATTAGCACCCTTTCTATCCATGGTTATCCATGGGCTCTTAGTTACTTGCTTAGATCACTTGCCTTTTGTTTTCAATTGTTTTAAATGGTGCTTGAGTGTGTGGGTTTTGAAAATGTTTTGAAAAGAGGCCAATGTGGTGGCAACCTTTGCAATGATCCATGTGGGGATGTATACAAAGATGTATGTCTTTTGAAAAGGTTTTCATTTTTTGAAAGTTGTTTTGAAAGTGTAGTGAAGTGTGGTTTGAAAAATAGGCAAGTGTTTTGTTTTGCAAGTTGGTTCAAGTAACTAAGAGGTTATCTACTCCTAAATTTCTCAAAAGATTATTGCTATACTTTAACCCTTTTAACAAGTTTGCACCACCATTGTATTTGGTGGGCAACCTTGTGTTAGGATGTGAAAGGGACAGGCGCGGGTCATCGTTTAGACCATAATTGTAACAACGTTAAATGTCTTTGGGCAATTTCTCTAAGGGACTTGATCATTTGTTTTGTTTGTTTTGAAAAGTTTTATCGAGGGACTATGATCATTCAAACTGTTTGCTTTGCCCAAAGATGTTCAACATACAATATGGCCCATTTATTTGAAGGCAACAAGTGGAATACCCTAGGGGGTGCAAGTGTGATTTGTGTGTCCATTTTCATGCTTGTTTGTCTTGTATTAGGTCAAACTATTTTTTATCGTTTTTTTCGCATACAAACCCTAATTCTAGCATGTTATTATTTAGAAAGCAATAAAGTGCGAAATTAAAATTACTAAGCTATTACACAACCAAATATGGGAAGGGGGGTACAAATGTTCAAATGGGGATATAGACAAGAATTTAAATCTAGATTATTACAACAATTGGATATTTGCATAGTAAATAAATTGCATAATTTAAATGTAAATAAAATAAATATGTAAAATGTAAAAAAAAGAAAGTTTTTTTTTATGTGTATGAGAAAATATTTATGTAAAAGGAAAAGGAAATAAAAATGTATTTATTTTTTAGTATTTTGAAACTTAGGGGTAAGAAACCCTAATTTTTATATAAAAAGTATTATTATTTAATTTAATTCTACTATTTATTTATTATGTACAAAAATAAAATAAAATGAAGTATTTTGTGAAAAAAAGTATTTTTGTATCAAATATTGATAAAATGAAGAAAATCAAGTATTTTATATTTTTATCTTAAATATATTAATAAACATGTATATATATATATATTAAACCCTAAATGAGTATTATACAAAATAAATATTTATTTAATATTTTAATAAAATAAATAAAAGTATTTTTTTGTGTGAAATATTTTCAGAAAGTAAAAATAAAAATAAAATGTATCTACATTATTTTCTATTTATTTTAATAATAGTGTATATATATATTTGTATATAAATAAAAGAAATAAACAAACAAATATGCCATAAATACAAAAAATGATGGAAAAAATATTTTAAAAATTTTAATGGCATGAGAAAAAATAAACAAAGTCAACCCAAAAAGAAAAAGTCAAAAATGTTGAAAAATAAACAAATGGGCTCAAGGGGTGTAAACCAAAAAAATGGGGTGTGAAAAGGAAACAAATCCAGGCCCAGCCCAGATCACTTCTTCTTCAACCTCTGTACATCTTTCTTCTCACAGAACACGCGTTTTCTAACTCTGGATTCCTGGACTTTCAAGCAAAACTCATAACATGAAAAGTGTAGAGCATTAAGAGACGGTTTCAACCATATAAAGAACATGACCTATCTCTCCAAGATGAGAGAGAATTTCTCTCCCCCTCTTTTCTGACCTAGTTTTTCTACCATTTTCAGAGCTAAAATTCTCTTCACTCAGACAAAAGAAATGAAAAGTAAAGCTATGTACATGTTCAGGGCCATGAGTAGGACTTTGTTTCTTCACAAACTTAAGACTAAAGATGCCTAATAAGAGAGATACGAATTCAAACTTTTACCTGTGCAGTTGAACTTCTATGTGGAGAATGAGAGACTTTCAGTGCAATGTAATGATTGGAAAAGCTTCCTTGAAGTCCAGGGATGCTTTTTCAATGCTCACTTTGTCTTGAAACTTCTTGTATCAAGCTATAGAACTTCACCTGCAAGCTAAAGATGTGAAAATGGTGGAAGTGGTTAGAGCAACTACAGATCGTGCCTTAGCTTCTGGATAGCTTGCATATGTTGTAAGGAAGGTAGAGGAACAGGTTTGGACAGAAATGCTTGAAGGGATTGAGAGATTGCACTCAAACTGCAGGGGCACCCCTGTTTGTGCAGTTTGAGGATGATTCTGAGATGGAGGGTGTTTGAAAGGGAAATGGCTCGTGCAAAAGCTTCAATGTGGTCTATGGAATGTGTTTGATATCTTTTGTGCTGTGTTCTTTTGCTGAGATGAGAGTTGTGATAAGTTATGGATGTTACTTCTATGTGAAGCAAGCAAATGTCAACTTGGTTTCTAGGCCAGTACAATGCCTCAATCTATGCTGCACCTTTGAGTCTTGATCAGTGGGATATGCCTATGCTTTTTTGCTTCAAAGATCTGCATTGTACCTCATAGATTTGCAAAGTTGCCATAAAGTACCACTTTACAAGAATGGATAACATGCTTTTTCTAGTTTAGGCTTGATTTTGTGTGTATTATCCAAATGAGCAAAATAATGTTAGAACACAAAGGATATGCATTGAATTATTGAGTGAGAATGGGATTAGAGGCCTGCAATGTAGCTTAAGCATGCTGAATTCAAATTTGCCAAGTTTATGAACATGCTTTGATGAAGAACAAAAGTGAATTTTTGCCAACTTGTGAAATTCGAATCTCTCAAGTTATGAGGTTGTTTGATGAGTTCTTGGACATTTTGGAAAGCTTGTAATGTGTACTACAATCCATCTTTGAAATGCAATTTGAAATTCCAAGTGGAAGGGTATGAAAAGTGGCCTTGAAGTAGGGTAGAAAACCTTGTCAAAATAGGTCAAATTTCACTAAGTTAAAAGATGGTTTAGTGCCCTTATTCAAAAAATCATAACTTGAGATACAAGCTTCAAATGAGAAAACTTTGTGAATCAAAGTTGTAGATTTTGCAACAAGCTACAACTTTCATGTTTTGACTTTTGTTTGAATCCAAATGGATCATGGTGAAAAGATGGGGCAAAGTTGGGAAAAAATTAGGGTTTTCCATAACTTAGAAAAATTCTAAGTTATGAAAAATTCCATTTTCAAACCCTAATTTGCATTTTGACATTTCTTGGTGAACAAGTTTCATAATTTGGCATGTTTTGATGAAAAATGAATCTTGACTCTTGATTTTGACCAAAAAGTCAAAGTTTGACTTTTCAGTATACAGTCAAAATTGATCAATTGACTGAGAAATTCAACTGTCAATCTTGTGTACTTGGGATCTTTTGAGCTTGATGAACATGTCAAGATAATTCCATTGAGTCCTTGAGGCCATATGTGAGCTTGGTTTGCCATTGGCTAGGTCAAACAGTCAAAAATTGCCCTTGTGCAGTCAAAACCCTAAAAATGACCATTTTGCCCTTTTGATGATCTGATCAAATTTCTTGTGGAATTGTGATCAAACTTGATCAAATGGTTCATATGAGTTCATAATGTTGATGTGGATCAAATTTCATGAGGTTTGACTGTAAATTGGCCACAGTTGACTTTTTCCCCAATACAGCTGATTTCTAGGTCAACTGTCCAATTGACTGGGTAAAACTTGGAATCAAGACTTGAAACTTGGTATAGGTAAACTTGGGAGTCCAACATGAAGCATGAAAGTCATCTTAGGCATTTTAGGTCAAAACACCTTTAGGCAAACACAAACCCTAATTTGAGTCCACAGTGCAAGGAGAAGTCTTGAGCAGAGGAAACCCTAATTGGATCTTGATCTTCAAAGGTCTTGTGATGAGAAAATGTTGAGGAAATGGGAGGGCAAATTTTGGGGTACAACAGTTACCAACTTCAAAATCATGGCATTCTCAACTCAAGGGGTCTTACGACATTATTCTTGATGCTTTAGAAAGATGAGGTTACAAGCTTTGTAATGGGAAAAGAATGGGATCAAATGGATGCTTGAGCTGAAAGTTGCATTGAGTCAAAGTTGAAGAAAAAAGGGTTGACTTTCCATACTTAGAAATATTTCAAATTTTTCTTCAAAAGTGACCTATAATATTTTGCATCCAAACATGGCCTTCCTCTTGGAATTTGCTCTTGACTAAAACAGACGGCATAAAATAGACCTCTTGAATGACATTTTAGGACTTGAACCATTCAAAATCTTCAAAAATTGAGTGAGTTATGGATTGTTGAAGTTGGCAAAAAATCATGAAATGACCTATAATATTTTTTATCCTTAAGGAAACTTACATCCATTTTCTCACTTTGCACATAAAATAAGGCATAAGGTCCACATCCTCAAGATCATTATGGAAAAAGAATGGGCTCAAGGTGATAAAAATTGAATAAGTTATGATCATTTGAAGTCACACATGGAAAATTGGGGATTCATCTAGAGGACTTGTAATATTTCTTCTTCATCAAGTTTCTTCCACATGATAACTCCTTGGAACTTTTGAAGTGATTTGTTGATAACCCTTTAAAGAGAAGTATGTCTTTAGAATCACTCAAAAATACCAAAATATGAGCAAGATATACTCCTTTGAAGTTCAAAACCCTAGCTCTTAGATCAAGAAACATGCCTTGAGGAACTTCGACAATTTTGAACAAACTTCTTGTACCAACACAAATGCTTTGTAAATATAAGTTGTTGAGGATGAAATGAGAACTCATAGTAACCACAACCACTTCCATATCTTGAGAATTAAGAGAAATATACATTTGGGACCAATGGGAACAAAGCCTTGTCCAAGCATGACAACTTCTCCAATCGATCTCTTGTGCTTTTGAACCAAATTTGATAACCTTGAAATGTGGTGAACCAAAATAACCTTTACATGCCATTTCTTCCAAAACAAATCCATGGTGAGGTTTGAACTTCTCAAGCTTTATTGACTAGGGCATGGAAATAAACTCATGAACCCATAACTTGTTAAATCTCATTGCCTTTACCTATATTAGTAACAACCAAGACAAACCAACATTGAATTTTATTAATTAAGAGGAGAAATCAAGACAAAAGTATCCATGATCACAAAAGAACACAAGTCAAGGTGCTTGGTGATTCCTCAAAGAGAAAAGCTAAATATAGGGAGGGGAACCAAGACTCCTAAATATAGGGAGGGGAACCAAGACTCCTAAATATAGTGAAGGGATCTTAGGGGCAAAAATTGGGGTACAACAGAGAGGCTTTGACCTCTCTCTAAGTTTCCGTCCCATAACCATCGACTGAAAATCGTCTCTGTCGGTGGTGTTCATTCTAAACCTAGAAAAACCATTGTGGACCACCGTCCACATTCAAACCTTCATCTCAACACCAACCCAGAAACCTAGGAATACAAGAACATTCATTCCAACCTTCAACCAAAACCCAAAAACGCAACTCAAACCCAAAAAATCCTTCATATATTCAACTAAAACCTACCCAAATCTTCATGATCTTCAACAAAATCCCACGAACCCTAACCTAAACCTAGAAATCTTCATCTAAACACTAACCCTACTTCCAAAACCTAACTGAATCATTCAAACCTAAATTGTTCGTCCCTAACCCTAACCTAAATCACAAAACCCTAACATGTTTTACCCTAACCCTAACCCTAAATTAAAATCAAAACCCAAAAACCCCAATTTCAACAGAAATCAAAGAAGAACAACACCAATCAACATCAACCAAATATAAACCCTAATCTAAGTGATTAGGTTTATCGTCCACACGGTGACTCTTTTCGTGTAACTTCCTCTTATGGTATTTTCTTCTTCTCCTTCTAATATCCCTCTTATTTCTCTTCGCATGTACTTTGAAAGGTGAGAGGTTTAGCTCAAAGAACTTGGGGTTTCAGTCATGAAACCCAAGTCTTCTACTGAGAAGAGCTTTGGTGAATGGTGTAGGGTTTCGGAAACAGTAATCCAGAATCTACAAGGGTTGTGGTGTTCGTCTTTAATACAATAGCATATGGCTCCTTTTATAGTCTTAGGATTTTAGCATTTACAAGTTTAGATTAGGAAATTAGTCAGTGATTTATGTTACTCTTGTATGATTTGTATGATTGATTCAATCAGAATCAATTTAGGATTATATGTTATTAGAAGTTAGAATTAGGGTTTGTATTGTGTATGTATCTGGACATTTGTATGTATCGATTCGTTGTAAATCAAATAAGAAAATTTTAAACCAAATATTCATTTCAAATTTGATTTGGAAATAGGTGGATAATTGGGCTTTCTGATATCTTGGGGAAGAAGAAGGTTGGGCGTAACAAAGGGTATAGAAACCCTAGTTGACTTGGTCAACAAACTTGACTAATGATAAAATATAAAAAAATAAAAAATAATAATAATGTAAAAAAAATAAATTATATAATCTGAGGGAGTTGACTCCAGGTCAACCCTCCCTTAACACTTATGTTTTATCAAAATAATAATAATATAACAACAACAGTACTATTAGTAATAATAAATCTGAATAATTATAATATTAACCATGACAATGATTAATAATAATAATCAGTATAAATAATCACTAATACTAATAAAAATAATTAGAGTTATACACAATGATAGTTGACTCGAATAACTTTCAGAAAAAATTGACATAAATCCCAAAATATACTATTGACTAGGGCCCCAAAATGTATGAGTTAGTAAGGCCCAAAATCATACACCCTTTTATTAGCCAATACACCCCTCCCATTTAGAGGGTTCACACCAATTTCCTAAGCCCAATAAATTACACCCCGTATTACCAGTTCAAGATATATACAACCCCATCTAGAATATAAGACTTATTTAAATGTGCACCACGTTGAAGATGTGAAAAACACAAGAAGGGGGGGGGGGGGGGGGGGGGGGGGGGGGTGAATTGAAAAACTTAGATCAAAACAGCTTAATGACACAATATTTTTATCCTGGTTCGTTTGATCTCAAACTACTCCAGTCCACCCGTCAAAGTGATTTCGCCTCTCTCCAACGAGGTCTTAATCCACTAATCTCAAAAGATTACAACAACTACTTTAACAACTGTTAAAGTCTTCTTGAGTATAACCAAAAACCGGTTAATCTCAATGAAATCTTTTACAAATAATTGAACAAGAATGTGTTGTTGTTTTCTAACAACACATTTTATCACAACTGTGATAATTACGCAGATTAAGCTTAGATTAGAATAAATTTGCTAGAGCTTGAATATGCGTGGTTTGGAATTCTCTGCAAATTAACAAGTAGACTTGTTTATATAGGCAAGCAAGAGAAGTTGTCCATAAACCAAGTTTATTGTTAATAACACACTTTCCTTTTGTAGAAGATCTTGTCTGAAGAAAGCCGTTGGCATTTAATTCTGTCTTGAATAATTAATAACGCTTCAGAGTCTTCTTAGCTTTAACCGCTGATAATGCTTCAGAGTGTGGATGACTTGGTTGAAATGTCTTTGTTCAGAATCAGAGTTTACTTGTTTAGGTGCAGATTCTGGTCATCAAACTTCAGCGTAAAAACTGTTTTGCTTCAGCGTGTAATTCTTCAACTTATCTTCTGATGCTGATCCCATCAGAACTTCTGCATACATAAAACATATTTTTAAGGAGCATATTTGTTCTTTGTATATATTCTTTGTATTTATTTATTATTTGTATTTTGTTATCATCAAAACTCTAATCAAGGGTTGTAGAATCAAACTATGTTCTAACAATCTCCCCCTTTTTTATGATAACAAAATCCAGATTTTTCAATTAGAGAATAAAGAATAAAAAGTAGAATTAAGAAGAAAAAACTCCCCCTGAGTTGATTACTTCCCTTTAATTCCATGAGTCTTTGAGAATCCGAATTTTACTGTGTCTTTCATCAGAGTTTTGTACCTGTTCAAGCTTTTCAGAAGAAAGAAATTAAGTAGATCAGAATGTTTGAGACGTATGTCTCAGTAGACCGTTATTGAAAATATCTTATTCTTTCTCCCCCTTTTTGTCAATTATCAAAAAGAACATATAATCAGAGCTAAAAAGGATTTATATTAAAAATAAGAAGCAATGATAAGAAGTTTAGAACAGCAGCAATGTAGAATAAATATTACACATAAACAGATTTTAAAAGAGAAATCTAAGAGGGAGGAGGAAGGCGTGTGAACAAAGCTTCCAACAAGCCCTTGATATGGGTGTTGGTTTCCTATTGTTTGCATAACATGCTCTTGATTTCCTTGATTGTATCATCATGTTTATCCATCCTTTCCTGAATAACAATATCCGCTCTCTTCAGTTCTTCCAGAGTTTGCCTTTCATAGAAGGAAGTTGGAGAATCTTCAGTAACTGGATGCTTCTCAAAGCATTCTGCAACGTGATCTTTTTGAACCAATTCCTCTGCAGGAATCATCTCATCTGGAGCAGCAGTCAGAGTGAGACCTTCTGACTCTGGTTGAACTTTGTCTGATGGACGATGTTCTGACCAGGGAGCATTGTCCAGAGGGAGAATCTCTTCCTTGAGCAGTTGGCTCAGAACTTGGTCTTCAAATACCTTTAGCAGATTACTGAAATTCTGTTGAACTTGATCATAGCTCTGTTCTTGGAGCTTATGAGTTTCAGAGCATAGCCATTTTCTGAAACTTGTCCAAAGATAATCTGAAGCAGCAGGGTTAATCATCTCTAGACTAGCTTGCTTCAAGGAGATTATCCATTTTTGCATTTCTGTTTCAAACGTCAATAAACTAGTACCAACATCTAGTGAGGGTTCAAATGGTTTTGGTTTTGGAATGGTCGTTTTGTGAGTTATGGCAGCAAGACATTCAAAAACAGTTAGATCAATGACCAGTTTAATGTTGTCATCTAGATTTCTCTTTGGTGAGGGAGTGGGAGAGTCTGGTATAATTATTGGACTGGTTGGGGAATTTGGTGGAGTTGATTCTAAAGAAGAAGGAATTGGTGGGATGTCCCGGATGGTGAGGGGTATACGGATGGCCAGAGGTTCAGTGATACCTGGAATAGGAATTGTATATGAATCTAAAGTGGGTTCTTCAGATTGGTTGGATTGAACGTTATGAGGTTATGGTTCACAAGTTTCAGCTGGATGGTTCTCAGAAGTTTGAACTTCTGGTTGTGGTTGTTCAGGTTGTGGAGATGGTGGATGAATGTCTGGTTGAGGAGATGGAGGTAGTGGTATTTCTGGTTGTGGAGAGAGGGGAATATATGGTTGTGGAGCTTCTGAAGTGGCTTCGGAGTTTGAATTTTCTGGTGTGGGAGCAGAAATATTTTGGTCAAAAGATTCAATATCTGACAGAACTTTTGCAAGTTTTGGTTGAGTTGATTCAGTATTTGGATTGATAGGTAGGGAGTGAGTTTCTCTAAGACTTAGAGTTTCTGAGGGGTCAAACCCTATGTCAAAATCATCAAAAGTTTGAGGGGTAGGAATTTCTGATTGGGTAGGTATTGGTTCAGATGTTGATATAGTAATTGATTCTAAAACAGTTACAGAAGAAGGATTACCTTTCTTTTTAGTAGCTTTTGGAGTCCACTGGGATGATCCTTCTCCTGCTACCTTTCTTTTCTTGTTCTTCTTCAGCATAACTTCTGGTGCCGCCTGTTGCAAGTCCTGAATATTTAAATCTAGTGCAGTGCCATCTTCCTTGCACGCATCCAAATATCTGACGATTATCTCAGGCTTGGAATCAATTTCTGAGAACATAGGAAAATCATCCAGAGGAATTATTCTGGAGGTGATGGTTGCGAAAGAAGTAACACTGAGTTCCTTCTTGATGTTCTCAATAATCTTCATCTTTTCAGATTCTTTGCATTCAAAGGCTTCCCAGCAGTTGCCTCTAGAGAGCTGATTTCTTGTGCTTCAGTCAGATGCTCTATCAACCTATTCTCTGTCAGAATATCTGATATGAGTCTTCCAAGGGGTATCCAGTCCCTTTTGGTACGCTCATCTTCTCTAGTCTCCTTAACACTGGTCCTCAGATGATTGAATAACAAATGATCCAGATTTACCTTAGTCTTCTTGGAGATAAAGTAAATCAGAAATTGCTAATCAATGTTTATGTAGTCAGGAGAGCTGGTTGGCTTCCTGTGGTTTATGCATCCCAGAATTATCTTAGCCCATATTATGTGATGATTCTTCAGATCCCTTATCTTGTTGGAGGGAAGACCCAGAGTGAAAATTTCTCTTACAATTGAAGCAACATCAACACATCTCTCAGCCATGTCTATACACCTTACACCCCCACCATTGTAACCTATCAGTCTTGAATTAGGTCTTCAGTAATTACTATCTTCTTCCCCATTACATACGATGTGACTTGATGTTTGGAGGATGAAGCATGAATCCAGAATTCTTTCACAAGAATTGGAAACGTTGGACCTAGAAGACGGTTAAAATACCTGTTCCATCCTTGAGCCTTTACTTCTTCAGAAAGATTGAATCCATTTTCTTGAAGACTTTCAAAATCCACAATCAGCTCTGAAAGCGCTTCTAGGTTGTCAATGGGCGTGAGAAGAGTTTTGAACGGTTCTTCATATTGTTCCATAGATTCAGTTATCTGAGTACTGGTATTTGGGACGCTTGAGGAAGCCATGTTCACACAAGAAATTTGAGAAGAAAATGAAGGGGTTTTGAAAGTACAAACAGAAAACAATTAGAATGTAGTAAAAGTGAAAAAGTGTAAAGAATGAAACTTGTGTTTAAATAGATTTTTGAAAACATAAACTGCAAGAGAGAGAAATAATTAGTAATGATTATAAGCAATAATGACAACTGATTTTAGGGGATTCAGAAAGATATTGGAACGGTTACCCATGACATGTGTCTCAATGCACCCAATCAGCGCTTTTGACCTTTCAGAAAAGTGAACGCGTGTTCAGCCTCAGAAGGTAGCTGATGAATGGATAACGTATGTTTGCTTACGTGAATAACACACTTCTATCCTTGAAATGAAACGCTCAGACATTCATGGATAGACTCTGATACAATCTGTACTTCTAAAATTCTAAAGACAGGTTGATCAATAGTTCACAGAAAAGAAAACTAAACTTCTGAAGGTTAAGATATGTAAGTAAAACAGTTTATTCTGGGCAAAGCTTCATGCTGAGATGTTTTAGAATGAAGTTAAACCTATCTTCAGAAAGAGGTTTTGTAAAGACATCAGCCCATTGATGGTCTGTGTCAATGAATTTTAAATTGAGAATCCCTTTCTGAGTATAGTCCCTAATAAAATGATGTTTTATTTCTATATGCTTAGCCCTAGAATGCAAAATAGGATTTTTACTGAGACAAATAGCAGAAGTATTGTCACAGAGGATAGGGATGTTACTCTCAAACATATTGAAGTCCTCAAGTTGACTTTTCATCCAGAGCATTTGCATACTGCATCTAGCTGCTGCTACATATTCAGCTTCTACTGTTGATAGAGCTATTGTGGATTGTCTTTTGCTGGACCATGAGATTAGATTTTCTCCCAGAAATTGGCAACTTCCAGAAGTGCTTTTACGTTCTACTCTATCTCCAGAAAAATCAGCATTACAGTATCCTATTAAGCTGTAATCATTTGATTTTCTATAAAACAAACCCAAATTAGCAGTACCTTTTAGATATTTGAAAATTCACTTAACTGCTGTTAAGTGAGATTCTCTAGGATCTGATTGGAATCTAGCAAAAATGCAAACACTGAATAGAATGTCAGGCCTTGAAGCCATCAGATACAGAAGAGAACCAATCATACCTCTGTAGACCTTATGTTCTACCTTTTTACTTACCTCTTCTTTTTCCAGAATGCACGTGGGATGCATTGGAATCCTTGATGTCTTACATTCTGATAGATCAAATTTCTTCAGAAGTTCTCTGACATATTTGCTCTGATGAATGTAAGTTCCTTCTGGAGTTTGATTAATCTGAATGACCAGAAAGAATTTTAGTTCCCCCATTAGGCTTATCTCAAACTCTTCCTGCATACATTTAGCAAACTCTCTTCCCAGAGAGGGTTTAGTGGATCCAAATATGATGTCATCAACATAAATTTGACATACTAAAATGTTATTCTTAACTGTCTTACAGAACAAGGTTGTGTCCACTTTCCCTCTGGTGAATTCCTTTTCCAACAGGAAGTTACTTAGTCTTTCATACCAAGCTCTGGGAGCTTGTTTCAGACCATAGAGTGACTTCTTTAGTTTGAAAACATATTCTGGATTTTTGGAACTTTCAAAACCAGGGGGTTGGTGCACATATACCTATTATTCTATATAGCCATTTAAGAATGCACTCTGGACATCCATCTGATACAGAGTGATGCCTTTATTAACAACAAATGATATTAAAAGTCTGATAGATTCTAACCTGGCGACTGGAGCAAAGGTTTCTGTATAGTCTATCCCCTTTTGCTGACTATAACCTTGTGCTACCAGTCGTGCTTTGTTTCTAATGACTTCACCTTGTTCGTTTAGTTTGTTTCTGAACACCCATTTTGTACCAATGACGTTGAATCCTTTTGGTTTGGGAACCAGATCCCATACGTCATTTCTGGTGAATTGATTTAGCTCCTCTTGCATTGCCAGAATCCAGTCATTGTCCAGAAGTGCTTCATCAATTGTTGTTGGTTCAATCAGAGAAACCAGTCCCATGAGAGACTCTTCAGAATTTCTGAAAGTAGATCTTGTTCTGATTGGATCTTCCTTCCTTCCTAAAACTGTTTCTTCTGGGTGATCAATGCTGCTTCTGGATGGTCTTTTCTGGAGTTGATCAACAGAAGGTGTTGGATTGCTTGCAGTGACTCTTTCTGATGTTGAGGGAGTGTCTCTGTTGAGAGCCTCTGATGAGTTGTCTTCAGTACCTGTGAGTTCAACTTCCATACCTGCAAGGAACTCATTATGCTTTGACTTTTGAGAGTCAAGCTTATCATCAAACCGAACACTGATTGACTCTTCAACAATCTGTGTTTTTGTATTGTATACTCTATACCCTCTTGAGCGTTCAGAGTATCCTAACATAATACACTTTTGTGCTTTAGAGTCAAACTTGTTCAGATGATTTTTTGTATTCAAAATAAAATATGTACATCCAAATGGATGGAAATAAGAAATGTTGGGCTTTCTGTTCTTCCATAATTCATATGGAGTCTTTTCTAGAATAGGTCTTATGGAGATTCTATTCTGAATGTAACACGCTGTGTTTATTGCCTCTTCCCATAAGATCTTAGCAACGTTAGTCTCGTTGATCATGGTTCTGGCCATTTCTTGCAATGTTCTGTTTTTTCGTTCTACAACTCCATTTTGCTGGGGAGTTCTAGAACAAGAGAAATCATGTAGAATGCCTTTTTCATTAAAGAATAATTCAAAATCTTTATTTTCAAATTCTCCACCATGATCACTTCTGACTTTGACGATTCTAAGATCCTTTTCATTCTGAACTTGGTTGCAGAAGGTAACAAACATAGAGTGTGACTTGTCCTTGTGCCTTAAGAACTTTACCCATGTCCATCTGCTATAGTCATATACGATTACTAACCCATACTTCTTGCCACTGACTGAAGCAGTTTTTACTGGTCCAAATAAGTCAATGTGCAGAAGTTCTAATGGCTTAGAGGTGGAAACAACATTTTTGGATTTGAAAGCAGGTTTTGCAAACTTGCCTTTCTGACATGCTTCAGACATAGCATCTGAATTGAACTTCAAGTTCAGAAGTCCTCTGACCAAATTGAGTTTGTTAATCTGAGATATTCTTCTTATACTAACATGTCCTAATCTTCTGTACCAGATCCATTGCTCGTTGTTAACAGACAGAAGACATTTTACATTCTGACTTTTCAGTTCAGAAAGTTTGATTTTATAAATTTTATTTTTCCTCTTTCCATTAAATAGGATAGTCCCATCTTTCTGACTAACAACATTGCATGAATTTTGATTGAATATTATATCATAACCGTTATCACTTAATTGACTTATGGATAACAGGTTATGCATTAATCCATCAACTAATAAAACATTACTTATAGAGGGAAGATTTCCATTACCTACTGTTCCAGAGCCAATGATCTTTCCTCTCTGATTTCCTCCAAAGCCCACGTGGCCTCCAGGCTTAAGTTCTAGGCTTTGGAACATATGCCTTCTTCCCGTCATGTGTCGTGAGCAGCCAGAGTCCAGGTACCATGATTGGTGTCTTTGCTTTGCTGCTAAAGATATCTGCCACATGTATTATTTTATCCTTAGGTACCCATATTTTATTGGGTCCTGATTTGTTAGTTTTACCAAAACTCTGGTTGAATTTTGGTTTGACAGAGTAATCACTACTTGTGTATTTTATGTCGTGTGTGTGCCCATATATAAAGTGTGAATCAAGTGGAGTGCGTTTTATAACTAAGTCCATGACATTTTTTGGTGTAGGTACCTTACCTTGATATCCTATCCCTTTTCTGCCATTTTTGCTAACTCCATAGATCATTGAAGCCATCTTGCTTCTGTCTATGTTTTTAGCAAGAAACTTCTGAAAGCTGTGATCATACTCTTTGATGATCTCATCAGCATTGCTGGGAGTTTCAGGGATTGTTTCCTTCTGAGAGTTTTGCAACTGGTTTTCTAATTTTGAAATTTTTTCTTTTAACTCAGAACTCTCTAATCTGAGACTCTCAGTCTTATTAGAGTCAGAAGCAAGATTCCTTTTCAGGTTTTTGAATTTGACTTTGATCTGCTGATACCTTTCCAGAATTTCATTAAGGATTTCAGCTAGTTCAGCCTTAGTAAAGTTTATAGAAAGTCATGGAATACCTCTTCTGTATCTGAGTCAGAGTCTGAACCAAAAGCTTCACTGTCTTCAGATACGTTTTCCATGAGAGCTATGTTTGCTCTTTCATCATCTGATTCTGAGTCAGCTTCAGATGTGTCAGAATCATCCCATGTAGCCATGAGACTTTTCTTATTTTCCTTGATAAACTTCTTTTTGGGCTTCTCCTTCTGAAGCTTTGGGCAGTCACTTTTGTAGTGCCCTTGCTCGTTACATTCATAGCAGATGATGTCTTTGTTGTTTGGCTTTATGTATCCTGAAGAACCTTCAGATCTTCTGTGTCCAGAGGAGGATTCTGACCTTTTGTATCTGGAGGAAGATTCATTCTGATTTTCTGATCTTCTGGGATTCCTGAACTTCCTTTGCCTCTGTTCCACAATTGGTTCACCCTTTTGGAGAGGAGAGACAGTTCATCTTCTTCTTATGAGGATCCATCATAGGTTTCTTCCACAGCCTGCAAAACTTTGGAGTCATATTTTTTGTTAGATTTTAAAGCTAATGGCTTACCTTGCTTTTGAGGTTCATCTGCTTCTAGCTCTATCTCGTGACTTCTGAGGGAGCTGACAAGTTCCTCCAGAGAGATTTTGTTGAGATCCTTGGCTAGCTTAAGCGTTGTGACCATTGGCATCCACTGTTTTGGCAAGCTTCTGATGATCTTCTTAACGTGATCAACTGTGGAATACCCTTTGTCAAGAACTTTTAGACCAGCAATAAGAATTTGGAATCTTGAAAACATAGTTTCTATTGATTCACTATCTTCCATCTTGAATGCCTCATATTTTTGAATGAGCTCAAGGGATTTGGTTTCCTTGACTTGAATGTTGCCTTCATGCGTCATTATCAGAGAATCAAACATATTCTTGGCAGTTTCTCTGTTTGATATTTTCTCATATTCTGAGTATGAGATGGCACTAAGAAGAATTGTTCTGGCCTTGTGATGATTTCTGAACTCACACTTTTGCTGATCAGACATCATTTTCCTGTCAATCTTCTGACCACGTCCATCCACTGGGTGCGTGTATCCATCAGTCACCATGTCCCACAGATCAGCATCATGGGCTAGAAAGAAACTCTCAATTCTGTCTTTCCAGTAGTCAAAGTTCTCTCCATCAAAGACTGGAGGTTTTCTACTGAATATGTCCCTTTCTTCATTGTTGTCATTGCTGATGTTTTGACTTGGTCCTGCCATTGTGTTTTTCTGACGCTGGATCTTGTACTGACACGGTTAAGTGTTTAAGCGCAGAACCAGGCACTCTGATACCAATTGAAGATCTGAAAAACACAAGAAGGGGGGGGGGGTTGAATTGAAAAACTTAGATCAAAACAACTTAATGACACAGTATTTTTATCCTGGTTCGTTTGATC
This sequence comes from Vicia faba, assembly GCA_948472305.1. Taxonomy (NCBI): domain Eukaryota; kingdom Viridiplantae; phylum Streptophyta; class Magnoliopsida; order Fabales; family Fabaceae; genus Vicia; species Vicia faba. Next base: position 752,162,489 of record OX451739.1, read on the forward strand.
TCAAACTACTCCAGTCCACCCGTCAAGGTGATTTCTCCTCTCTCCAACGAGGTCTTAATCCACTAATCTCAAAAGATTACAACAACTACTTTAACAACTGTTAAAGTCTTCTTGAGTACAACCACAAACCGATTAATCTCAAGGAAATATTTTACAAATAATTGAACAAGAATGCGTTGTTGTTTTCTAACAAAACAGTTTATCACAACTGTGATAATTACACAGATTAAGCTTAGATTAGAATAAATTTGCTAGAGCTTGAATATGCGTGGTTTGGAATTCTCTGCAAATTGATGTGTGCGTACGTACGTGCTTCTTTCACAAGCAGACTTGTTTATATAGGCAAGCAAGAGACGTTGTCCATAAACCAAGTTTAATGTTAATAACACACTTTCCTTTTGTAGAAGATCTTGTTTGAAGAAAGTCGTTGGCATTTAATTTTGTCTTGAATAATTAATAATGCTTCAGAGTCTTCTTAGCTTTAACCGCTGATAATGCTTCAGAGTGTTGATCACTTGGGTGAAATGTCTTTGTTGAGAATCAGAGTTTACTTGTTTAGGCGCAGATTCTGGTCATCAAACTTCAGCGTAAAAACTATTTTGCTTCAGCGTGTAATTCTTCAGCTTATCTTCTGATGCTGATCCCATCAGAACTTCTGCATACATAGAACATATTTTTAAGGAGAATATTTGTTCTTTGTATATATTCTTTGTATTTATTTATTCTTTGTATTTTTTTATCATCAAAACTCTAATCAAGGGTTGTAGAATCAAACTATGTTCTAACACACGTGACCTGATTAAAAACAAATAGCCCAATTAAATTCTAGTGAAATAATTAAACTGTTAATGCCTAAGACAGGCAAATTTGGGGTATGACACTCGAGTCAAGACTAATATACACACTATCTGATTCTACCATTAAACTTCATTAGAACTCTAGCACTCCTTACCACAATATTAATTACTATAGAAGACTCAAATGCATATTATTTTACTTGAATGCAACAAGGGCGGACATAACTTTCTGCACACAATAATTAAGTTAGTTTTTGTCAGCTCTTACAACCACTCACTTCAATGCTGCTTGTAGAGTTCTAAGGTATCTCAAATATTGTCCAACTCAAGGCATTCTCTTCCCTCTAGATTTAGCTTTAAAATTGCATGGTTACTCAGATGTTTACTGGACAGGCTGCATAGATATTCACAAATCTATTTCAGGCTAGTGCTTCTTCCTTGGCAGATTTCTCATTTCATGGAGAACAAAGAAATAATTGATTGCCCCGCGTTCCTCATCTAAAGAAGAGTACATAGCCCTTGCAGCTGCCACTTGTGAACTTCAATGGATCTTATATCTTATGAAGGATCTTCACATCACATGTACCAAAACGCCTGTACGTTATTATAACAACCAAAATGCCCTGCATATTGCCTCCAATTCGGTCTTCCATAAAAGAACAAAACACTTAGAAATTGATTGTCACATTGTAATGGAAAAGAAAAGCAAAGGTATTTTTAAGCTGCTCCCAGTCAAATCCAAATATCAGATGGATGAGTTATTCACAAAGGCACTTTATCCTCAACCATTTCATTATTTTCTAGTCAATTTGAAGATGATAAATTTTACCAACCTTCAACTTGTGTGTGTGTGTGTGGGGGGGGGGGATATTGAAGCATGAAATTAATGAACATGAGGAGCATGATAACAACATACTTACATATCACCAACTAACTAGAAGTTCAATTAGAAAGTTGTTAGTTAGATATTATAGTTAGTTACTTAAACCCTAATGTACACTATGGTGTGGTAAGATCTAATTACTTATGGTTCAAGTCACCTTGTTAAATATATACATAGCTTGTATCTCTTCTTTTTCAATGAGAGTTTCACTTTCACCATGTTCATCTTGATTATATTAATATATATTTATAGTATATATAACTACACACCAGTATAATAATGCATACCCCCTTTGAAGATAAAGACAATGTGAAGTGATTAATCATTGTCTTGACTGAGCTGAGTTATGGGATAACATAATATTTCACCCCTCAACCAAATGGCTAATTTTAAACCCTTGTTTAGTCGTAGCCATCCAATCATACTAGATTATAAGGGGAATTAAAAAACGCTCTCCTCCTTGGATACAACTCTGCAACAAAGAAAGATATTTTAAGGTTACTAAGAGAGAACTATAAACAAAGTATATAGAGAATGAAAGTTCAAGCTAATAAGAAGTCAACGATTTTGGTGATCATTTTCTTCTTTGTTTGTAGTCATACCGCCAACAAAAATTTCATAGAAGAGTGTCTCAAAATCATCTAAACATTCTTTGACAATTTTATTGTCATTAAAGATATTTGTAAATTGGCATATGAGCTAAATCTCCCACATTTTTCCAATATACACCCTACAATAGATATTTACTTATTGAGAACATATAATGGTGAAAATAATGGTGCTGATTTTTGTCCCTTACTTTTGGATCTTAAAGGTGTTTTTAAGAAATAGAAGAAAAATATCAAGAATCAAACAAAGGGGAAGATAATCATGAACTCCAAAGACTACTTTAGTGTTTGGTGATATTTCTAAGAAATAAAGGGAATAATAAATGAGATAAAAACATTGGAAAATGGAACAACATAAATTTAAAGGAAAGTAAATAACTAAAAGTTAGGAGGAAAAGTTTAGAGAGACTGCACTAGGATTTATAGAAGTTTAGAGAGAGAGGGAGATATATATATATATATATATATATATATATATATATATATATATATATATATATATATATATATATATATATATATATATATATATATATATATATATATATATATATATATATATATATATATATATATATATATATATATATATATATATAGAGAGAGAGAGAGAGAGAGAGAGAGAGAGAGAGAGAGAGAGAGAGAGAGAGATTGAGAGAGAGATAGAAAGAGATAGATAGAGAGATATAAAAGTTAAAATAAAAAAGGATAATTGAAATCAAAATCCTGGTGTGTGAAAAGTGATGAGACACCCTCATTATATAGGTTAAATATAACTCAAAAAGGAAAGTGATTCGTGAACTTTTTAATGCTTCATATTCAATTATGTCATAGTGATAATCTATTATGTAGTGTAAATGTAAAACTTAAATTACCCCGTTACTAATCATTGTAAACCCTAAGAATTAATTATGAGGCATTGGAAATGACATAATTGACTAGACCTAATTGATAATGGATTACCCCTTGTAATCTTCACTCATAAGAGATAATTTGGGCTAGTAATCAACTATATACTCGCGGTAAACATTCTCGGGTAATTTTATCAAAATGAGAGGGTTCTTAAAAACATGTTTCGAGTGTTTGAGAGATGCCTTAGTAACTTATGAGCTACTTTAACACTTTTACAATACTCTGGTAACTCTGGCAATATGGTTAACACAAGTCCCTCTTGAGGAAACTCTAAGTCCCTCAGACAAAGGGTTTAAATGAAATTTATTTGTATCGCTCTTGGGGGAGAAAAGAATCCTCTGATTGGATTCCATTGTTCATAAATTTCCTTGATAGATAGCAAGGATCCTTTCGTGAAGGTTTAACATAGCATTTCCACGAGGGGCACCAAGGATCCTACCATGAAGGTCTAACATAGTATTGCCAGTAGGTGCAGAAAGGATCCTTCTATGAAGGTCCAACATAATATTTCCACGAGGGAAGACAAGGATCCTTCCATGAAGGTCCAACATAATATTGTCACGAGGAGTGGAAAGAACCCTTCAATGAAGGTCCAACATAAAAGCTATATATATATATATATATATATATATATATATATATATATATATATATATATATATATATATATATATATATATATATATATATATATATATATATATATATATATATATATATATATATATATATATATATATATATATATATATATATATACATAATTTATTTTTTTATTTTTAAAAAGAAGGGGAATCCCTGGTGGTGCAAAACCTTAAGGGTATGTTTGGTTGTCAAGAGAAGTTATAAAGAGAGAAATTGGTGAGAGAAAGTATGAGAAGAGAGAATGATGTGAGAAATAGAGTAGATTTGATGTATTGTTTGGTATAAAAGAAAGAGAAAGAAAATAGAGAAGAGAGAATATAAATATTTTTTTGAATGGACTAATATGTCCTTGTCTATAAATATAATATCAAATTAAAATATTTATAAGCTTAAAAAAAGTGTTGTTTAATTTAAGAATTAAAATAAACAATCACAATTTCTAATTTAAACACAACTATCAAAGAAGTGAATTTTTAATTTTAAAAACAAAAATAATCAGAATATTGATTACCATAAATTAAGTTATATTATTGTAACATATTTTGTTTAAATATCAATCTTGATCTTTTCATAAAAATAATAGTGTTTTTGAGTTTCGTTCTCCCCAAAATGAGTGGTGGTAGCCTTATTCACTCACTCACACCTGTACGTAACTATCCTTTGAAAAATCAATTGAAATTTGAGACAAATAATTTACCATGCCAATAAAACAATTAATAAAATGCAATGTTTCAAATTATTTGGAGTAAATCAAAGGACTGCAATTGAAGAGCATCCCATTTTAAATTTGTATGTAATTTTGAAGATGAGCAAGACATGGGCAAATAAGTAAAATTAAAAAGTGTTCACTTTACATGCTCTTTCTTCGCTCATCTGCGGAGAAATGGAAAAGACATGGGTCCCATGTTTTAGACTTCTCTCTTTCGTGTTTCTCTTTAAACCAAACAGAATAATTTTAATGTCTCTCTCTAATCTCTCTCTCTCTCTCTCTCTCTCTCTCTCTCTTCAACTTCTCTCTTCTTTATTTCACCTAAACCAAACATAATGTAAATGATTGCTCATAATTACACAGTCGTAACATTTACTGGAAAGTTACAAAATAATTTTAACTATAATAACATGAGAAATGGAGTGCTTTCCATGTCTAGGGTAGAAGCGGTCCTTCAAGCTCTTGTAACTTGTATGCTCCATGAGAGAGTTTTTGATGTATACAATATGACCCTTCCTAGTTAGGTTCTAGCTTTCCCTGCTGTACATGTATGATTACTTCCTTTAATACTAAGTCACCTTCATGCAACTCCCTTGGCTTTACCTTGGAGTTATATCTTCTGACATATTTCTGTTTGGCAGCAAACTCTTAGACGTGGGCAACTTCTTGCTACTCGTCGATCAGATCCGCCATACACTTCAAACCTATCTTGTTTGCTTCTTCATCAAATGGGCTCCCCCCCATGACGATATATCGATTTATATGGGAAGAATTGCGTCCACCCCATAATCCATGGAAATAGGGTTTCCTTGGCGGTGGAATGTGGCATGGTGTGGTACGACCATAATATCCCGTGTAGTAGCTCCACCCATAAACCTTTTGCATCGTCCAACTTCTTCTTAAGTCCTTTGAGGATTACCTTGTTTGCATATTGTGCTTATTCATTGGCTTAGGGGTGTACCGTGGATATAAACTTTGTCTGTACGGCCAAATACTTGCATAAGTCAGTAGCCCCAATATTCGCGATTTGGGTTCCATTATCAAAAACAATGGTGGCGGGGAGACTATACTAGTACATAATACTATACTAGTATAAGCGCTTGAACATTTCTATCATGATTTTTGCTATTGCCTATGCCTCTAGTAGTTTGCGAAAATAGTGCACTCATATTATCAAGAATTTTAGGTGACCTGGCGCTAGGGGAACGAGCCCAAGATATCCACGCCCCACTGGTAGAAGGGCTAAGGTGAGTCATCAAATGAAGGAACTCTACCGGGGTGTGGTAAAGATCAACATGTTGGTTGCATTGATTACACTTATTGAATAAGGCTATACTCTTTTTATTAATGTAGAAGAATAGTAACCCACTCTTAATAGCTTGTGGGTAAGAGCATTCCCATTGACGTGGAGGACGCAATCTCCCTTATAGACTTATGAGAACTACAATGACGTCACTATCATCTAGGAATCTCAACATGGGAGTAGCCTTCCCCATTTTGTAGAGCTTCTATGAGAGCAAGGTGTACTTGGCGGCTTTCCTTATAATACTCTTAGCTCCTCCCTTGTTAGGTGGGAGTTCACCAGACTACAAATGATGTAGTATGAGAGACATCTAGCTAGACTCCAGAATGAGTTCTATGGAGTATACTTCACCTACCTTGACACTAAGGGAGGACAAAGTCTCTTGTATGATTGTCTTATCGAACTCCGCGACCTTCGAGGTGGCCATCTTTGACAAGAGGTCTGCCGAGAGTTTTTTTTATGTGGGGGACATGCTTTACTTTGAAAGAAATGAAATGTGAGGATAAATTTCATACCTACTACAGATGCTTTATCAATACAGGCTCCTTGGCTTGATACTGTCCCCAGACCTGGTTGGTTACTAGCTGAGAGTCACTTTTGGATTTCAATATGGATGCTCCCATTTATAGGGTGATGATCATACCAGTGATAAGTGCTTTGTATTCCAATTAGTTGTTACTGTCGGTGAAGTCAAACTTCAACACCAACTCAATAACTATATCACCAAGTCCCTCGAGCACTATTCATACACTGCTTCCTTTTACATTAGAATCTCCATCCACGGATAACGCCCATTCCGACGGTGAGTCCTCTTCGACAGATGAACTGAGTTCGACTACAAAATTAGCTAGAGCTTGTGACTTGATGCTTCCCATTAAAATATATTGGATGTCGTATTATAAGATTTATATCGACCAGGATACTATTCTTTCTTCTAGTCTGAGTTTCTTCAACACTTGGAAGATAGGATAATTAGTCTTTACCAGGATGGCGTGCCCCTAGAAATAAGCTCGGAGCTTTCTTGCTGAAGTGATAACGGATAATGCGAGCTTCTCAATATTATGGTAGCTCATATTTGCACCCTTGAACACTTTACTTACGAAATACATAGGTTTATTCGCCTTATCTATTTCCTGGACAAGGACTAAGCTCATCATCCTCTCAGGGACCAAGGGGTAAAGGACCAAAGCTGAGTCTTCCTTCGGGCGAGTGAGGTTCAGGGGCGATGTGAGGAACTCCTTTTTCTTGGCGAAGGCTTCCTCATACTCGATTTTCCATTCAAAATTCTCTTTTTTTCTCAAGGCAATGAAGAAAAGGAAAGATTTATGGCCCGCATAAGATAGGAAGCGAGAAAGAGCGGTTATGCATCTAGTAAGTTATTTCACTTTCTTCACATTAGTTGGCCTCCTCATATCAATGATTGTCTAGAACTTGTCTGGATTGGCTTCAATCCCCCTCCTCGTCAGCATGAATCCCATGAATTTCCCTGCCAGTACTCTGAAATAGCATTCGGAACCGTTTAGGCCCATGTCATATTTTCTCACCGATTGCAGGATATCTTTCAGGTCGTTGGCATGGCTATGCCCATCGACTATCATGATAATCATGTTGTCAACATATACCACGAGGTTCCTCTTGAACTGATGGGTGAACACAACATCCATGATTCACTGGGTATGTGGCACCAACATTTTTTAGACTGAAAGGCGTGACATTGTAGTAATAGTTGACCTGATTTAACATGAAGGCGGTTTTGGGGGCATCCAATGGATCCATATTAATTTGGTTGTATCTTGAGTAGGCATCCATGATACTTACCACCCAGTAGCCCGAGCGTTTGTCAATTAGGTAGTTGATATCTAGAAATGGGTACAAGTACTTGGGACAGGTGGAATTCAGACCCATGAAGTCTACAGACATGTTCAATTTGTGGTTGACCATGCTGGCCAGCCAAGTAGGATACTTCATCTCAATGATGAACCCGATGCAGGATAATTTTTCACCTCTTCATTGATGGCATCCTGATTTTCTTCACCACCATCTGTTTCCTCTAAGCGACTAGTTTGGAAGATGGATGGATGGCAAGATGATGAATCATAACTTTGGTGTCTATGCTTGGCACGTGTGAGGGGGCCCAAGCGAATAAACTTACGTTCCTCTGAGTTGGTCTACTAGCTCCCGCTCTTCCCCTACAGACAATGAGGTGCATATCTTTATGACTTTATGGGTGTGAGGTCCAATTTGGACTTCCTTCGGATCTTCTATGGCATGAGTTGCTCGACCTCCGCACCTAATATGGGATCCTAACTCTCAAAGTCAGTATTTTAAACTTTAGAAGGATGAGCATCAATAAGTACAGGCTTTTCCTTGGCTGTCTTCAAGCTGCTCAGATAACACTCGTGCTCCGCTTGTTTATCACCTCGGATGGTTCCCACTTTGCTATCCAGGAGCGTATATTTTAAGGTTAAATATCAGGTGGATACGAGTGCTCCAAGGGCATTGATGGTCGAGCGTCCAAGGATAAAGTTGTAAGGTGACATGGTGTCCATGATGAGGTAGCTGACGTTGATGGTTTTGGCGTCTTCTCCTTTGTTGTAGGTAGTTTCCAGGGTTAGACAACCCATTATCCATATTCTCACCCCCGATAATCCTATTAGGGAGCCTGTGAACCCCTGTATGTCGTGCATATTTAGTTGTAACTTCCAGAAGGCATCCCATAATTGGACATCGACTGAGCTATCATGGTCTATCGGGGCGTGCTTGATATCCCAATTTCCATACTGGATAGTGATGACCAAGGGATCATTATTGTGAGGGTTGATTCCCAAAGCATATTATTTAGATAAGACGATGTTAACACTGTTGCTTATGTGGTTCCCTTAATAAAATAGGAGGATATAACATTCACATTGAGCACCTACCTCATGTATCTTCATCGAGCGTCCCTGAAGAGGCCCCTCCCGAAGATACCTCCAACGATGGTGCTTATTACATGGTGTAAGACCCTATCAATTATCTCTTGAGAGATATATGACGTGGTAGGGTTTGAGTGAAAGGTGTGGCCCAAGTTAGTTTCATCGTGCCCCATGATGGGCGCCATTGTACTATCAAAAAAAGTACAAGTATCTGCGTGTCCCCCTTGCAAGGTAAGGGAGACTCATAGGCCCTAGTAGTTATATTACATGAGTAGGATATAGGCTAGCTTACACCAACGAGTATCCCTGTATAATGGTTTTTGAGGTAATTTTAAGAGGCCAACTCACGTGAGGTGAGAATCCCTATAGGTGGCCAATGCTGCTAGGTTGGAGGCGAACTATTAGAGCGGTGTTGTTAGGATTACCCAGAGAAGAGTGCACTCTAACTAACAATGGGTCATGTTAATGTGTATGATTCGACTTGCACCCTGCTTCTTAATCTCCAATACTTTCAAGGTTATCTCTTCATCAAAAGATTTTAATGTCAGATTACCTGTCTCTATATCAAAATTGCATCGACTCGTCAACAAAAATGGTCAACCAAGAATGATAGGAGTCTCTTCATCTTCAAGGATATCCATGATATGGAAATCAATGGGAAAGAAAAATTTGTCAATTTCCACCAATACATCTTCTGTTATCCTGTATGACTTCTTGATGGTGTGTGTAATACGGTGGGAGAACTGACTTTTTGTTTTTGCGTTTGATCGCAAATGTTAGGGATAGCAAGAGTCGCCATCGACTTTTCTTTTATCCAATAAGGAAAGGCTGAAAAGAACAGGAAAGACCTTTAGAGATGTTTTCTTGAGTTCGGTGGGGTAGATTATAAAAAGGGAAGTTATTAGCACCCTTTTCATCCATGGTTTTCCATGGGCTCTTAGTTACTTTCTAGATCACTTTCTTTTGTTTGAATGTGCTTGTGGTGCGGGTTTTGAAAGTATTTTGAAAATGTCTTTGTAATGGTTCTCGTTTCTATAAGAACACGTACAAAGTGTTTGTTTCGAAAATAGTTCAAAGAGGTGTTTGTGTTTTTTGAAAGTGATTTTGAAAAGGGTTTTATTTGTAATGGCTCTCGTTTTTATAAGAACGTGTACAAAGTGTTGTCTTTTGGAATTTTTTCAAATGAGTATGTTGGTGTAAAAATGTTTTGTGGTGAGCAAGCAAGCAATTATGAGCGAATCTACCTACTCAAAAGGTATTAAGTGTTATTTTCTTCCTCCTTTAGATATTGCTATCTTACAATTGATTTTGGTAAGAATCCCCATCGTTGGATGTGAAGGGACGGACTCGAGACGATTTTGTATAGTCATAGAAGGAAACCCATGGAACATTTTAGCAATGTCGTGTTAGGGACTAGATCGTTTATCGAAGGCAACATCGAGGGTCATCGAGGGACTACGATCTTTTATCGAGGGTCTTTTGCTAAAACACCCATGTTCGAGGGACATGACTAATTTCTGATAGGCGACAAGTGAGATTACCCTAAGGGTGCATGTGTGCAAAGTGTGTTTGATTGCATGCATTTAGTCTTGATTAGGGTTACCTATTTGTTTATTTCATGTCTTGTCATACACGCCCTAATTACTAGCATTATATTTGAAAAGCAATAAATTGCGGAAATATAAAGTCCTACGCTATTACAATATTTAGGGATGGGGGTACAAATTTACAAATGGGGGGGTTATAAGAATTTAAATACTATTTAACTATTACAACCATATTGAAATGTACAATGCAAGAAAGAAAAAGGATTTGTTTTGGAAATGGTTTTTTTGTCTTAATGAATAAATAAAATAAAAAAATAAAATAAAAGAAATAAATTAACTAAAAAAGAAAATATTTTTTTATGTCTGCTTTTTTTATATTAATAAAAAGAATGTTAATGTTAAAAATGATAAAAAAGGAAAATAACGAGAGAAAAGAATTAGCATGTTGCTGAAAGCAAAACAACGAGGATCAGAAGTTCTGATGTCGGGAGCAAAACAACGGGGATCAGAAGTTCTGATGTCGGGCACGATGTGGTTCAGCAAGAAACATCAGAGGAAATCATAAGTTCTGAGTTGATACACTCTGAGGTCCTGCAAGAAATGTTAGAGGGAAAACACAGAAGTTCTGGGTTGCTACGGGATGAAGTTCTGAATGTGAGAACAGTGAGAAAATCTTAGAAGCTCTGTACGTCTTAAAACAGTGGGAAGAACTCAGAAGTTATGTATTGTGCTAAGACAGTAAGTGAACATCAGAAGTTCATGTGTTGTCAGCGTGTGAAAATCAGAAGCTCTAAGTGTTAAAATAGTGAGTGGAAACATCAGAAGCTCAGTGTGTTTAACAGTAAGGGGAACTCATAAGTTCTGTGTTATGCTAAAACAGTGAGTGAAAATCAGAGGTTTTGTGCCACATTTCAACTCTTTCCTCATATTAATCAGCACATGAACAATTTATTCAGTTCTTAACAAACAGCAAATCAGAAAGATATCAGCACAACAGTTTATAGAAGTTCTAATCCTAAATCTGAGCCTAGCCTTAATCAAGAAGTCCTGATCCATAATTTTTCTACTTATGAAATGATATAGACAACATTAATTGTGATATTTACATATTAATGATGTTCTGAATGAAAAGCTGCAAAGTCAAAAAGACTTACCTTGAATCTGAAACATATGTTTGGAACTTGAATCGCAGCCTTCAGATGTTCTAGAGTCAGCAAGAGCAACGAAAGAGAAAATGCCAAGTTCTTTGATTCAAAGGGAAGAATAAAGGTATGGTTTTCTGTTTGGGAATTCTGGATTTTTGACGAAGGTTTCAAAGTTTTCTTTTCTCTCCTTTTGATGGTTCTGAACCATGCATGCTAGCTTTTGGAGAGAGAGAATCGTCAAATGAGAGAAAATAAAATTGTGAAACCTTCGTCAAAAATCTAGAATTCCCAAACAGAAAACCTTTGAACTATTTTCGAAACAAACACTTTGTACGCGTTCTTATAGAAACGAGAACCATTACAAAGACATTTTCAAAATACTTTCAAAACCCGCACCACAAGCACATTCAAACAAAAGCAAGTGATCTAGAAAGTAACTAAGAGCCCATGGAAAACCATGGATGAAAAGGGTGCTAATACCTTCCCTGTTCCTAATCTACCCCCCGGACTCAAGAAAACATATCTAAATGTCTTTCCTGTTCTTTTCAGCCTTTCCTTATTGGATAAAAGAAAAGTCGGTGGCGACTCTTGCTATCTGCAACATTTGCGATCAAACACAAAAACAAAAAGTCAGTTCTCCCACCGTATCACAGAACTGGCGACTTTGTTGGAGAATACAAATATAAAGTGGGGTTTACCTTAGTGTCTAAGATCATTTTTAAATTGCTTTTTTTGTTTGTTTTGTGTGATTTATCTTTAAGGGTTTTGCTTGGGTATTATTGAAGATCCTACACCCGGATCTCGGAACACTCTATTGGTAAACAGCAATAGACCGTGGAGACTATACGGCATAGACCGATATGGTTTAAGCGGTGGCTGTGTTGGTGTGACATTTTGGTTGGTACCGGTATCCTTCGTGTGGAAACAAGGAGAATATGGGGCCGTCGTGTGGTGTCGTAAAGCTCTAACAGACTTTATAACCTTAGTTGAACAAACTTGGCCATTAGAAAGTAGTGAGATGGCCGGCCTTGGTATAAAGCTGAGGATTGGTTGATACTCGATGCTACACTCATTGAGATCATACTTTCGGGATATTTCGGCCACAAGAAAAGATTGCCTGAGCTGAAACAATGCCCGATAAAGGATGATCAGTGATATTGAGAATCTTTAGAACCCAATTACTTTTCTAAGATAGGTTTGAAACCAACTAAACGTCAAGAGGGTACTTACCTTTAACCCCATGCAAGCCTTTGAACCTAAGGCCTATTGTGTGCTTTGCTTGTGTGTGATTTACTCTGTTTGAACATAGCATCATGCATCATAACATAGCATCCATTCTCATTACACTAACCATTTCAAGGAATGAGGGAATTTATCTTTGTTCTATTTTGCAAATTATGGCTTCCGCTCGTAGAAACACTATCTGAATCAACTCTGTGGGAATACCTCCCCAACTCAAGGAACTAGTATCGAGGGTTTCTAAAACTTCTACGTTCACCAAGAGACATGGTCGACTTCTCAACCTGGTTACTTCAAGCTTTGATGAAAAGATGATGGGTGTACTCTTTCAGTTCTTTGATCCCGAGCACCACTGCTTCACCTTTCTAGACTATCAGTTGGTGCCTACCATGGAATAATTCTCTCAGTTATTGAATATACCCATTCTTTACCAGGTGCCTTTCACAGGTTTAGAAGAGGTTCCGAAGCCAGAAGTCATTTCCCTAGCTTTTCATCTAAAACGAGCCGACGTGGTATCCAATTGGGAAACAAGAAGAGAAGTCAAGGTTTTTTTAGCCAAGTTCCTAATAGACAGGGCCCAGCTGTTTTGGGATGATTTGGACTTTCAGGATTTTGAGGAGGTCTTGGCCCTTCTAATCTATGGGTTAGTACTATTCCCTAATCCAGACTTACTCATAGATGTGAATGCTATCAAGATTTTACTCTCACACAACCCTGTGCCTACCTTGCTCGGAGATATCTTGCACGCTCTCCATACTCGTACCATGAAGAGAAGAGGGGTCCTTATGTGCTGCATGCCATTATTGTCGAGGTGGTTTATTTCTCACCTCCCTAAGTCAGTGCTGAAGAATGAAGAAGGTTTGGGTTCGTCGCAAAGGATAATGTCACTTTCTCACGCAGATATTCTCTGGTATTCCCGATTTATGGGAGATGTTTCTATTATTGACCATTGCGGGGAGTTCCCTAATGTCCCACTACTTGACATTCGGGGAGGCATAACTTACAATCCTTGTTTGGCTCTGCGACAATTCGGTTACGCCCGGAGGGATGGTCCTCATGAGTTACTTATCTAGGGAATTATATTTAACTATGAGGGGGATGTTCAAGGGTATCGCCTGAGGTTCATACGAGCTTGGGGCATGATAAATAGATCTGACGCCAAGACTTTGGGGTAGAAGAATTCCATTCCTATGGAACCTTATCTCTAATGGGTACGAGCTCGCGCTCAGAAACTTATGATTCCCTACATAGCCGTCTTACCAGTGATTGTGGAGCCCATTACTGAAGGGGATATTCCCTACACGGTTCTTCATCCTGATATACCCACTGATCTTGAAGAACTACAGAGGTCTTGGATCCAGTTAAAGAAGGAGCGGGATACTTATAGGGACCAGTTCTATGCCCAAGAGAAGAAGGTTTTAGAGCTCACAAAGCAGCTTCATGAGGAAAGAATCCTTAATGTCTATCTCGGCACCAAGATGAAGCATCCATGGGAAACTTGATATTTTTTAGAATTTTCAATTGTAACGCCTAAGAGGAAATTTTTCCTTGAATTCTACTAATAAAATATTTGTTTCATTTTAGTTTGCAAATTTAAATTTCCCAAAGTCCTTGAAATCATTGCATACGCATCCCATCCATAGCATTTCATAAACAGGTACCATTACAGGTTTCTCATCTTCTTCGCTGTTTATTTCAGCAAAGATGTCTTCTGAACAAAGCATCAAAGATCTTCAGGCACAAAATACCCAATATCAACATATGTTCATAACTCTGGAGAAAGGGAAGGAGGATCTGAAGGTCCTCATCCTGAAAGAGAAGAAGAAGAAGAAGAAGAAGTCCGATGGTATCCTTAATATGGGTAGAAGATTTGGGGGGCCGTTGAAGCAACCAGTCGATCTGACCTCCTCGTCCAAAGAAGGGGAAAATCAAGAGAGAGAAGCAAGGAACTTGTGGGTTCACTTCTTTCAAGACAGTTTGTCAGGGACTCAGCTTGAATGGTTCTACAAATTGGAGGGAACCAATTTCCAAAACTGGGAGGATTTGGCCAATGATTTTTATAAGCAGTATCAATACAATGCCGACCTTTCCCCTACCCGTACTCAACTTTAGAGTTTGTCCATGGGTGCAGGTGAATGCTTTAAGGACTATACGCAGAAGTGGAGAGATTTGGCTGGGAGAGTCCAACCCCTTTGTCTGATAGGGAGTTTGTCGACATGTTTCTTGGGATGCTGTCTGGTCCATTCTCTAACCATTTAACTGGTAGCTCATCGGCTAGTTTTACGGAGCTGATCTTAACTGGAGAGAGGGTAGAAGCTGGGATCCGGAGCAGTAAAATACAGAAAGACACCTCCTCGAGTTCAGTAAAGAAGCCCTTTACTAGGAAGAAAGAATCCAGTGATATCTATATCCCAAGAGGTCATAGTAGTGCTCAACATCGTCCGACAGTAAATGCTTTAATGATACCTAGGTCTACGGCTGCTCCACAACACAACAATCAACAAAGGGTAGAAAGGCCACAAAGGAAGTTTACCCGAATTAACATGACATTGATAGAGGTTCTACCCCATCTGTTGAGATCCAACTTGGCAACTTTGAAAGAGGCTCCTAAGAATCCTAATACCTCCTCTCCTCGGTACAATCCAAATGCTCGATGTGCCTACCATTCTGAGAGTCCTGGTTATGATACAAATGACTACTGGGCTCTAAGAAATAAAGTACAAGATCTGATTGAAGCCAAGGAGATTGAGTTCGATGCCCCGGAGAAAACCAATATCATAATTGCTCCCATGCCTAAGCACAACCGTGGAGTTAACACCGTTGATACCGACCTGTTTGTGACCTCAGTTGATGAAGTTTCTACTCCCCTTATGACTGTTAAGAAGAATTTGTTGCTGGCCGGTTTATTTCTGGGTTGTGGTGAAGGTTTCCACATGTGTTCATATATGCCCTCTGGTTTCTATTTACTGAAGACAGGTGTCCAGCGCCTGATGGACAGTAGAGAAGTTTTGTTCGGGAAAACTTTGATTCCAACTGTTTCGTTCGAAGATGTTGCTATTATAACCATTTCTACCAATCCTTCCAAGGCCTCCTCGAGAAGACCTGTTAGGATTACACCCGCTCCAAGAGTTTCTCCGTTAATAATCACCTTTCCTGGTCCTGTCCCGTACGCCTCGGAAAAAGCTGTCCCTTGGCATTATGGCGCTGATATTTACTATCATGGTGTTAAACAAGATATGATGAATGAAGAGGTTGACCCGATGTCAGTAACATTGTCGGGAACAGTAAGATTACCAAAAGTGGAAGGATTTTCTCTCCCGAGATTTCCCCGAAGACTATCAATAAGCCTATTGTTATTTTATCTTATGTTCCTGCTAGTACTTCAGTTACTATTCTCGTTCTTACTCCAGTTGTTACCCCTGCTGATGAGTCATCTGAGACTCGAGGCAAAGAAGTTGTAGGTGAGCCTGCTCGGACGGGGGAACCTAGAAAAGTTGTCGTGGAATCCTCTAAGCAGGAGATAGAGGATATCTTAAAAATAATCAAAAAGAGCGACTACAATATGGTCGAGCAGTTGGGGAAGACCCCCTCGAAGATATCAATGGTATCTTTGTTGTTATGTTCTGAGGCCCATGAAAATGCCCTGATTGCATTCCTCGAGACCGCGCATGTGCCGCAAGAAACCTCAGTCGATCAATTCAAAGACTGTGTTGCCAGACTGACTGCTGATAATGGGATGGGTTTTTCATATGCTGACTTAACTTTGAAAGGGAGAAAACACAATGATGCTCTGCATGTCTCTATCTAATGCAGGGGCACTACTATGGCTCATGTGCTGGTGGATACTGGGTCTTCCCTGAATGTGCTGCCTAAGAAGGCTCTTGATCGGTTGGATTGTGAAGGCTTGACCCTAAAGCCTAGTAACATTGTGGTAAGGGCTTTTGACGGGTCGAAGAGAATGGTGCATGGGAAGGTGGACATCCCTGTCAAGGTAGGCTCTTAAACTTTTAAGTCCACCTTATACGTGATGGACATCAGGCCATCGTACTCTTTCTTGTTGGGTCGTCTTTGGATCCATGAAGCTGGGGTTGTTACTTCTACACTAGACCAAATGTTGAAGTGTCCGGTGAAGGGGAAGATAGTCACTGTGAATGGTGAAGAGGAGTATATGGTGAGCCACCTGAACTCCTTCAAGTATGTGGAGATGGACGGGGAATTCATAGAGACCCCTTGTCAAAACTTTGAAGAGGTTCCCCAGATTTTGGCGTCGACCGAGACGACCACCGGTACAAAACCTCCTCTGAAGATGGCTTCTCTCAAGGACTCCAAAACAGTGGTTGAGGAAGGTGGGTGTACCAATTGGGGACGGCTCCCTGATTTTACATACAAAACTGACAAATTTGGTTTTGGCTTTACTTCAGGGGCTCAAAGGGCTGTTCGACGCGCTCGGGCTAGAGGACTTCCCCTATGCATCAACAATCGTGGGGTCAATGCTATTGAAGATAGTGAGGAAGACCCTGACATTGACAGCTGGATCTACCCGACTACAAACAGTGGACCGAATAACTGGACGACTAGAGATTTTATTCCAATTTCTTTTATTCCGCGGTAATTGTCTTACTTGTGTTCTGAATTTGTAATGAACAATTTTTAAACTTTTTGGCCTTGTGCTTTACCCGAGGCACAAAGGTTCCATCTATGAGGGTTATTATATGTCATTTCATATGTCATCAATAAAGCATTGAACGTTTCTTGCATACAAATTTTTCGTTCTCTTCTTTTCTTTTCTTCTTTTACTTTATTAATACAGCTATGCTCTTACACACACTCATGTATCAAACTGCAGATCCATATCCACTATGGATCTCACTGATAACAATTCTGCTACTGCCAGTTATGATTTCGAAAATCTGATCAACCAAGCCTAGAACGAAGGTGAGGATGATTGTGAGGTGCTTGGAGAACTGGCTAGACTGTTACAACAGGAAGAGAGGGCTATACAGCCTCATGAAGAGCCAGTTGAGATAGTAAACTTGGGAACATAGATGGACAGGAAAGAAGTCAATATCAGTGCAAATCTGGAAGTTAAGATCAAATAGCAGTTGATACAGAAGTTGCACGACTACGTTGAGATTTTTGCTTGGTCATATGAAGACATGCCTGGTTTAGACACTGACATCGTGGTACACCGTCTGCCAACTAAAGAGGATTATCCTCCGGTTAAACAAAAGGTCCACCGTATGCACCCTGAAATGTCAGAGAAGATCAAGGCAGAGGTCATGAAGCAGTTCGACGCGGGGTTCTTAGCTGTCACCTCCTATCCGCAGTGGGTTCTTAACGTCGTTCTGGTACCTAAGAAGGACGGCAAGGTACGAATGTGTGTGGATTACAGAGATCTGAATAGAGCAAGCCCCAAGGATGACTTTTCGCTTCCCCACATTGATGTTCTGGTTGACAACCCCGTGCAACACAAAATCTTCTCCTTCATGGATGGTTTCTCTGGCTACAATCAGATCAAGATGGCTCCTGAAGACATGGAGAAAACAACCTTCATCACACAGTGGGGCACCTTCTGTTACAAGGTGATGCCTTTTGGGTTGAAGAATGCTGGGGCAACCTATCAGCGAGCCGTGGTCGTTTTGTTCCACGATATGATTCACCATGAGATAGAGGTTTATGTTGATGACATGATAGCTAGGTCTCAAACTGAAGAGGAACACCTGGATCATCTACAAAGGTTGTTCGACAGGTTAAAGATATACAAGCTGAGGTTGAATCCGAACAAGTGCACCTTTAGGGTAAGGTCTGGTAAGATTCTGGGTTTCATCGTCAGTGACAAAGGTATTCAGCTAGACCCCGCAAAGGTAAAGGACATACAAGAGATGTCAGCTCCTCATACTGAGAAGGAAGTTAGAGGTTTCTTGGGACGCTTGAATTATATCGCCAGGTTGATTTCACATCTGACTGTTACTTGTGAGCCCATCTTCAAGCTTCTGAAGAAAGATCAAATGGTAAAGTGGAATGAGGAATGCCAGACTGCGTTCAAAAGGATCAAAGAATATCTTCAAGAACCGCCAATTCTGATGCCTCCGGTTGAAGGAAGACCTTTGATATTATACTTAACAGTGCTAGACAATTCAATGGGGTGTGTGCTGGGGCAGCATGACGAGTCTGGTCGAAAAGAGCATGCAATATACTACCTTAGCAAAAAGTTTACCGACTGTGAGACAAGATACTCATTACTCGAGAAAACTTGATGTGCTTTGGCATGGGCTGCTCACCGACTGAGACAGTATATGTTGACCCACACTACTCTGTTGATATCTAAGATGGATCTAATCAAATACATCTTCGAGAAACCCGCACTCTCCGGAAGAATAGCGAGATGGCAGATGATCTTAACCGAATACGATATACAATATATAACCCAGAAAGAAATAAAGGGGAGTGTATTGGCTGATCATTTGGCTCATCAGGCCGTGGATGACTACCAGTTCATGAATTTTGAGTTCCCGGACGAGAACATTATGCTGGTGACTAACTACGAAGAACCTGGACCAGCTGAAGGACCTGAAGAAGGATCCCGATGGACTATGGTCTTTGATGGAGCTTCAAATGCACTTAGTAATGGAATCGACGCTGTAATCATATCCCCTGAGGGCTGTCATACTCCTTTCACTGCCCGATTATGTTTCAATTGCACTAACAACATAGCGGAGTATGAAGCCTGTATCATGGGTCTCAAAGCCGCTATTGACCTCAGGATCATGTTCTTAAATGTCTTTGGGGATTCAGCCTTGGTGATAAGTCAGATCAAAGGCGAATGGGATACGAAGCATCCGAATATCATCCCATACAAAGAGCACGTACTGACATTGCTCCCACACTTTGAGGAGGTAACCTTTGAACATTTCCCACGAGAGGAGAATCAGTTAGTGGACGCGCTAGCTACCATGTCTTCTATGTTCAAAGTTAGGTGGGACAACGAAACTCCCCGAATCACCATTGAAAGGTTGGATGAACCAGCGCACTGCTATGAGATTGATACTGAAGAGGTGGCAGACAAACCCTGGTTTCATGAAGTAAAGAAGTATCTCGAGGCTCAAGAGTATCCTGAAGGGGCATCTATCAATGATAAGAAGTTTCTAAGAAGGTTCGCTGCGGAATTCTTCCTCAGTAATGGAATCCTCTACGAGTGCAATCATGACTCTACCTTACTGCGGTGTGTAGACAAGAGCGAAGCAGAGAGGATTATGACAGATCTACATGAAGGTACCTTCAGAACTCATTCCAATGGACATACCATGGCTAAGAAGATCCTACAGGCAGGATACTTTTGGTCCACTATGGAAGCAGATTGTTATCAGCACTCCCGAACTTGTCATAAGTGCCAAATTTATGCTGATAAGGGGCATGTGTCTCTAGTTCCTTTGAATGTCTTGACAACTCCGTGGCTCTTTGAAATGTGGGGCATTGACATGATCGGAGAAATCAGGCCTACCGCTTCCAATAGGCATCGCTTCATTGTAGTGGCTATCGATTACTTCACGAAATGGGTTGAGGCGGCCTCCTTTGCTACTGTTAACAAGAATGTTATGGCGCGGTTTATCAAGCATAACCTGATTTGTCGGTATCGTGTGCCAGAGAGAATTATCACCGACAATGGTACGAATCTCAACAACACGATGATCACCGAACTCTGTAAGCAATTAAAGATACAACATCATAACTATTCTCCCTACCGGCCGAAGATGAATGGCGTTGTTGAAGTGGCTAACAAGAACATCAAGAAGATTATACATAAGATGATGGTGACATACAAAGACTGGCATGAGATGCTGCCATTCGCTCTACATGGGTACCGTACCTCAGCAGAAACGTCGACAGGAGCAACGCCCTACTCTCTAGTATATGGCATGGAGGCAGCCCTACCCATTGAGGTCCAGATTCATTCTTTAAGGATTATGAAAGATACAGGTTTAAAAGAAGACGACTGGATCCAGACTCGACTTGACCAACTGAATTTGATCAATGAGAAGAGACTTACTGATGTCTGTCATGGTCAAACGTATCAAAAATGGATGATCAAGGCTTTCAACAAGAAGGTCAGACGCCAAGAGTATCAAGTCGGGGATCTAGTGATCAAGCGCATCATACTGCCGCAAGGTGACCCCAGGGGCAAATGGACTATCACATACGAAGGGCCATTTGGGATTAAAAACATTTTCTCGGGTGGAGCCATGATTCTGACCACCATGGATGGTGACGACCTTCCTCACCCTGTCAATGCGGGCATAATGAAAAGATACTACGCATGATAAAACACCTGCTAGTTCGACTGGCCTAGGCAAAAATAAGAGCTTCCCGGCAAACCAAAAGGGTCCGGGCAACAATAAGGGATGAAAATGAAAAATTTGTACACCCGGCAAGTCAAAAACCTGAAAAGGCGACTTGGGCAAAAAAGGGTATCCCGGTGGACTGAAAACCCGAAAGGGCGGTCCATGCAAAAGTTAGGGATGAAAAGCGTATCACTATGTCCCATTGGATCACCCTCCGATCTGACCTCAGTATCAATTGTCAAGCTCAAACAACATCGATCAACCTAATTAGCTTCAGACAAGCAGCAAAGTGATGAGATGCTCGAAGACATAGCGGCAATAGCTGAATTGGAACCCAATGGGATTGTTGTACATAGTTGTTTTCTTTTTACACAATATTGTATAACTTCTATTCTTACGGCGGCGTTCTCTTACTAGAGTGTCAGCTTCCTTGTACAAAAACACCTATTATACGCCAACTTCAAAAATCAATACAAATCATTTTTACAAAAAAAGAATAATATATAAGTTTTTGTCCTTTTCTGTTTTGTTTTGCAAAAAACGTCCAATGATTTATTCTTTATATATGCATTGAATATGGTTACTGCTCATAAATATTTACATAAGAAACGAAAAGACAATTGCTCGTAACTTAAGAAATAGGGGCAAAAATAAGAAATGTCAAACCCGACAGTTACTCTATCCAGCAGCTACCAGGGAAGAGACAACTCTGGAGCACAATCATCAATACATGCGACCTTGTAACATCTATATTCCCCACAGAGTAAAGGTAATCAAAGCATTAATGTCAGTTCTCTTAAAACAGGAAGTAGTCTCCCTAGCCAGGGTCATCCAGAAACCTGACGTCTATACCCCCTAGCCGAATTTCATAATCACAAGCGGATCATCCTAAATTTTTATCTCCCCAAGCAAAGTTTGTTTCTCTGGATACAGAAGCTCAATCCCCAACAGAGCTTAAAAGAGTCATTCCCCCGCAGAGCTATTCTCGTACAAAGTCTCTCCCTGGAAGAATATTCACTAACAACAAAGAGCAAATCTTCGGCATAGTCATTTCCGTTCACCATCTCCAACGGAAGTAGAAGAACCACAGTTCTCTACAACAATCAGGAATGATATATTCTCTAGCACCAGTCAGGGATTTATTTTCCCAGACTCGGATATGTCACACATAACATCTCATGTTCATACATCATGACATGCGCATACATATCCCGTACAACATAATCTCATTTATTTTGAGAACATCATCTCACAACGCATTTCATGCATCGCTATTGATTAACCCTGTTATATTTTTAGGAAAGACAGATATGACCAACAATTCCAGCAACTATACATGTCATATCTGCAGACAGCTAATGAAAAAAATCAGTTCTCGAAACTAAACAGGTCAACTAATCTATATGATCAAGCAGATTAACCCTACTATCCAGGTTCCTTCCCATAAACCCTACTATCCAGGCTTTCATCTCGAAGTAACCCTACTATCCAGGTTCCTTCCTATAAGCCCTACTATCCAGGCTTTCATCTCGAAGTAACCCCACTATCCAGGTTCCTTCCCATAAGCCCTACTATCCAGGCTTTCATTTTGAAGTAACCCTACGACCAAGGTTCCTTCCCATAAGCCCTACTATCAAGGATTTCATTTCGAAGTAACCCTACGACCCAGATTCCTTCCCATAAGCCCTACTATCCAAGCTTTCATCTCGAAGTAACCCTACTATCCAGGTTCCTTCCCATAAGCCCTACTATTCGGGCTTTCATTTCGAAGTAACCCTATGACCCAGGTTCCTTCCCATAAGCCCTACTATCCAGGCTTTCATTTCGAAGTAACCTTACGATCCAGGTTCCTTCCCATAAGCCCTACTATCCATGCTTTCATCTCGAAGTAACCCTACTATCCAGGTTCCTTCCCATAATCCCTACTATCTAGGATTTCATTTCGAAGTAACCCTACATCCCAGGTTCCTTCCCATAAGCCCTACTACCTACGCTTTCATTTCTAAGTAACCCTACGACCCAAGTTCTTTCCCATAAGCCCTACTATCCAGGATTTCATCTCGAAGTAACCCTACTATCCAGGTTCCTTTCCATAAGCCCTAATATCCAGGCTTTCATTTCAAGTAACCCTACGACCCAGGTTCCTTCCCATAAGCCCTACTATCCAGGCTTTCATTTCGAAGTAACCCTACGACCCAGGTTCCTTCCCATAAGCCCTACTATCCAGGCTTTCATTTCGAATTAACCCTACGACCCAGGTACCTTCTCATAGCCCTACTATTCAGGCTTTCATTTTGAAGTAACCCTATGACCCATGTTCCTTCCCATAAGCCCTACTATCCAGGCTTTCATTTCGAAGTAACCCTACTATCCAGGTTCCTTCCCATAAGACCTACTATCCAGGCTTTCATCTCGAAGTAACCCTACGACCCAGGTTTCTTCTCATGGCCCTACTACCTAGGTTTTCATTTCGAAGTAACCCTACGACCCAGGTTCCTTCTCATGGCCCTACTACCTAGGCTTTTATTTCAAAGTAACCCTACGACCCAGGTTCCTTCTCATGGTCCTACTACCCATGCTTTCATTTCGAAGTAACCCTACGACCCAATTTCCTTCTCATGGCTCTACTACCCAGGCTTTCATTTCGAAGTAACCCTACGACCCAGGTTCCTTCTCATAGCCCTACTACCCATGCTTTCATTTCGAAGTAACCTTATGACCCAGGTTCCTTCTCATGGCCCTACTACCCAGGCTTTCATTTCGAAGTAACCCTACGACCCAGGTTCCTTCTCATGGCCCTACTATCCAGGCTTTCATCTCAAAGTAACCCTACTATACAGGTTCTTGCTCATTGCCCTACTATCCAGGATTTCATCTCAAAGTAACCATACTATCCAGGTTCCTTCTCATAGCCCTACTATTCAGGCTTTCATCTCAAAGTAACCCTACTATCCAGGTTCCTTCTCCCTCATCTCCAGATAACACTTTACAACACTGTAAGGCCCGGACCCGACCAGATACGGTCGATTTCACATTTCCCTAGTAAGCCGCTGTACAGCCTAGACCCTAACCAGATATACATTCTACCTTCACCTCCTCAATCAAGAGTTAATTCCCCAGCAGAGTAATGGATAACTGAAGCTCCTAGACTCTACTTCCCTGGACATAAATCTAAATTCCCCAACGAAGTCCTCCTCAACTGCAGTACAGGAATTCTCGCTAAGGAATCTCTTATGCAACCGATATTTTCAGGATGGCATCTGCAAGCCCATTCTCGATATCACCAATCAGTATTACTTCATGCGAGTGCAAATTTCTGGGCACTCTAGTGTTCAATCATCTTCCACCTTCAGATCACGAAAGGCAGACCGACCAATCTACATCCTCTGGCTTAAGAAGATTGAACAGGGGTAGCTGTTGTACCCCAAAATTTTCCCTCTAATTTCTCAAAGGATCATCCTGGACTCTCAGGTTTGCTTCTATCAAGTTTCAAGTCTTGAATTATAACATTTCAAGAAAATCATCCATAAGGGCAAAATGGTCAAAAGCACACTGAAAAGTTAAACTTTGACTTTTAGATCAAAAATCAAGTTTCAACAATTATATTTCATCAAGACATGAAATTGGTTCATCAAAAAATAAGAAGTCAGAAATTACTTTAAAAAAATCAAATTTCTAAACATTTAGAAAATTTTATAAGTGTTAAGAGAATATGATACTTCATAACTTCTGAGCCAGCCTCCATGCAAGTGCAGTCAAAAGTTGCAAGCATGATTCAGAACATAGTTCTTCAATCAGAACATGACTCTTCAGCATATGCTTCGATCAGAGCATCACCATTCGAGTTTAATTTTGGTCTTCTTCGATCAGAACATCACAAAACCCAAAAACCTTGTTTGAACAGCCTACTGCACTGCTATAGCACAGTCCTGCAACCAGCTGCCACAACACTCCGAATTGTCGCTGATCTAGTCCACGTCTGCATTTTTCTCAAACCCTATATTTGCACCAAATTAGCATACAAAAACTGTGATTAAAAAGCAATGAAACAGTATACCAAAAAGGTTTGAATCCCATTTGTTTTCCCCCAAAAACCACAACAAACCCATCTATAAATAATTTGCTCCATCACACGTTCAAGGGGGTTGGCTTTTGGAGAGAGAGAATCGTCAAAGGAGAGAAAATAAAACTGTGAAACCTTCGTCAAAAATCCAGAATTCCCAAACAGAAAACCAAACCTTTATTTTTCCCTTTGAATCAAAGAACTTGGAATTTTCTCTTTCGTTGCTCTTGTTGACTCCAGAACATCTGAAGGCAACAGTTCAAGTTCTAAACACACGTTTCAAATTCAAGGTAAGTCTTTTTGACTTTGCATCTTTTCATTCAGAACATCATTAATATGTAAATATCACAATTAATGTTGTCTATATCATTTCATAAGTAGAAAAGTTATGGATCAGGACTTCTTGATTAGGGCTAGGCTCAGATTTAAGATTAGAACTTCTATAAACTATTGTGCTGTTATCTTTCTGATTTGTTGTTTGTTAAGAACTAAATAAATTGTTGATGTGTTGATTAATATGAGGAAAGATTTGAAATGTGGCACAGAACCTCTGATTTTCACTCACTGTTTTAGCACAACACAGAACTTCTGAGTTCTCCTTACTGTTAAGCACATTGAACTTCTGATATTTCCACTCACTGTTTTAACACTTAGAGCTTCTGAGTTTCACACGCTGAAAACACACTGAACTTCTGATGTTCACTTATTGTCTTAGCATAATACATAACTTCTGAGTTCTTCCCACTATTTTAACACGTACAGAGCTTCTAAGGTTTTATCACTGTTCTCACATTCAGAACTTCAGCCCGTAGAAACCCAGAACTTCTGTGTTTTCCCTCTAACGTTTCTTGCAGGACCTCAGAGTGTATCAACTCAGAACTTATGATTTCCTCTGATGTTTCTTGCTGAACCACAGCGCGCCCGATATCAGAACTTCTGATCCCCGTTGTTTTACTTTCAACAACATGCTGATTCTTTTCTCTCGTTATTTTCCTTTTTATCATTTTTAACATTAACATCCTTTTTATTAATATAAAAAAAAAGACATAAAAAATATATTTTCTTTTTTAGTTAATTTATTTCTTTTCTTTTTTTATTTTATTTATTCATTAAGACAAAAAAACAATTTCCAAAACAAATCCTTTTTCTTTCTTGCATTGTACATTTCAATATGGTTGTAATAGTTAAATAGGATTTAAATTCTTATAACCCCCCATTTATAAATTTGTACCCCCATCCCTAAATATTGTAATAGGGTAGGACTTTATATTTCCGCAATTTATCACTTTTCAAAATTAATGCTAGTAATTAGGGCGTGTATGGTAAGGCATGAAATCAACAAATAGGTAACCCTAATCAAGACTAAATGCATGCAATCAAACACACTTTTCACACATTTCTAACGCCCCGGTATTTAATTATTTGTTTAATTAAATATTTTTGAATATTTTTTTTGTTAATTCAAATTTTTATCGTCGAAGTCGGAATTATTTTATTAAGCTGGAATAATAATTAATCAGATTTAATTTGGTGGAATTAAGTTAAAGTGTTATTTTATTATTAAGCTTAAATATGATATTGGGCTTAATTGATTGTGTTGTGTAGTAAAAGTGGTGTGTAGCATTTAGGCCCAATTGGATTTATTTGGATTAATAAAATAATATATGTTATCAGAAAATAAGAAAAAAAGGAGAGAGTATTGTCATCAGGAAGAAAAGAACAAAGAGGAAAATAGGGTTTGGGAGAGGGGAAGAAGAACAAGAGGAAATCTCTTCTAGTACCAAATTCCCCAAAAATTCGGTTGAAGTCTCTTAGAGTTGCTCTTAATACAAGGTAAGAGTGGGGTTCTGACTCTATAATAGGGTGTATGATTAATAGTATGTGAATTTGGGTTATGAAAATTATTTCTAATTGTGTTTGAAATTGGTATATTAATGAAATTGAGAGATGATTTAGGATCCAATATAATTAGATATACATATGTATAAGTACTTTAGTATTTTCTATGCAAAATTCTATAGCTTGCTACTGTTGCGTGAGATGAAGTGGCAATTGGAGGCACTTTTTTGGCTTGCTACTGTAGCAGTAAAAAGAAGTAGCACTTAAAGGCATATGTTTTGCTATACAGTAGCGTATAGAATGAATTAACACTAAAAGGAATTTGGCTTGCTACTGTAGCAATATTAGGAAGTAGTATTAGAAGCATTTGTTTTGGCATTACAGTAGCACAAGAAAGAAGTAATATTTAAATGGAATTTAACTTTCTTGCAGTAGCACAAGAACGAAGTAGTATTTAAAAGAAATGGGTTACAATACTGTAGCGTAAGAATGGAATATATTTAATGGCATATGCTTGCATTACTGTAGCGCTGTGACGAGGTAGCATTTAGAAGTAATTAACTTACTTACTATAGCGATATAAGATGAAGTAGTACTAGGGAGAAGTAGCTTGCGTACTGTAGCGATGAATTGAAGTATTATTTAATGGAAAGTGCCTTGAATATAGTAGCAATGAAAGGCATTTGTTCTGAATATTGTAGCGCAAATAAAGAAGTAGTATGTTGGAGGCAATTGTTTTACACACAGTAGCACTGTGGTGAAGTGGCATTTAGAAGTAATTGCTTGCAATTCTGTAGTGTTATTATGAAGTAACACTTGGAGATAATTGTTAGCATAAATACTGTGGCCACTGTACTCTAATATAAATAATAATTTGGTATAGAATAAATATTAGATATACTGTAGCTACTACGTTTCGGTTTACAAATACAAAATATTTAATAATAAGGATTTAATATCTTTAATAAATAATTTTGTAGGATTTATAAAGTAGAAATGATAGAATTTTTGGCCGATAATTAATTAGCTGATTTTATCCAAAATAGTCCGAATAATTATGCGGTTTATTGTAGTAATTTTTGGTTGATCTGTTAGGTGGCATTTTTGTTGAAAAATGTGAATTTGCAGGTGATTTCATTGCCTCTATTTATGGGAAAAATATTAAGTTGCAGGCATATGGCCAATGTTGAATTAAGTTGAATTATTGTTGTTGTTGTTATTACGTTCATGTCGTTAATGCATACATAACATATCATGTTGGAGCTGATGCTCGTTAAGTTGGCCTGGATTGGAAAATATAAAGTTGAAGGCTTATGCCTTGTTGATGCCTCTGTTTATTGGCAAATTTCTAAGTTGGGAGTTCTGCTCCATTGTTACCACATGCATGTGCATAAAAACGAGTTGCATTTCATATTGCATTTTGAGTTGTCGTGTGGATGAATTAATTATGTTAAATGTTGATAAAAATCTGTGGAGTGGTGAATTGGATGATCTAATACTAATATATTATTTTTTTATATCCGATTATATGGTACAATATCTCACCCCTTATGTTTGAATGTTGCCCTCTATTGGTAACATGCAGGTAATCAAGAAGGTTAGCTGTTACCCTCGTTAGTTCGAGTCGGTGTTGTCGCTCTGATACGTAGCACTCGGGGGGATGAATGCATGTTTTCTTTATTATTGATTTTCATTATGTTGCTGAATTTTTAAGTTGTTTTCATTAAAGACCTGTTGTCTTAGGATTGTTTCGAGTTGGATAAGATGTCCTGGTGTTTTCTGTTGAATTTTGTGAATCCTCTATGTAGTAATGAAAGTTGTTTTTATTTTTAAAGACTAAGCAGGTTGTTATCGGTTCATCCGAAGTTCATGTGTTATGTATCTGAACTATAGCTGATTGAATGTCGTAGTTTTAAGTTGAAAGTGTAGCATTCCATTTGTTAGTTGGAAATTTTTATAACTCTGGTTTTATTTAACTTGTTGGGTAGAAATCGGGTGTTACATTAGTGGTATCAGAGCAAGTTGATCCGTCTGGTCAAGTTGTCGAGTCGTAGTTTTGTCTAACAATTGAGTATTGTTAATATGAATTCTAATTGTTGTTTATGTTGTAGAGATAAGTTAAGATGGCTGGAAGGAATGATACTGCACTTGCTGCTTCTCTGCAAGCGATGGCTCAGGATATGCAGAATCAACTGAATGCTGACGAGAATGTTGAATCTTGCAGTTTGGCGACTTTCCAAAGGGAGAATCCGCCTGCCTTCAAGGGTATGTATGATCCTGACAAAGCGTTGGATTGGCTGAAGGAGATTGAGAGAATCTTCCGTGTGATGGACTGCACTCCAGCGTAAAAGGTTCGTTATGGTACTCATATGCTAGCGGTTGAGGCTGATGACTGGTGGTTAGAGACTCATCAAAGATTGGAAGCTGCAGGTGAGAATGTCACTTGGGCGTTGTTCCGTAGGGAATTTCTGAGGAAGTATTTTCCTGAAGACGTTCGTGGTAAGAAGGAAATCGAGTTTCTTGAGCTGAAGCAAGGGAGTATGTCGGTTGTTGAGTAAGCTGCAAAGTTTTCTGAGTTGGCTAAGTTTTATCTGCACTATAGTGAGGCAGATGCTGAGTTTTCGAAGTGCATCAAGTTTGAGAACGGGTTGCGCCCAGAGATCAAAAAGGTAATTGGATACTAGAAGGTTCGTGTCTTTGCTGATTTGATTGATAGTTGCAGTATTTATGAAGAGGATAATAATGCTCACTATAAGATTATCAATGAGAAGAGGGGTAAGCACCAACAGAACCATGGTAGGCCTTATGATGTCCCAGTTGGTAAAGGTAAACAGAAAGTTGCTCAGAGTCAAAGGACTAGTGGGGGAGATGCTCCTGCTAGTGTGGTGTGCTTCAAATGTGGAAAACCTCGTCATAAGAGTAATATGTGTACTGCTGAGGTGAAGAGGTGTTTCCGTTGTGGTAAGACTGGACATGTTGTATCTGAATGCAAGCATAAAGAAATGATTTGTTTCAACTGTGGTGAAGAAGGACACATTGGTAGTCAGTGTCGGAAACCAAAGAAGGCGCAAACCAGTGGAAAGGTGTTTGCTTTGGCTGGGACTCCGTCAGCTAGTGAGGACAAACTCATCAGAGGTACATGTTTCATTAATAGTACGCCTTTAATTACTATTATTGATACCGGTGCTACTCATTATTTTATTGCCACTGATTGTGTTGAAAGATTGGGTCTTATGTTGTCTTCCACGAACGGAGAAATGGTCGTCGAGATTCCGGCTAAGGGATCGGTGACTACTTCTCGTGTGTGTTTGAATTGCCCTTTGTCGATCTTCGGCAAAGACTTTGTTGTTGACTTGATTTGTTTGCCATTAAGAGGATTGGATGTGATCTTGGGTATGAACTGGTTAGAGTATAACTATGTTCATATCAATTGCTATAACAAGTCTGTGAGGTTTTCTACTTCTGAAGAGGAAGGAGTCGGTTTGTTGACTGGTAAACAGTTGCGGCAACTGATGCAACACGAAGCGCAGATGTTCTCGTTGATGGCGTCGTTATCAATGGAAAACCAAGTTAGAATTGATGAGTTACAGGTGGTGCGCGAATTTCCTGAAGTGTTTCCGGATGAAATTCCTGGTGTACCGCCAGAAAGGAAAGTTAAACTTGCGATTGATCTTGTACCTACTACCAGACCTGTTTCTATGGCACCGTGCAGGATGTCTGCATCTGAATTATTTGAATTGAAGAAGCAGTTAGAAGAGTTGCTTGATAAAAAGTTTGTAAGACCAAGTGTGTCGCCGTGGGGAGCGCCTGTGTTGTTAGTAAAGAAGAAAGATGGAAGTATGAGACTTTGTGTTTATTATAGACAGCTGAATAAAGTGACGATTATAAACAAGTACCCGCTACCGAGAATTGATGACTTGATGGATCAATTGGTGGGTGAAAGTGTGTTTTCTAAGATTGATTTGAGGTCAGGATATCACCAGATTAGAGTGAAAGAAGATGATATTCAAAAGACCACGTTTAAAACTCAGTATGGACACTACGAGTATTCAGTGATGCCTTCCGGTGTGACCAACACGCCAGGAGTATTCATGGAGTACATGAATCGTATCTTTCATACTATTTGGATTGTTTTTTTGTGGTATTCATTGATGACATTCTGATTTACTCTAAATCGGAAGAAGAACATGAAGAGCACCTCAAAGTTGTATTGCAAGTTTTGAAAGAGAAGAAGTTGTATGCGAAGTTGTCCAAGTGTAAATTCTGGTTATAAGAGGTTAGTTTCCTTGGTCATGTCATTTCTGGTGGTGGCATTGTCATGGATCCTTCTAAAGTCGATGTTGTGTTGCAATGGGAAGCTCCAAAGTCGGTTACTGAGATTAGAAGCTTCTTAGGATTAGCCGGTTACTATAGACGGTTTATCGAAGGTTTTTCCAAGTTGGCACTTCCATTGACTAAGTTGATGTGTAAGGGTAAACCTTTTGTGTGCGATATTCGATGTGAAGAAAGTTTTACCGAGTTGAAGAAGAGATTGACGTCGGCTCCAGTTTTGACTTTGCCTAATCTAGGAGATCCTTTTGTTGTGTATCGTGATGCTTGTCTGATGGGGTTAGATGGTGTGCTCGTGCAGAATAGTAAGGTGGTTGCTTATGCATTGAGGCAATTGAGTACTCATGAAAAGAATTATCCTACGCATGATTTAGAATTAGATGCAGTTGTCTTTGTGTTGAAAATATGGAGGCATTATCTTTATGGTTCTAGATTTGAAGTGTTTAGTGACCATAAGAGTTTGAAGTATCTTTTTGATCAGAAAGAGTTGAATATGAGGCAGCGAAGGTGGTTAGAATTGTTGAAGGATTATGATTTCAGTTTGAATTATCATCCCGGAAAAGCTAATGTTGTGGCCGATGCTTTAAGTCAAAAGACTTTGCACGTGTCGGCAATGATGGTTAAGGAGTTAGAGTTGATTGAGCAATTTCGAGATTTGAGTTTGGTTTGTGAAGTGACACCGCAAAGTGTTATGTTGCGAATGTTAAAGATTAATAATGAATTTCTGGATAGTATCAGAGAAGCTCAGAAGTTAGATGTGAAGTTGGTAGATTCGATGGTTGGGATCGATAAGTCTGAGAATAGTGATTTTAAGTTGGAGGCGCAAGGTGTATTGAGATTTCGTAATCGGATTTGTATTCCTGATGATACGAAGATGAAGAAAGTGATTCTTGAAGAGAGTCATAGAAGCAAGTTGAGTATTCATCCAGGAGCTACAAAGATGTTTCAAGATTTGAAGAATTTGTTTTGGTGGCCTGGAATAAAGAGCGATGTGACTCGGTTTGTGTATGTATGTTTGACTTTCCAAAAGTCGAAAGTTGAACATCAGAAGCATGCAGGGTTGATGCAACCGTTAGAGATTCCATAATGGAAATGGGATAGCATTTCAATGGATTTTGTAACGGGATTACCTAGTACCTTGAGAATACATGATTCGATTTGGGTGATTGTTGATAGGCTTACGAAGTCGGCACACTTTATACCTATTAACATCACATATCCGATTTTGAAGTTGGCAGAGATTTACAACAGTGTAATTGTGAAGTTGTGGTCGTGGGATTTGTACTTATGTATCCAATGATTCGGACTGCAAGTGCACACTCTTGTCGAGTAGTTTTAAAAGATATCGAACCACAGAGACTGATGAATCGATCTACCGTTTTCTATTGTTACTATGTAAATCTAAAGCTAATAAATATTTGATTTGGGTTGTAGGGAAACTAAACACTAAATTAAGTTGTATTTTAATAATCAATGAACTAAATTACCAGTATGCATTAGTCTTACCTCGGGAACTAGCGACCTGTCGGGCGTCTTTATATTTTCAAAACAGTTTTCAGTAAAACCTATCTAGTTTAAAAACCCTCGTCTCACACTGTCGTTTTGTTGATCTAGGCTATGCAGTTAAGTCCTAACGTACGCTTCCGCCATCCCGCAGGAGTTAAAAACACTTTTTGGAAACTAAACAAAATCTTAATTAACTTTAAAGTGCTTCCGCTGTATTTTAAGCCAATGCCTAATTACTACTGTCTAGTTAAAAGATCTCAAACTTCCGCTTTGTTGATCCTAACCTCTATCTGTTTTTTTTTACTTCCGTAACAAAACAATTTAACGATTTGAAAAATAGTAACTTAGGCCATAAAAGAAAGTTTCATAGTAAAAATAGTCCCGACTAAGTTACTCGTTCCCTCGGTTGATTGACTTTACATACCGGTATAAGATTTCTAGCCTGACATAATATTAAACCAAATCGCAAAATAATAATAAGGACAGATAAACATTATTATATCAATTAATAAGCAATAAGAATTTGTAAACATAAACCTGGTAATAACTCTGAAGATAGAAGCACTCCTGCACAAATTGTAGGCTTTGCTTCGATCGGAGAATATATTCAACGGTACAGAATGAAAATAATGCTGGAAGAATAATGCTGGAAAGAAATAACTCGGAAAAGAAATAATGCTGAAAAGAAATAATGCTGAAAAGAAATAATGCTGGAAATAATATTTGCTTAATAAAATCTCTGAACTTTCTCTCCAAAAAGAGGAACCCTTTCTACTGTGGTCTCTTGCTCTATTTATAGTGCTTGCTTGATTCCTTGCTTTCGAAAATGTAGGAACAGTTAAATTCTTCCTTTTGAGAAATAATAGGGCCATTAACTTGTCACGTTCATTTCTCCTTTGACTGAGTGGGTGAGAAAATGTAGGAACTCGTTGGATTGTGCTTTGAACGTGTCTCTGTCCGTTGGATGAGAAAAAAGTGGAGTTTTAAGCTGTGACGTTCGTCACACGCAAGTGACTATCGTCACTTGGTCTTCAAGGAGCGTGACGTTCGTCACGTCCTCTTGACGGTCGTCAGGGCGTGATTCCTTGTGGGCCACGTGCTCACACTTGTTATGGGCTTTTGGGTTGGTTTCTTCTCCTTAGGCTCTTTTACTACTTTTTGCACCCTTTTTTTCTTCATTTCTTCAAAAGTGTTCGGCTCAGTGCATATCTGCAACAATAGAAAAATACCTGCATAATAATTCTAAAATAATTTAATTTAAACTAAAGTATGAGAAATATTTGGTGTATATCAAGCCAGAAATATCACATATTTGTGTGTCATCAAGTTGCATGGTGTTCCTTTGTGTATTGTGTCGGACAGGGATCTGAGGTTTACTTCTGATTTTTGGAAAAGTTTGCAAGAGGCGTTGGGATCTAAGTTGAGGTTGAGTTCGGCATATCATCCTCAGACGGATGGTCAGACCGAGAGGATTATTCAGTCATTGGAGGATCTGTTAAGAGCATGTGTTCTTGAGTAGGGAGGTTCGTGGGATACTTATCTTCCGTTGATTGAGTTCACATACAATAATAGTTACCATTCTAGTATTGGGATGACACCTTTTGAGGTATTGTATGGTCGAAGATGTAGAACTCCACTATGTTGGCATGAATCTGGTGAAAGTGCAGTACTTGGACCTGAGATTGTTCGAGAGACTACTGAGAAAGTGAAGCTTATCCGAGAGAAGATGAAAGCTTCTCAAAGTAGACAAAAAAGTTACCATGACAAGAGAAGGAAATATTTGGAATTCTAAGTTGGTGATCATGTGTTTTTGAGAGTCACACCTGTGACTGGTGTTGGGCGAGCTCTGAAGTCTAAGAAGCTCACTCCTTGTTTTATTGGTCCGTATCAGATTTCGGAAAGAGTGGGAAATGTTGTTTATAGAGTGGATTTACCGCCTAATCTTTCAAATTTGCATGATATGTTTCATGTGTCACAACTCCGGAAGTATATTCCTGATTCGTCTCATGTGATTCAGATGGACGATGTGCAAGTACGGGATAATCTCACGATGGAGACGATGCCTGTGAGAATTGCATATCGTGAGATGAAGATTCTAAGAGGAAAAGAGATTGCATTGGTGAAGGTTGTCTGGTTAGGTGCTGCTGGAGTGAGCATGACCTAGGAGTTGGAGAGAAAGATGCGAGACTCCTATCCCGAGTTATTTGAACCAGGTAAACTTTTATTTTCAGGGACGAAAATATTCTAAGTAGGGGAGAGTTGTAACGCCCTGGTATTTAATTATTTGTTTAATTAAATAATTTTGAATTTTTTTTTGTTAATTCAAATTTTTATCTTCGAAGTCGGAATTATTTTATTAAGTTGGAATAATAATTAATCAGATTTAATTTGGTGGAATTAAGTTAAAGTGTTATTTTATTGTTAAGCTTAAATATGATATTGGGCTTAATTGGTGGTGTTGTGTAGTAAAAGTGGGTTGTAACATTTAGGTCCAATTGGATTTATTTGGATTAATATAATAATATATGTTATTAGAAAATAAGAAAAAAGGAGAGAGTATTGTTATCAGGAAGAAAAGAACAAAGAGGAAAATATGGTTTGGGAGAGGAGAAGAAGAACAAGAGGAAATCTCTTCTAGTGTCAAATTCCCTAAAAATTCGGTTGAAGTCTCTTAGAGCTGCTTTTAATCCAAGGTAAGAATGGGGTTCTGACTCTATAATAGAGTGTATGATTAATAGTATGTGAATTTGGGTTATGAAAAATTATTTCTAATTATGTTTGAAATTGGTATATTGATGAAATTGAGAAATGATTTAAGACCCAATATAATTAGATATACATATGTATAAGTACTTTAGTATTTTCTATGCAAAATTCCATAGCTTGCTACTGTTGTGTGAGATGAAGTGGAAATTGGAGACACTTGTTTGGCTTGCTACTGTAGAGGTAAA
This sequence comes from Vicia faba, assembly GCA_948472305.1. Classification (NCBI taxonomy): domain Eukaryota; kingdom Viridiplantae; phylum Streptophyta; class Magnoliopsida; order Fabales; family Fabaceae; genus Vicia; species Vicia faba. The sequence goes on from OX451739.1 coordinate 752,198,219, forward strand.
AAGAAGTAGCACTTAAAGGAATATGTTTTGCTATACAGTAGCGCATAGAATGAATTAACACTAAAAGGCATTTGGCTTGCTACTGTAGCAATATTAGGAAGTAGTATTAGAAGCATTTGTTTTGGCATTATAGTAACGCAAGAAAGAAGTAATATTTAAATGGCATTTGACTTGCTTGCAGTAGCACAAGAACGAAGTAGTATTTAAAAGCAATGGGTTACAATACTTTAGAATAAGAATGGAATATATTTAATGGCATATGCTTGCATTACTGTAGCTCTGTGAAGAGTTAGCATTTAGAAGTAATTAACTTGCTTACTGTAGCGATATAAGATGAAGTAGTACTAGGGAGAATTAGCTTGCATACTGTAGCGATGAATTGAAGTATTATTTAATGGCAAGTGGCTTGCATATAGTAGCAATGAAAGGCATTTATTCTGAATACTATAGCACAAATAAAGAAGTAGTATGTTGGAGGCAATTGTTTTACACACAGTAGCGCTGTGATGAAGTGGCATTTAGAAGTAATTGCTTGCAATTCTGTAGTGCTATTATGAAGTAACACTTGGAGATAATTGTTAGCATAAATATTGTGGCCATTGTACTCTGATATAAATAATAATTTGGTATAGAATAAATATTAGATATATTGTAGCTACTACGTTCCGGTTTACAAATACAAAATATTTAATAATAAGGATTTAATATCTTTAATAAATAATTTTGTAGGATTTATAAAGTAGAAATAATAGAATTTTTGGCCGATAATTAATTAGTTGATTTTAGCCAAAATAGTCCGAATAATTATGCGGTTTATTGTAGTAATTTTTGGTTGATCTGTTGGGTGGCATTTTTGTTGAAAAATGTGAATTTGCAGGTGATTTCATTGCCTCTATTTATGGGCAAAATATTAAGTTGCAGGCATATGGCCAATGTTCAATTAAGTTGAATTATTGTTTTTGTTGTTGTTGTTATTACATTCATGTCGTTAATGCATACATAGCATATCATGTTGGAGCTGATGCTCGTCAAGTTGGCCTGGATTGGAAAATATAAAGTTGAAAGCTTATGCCTTGTGGATGCCTCTATTCATTAGCAAATTTCTAAGTTGGGTGTTCTGCTCCATTGGTACCACATGCATGTGCATAAAAATGAGTCGTATTTCATATTGCATTCTGAGTTGTCATGTGGATGAATTAATTATGTTAAATATTGATAAAAAGTTGTGAAGTGGTGAATTGGATGGTCTAATACTAATATATTATTTTTGAATATCTGATTATATGGTTCGATATCTCACCCCTTCTGTTTGAATGTTGCCCCCTGTTGGTAATGTGCAGGTAATCAAGAAGGTTAGTTGTTACCCTTGTTAGTTCGAGTCGGTGTTGTCGCTCTGATACATAGCACTCTGGGGGGTGAACGCATGTTTTCTTTATTTTTGATTTTCATTATGTTGCTGAATTTTTAAGTCGTTTTCATTAAAGACTTGTTGTCTTAGGACTGTTTTGAGTTGGATAAGATGTTCTGGTGTTTTCAATTGAATTTTGTGAATCCACTGTGTAGTAATGAAAGTTTTTTTTTTAATTTTTAAAGACTAAGCAGGTTGTTATCGGTTCATCCGAAGTTCATGTGTTATGTAATTGAACTATAGCTGATTGAATGTCATAGTTTTATGTTGAAAGTGTAGCATTCCATTTGTTTGTTGGAAATTTTTATAACTCTGATTTTATTTAACTCGTTGGGTAGAAATTGGGTGTTACAACATGCACCCTTAGGGTAATCTCACTTGCCGCCTATCAGAAATTAGTCATGTCCCTCGAACATGGGCGTTTTAGCAAAAGACCCTCGATAACCCTTGATGTTGCCTTCGATAAACGAACTAGTCCCTAACACGACATTGCTAAAATGTTCCATGGGTTTCCTTCTATGACTATACAAAAACGTCCCGCGCCCGTCCCTTCACATTCAACGATGGGGCTTCTTACCAAAATCAATGGTAAGATAGCAATATCTAAAGGAGGAAGAAAAGAACACTTAAGACCTTTTGAGTAGGTAGATTCGCTCATAGTTGCTCGCTTGCTCACCATAAAACATTTTTACACCAACACTCTCATTTGAAATATTTCCAAAAGACAACACTTTGTACACGTTCTTATAGAAACGAGAGCCATTACAAAGAAAACCCTTTTCAAAATCACTTTCAAAAAACACAAACACCTCTTTGAACTATTTTCGAAACAAACACTTTGTACGCGTTCTTATAGAAACGAGAACCATTACAAAGACATTTTCAAAATACTCTCAAAACCCGCACCACAAGCACATTCAAACAAAAGCAAGTGATCTAGCAAGTAATTAAGAGCCCATGGAAAATAATGGATGAAAAGGGTGTTAATACCTTCCCTTTTCATAATCTACCCCCCGAACTCAAGAAAACATCTCTAAATGTCTTTCCTGTTCTTTTCAGCCTTTCCTTATTGGATAAAAGAAAAGTCAGTGACGACTCTTGCTATCCGCAAAATTTGCGATCAAACGCAAAAACAAAAAGTAAATTCTCCCACCGTATCATAGTAGGGCTTATGGGAATGAACCTAGATAGTAGGGTTACTTCGAGATGAAAGCCTGGATAGTAGGGCTTATGGGAAGGAACCTGGATAGTAGGGTTACTCCGCTTGATCATGTAGATTAGTTGACCCGTTTAGTTTCGGGAATTGTTTTTTTCATTAGCTGTCTGCAAATATAACATGTATAATTGCTGGAATTGTTGGTGATAACTGTCTTTCCTGAAAAGATAACAGGGTTAATCATATGCGTTGCATGAAATGCGTTGTGAGATGATGTTCTCAAAATAAATGAGATTATGTTGTACGTGATATGAATGTGCATGTCATGATGTATGAACATGACATGTTATCTGTGACATATCCGAGTCTGGGAAAATAAATCTCTGACTGCTGCTGGTGAATATAACAATCCTGACTGTTGTAGAGAACTGTGGTTCTTCTACTTCTGTTGGAGATGGTGAACGGAAATGACTGTGCCGGAGATTTGCTCTTTGTTGTTAGTGAATATTCTGCCAAGGAGAGACTTTGTACGAGAATAGCTCTGCGGGGGAATGACTCTGTTAAGCTCTGTTGGGGATTGAGCTTCTGTATCTAGAGTGTGATACGGTGGCAGAACCGACTGTTTGACGCTGGTTTGCGTTTTGCGTTTTTTATTTGCAAAATGTCGCGGTAAGCAAGAGTCACCACCGACTTTTATTTCATCCAACCGGAAAGGAAAAAAGTATAGAAAAAAATCCTTTTTCGAGATATTTTGAGTACGGGGGGTAGATTATAGAAAGGGAAGGTGTTAGCACCCTTTCTATCCATGGTTTTCCATGGGCTCTTAGGTACTTGCTCATCTTTTTAAATTGCTTGTGTATGTGCTTTGTTTTGAAAAATTTGACTTCGTGATAACCCTTGTATCAGTCCTCAAAGGTGTGACAAAGTTGTTTTGAAAGTTGGTTTGAAAAGTGTAAGTGTGGAAAAAGCTTTGATTTGAGCAAGTACCTACTAGCATTTACCTACTCAAAAAAAGATCGTTTCTATTCTTGTTTCCTTTAGATAGCGCTATCCTACTATTGAGAAATAGGTAGCACCGTCGTTGGAGTTTGTAAGGGTCAATTCGAAAGGGACGTACAATCACTAAAACAATGTTAGGATACCTTAGTAATAACCCTAGAGTCTTAAGATCATTATCGAGGCAACATTTCTGAGGCAACATTTTCGAGGCAATATTCGAATGGGACATTTTATCTTTTTAGATAGGAGGGAAACCACTAAGACACCCTATACTTAATGATCGTTTACTGAAGGCAACCGAAGTGAGAGTATACCTTAAGAGTGATATGTGCGAGTGATTTGTTTTCAGTTATTTAATCTTTGCATATTAGGGTTTTCTAACCGCATTAATTTATCATGCATTCTTGCCATACAATCCTATTAGCATACATCTAAACAGTCAAATATTTGCGGGAATTAAAATGCGAGAAAGTAAATCTACGCTATTACAAGGCTTCAGGGAGGGGGATTAATTACATAGCCAAAAACCCAGGAAAAAGCGATAAGTAAAAAGTCCTAGATTAAACTATTACAAACCATGAATAGTTACAGAAATATTGGCAAAAATAATTAACACGCGCGCGATGAATTATATATGAGACAACTAGGGTTTTGACCCTTGACTAAACCTAATTGCGATTGATTAAAAAAATGTTTTTGTCATGTTTTGTTATTAAAAATAAAGAAATCATTAAAAAGAAAATCCTAATTCTAATTGATTTTAAATTAAGAAAAATAAATTAATTTATTCTAAAACCTACTTTTTTGTATTTTTATTTATTTGAAAAAAAGAGAAAATAAAATTAAATCAAAAGATAACCTAATTTTCTAGTTGATTTTATTTATGAAAACAAATTACAATTTCCTAAGTTAAACTAAATTAAATTTACTTTGATAATAAGAAACTAATCCTAATTTTTGTGAATTATTGATTTTATGACTTTTTTAAAAAAAGATTGATTTGTGAATTAAAAAAAATAAAAATAAAATTTGAAAGATTTAAATAAAATAAAAGAAAAAGAAGGGAATAATGGGCATGTGCTTAGCAATTGGGGGGTTGGAATATGAATTTACTGGGCCCAAGGTTGATGGCCCATTTGACTTCGTTCAATCCAGTATGCGCGCTGACTTGAGGAGCATGGTAGGCCCCTTACCACATGACGTTGGATCCACCTGGCTGATGGATCTGATGGTGGAACACAAAGGTGTATAGTAGGCGTATGTTATTATGTTGTATGTGATCTACCTGAAATGAGCAAGAAAATAATAAAATGCACACGCCTGGGATCGAACCCAGGACGTGTGCATCAAAGGCCTTCACCCCAGCCATCAGAGCTATTTGACTTATTTGTACATATAACGAAAACAAACTATAATATATGCAAAATATTGGTTATTGGAAAAAACGCGCTAAGATTCAAACCACCCAACCAGGGAGTTCCGTGCATCCATCTTCTTCCTTCCAACCGTCGTTTTAGCCCAAGATATTTTTACCTACGGACGCTGCACTGTAGCTACAAACCTGCGTATCTCAAAAATTGTCCACAAGTAAGATAAATGACCATGTCTGGTACCAATCAGCTTGTCTCATCCTCACGAGTATCATGGTACCAGAATCAACGTCCAATTTAACCTGTATTGCAAAGCCTTAAAACTAAACAAGAAACCCTAGCCATGGCAGTTTTACATACAGTCATCAAAAACGCAATTGAATAGAATGATTAGCTTGAAAACTCAATAAGGAACAAGAATATATAATAAAAACGTGCAAATGATGTATAAATCAATGAAAACGAAAATGAGTTTTTTAGGCTAACCGTGTGACTGCTACAAAGTGTTTCAGGACGTGGGGAGGCTTGCTAGTGATTGGAACACATTCCTGAGACGTCCAGCAACCGATTGGTAAGGTTAGGATGGCTTGAGATGGTCTGTAGCTTGGAATTTGATTTGCACTTTTTCTTTGAAATTTTTAAGTTTATTCTACCTCTTTCACGACTGCTCAACCTCTCCTCTTTCCTGGGATTCCTCATGTATATGTAGTGTAACACATTAGGTCAGCAAAAATGAATTGAATCTTGCCCATTATGAAGATTTGATTTGGTCTTTCATGGCATATGATATCTTTCTAAATTTGCTTCAATCCAATCTCTTTTCACCCAAATCAATCTTGCACGAATTGGTTGTCTTGCTAGCTGTACATAGACCCAAAAAATGCACAAAAAAAAACAAAATTTGATTTGATTGTATTATTTTACCATTTAATTTGATTTATTTTGATTTAAGTGAATAAAAAATAAAAATAAATGATAAAAATAATAAAATAAAAGGAGGAAAAGCTCAGGGGTCATGGGTCCTATTAGAAACATGTTTCAAGCAAGAAAACATGGGCCCCTTTGGAAAAAATGCAAATTTGATCAATGTTGACTTTTGGCAATTTACAAAATGGTCAACTTGGCCAATGCATAACTCTCCTAATTTTTACCCTAGAAAGGTGTTCTTGGACTTTTTAGAAAGCTTAGGATCTCCTCTAAGCAACCCTTTTGGTCTCATCTAGATTGAGTCCTCCATGTTCATGTATGAAGCTTTGACCCAAAAGGTGTTTTTGTTGACTTTCCAAAATGACCTATAATGTCAAAATTCATATCTTCTTGTGAGTGCATATTTTGAACTTTGGGGCTGAATATGAATTGTAGATAATTGTATCCCCTTAAAAATGAGCTTTGGATGGGTCATTTATAATTAATTATGAGAAATTTATGCTTGGTCAAAGTTGAGTTGACTTTTCCTACAAAACCCTAATTTAGCAACTTTTGGGTCTTGATGAATTGTGAGCAATCCTTGATGAATCATGATCAACCCTTGATCACATGATTAATGATACTTAAAAATGAGGATGTTGGCCAAAAATCTTGAAGTTTGACTGTATGTGGGCCACAATTGACTTTTGACCTAACACAATCGATTTTCAAGCCTTTGAGCAATTGACTGAGCAAACTTCTTCTGCAAGGCTTGAAACTTGACATGGATGATCTTGGGAACATATTAGGACAATGGAAGGTATTTGGGGTCCTTTGGACTCAAGCATCTTGATGAAAAATGAAACCCTAGTTTGAGGTAGACTGCCTTAGGAGAGAGTTTGTCTGGTCAACTTTGAACTTCCTTGAGCAATTTGGGGACCTCACTTGCCATGTGTTGAGAAATATGGGAGGGAAAATTTTGGGGTACAACATAGAGAAACAAAATCTGCTTTGGGAGATAAAAATTTAGGATGATCCGCTCGTGATTATGAAATTCGGCTAGGGGGTATAGACGTCAGGTTTCTAGACGACCTTGGCTATGGAGATTACTTCCTGTTTTGAGAGATCTGAAATTAATTCTTTGATTACCTTTACTCTATGGGGAATACAGATGTTACAAGGTTGCATGTATTGATGATTATGCTCAAAAGTTGTCTCTGCCTTGGTACCTGCTGGACAGAGTAATTGCTGGGTTTGACATTTCTTATTTTTGCCCCTGTTTCTTAAGTTACGAGCAATTGTCTTTTCGTTTCTTATGTAAATATTTATGAGCAGCAATCATATTCAAATGAATATGTCAAGAATAAACCATTGGACGTTCTTGCAAATCAAAACAGAAAAAGAAAAACAAATGGTTTTGTAAAAATGGTTTTTATTAATTTTCGAAGTTGGTTTGTAATAGGCGTTTTTGTACAAGGAGACTGACGCTCTAGTAAGAGAACGATGTCATAAAATAGAAGTTATACAATATTCTGTAAAAATAAAACAGCTATGTACAACAATCCCATTGGGTTCCAATTCTGCTATTATCGCTATGTCTTCGAGCGTCTCATCACTTTGTTGCTTGTCTGAAGCTGACTAGATTGATTGGTGCCTTTCGAGATTGACAGTTGATACTGAGGTCTGATTGCAAGGTGATCCAACGGGACATAGTGATATGCTTTACATCCCTAACTTTTGCTTGGACCGCCCTTTCGGGTTTTCAGTCCACCGGGATACCCTTTTCTTCCCAAGTCGCCTTTTCAGGTTTTCGACTTGTCGGGTGTACAGATTTTTTCATTTTCATCCCTTATTTTTTCCCGAACCCTTTTGGTTCACCGGGAAGCCCTTATTTTTGTCTAGGCTACTTAACCTACCGGGTCTCTTATCATGCGTAGTATCTTTTCACTATGTCCGCATTGACAGGGTGAGGAAGGTCGTCACCTTCCATGGTGGTCAGAATCATGGCTCCACCCGAGAAAATGTTTTTAATCACAAATGGCCCTTCGTATGTGGGAGTCCATTTTCCCCTGGGGTCACCTTGTGGCAGTATGATGCGCTTGATCACTAGATCCCCGACTTGATACTCTTGGCGTCTGAATTTCTTGTTGAAAGCCTTGATCATCCGTTTTTGATACGTTTGACCATGACAAACAGCAGTAAGTCTCTTCTCATCGATCAAATTCAGTTGATCAAGTCGAGGGTGGATCCAGTCATCTTCGTTTAAACCTGCATCTTTCATAATCCTTAGAGAAGGAATCTGGACCTCAATGGGTAGGACTGCCTCCATGCCATATACCATAGAGTAGGGTGTTGCCCCTGTCGACGTCCGTGTTGAGGTACGATACGCATGCAGAGTGAATGGTAGCATCTCATTCTAGTCTTTGTATGTCACCGTCATCTTCTGTATAATCTTCTTGATGTTCTTGTTAGCATCTTCAATTGCACCATTCATCTTCGGCCGATAATGAGAAGAGTTATGATGTTGTATCTTGAACTGCTTTCAGAGTTTGGTGATCATCGTGTTATTGAGATTCGTACCATTATCGGTGAAAATTCTCTCTGGCACACTATACCAACAGATCAGGTTATGCTTGATAAACCATGCTGCAACATTCTTGGTAACAGTAGCAAAGGAGGCTGCCTCAACCGATTTCGTGAAGTAATCGATGGCCACTAGGATGAAGCGATGCCCATTGGAAGCGGTAGGCCTGATTCCTCTGACCATGTCAATGCCCCACATTGTAAAGGGCCACGAAGCTGTAAAGACATTCAAAGGAACCAGAGGCACATGCAGCTTATCAGCATAAATTTGGCACTTATGACAAGTTTGGGAGTGTTGATAACAATCTGCTTCCATTGTGGACCAAAAGTATCCTGCTCGTAGGATCTTCTTAGCCATGGTATGTCCACTGGAATGGGTTCTGAAGTTACCTTCATGTAGATTTGTCATAATCCTCTCTGCTCCGCTCTTGTCTACACACCATAATAAGGTAGAGTCATGATTGCGCTTGTAGAGGATTCCATTACTGAGGAAGAATTTCGAAGCGAACCTTCTCAGAAACTTCTTATCATTGACAGATGCTCCTTCAGGATACTCTTGAGCCTCGAGATACTTCTTTACTATATGAAACCATGGTTTTTCTGCCACCTCTTCTGTATCAATCTCACAGCAGTGCACCGGTTCATCCAACCTTTCAATGGTGATTTTGGGAGCTTCGTTGTCCCACCTAACTTTGAACATAGAAGACATGGTAGCTAGCGTGTCTGCTAACTGATTCTCCTCTCGTGGGAAATGTTCAAAGGTTACCTCCTCAAAGTGTGGGAGCAATGTCAGTACGTGCTCTTTGTATGGGATGAGATTCGGATGCTTCACATCCCATTCGCCTTTGATCTAACTTATCACCAAGGATGAATCCCCAAAAACATTTAAGAACTTGATCCTGAGGTCAATAGCGGCTTTGAGACCCACAATGCAGGCTTCATACTCTGCCATGTTGTTAATGCAGTTGTAACATAATCGAGCAGTGAAAGGAGTATGACATCCCTCAGGGGATATGATTACAGCACCGATGCCATTACCAAGTGCGTTCGAAGCTCCATCAAAGACCATAGTCCATCGGGATCCTTCTTCAGGTCCTTCATCTACTCCAGGCTCTTCGTAGTTAATCACCAGCATAATGTCCTCGTCCGGGAACTCAAAATTCATGGACTGGTAGTCATCCACGGCCTGATGAGCCAAATGATCAGCCAATTCACTCCCCTTTATTTCTTTCTGGGTTGTATATTGTATATCGTATTCCGTTAAGATCATTTTCCATCTCGCTATACTTCCGGAGAGTGCGGATTTCTCGAAGATATATTTGATTGGATCCATCTTAGATATCAACAGAGTAGTGTGGGTCAACATATACTGTCTCAGTCGGCGAGCAGCCCATGCCAAAACGCAACAAGTTTTCTCGAGCAATGAGTATCTTGTCTCACAGTCGGTAAACTTTTTGCTAAGGTAGTATATTGCATGCTCTTTTCGACCAGACTCGTCATGCTTCCCCAGCACACACCCCATTGAATTTTCTAGCACTGTTAAGTATAATATCAAAGGTCTTCCTTCAACCGAAGGCCTCCGAATTGGCGGTTCTTAAAGATATTCTTTGATCCTTTCGAAAGCAGTTTGGCATTCGTCATTCAACTTTACCACTTGATCTTTCTTTAGAAGCTTGAATATGGGCTCACAGGTAGCATTCAGATGTGAAATCAACCTGGCGATATAATTCAAGCGTCCCAAGAAACCTCTAACTTCCTTCTCAGTACAGGGAGCCAACATCTTTTGTATGGCCTTTACCTTTGCGGGGTCTACCTGAATACCTTTGTCACTGACGATGAAACCAATAAGCTTACCAGACCTTACCCTGAAGGTGCACTTGTTCGGATTCAACCTCAGCTTGTATATCTTTAACCTGTCGAACAAACTTTGTAGATGATCCAGGTGTTCCTCTTCGGTTTGAGACCTAGCTATCATGTCATCAACATAAACCTCGATCTCATGGTGAATCATGTCGTGGAACAAAGCAAACATGGCTCGTTGATAAGTTACCCTAACATTCTTTAACCTAAAAGGAATCACCTTGTAATAGAAGGTGCCCCACTGTGTGACGAAGGTTGTATTCTCCATGTCTTCAGGAGCCATCTTGATCTGATTGTAGCCAGAGAAACCATCCATGAAGGAGAAGATTTTGTGTTGCGCGGTGTTGTCAACTAGAACATCAATATGGGGAAGCATAAGTCATCCTTGGGGATTATCCTGTTCAAATCTCTATAATCCACACACATCCGTACCTTTCCGTCCTTCTTAGGTACCAGAACGATGTTAGCAACCCACTGCAGATAGGAGGTGACTGCTAAGAACCCCGTGTCGAGCTGCTTCATGACCTCTGCCTTGATCTTCTCTGACATTTCAGGGTGCATACGGCGGACCTTCTGTTTAACCGGAGGACAATCCTCTTTAGTTAGAAGATGGTGTACCACGATGTCAATGTCTAAACCAGGCATGTCTTAATATGACCAGGAAAAAATCACAACGTAGTCGTGCAACATCTGTATCAACCGTTGTTTGATCTTAACTTCCAACCAGGGAGTGCCATGCATCCATCTTCTTCCTCCCAACCGTCATTTTAGCCCAAGATATTTTTACGTACGGACGCTGCGTTGTAGCTACAAACCTGCGTATCTCAAAAATTGTCCACAAGCAAGATAAATGACCATGGTTGGTACCAATCAACTCGTCTCATCCTCACGAGTATCATGGTACCAGAATCAATGTCCAATTTAACCTGTATTGCAAAGCCCTAAAACTAAACAAGAAACCCTAGCCATGGCAGTTTTACATACAGTCATCAAAAACGCAATTGAATAGAATGATTAGCTTGCAAACTCAATAAGGAACAAGAATATATAATCAAAACGTGCAAATTATGTATAAATCAATGAAAACAAAAACGAGTTTTTTAGGCTAACCGCGTGACTGCTGCAAAGTGTTTCAGGACTTGGGGAGGCTTGCTAGTAATTGGAACATGTTCCCAAGACGTCCAGCAACCGATTGGTAAGGTTAGGATGGCTTGAGATGGCATGTAGCTTGGAATTTGATATGCACTTTTTCTTTGAAATTTTTAAGTTTTTTCTTCCTATTTTACGACTGTTCAACCTCTCCTCTTTCCTGGGATTCCTCCTGTATATGTAGTGTAACACATTAGGTCAACAAAAACGAATTGAATCTTGCTCATTATGAAGATTTGATTTGGTCTTTCATGGAATATGATATTTTTCTAAATTTGCTTCAATCCAATCTATTTTCACCCAAATCAATCTTGCACGAGTTGGTTGTCTTGCTAGCCGTACATAGACCCAAAAGATGCACAAAAAATAAAAAATTTGATTTGATTGTATTATTTTACCATTTAATTTGATTTATTTTGATTTAAATGAATAAAAAATAAAAATAAATGATAAAAATAATAAATAAAAAGGGGGAAAATCTCAGGGGTCATGGGTCCTATTAGAAACATGTTTCAAGCAAGAAAACATGGCCCCCTTTGGAAAAAAATGCAAATTTGCAAAAAGGTCAATGTTGACTTTTGGCAATTTTGCAAAAAAGGTCAATTGGCCAATGCATAACTCTCTCAATTTTGACCCTAGAAAGGTGTTCTTTGACTTTTTAGAAAGATTAAGATATCCTCTAAGCAACCCTTTTTGTCTTATCTCAATGGAGTCTTCCATGTTCATGTATGAAGCTTTGACCCAAAAGGTGTTTTTGTTGACTTTCCAACATAACCTATAATGTCAAAAATCATATCTTCCTGTGAGTGCATATTTTGAACTTGGGGTATGAAGATGAATTGTATATAATTGCATCCCCTTAAAAATGAGCTTTGGATGGGTCATTTCTGATGAAGTATAAGAAAGTTATGCTTGGTCAAAGTTGAGTTGACTTTTCCTATAAAACCCTAATTTAGAAACTTTTGGGTCTTTATGAATTGTGAGCAATCCTTGATGAATAATGATCAACCCTTGATAAAATTATGAATGATACTTCAAAATGAGTATTTTGGCCCAAAATCTTGAAGTTTGACTGTATATGGGCCACAGTTGACTTTTGACATAGCATAGTCGATTTTCAGGCCTTTGAGCAATTGACTGAGCAAACTTCTTCTGCAAGGATTGAAACTTGACATGGATGATCTTGGGAACATATTAGGACAATGGAAGGCCTTTGGGATCATTTGGACTCAAGCATCTTGATGAAAAATGAAACCCTAATTTGAGGTAGACTGCCTTAGAAGAGAGTTTGTCTGGTCAACTTTGAACTTCCTTGAGCAATTTGGGGACCTCACTTGCCATGTGTTGAGAAATATGGGAGGGAAAATTTTGGGGTATAACAGCTACCCCTGTTCAATCTTCTTAAACCTGAGGATGTAGATTGGCTCGTCTGCCTTTCGTGATCTGAATGTGGAAGATGATTGAACACTAGAGTGCCCAGAAATTTGCACTCACATGAAGGGATACTTGATTTATGATATCGGGAATGGACTTATAGATCCCATTTGGAAGTTGCTAGAGATTGTCGGAGATGGGCTTAAAGATTCCATCCGAAGAGATATCGATCGCATAAGAGATTCCTTTGCGAGAACCCGTATACCTGTTGTTGAGGAGGACTTCTCTAGGGAATGCTGGTCTCTGTGACTTACCGGGGAAATGTGAAATCAATCGTGTGTGATCGGGTCCCGGTCTTACAGTGTTGTGAACTGCTGTATGGGGATAAGAGAGGAAGAACTTGGATAGTAAGGTTATGAGAAGGAACCTGGATAGTAGGGTTGCTTCGATATGAAAGCCTGGATAGTAGGGCTGTGAGAAGGAACCGGGATAGTAGGGTTACTTCGATATGAAAGTATGGATAGTAGGGTGTGAGAAGGAACCTGGATAGTAGGGTTACTTCGATATGAAATCCTGGATAGTAGGGCTGTGAGAAGGAACCTGGATAGTAGGGTTACTTTGATGTGAAAGCTTGGATAGTAGGGCTGTAAGAAGGAACCTGGATAATAGGGTTACTTCAATATGAAAGCCTGGATAGTATGGCTGTGAGAAGGAACCTGGATAGTAGGGTTACTTTGAGATGAAAGCCTAGATAGTAGGGCTGTGAGAAGGAACTGGGATAGTAGGGTTACTTTGATATGAAATCCTGGATAGTAGGGCTGTGAGAAGGAACCAGGATAGCAGGGTTACTTCGATATGAAAGCCTGGATAGTAGGGATGTGAGAAGGAACCTAGATAGTAGGGTTACTTCGATGTGAAAGCCTGGACAATAGGGTTGTGAGAAGGAACCTGGATGGTAGGGTTACTTCGATATGAAAGCCTGAATAGTAGGGATGTGAGAAGGAACCTGGATAGTAGGGTTACTTCGATGTGAAAGCCTGGATAGTAGGGCTGTCAGAAGGAACCTGGATAGTAGGGTTACTTTGATATGAAATCCTGGATAGTAGGGCTATGAGAAGGAACCTGGATAGTAGGGTTACTTCAAGATGAAAGCCTAGATAGTAGGGCTGTGAGAAGGAACAGGGATAGTAGGGTTACTTCGATATGAAAGCTTGGATAGTAGGGCTGTGAGACGGAACCTGGATAGTAGGGTTACTTCGATGTGAAAGTCTGGATAGTAGGGCTGTAATAAGGGACATGGATAATAGGGTTACTTCGATATGAAAGCCTGGAAAGTAGGGTTGTGAGAAGGAACCGGGATAGCAGGGTTACTTCGATGTGAAAGCCTGGATAGTAGGGCTGTGAGAAGGAACCTGGATAGTAGGGCTACTTCGATATGAAAGCCTGGATAGTAGGTTCGCGCGAAGGAACTTGGATAGTAGGGTTACTTCGAAATGAGTTTGGGTAAAACTGCAGAGGGCACCTGGGTAAGGTTGTTCTTGTCACACTGATGATTACTCTGTTTAGCTTTGAGTGTTGATCATGGACCTGCTGGAAGTTGATGATAATAACTATCTTTCCTGAAAGAAATACAGGGTTAGTTATGTGCGATGCATGAGATGCATTGTATGATGATGTTTCTCAAAATAAATGAGACCATGCTATATGTAATGCATGCACATGTCATGATGTATGAACATGAAATACCGACATAATAATCTGAATCTGGGAAATAAATCCCTGACTACTATTTGGAGAGTATGAGAAATGGTATTCTTGACTGCTGTAAAAACCATAGTTCCTCTACTTCTGTTGGGGATGGTGAACAAAGATGATTGTGCTGGGGATTTTCCCCTTGGCTTGTGAATATTCTGCCGGACGAGACCATGTCTGAGGATAACTCTGCAGCGAATAACTCTGTTGGAGAGGAGATACTCTGTTGATAGATCTGGTGACTTGGAGAAATAAACTCCATCGGTGATGAATTTCCATTGCTGGTGATAATGAATTCTATTGAATTTCTGCTTGTGAGAGAAATACACTCTGCTTGGGGAAAAATTACTGACTCACTCCCGATTGTGAACCTCAGCTGGGGAGAGTGGTGTCCTATTCGGGAAAGCTAACATCACTGTCTTTGGGTACTTTTTACTCTGTGGGGAGCGTATGTCTCGCTACTCATGTTCTCAAGTTGGCTCTATCCCGACACCTGATGGGAAGAGTAACTGTAAGGTTTGGTACTTCTTGTTTTCCCCTGTTCCTGGAATTACGAGTAATCGTCTTTTATTTTTTATGTAAATATTTATGAGCAGCAATCATTTTCAAATGCATATATCAAAAATGAATCATTGGACGTTCTTGCAAAACAAAACAGAAAAAGGAAAAACAAGTTGAAATTTCTTGTGAAAATTAATTGTATTGATTTTTGAAGTTGGCCTGTAATAGGCGTTTTGTACAAAGAGGCTGACGTCCTATTAAGAGAACACCGCCGAACGATAGAAAATACAATTTGTGTTAAAGAAAAAATAGCTATGTGAAACAATCTCATTGGGTTCCAACTCTACTATTGCCTTTACATCTTCAAGCGTCTCATCACTTTGCTACTCGGCCGAAGGTGGATTAGATTGATTGGTGTCGTTTAAGCTTGATAGTCGATACCGAAGTCTGGTTGCAAGATAATCTAATGAGACATAGTTTTACGCTTCAATCCCTAATTGTTTCCTGGACCGCCCTTTCGGGTTTTCAGTCCACCGGGATACCCTTTTTTTCCCAAGTCGCCTTTTCAGGTTTTCGACTTGCCGGGTGTACAGTTTTTTTTTAATTTTCATCCCTTACTTTTGCCCGAACCTTTTTGGTTCGCCGGGAAGCCCTTATTTTTGCCTAGGCCAGTCAACCTAGAGGGTCTTAGATTATGCGTAGTATCTTTTCACTATATCTTCATTGATGGGGTGAGGAAGGTCGTCACCATCCATGGTTGTTAGAATCATAGCTCCTCCCGAGAAAATGTTCTTAACCACAAATGGCCATTCGTATGTGGGGGTCCATTTGCCCCTGGGATCACCTTGCGGTGGTATGATGCGTTTGATCACCAGATCCCCGACTTGATATTCTTAACGTCTGACTTTCTTGTTAAAAGCCTTGATCATCCGCTTTTAATACGTCTGACCATGACAGATAGCAGTAAGTCTCTTTTCATCGATTAGATTCAGCTGATCAAGTTGGGTTTGGATCCAATCGTCTTCATTCAAACCTGCATCCTTCATAATCCTGAGAGAGGGTATCTGGACTTTGATGGGTAGGACTGCCTCCATGTCGTACACCAAAGAGTAGGGTGTTGCCCCTGTCGATGTCCGTGCTGAGGTACGGTACCCATGAAGAACGAATGGTAACATCTCATGCCAGTCTTTGTATGTCACCATTATCTTCTGCACAATCTTCTTGATATTCTTGTTAGCCGCTTCAACAGCCCCATTCATCTTTGGCCGGTAGGGAGAAGAGTTATGATGTTGAATACTGAACTGTTTACAGAGCTCGGTGATCATCGTATTGTTGAGATTTGTACCATTATCAGTGATAATTCTCTCTAGGACACCATATCGACAGATCGGATTGTGTTGGATGAACCGTGCCACGACGTTCTTGGTTACTGTAGCAAAGGAAGCTGCCTCAACCCACTTTGTAAAATAATCAATGGCCACTAGAATGAAGCGATGCCCGTTAGACGCGGTAGGTATGATCTCGCCGATCATGTCGATGCCCCATATTGCAAAGGGCCAAGGAGCCGTCAAAACATTCAGGGGAACCAGAGGTACATGCACCTTATCAGCATGGACTTGGCACTTATGACAGGTTCGAGAGTGCTGATAATAATCGGCTTCCATAGTGGACCAGTAGTATCATGCCCGTAGGATTTTCTTCGCCATGGCATGTCCACTGGAATGAGTTCCGAAGGTGCCTTCATGTAAGTCTGTCATGATCCTTTCTGCTTCGCTGTTGTCTACGCATCGCAGTAAGGTTGAATCATGGTTACGGTTATAAAGGATTCCATTACTGATGAAAAACTTTGCAGCTAACCTACTCAGAAGCTTTTTATCATTAACAGATGCCCCCTCGGGGTATTTTTGAGCCTCAAGATACCTCTTTACCTCGTGAAACCAGGGTTTATCTGCTACCTCTTCAGTCTCAATGTCACAGCAATGTGCGGGTTCATCCAACCTCTCAATGGTAATCTGGGGAGCTTCATTGTCCCACCTAACTTTGAACATATAAGACATGGTAGCTAGCGCGTCCGCCAACTGGTTCTCCTCTCTTGGGAAACGTTCAAAGGTTACCTCCTCAAAGTGTGGGAGCAATGTCAGTACATACTCTTTGTAAGGAATAAGATTTGGGTGCTTCGTATCCCACTCGCCTTTGATCTGACTTATCACCAGAGCGGAATCTCTGAATACACTCAATAACTTAATTCTTAGGTCAATAGCAGCTCGAAGACCCATGATACACGCTTCATACTCCGCCATATTGTTGGTGCAATTAAAACATAATCGGGAGGTGAATGGAGTATGACAGCCCCCAGGAGATATAATTATAGTGCCAATGCCATTACCCAACGCGTTTGGTGCTCCATCTGGTCTAGGTTCTTCGCAGTCGGTCACCAACATGATATTCTCATCCGGGAACTCGAAATTCATGGGCTGGTAGTCATCCACGGCCTGATGTGCCAAATGATCCGCCAATACACTCCCCTTGATTGCTTTTTGGGTTGTGTATTGGATGTCGTACTCGGTTAAGATTATCTTCCATCTTGCTATTCTTCCGGAGAGAGTGGGCTTCTCGAAAATATACTTGATTGGATCCATCTTTGATATCAACAAGGTAGTGTGAGTCAGCATATACTGTCTCAGTCGGCGAGCAGCCCATGCCAAAGCGCAGCAAGTTTTTTCTAGCAATGAGTATCGGGTATCACAGTCGGTAAAATTTTTGATAAGGTAGTAAATGGCGTGCTCTTTTCGACCAGACTTGTCATGCTACCCCAGCACACACCCCATTGAATTGTATAGCACTGTCAAGTATAAAATCAAGGGTCTTCCTTCAACTAGAGGCATCAAAATTGGTGGTTCCTGAAGGTATTCCTTGATTCTTTCGAAAGCGGTCTGGCATTCATCATTCCACCTTACCACTTGATCTTATTTCAGCAGCTTGAAGATTGGCTCACAAGTAGCAGTCGGATGTCAAATGAACCTGGCGATGTAATTCAGACGTCCCAAGAAACCTCTAACTTCCTTTTCTGTGCGGGGAGCCGACATCTCTTGTATGGCTTTTACCTTTGCAGGGTCCACCTGAATACCTTTGTCACTGAAAACAAAACCCATAAGCTTACCAAACCTTACCCCGAAGGTACACTTGTTCAGATTCAACCTCAGTTTGTACGTCTTCAAACTATCAAACAGTTTCTGGAGATGATCAGGGTGCTCTTCCTCAGTCCGGGACCTGGCTATCATGTCATCAACATAAACCTCGATCTCGTGGTGAATCATGTCGTGGAACAAAGCGACCATGGCGCGCTGATAAGTTGCCACAGCATTCTTCAACCCAAAAGGCATTACCTTGTAACAAAAGGTGCCCCACTGTGTAACGAAGGTTGTCTTCTCCATGTCTTCAGGAGCTATCTTGATATGGTTGTATCCAGAAAAACCATCCATGAAGGAGAAGATCTTGTGTTGCGCGGTGTTGTCGACTAGAAAATAAATGTGAGGAAGTGGGAATTCATCCTTGGGGCTTGCCCATTTCAGATCTTTGTAGTCCACACACATCCGTACCTTCCCGTCCTTCTTAGGTACCGGCACGACGTTGGCAACCCACTGCGGATAAGAAGTGACAACTCAGGACCCTACATCGAACTGTTTCATGACCTCTGACTTGATTTTCTCTGACATTTCAGGGTGCATACAGCGAACCTTCTGCTTTACCGGAGGGCAGTCTTCTTTAGTTGGCAAGCAATGAACCACAATATCAGTGTCCAAACTAGGCATGTCTTCATAGGATCAGGTGAAGATCTAAACATAGTCGCGTAGCATCTGTATTAACCATTATTTGACACTAGGCTCCAGATTTGCACCTATTTTAACTTCTTTCCTGTCTTCCTCTGTACTCAAATTCACTGACTCAACTGGCTCTTCATGAGGCTGTATGGCCCTTTCTTCCTACTATAATAGTCTAGCAAGTTCTCCAGGCACCTCACAATCATCCTTACCTCCGTCCTTGGCTTGGTTGATTGGATTTTTGAAGTCATAACTGGCAGTAGAAGAGTTGTTATCAATGGGATCCAGAGTGGATATGGATCTGCAGTATGATACGTGAGTGTGTGTAAGAGAATAACTGTTTTGATAAAATGAGAGACAAAAAATAAAAACAAGGAGCGCAAAATTTGTAATGCAAGAAACATCCAATGCTTTATTAATGATATATGAAATGACAAATAATAGCCCTCACAAGCAAAGCCAAGGTGCCTCGGGCAAGGCACCGGGCCGTAAAGTTTCAAATTATTTATTACAAATCTTAAAACAAAAGTCAATTACTGCGGAATAAAAGAAACAGGTATGAAGTCCTTTGCCGTCAAGTTATTCAGTCTAACGTTGGTTGTTGGGTAGATCCAGCTGTCGATGTCTGAATCCTCTTCACTATCCTCAATTGCATTAACTCCCCGATTGTTGATGTGTAGCGGAGGTTTTCCAATCCATGCGCGCCTAACAGCCCTTTGAGCCCCTGTAGTAAAGCCCAAACCAAATTTGTCAGTTTTGTGAGTGAAATCAGGGAGTTGACCACAATTGGTACACCCACCTTCTTCAACTATAGCCCTGGCGTCCTTGAGAGAAGCCATCTTCAGCGGAAGTTTGCCAGTAGTAACTTTAGTTGATACCGAGAACTGAGGGACCTCTTCGAAATTCTGACAAGGAGTTTCTATGAAATCCCCGTCCATCTCTACGTAGCGGAAGGAATTGAGATGACTCACCATATACTCTTCTTCACCTTGCACCGTGACAATCTTCCCCTTCACTGGGTACTTTAGCATTTGATGGAGCGTGGAAGTAACTTCCCCAGCCTTATGAATCCAAGGACGACCCAGAAAGCAAGAATATGATGGTCTGATATCCATTACGTAGAAGGTGGACCCAAAGGTCTGAGAACCCACTTTGACAGGGATGTACACCTCCCTGTGCACCATTCTTTTTGATCCATAAAAAGCCCTCACCACAATGTTACTCGGCTTTAAAGTCAAACCTTCATAATCCAAACGGTCTAATGCTTTCTTTGGCAGAACATTTAGTGAGGACCCGGTATCCACCAGCACATGGGCCATAGTGGTTCCTCTGCACTCAATCGAGACATGTAGAGCATCATTATGATTTCTTCCTTTCGGTGTTAGATCCGCATCTGAGAAACCCAGCCCATTGTCAGCAGTCAGGCTGGCCATGCAATCTTTGAACTGATCTGCTGAAGTTTCCTGCACATGCGCAGTCTTGAGAAATGCAATCAAAGCCTTCGCATGGGCTTCAAAACACAATAGCAGGGACAACATGGAGATATTTGACGGGGTCTTCCCCAGCTGCTCGACCATATTGTAGTCGCTCTTCTTGATAATTTTTAGTATTTCCTCTATTTCTTGTTTAGAGGCTTCCACAACGATTTTCTTAGGTGCCTCCATCCCTGCAGGCTCACTTATAATTTCTTTGCCCCAAGTCCCAGATGGCTCAGCAGCAGAGGTGGTAACTGGAGTAAGAACGGGAATAGTTGCAGGGGTACTAAATGGGGTAGGAACAGGAGAAATGTCAGGAGTGCTGGTTGGAGCAGTAGTTGGAATAATAGTAGGCTTGATGATAGTCTTCGGGGAAATCTCGGGAGAGAAGACCCTTCCACTTTGGGTAACCTTACTAGTCCCGACAATATTACTGACATCAGTATCAGCTTCTTCGGTCTTCAATTCTTGCTTAACACCATGGTAATACACATCGTCACCATAATGCCATGGGATAACCTTATCTGAGGTGTACGGGATGGGACCAGGAACAATGATTATTAGCGGAGCAATTCTGGGTAAAGGTGTAATCCTAACAGGTTTTCTCGAGGAAACCTTGGAAGGATTGGTGGAAATGGTTATAATGGCAACATCTTCATTGGGAACAACAGGAGTCGTAGTCTTCTCAAACAAAATTTCTTTATTATCCATCAGGCACTGAACACCTGACCTTAACAAACAACAACCGGAAGGTAGAGTCGAACACATGTGGCAACCATCACCACAACCCAGAAATAAACCGGCCAACAACAAATTTTTCTTAACAGTCATCAGAGGAGTAGAAATTTCTTCAACAGAGGTCACAAACAAATCGGTGTCAAGAGCATTAACTCCATGACCATGTTTGGGCATAGGAGCAGTTATAACATTCAGCTTTTCTAGAGCATTAAACTCTATCTCCTTGGCTTCGAGCAAATCTTGCACTTTGTTTCTCAGGGCCCAACAATCATTTGTATCGTGGCTTGGACTCTCAGAATGGTAGGCGCATCGCGCGTTGGGATTGTATCTGGGAGAAGTAGTATTTGGATTCTTGGAAGCCTCTCTCAAGGTCGCCAAGTTGGATTTCAGCAGGTGAGGCAATACTTCAGCCAGTGTCATGTTGATGCGGGTAAACTGCCGATGTGGTCTTTCCACCCTTTGTTAATTTTTGTGTTGTGGAGCAACTGCGGGTCTTGGTATTACTACAGCATTTACCATTTGACGGTGTTCAGATCTGCTCTGGCCCCTCGGGCTATAGACTGCACTAGCTTCCTTCTTACCAGTGAAAGGCTTTTTTACCGAACTCGAACATGCATCCTTCTGTATTTTACCACTTGGAATGACAGCTGTTGCACCCCAAAATTTGCCCTCCCATATTCTTCAAGAAATTGCCAAGCCAAGTCACAAAATTCCCCAAGGGTTGCACAGTGCAAAGGTCCCCTATACAGTCAAAACTAGGGTTTGGGTTCTGATCAAGAAAATGAAGTTTTCAAAGGCCCAATCAAGTCTCATATGCTTACAAATATGGTCAAGCATCCTCATATCAAGTTTCAAGGCATTCAGCTCAAAATTGCACAGTCAAAACCCTAAATTGCACTACAGTCAACTGTAGGGGCAAAATGGTCATTTGACAGTCAAAAGTTCAAATTTTTGGTCAACATATCATTTTGAAGCCACAAACATCATTTGATCAATGCTTGATCATGATTCTCAAAATTTGGCTCAGAAATCATCAAAGATGCAAAAGTTACTATATTTGGACAGCTGAAAAAGTCAACTGAAATTAACCAGGGCATAACTTTCACATGGATTATCAGAAAAATTCCATCCAAAGCTCATTTTGAAGAGAAAGACATTTCCTACAACTCATCTTCATACTTCAAGTCCAAGAAAGGCTCTCACAAAAAGTTATCAATTTCAACATTATAGGTCATTTTCAAAAGTCAACAAAAAAGGACTTTAAGTCAAAGGCCATAACTTGAGATTGGTAAATCAAAATGACATGGGACCAAAGAAATTGGTTAAAGGACTCAAAGACCTTTCCAAAATGTCCAAGAACATGAGAAAAGATTAAAAATTGAGCAAGTTATGCCTTGTGGAAGTTGGGAAATTTTTGGATATTTTGAAAAGTCAACTTTACTTCAAATGACCTAAATTTGCTAATGGGCCCATTTTTCTTCCATGATTCATCATTCCAAGCATGTGCACGACCACTTGGCCCAAAGGGAAGTATTTTCTCATTTTTTATTTATTTATTTGAATTATTATTCATATTAATTCATTTAAATTATATAAATATGTGGAAAATATAAAACTTGACCTAAAAAATCTTTTTATACATGTTTTAAGGTCAAGATCTCGTGCACATCCCAATATGGCAAGATTTGGTTGATTTGAGCATGATTGAACAAAAATGCACATGAAAAAGATTCAAAAAGATCTTAAGGAAATCAAATATGCAAAACAATGAATGCCTTGGATTTTATTGAGTTTTGTTGACCTAAAAGCTTCACTACATAATCAGAAACACAACCCTAATCCTGGTACACTCTAAGCTGCGCAGAAGAACAATAGAGAAACTTGAAAAAATTCCTAGAAAACCAAATTCTGAAATCATTGTTGGAGGACGATTCAAGCCTTAATCTTGATTCCAATAGCTTGCTCAAGGTCTATTGGACACATTCCAATCAGAAACCACCATCAAAACTCCAGGAATCGGTACCTAGAACCGGAACTGTATCAAACAAATTGCATAATCATACATTCTATTCCATGCGTTATTTGTGAATTTTATTTGTTGATTCTTGTTCCTTGTGAAGTTCTAAAGCTAACCATGGTATTTAATTGAATTATTATGCATCGTATGTGATTTCGCCATAATCGATTTCTAGGGTTGCAGGTTTTTTGAATTAGGGATTTTCAGACCAAGCAAAATTAGGATTCCAGACCCATGCCATTCAAATCAGTACATCAAGACGAAGAGATCTTGACCCTCGCGATCAATTTATTGACATCATAGCGCTAGTCGCTATTTTCTTGAAGCTAGCCTAAGACCACGCGTTTAAAACCGTTGCCATAGGCTTTTGTTTCAGAAAAAATAAAAACAACGAAGAAGACAACCTCGTTGTCAAAACGTGATAGGCCAGTTTGAAATTCGCGCCAGAAACCCACTAACGCGTTTGTCTTTCTTTTTATTATTTATTTGTTATAACATGTTAACGTGCGTTTCATAGTTCAGCTGGCAAGCGTTGATAGCTTCAACATCCAAGACCTGGGTTCGAACCCCAGGTCTGTACAATTCCAATATTATTTTTCCATAGATGTTCACATGCAGCACTATCATCCAATGCACACCATATTCCACTTCATCCAGCCAGCCACGTGCTTAACGAATCCAGATCAAGGGCTCATAGTTGAAGAACACCATAAAGACAAGTCAACAAGCGCATACGTGGCCTGGAAAAGTCAAACGATTTCAAGCTTATTGGGCCAGATTTTCATAAACACACCTCCACTTTAGGGCCTGAACCCCTCCCCTGGTTTGCAATTTCATTTTTTTATTTATTTTGTTTTTAATTGTTTCTTTATTTATTTTTTTTGTTTTTAATTAATTAATTATTTCACCAAATACAAAAATATCATAAAAACCAAAAAAAAGGCAAAAATATAATAACTTTTATTTCCAATATTATTTTCATAAAAAATGCATGTAAATAAATTTAGTAAAATAGGTTTTAACTTTAATTCTTTTTAATAACCAAAAATCCAAATAAACATAGAATTTAGGTTTAATAAATTTTATTCCCTTCAATTTTTTTCTTTTTTTTTCATAATAATGATATTATTTATTTTATTTATTTTATAATTAAATTGTACATAAATAATTTAGGTTTAAATTAGGTCAAAAATTCAATATTTTCTTAATAACTAAAAATAATTAGAATTAGGGTTTGACATTTTTATTTTAATTCTTTTTTATATTAAATCCTAAAAAACATAAAATACTAAAAAAACATTTTCTTTTAAATTTTAATTTCAATCCTTCATTAACTTTAAATTTTTTGCAAAAGGGTCCAACGCCCATGTTCGTAATTTATTTAATTTCGCGCATTTATTTTATGTCGTTTATTATAATTATGTAATTCTCCCAAAGCGTTGTAACAATTTTACTTCTCGCACTTTTATTTTATTGCTTTATTTATTTTCCGTCAAATCGGGTCCGGTTTAATTTTGGCGATGTGGACCCGCGCCATTTGTAATAGCTTTAGAATTTATTTTCCCGCAAATATAAACTGTTAACCAAGCATGAAAGAATGTATGGCCTAAAATAAAATCAAGCGTAGATCACAATGAACATGACAAGACAAATATCAATGAAAATGACACACAAATCACACACCACCCCTAGGGTACGCCTCACTGTTGCCTTGCCTCGAAAGGTGATCGTCGAGTAGAGGATGTCTTCGTAAGTCCTCATGATCCGGGAACCTGGCATGAGGGTAGCTGCTAAGGTGTCTTCCCCATTACTCTGGTGATCACCATGTCCCTACAAACTCGAATTGACCCGAACACCTCCAACGGTGGTGCTACCTACCTCTCAATGGTGGGATGGCACTACTTTAAAGGACATCTACACAGACGAATTCCTTAGGGTAGGTAGGTTCTCAAGGGTACTTGCTCTAATTTCAAACAAATCAAAATACTTTTCACACCAACACATTTTCAAAAGCTTTCAAAACAAACTTTTCAAACACTCTGACATACGAGTCGAACTGAAATTTTTCAAAGAAACTTTTAAACCCACATTGAAAAGCAAACAAAACATTTTGAAAACACAAATGAGCAAGTATCTAAGAGCCCATGGATAACCATGGATAGAAAGGGTGCTAATACCTTCCCTTTCTATAACCTACCTCCCGAACCGAGAACTAATCTCAATAAGGAATTTTTCTGTGCTTTTGTCCTTTCCATTTGGAGAAAATAAAAGACGGTGGCGACTCTTGCTTCCGCGACATTTCGCGAACCAGCGTTAAACAGTCAGCTCCAGATCCACCGATCACAGAACTGGCGACTCTGCTGGGGAATACTCTTAAAGTGAGGTGTACCTTAGGATTAAGATCACTGTGTTTTCAATTGTCTGAATTGCTTGCTTTATTATTGTGGGTTGCATGGGAGTTCTATAGATCCTAACCCGGATATGGGGGATACCTTCTTAGAAAGTAGCAACAAGGCTGTGAGGGAACTGTGCGGGGTATACCGACATGGTTGAAACAGTCTGCTACGTTGATGTGGCACTTTGGTGTGTACCGGTAACCCTTGAGTTCAGTCAAGGAGAGTACGGGGCCTCCGTGTAGTGTCGTGAAGCATCAACAGACCTTAGGAACCTTAATTGAACTATCTTGGCCTCTTTAGGGTAGTGAGATAACTGACTTTGGTGCAGTCCGAGGTTGGTTGATACTCGATACTACGCTCAATTGAGGGTTGCTTTCCTGGAATATTTCGGTCGCCAGTTCAGTGGCTAAATCGAAACGATGAACAATGAAAGCAATCCCGTGATATTGGGACCCTTAGAACCCGGTTACTTCTAATAGGACAGGTTGAGCCCACCAACTTCAAGAGGGTAATACCCAGACCCCATGCCGGCCTAAACTCTAAGGGCTCTTTTGTGTGACTTGTGTGCCTTCGTACCTGCCTACTTGCATGCTTGTTAAGCTGACACATGAACTACTTGCAGGTTTTGTTTATAGTCCTTAACTGGGACTCATAACAGGGTTTACTAAATCTCTTACAGGTTTTGTTTATAGTCCTTAATTGGGACTCATAACAAAGTATACTGAATTTCTTGCAGGGTTTGTTTATAGTCCTTAATTGGGACTCATAACATGGTTTACCTACATCACCCCATGCATAGCATGACATCATACCATTGCATACATCCTAACCCATTTCAAGGATCTCAAGGGCTTGTGATGCAGGTCATGATGAATCAACTATCCCAGCAAGGGGCAAAGAGGATTTATTTTCCTCTAGACCAGGTTGTCAGGGGCTATGACCCACTTGATATGGTGAGCTTTGACACCTAAAGGATGATCCCCTGGCTAAGGTTATCAGGGGCTATGACCCACTGGATATGGTGAGCCTTTGACCCTTGAAGAAGGGCTCTCTACAACAGGAAGTTCCTTCAATCAAGTTGCCAGTTTCCAACTCTAACAAGTTTCTCTGTTTACCCTGCGAGGTCCTTGAAAACATTACATGCATGTCATACATCTCATTGCATTGCAGGTATCCCTTTGACAGGTTGCTTACCCTTCTCCGCTGTTTATTTCAGCCGATCGTCATGAATCCTGAATCATCAGCCGAGCAGACTATCAAGGACCTCCAGGCTCAGAACGCCCAGTTCCAAGAGCTGATCATGAATTTGACCCAGGGGCAACAAGATCTGAAGGCTCTGCTCTTGAAGAAAGACAAGAAGAAGAAGAGGACTGTCTTGTTCAGCCCTAGGCGCAGATCTGGGAATACACTGCAGACTGAAGCTGAGAGGACTACCCCATCTGTGAGGGAAAGCAGTCACCATGAGAGAGAGGTGCCTAGTCCAGTGGTCTCCGACAACGAGACAGATTTCAACGACGAACAATACCCTCCGGCCGAAGACAAGTACAAACAGTTGGAGGATAGGCTGAAGGCTATGGAAATCCAACAGGTACCTGGGCTAGATTTTGGAGATCTGGGTTTGTCACCTGGTGTGATTATTCCTCGGAAGTTCAAAGCACCATCCTTTACCAAGTATGACGGGGCGTCTTGTCCCAAGATGCATCTAAGGTCCTATGTTCGGAAAATTCAGCCGTACTCTGCGGACAAGAATTTGTGGGTCCACTTCTTCCAGGAGAGTCTTTCAGGGACTCATCTCGAATGGTTCTATCAGCTGGATGGGACCAAGATTCGTAACTGGGAGGAGTTGGCTACTGCTTTCTACAAGCAGTATCAATAAAATGCCGACCTTGCTCCTACGCGTACCCAACTCCAGGGTATGTCGTTAGGATCAAGTGAAGGTTTTAAAGAATATGCGCAGAAATGGAGGGATCTTGCTGGAAGGGTACAACCACCTCTGACTGATCGGGAACTTGTGGACATGTTCTTGGGGACTTTGTCTGGTCCATTTTATAACCACCTGATTGGGAATTCGTCTGCTGGATTCACAGATCTTATCTTGACTGGAGAGCGAATAGAAGCTGGTATCCGGTCTGGGAAAATTCAAGAGGCTGCACCTTCTGATAAAAAGCCCCACAGTGGAAAGAAAGAGTCCAATGCTATACATGGTAAAAAGGGTCGTCATGATGTAGGGGCAATCCAGATTTCCGATCCCACGCCCGTTCAACCAAGAAAGAGCAATAGGCGTAGGATAAAGCATCAAGATAGAAAGTATACTGACATCAACATGTCTTTGTCTCAGGCATTACAGCAATTGCTGAGGGCAAAACTGATCACACTAAAGGATCCTCCTCAAAATCCTGATACTTCCTCTCCCAAGTACAACCCGGGTGTGAGATGTGCCTACCATTCTGACAGTCCTGGACATGACACCGACGACTGTTGGACCTTGAAGAACAAGATCCAGGATTTGATTGACGCCAAGGAGGTCGAGTTTGAACACTGATCCTACACCAAATCATCGAGAATGTCTTTTGTTCATTCAAATGTTCAAGTTGTATTTTTCTTTGATTGTTCAAACATTTATTCATGTTAAACATTGTTATCACATTAATGCATCGCTTATGTCTATTTTGAATCAATATATTCGCATTCACTATATGCAAACTGTTTTCATATTTTTTCTGATGTCAGCTCTTGATCTAAAATTCTAAAGCCTCTTAAGGGAGGATGACGAAAACGATACCATAATCTACAGTATGCTTTTGAACAGACCCCGCTGATGAAGTACAGGCATTGTTTCAATTCCTAAACACTGGAGTTATAAGGATGATAATCCCTCGTCAACCCCTCTGAGCCAAAGAAGTAGGAGTTTTTATTTTCGAAAATTGAAACCCTTAATCATAACCCGGGGCAGGGTAGTCTTCTCAGTTGATCCAAGTGCATGACGAATGGCACCGAAGAGATCTTTACAAAACGAACAAAGACAGTGATGGTTCAGAACAATCAAAAGGACAGGCAGTCATCATCAAAATTCATAAATGAAAAGCCCAAGAAGTCAAAACCTATAAAAAGGGACTTATGAAACTGGGGCATCCCGCTGACTGTAATTCCAAAAAAGGAAACAGTTCAGGCAAAAAAAAATAGGGATAACAAAATCAAAAAGAAAGAGGTCCTACAAACCCTCAACAAAAAAAGGAATGACTGCCTATTCAAAATAAACTATCAACATCCGGACCATTATTGGAACATCAAAGCAAAGACTCAAGCAAAGGTCTAACGTATGATCAACTGAGTTTAGGTTTGGAGAACATCACGAAGAGCGGGTGGGTACAAATAAAATTTGAGCCTTTATCCTTTGTTTCTTAAACCGTGAACCAGGCCACGTTATAACCCTTAAAAGTCCTAGCTGAAGCATGGGTTAGTTCGAAAGCATACTGTTACGAAAGGTATCCTGACTCCTTAAGGCTTACGGTAAATACGGAGTTGACATCACGTTTTATAAACATTCACTTGTTTTATGAAAAAGAATGCATTTTTGAAATCTTCAAGACAGACATGAGCTTTGCATTTTTAACATAACTTTGTTTGCATATGACTTTTTGTTTGAACAGCATAGAAATTTGCACGACGAATGCCTAATGAACAGAAGTACTTCCAATCAAGGGGCATGGCATGACTATTGTCTATTATCTGGGGCAATTCAGTCAAGATTCGGAGAATCTTTCAAAATGCCAAGATAACCAGGGGCAAATCTCCGCCTGAGTCACTTGGGGCATTTCAACAACGAATCTTGCCTGATCAAAAACCTTCTGGTGGCACGACAAAAACACTCCTAAACAGGGGCAACTCCCTGCATTCTAAAAGCACGGACATAGTCGAAAAGATACTACGCAAAATCAAAGACCCGCTAGGTTGACACACCTAGGCAAAAATAAGGGCTTCCCGGCGAACCAAAAGGGTTCGGGCAAAATGAAGGGATGAAATGAAAAAAATCTGTACACCCGGCAAGTCGAAAACCTGAAAAGGCGGCTTGGGCAAAAGTGGGTATCCCGATGGACTGAAAACCCGAAAGGGCGGTTCAGGCAAAAGTTAGGGATTAAAGCGTACGAATATGTCCTGTCATCTTGTCACCCGCCTACCAGAAGAAGCTTGGTCCGTCAACAACTATCAGCGCCTCACAGGTCTTCCTCTCCCACCTTAGAAACAGGGGCAATAAAGAGTGGTCTAAGCAATCTGACTGTCCTATCCTCCAAGGTATCAGGGCAGGTTCCGTGGAAGAACATAACCAATACAGTTCAAAACTTCCCCAGAGAATCCAATCCAGTTCCCCAGGAAGGTTGGAATTCATCTCCCCAAGTAGTAAGCTTATCCCCAGTAAATTCTGGAAGCTTATCCTCGCAGGGTACGAACGCGTCGTCCGACTTTATTTAAAGAGTTATTTCCTTAACAGAATATAACTGGGTTATCCTCAGCCAAAAGCCAAGGAAAGGTCGTCGTCAACGTAGTTCTTTCCTATCCCCAGCGAAGTCTATCAATACTCCCAATATAACAAGTATCCTCAGCAAATTACTATCAACATTCAGCAAAGCATCTCTCTCCCCACAGAATGTTGCTTCCCAGCATGGTCGCTAGAGTATCTTTTCTCCCCGCAGAATCTTCCACTTGCCAAGTTTATTCCGCAACGGAGTCATCTTCTCCTACCGGTATCCTTGCAGTTATCATCCCCCGCGGAAGCAAAATCTATTCTTCAACATCAGCCCAGGATACGACTTCCCGGCACCCGTCAAGGATTTACTTTCCTAGACGAAAAATACATTCATAAAACGTCACATACATCATTATAGCATGCATAGACGCATCATAGCACCCCAATCTCATTTATTTTTGAGAACATCTTAAAATCATGCAATTCATGCATTATGACATTGCATACAACTAATTCGTTACTTTTTCAGGAAAGAACGATCAACAGATAAAAGGCATCACCCGTTGAGGTAGTAATCGTCCCAGATTCCTTCATCACCCGTTGAGGTAGTAATCGTCCCAGATTCCTTCATCATCCTGCTGAGGTAGTAATCGTCCCAGATTCCTTCATCACCCGTTGAGGTAGTAATCGTCCCAGATTCCTTCATCATCCTGCTGAGGTAGTAATCGTCCCAGATTCCTTCATCACCCGTTGAGGTAGTAATCGTCCCAGATTCCTTCATCACCTGCTGAGGTAGTAATCGTCCCAGATTCCTTCATCATTCTGCTGAGGTAGTAATCGTCCCAGATTCCTTCATCGTCCTGCTGAGGTAGTAATCGTCCCAGATTCCTTCATCGTCCTGCTGAGGTAGTAATCGTCCCAGATTCCTTCATCGTCCTGCTGAGGTAGTAATCGTCCCAGATTCCTTCATCATCCTGCTGAGGTAGTAATCGTCCCAGATTCCTTCATCATTCTGCTGAGGTAGTAATCGTCCCAGATTCCTTCATCGTCCTGCTGAGGTAGTAATCGTCCCAGATTCCTTCATCATATATTTGGAGTAGCAATCGTCTCAGATTCCTTCATCACATCCTTATAAAAAAAAAACCTCCTCTGGTTCAGTCAGATCGACCCTAGGATCTCCCTGATTCTTATTCCAGTTGAAGACATTTCAAAACCTTGTCCAGTCCAGCTAAATCGACTCCCAACAGATTTTCCTGATGAAGACTCAGTAGAAGCCCTTTTCAGATGTTTCCTTCTCTGACAAGTGCGTGAGGTGGTAATTCCTTCTTCAGATGTTTCCCTCTCCGACGATGAGTGTGAGGTGATAGTCTCTTATGGTCCCCTCTCCGGCAAGTGCGTGAGGTGGTAATTCCTTCTTCAGATGTTTCCCTCTCCAACGATGAGTGTGAGGTGATAGTCTTATGGTCCCCTCTCCGGCAAGTGCGTGAGGTGGTAATTCCTTCTTCAGATGTTTCCCTCTCCGACGATGAGTGTGAGGTGATAGTCTCTTATGGTCCCCTCTCCAACGGCGAGTGCGGTGGTAAGTCCTTTTCAGATGTTTCCCTCTCCGACGGTGTGTGAGGTAACAATTCCTTTTCCTATGATTCCCCTCTCCGACGGCGAGTGAGGTGATTCCCTTTCAGATTATAATTTTCTATGGTTCTCTTCCCGATATTGCAAAGATGGTAATTCCCAAGATTTTCTCAACGAGCGTTGTTGAAGTTAAAATCACCTAAGGTTCTCTTATCATTCATGCTAAGGCAGTAACCATACCTGGTTCATTCCTCATCTTTTGAAGCTCCAGATCCAACTCCTGTAACCAGTCAGGACACATCTATACCAAGCATCTAAAATCAGCTCCTGCAACGTGTCAGGTACCCATTTTTTCTTTTGCAGGTATGCAGGTTCTAGCTAAGGAATCTCCTACGCGACCAACATCCAGATGGCATCTATAAGCCTATCATCCTATCCAGCAACCTCTAAATGGCATCTATAAGCCCATTCCATCATCGCACTGCTACTATGTGAGCACAAATTTCTGGGCACTCTAGTGTCCAATCATCTTCTACCTTCGGATTACGAAAGGCACGTCAGCCAATCTGCATCCTCAGGTCTAAGAAGATTGAACAGGGGCAACAGTTGCACCCCAAAATTTGCCCTCCCATATTCTTCAAGAAATTGCCAAGCCAAGTCACAAAATTCCCCAAGGGTTGCACAGTGCAAAGGTCCCCTATACAGTCAAAACTAGGGTTTGGGTTCTGATCAAGAAAATGAAGTTTTCAAAGGCCCAATCAAGTCTCATATGCTTACAAAGATGGTCAAGCATCCTCATATCAAGTTTCAAGGCATTCAGCTCAAAATTGCACAGTCAAAACCCTAAATTGCACTACAGTCAACTGTAGGGGCAAAATGGTCATTTGACAGTCAAAAGTTCAAATTTTTGGTCAACATATCATTTTGAAGCCACAAACATCATTTTATCAATGCTTGATCATGATTCTCAAAATTTGGCTCAGAAATCATCAAAGATGCAAAAGTTACTATATTTGGACAGCTGAAAAAGTCAACTGAAATTGACCAGGGCATAACTTTCACATGGATTATCAGAAAAATTCCATCCAAAGCTCATTTTGAAGAGAAAGACATTTCCTACAACTCATCTTCATACTTCAAGTCCAAGAAAGGCTCTCACAAAAAGTTATCAATTTCAACATTATAGGTCATTTTCAAAAGTCAACAAAAAAGGACTTTAAGTCAAAGGCCATAACTTGAGATTGGTAAATCAATATGACATGGGACCAAAGACATTGGTTAAAGGACTCAAAGACCTTTCCAAAATGTCAAAGAACATGAGAAAAGATTAAAAATTGAGCAAGTTATGCCTTGTGTAAGTTGGGAAATTTTTGGATATTTTGAAAAGTCAACTTTACTTCAAATGACCTAAATTTGCTAATGGGCCCATTTTTCTTCCATGATTCATCATTCCAAGCATGTGCACGACCACTTGGCCCAAAGGGAAGTATTTTCTCATTTTTTATTTATTTATTTGAATTATTATTCATATTAATTCATTTAAATTATATAAATATGTGGAAAATATAAAACTTGACCTAAAAAATCTTTTTATACATGTTTTAAGGTCAACATCTCGTGCACATCCCAATATGGCAAGATTTGGTTGATTTGAGCATGATTGAACAAAAATGCACATGAAAAAGATTCAAAAAGATCTTAAGGAAATCAAATATGCAAAACAATGAATGCCTTGGATTTTATTGAGTTTTGTTGACCTAAAAGCTTCACTACATAATCAGAAACACAACCCTAATCCTGGTACACTCTAAGCTGCGCAGAAGAACAATAGAGAAACTTGAAAAAATTCCTAGAAAACCAAATTCTGAAATCATTGTTGGAGGACGATTCAAGCCTTAATCTTGATTCCAATAGCTTGCTCAAGGTCTATTGGACACATTCCAATCAGAAACCACCATCAAAACTCCAGGAATCGGTACCTAGAACCGGAACTGTATCAAACAAATTGCATAATCATACATTCTATTCCATGCGTTATTTGTGAATTTTATTTGTTGATTCTTGTTCCTTGTGAAGTTCTAAAGCTAACCATGGTATTTAATTGAATTATTATGCATCGTATGTGATTTCGCCATAATCGATTTCTAGGGTTGCAGGTTTTTTGAATTAGGGATTTTCAGACCAAGCAAAATTAGGATTCCAGACCCATGCCATTCAAATCAGTACATCAAGACGAAGAGATCTTGACCCTCGCGATCAATTTATTGACATCATAGCGCTAGTCGCTATTTTCTTGAAGCTAGCCTAAGACCACGCGTTTAAAACCGTTGCCATAGGCTTTTGTTTCAGAAAAAATAAAAACAACGAAGAAGACAACCTCGTTGTCAAAACGTGATAGGCCAGTTTGAAATTCGCGCCAGAAACCCACTAACGCGTTTGTCTTTCTTTTTATTATTTATTTGTTATAACATGTTAACGTGCGTTTCATAGTTCAGCTGGCAAGCGTTGATAGCTTCAACATCCAAGACCTGGGTTCGAACCCCAGGTCTGTACAATTCCAATATTATTTTTCCATAGATGTTCACATGCAGCACTATCATCCAATGCACACCATATTCCACTTCATCCAGCCAGCCACGTGCTTAACGAATCCAGATCAAGGGCTCATAGTTGAAGAACACCATAAAGACAAGTCAACAAGCGCATACGTGGCCTGGAAAAGTCAAACGATTTCAAGCTTATTGGGCCAGATTTTCATAAACACACCTCCACTTTAGGGCCTGAACCCCTCCCCTGGTTTGCAATTTCATTTTTTTATTTATTTTGTTTTTAATTGTTTCTTTATTTATTTATTTTGTTTTTAATTAATTAATTATTTCACCAAATACAAAAATATCATAAAAACCAAAAAAAAGGCAAAAATATAATAACTTTTATTTCCAATATTATTTTCATAAAAAATGCATGTAAATAAATTTAGTAAAATAGGTTTTAACTTTAATTCTTTTTAATAACCAAAAATCCAAATAAACATAGAATTTAGGTTTAATAAATTTTATTCCCTTCAATTTTTTTCTTTTTTTTTTCATAATAATGATATTATTTATTTTATTTATTTTATAATTAAATTGTACATAAATAATTTAGGTTTAAATTAGGTCAAAAATTCAATATTTTCTTAATAACTAAAAATAATTAGAATTAGGGTTTGACATTTTTATTTTAATTCTTTTTTCTATTAAATCCTAAAAAACATAAAATACTAAAAAAACATTTTCTTTTAAATTTTAATTTCAATCCTTCATTAACTTTAAATTTTTTGCAAAAGGGTCCAACGCCCATGTTCGTAATTTATTTAATTTCGCGCATTTATTTTATGTCGTTTATTATAATTATGTAATTCTCCCAAAGCGTTGTAACAATTTTACTTCTCGCACTTTTATTTTATTGCTTTATTTATTTTCCGTCAAATCGGGTCCGGTTTAATTTTGGCGATGTGGACCCGCGCCATTTGTAATAGCTTTAGAATTTATTTTCCCGCAAATATAAATTGTTAACCAATCATGAAAGAATGTATGGCCTAAAATAAAATCAAGCGTAGATCACAATGAACATGACAAGACAAATATCAATGAAAATGACACACAAATCACACACCACCCCTAGGGTACGCCTCACTGTTGCCTTGCCTCGAAAGGTGATCGTCGAGTAGAGGATGTCTTCGTAAGTCCTCATGATCCGGGAACCTGGCATGAGGGTAGCTGCTAAGGTGTCTTCCCCATTACTCTGGTGATCACCATGTCCCTACAAACTCGAATTGACCCGAACACCTCCAACGGTGGTGCTACCTACCTCTCAATGGTGGGATGGAACTACTTTAAAGGACATCTACACAGACGAATTCCTTAGGGTAGGTAGGTTCTCAAGGGTACTTGCTCTAATTTCAAACAAATCAAAATACTTTTCACACCAACACATTTTCAAAAGCTTTCAAAACAAACTTTTCAAACACTCTGACATACGAGTCGAACTGAAATTTTTCAAAGAAACTTTTAAACCCACATTGAAAAGCAAACAAAACATTTTGAAAACACAAATGAGCAAGTATCTAAGAGCCCATGGATAACCATGGATAGAAAGGGTGCTAATACCTTCCCTTTCTATAACCTACCTCCCGAACCGAGAACTAATCTCAATAAGGAATTTTTCTGTGCTTTTGTCCTTTCCATTGGGAGAAAATAAAAGACGGTGGCGACTCTTGCTTCCGCGACATTTCGCGAACCAGCGTTAAACAGTCAGTTCCAGATCCACCGATCACAACAGCCTCCACTCTTTCTACAGTCAAAATCAACTCAGTAAAACCAGATGACGAGCTGCCGATCAAGTGATTGAAAAATGGACCAGATAGCGTCCCTAGAAACATGTCGACCAATTCCCTATCAGACAAAGGGGGTTGAACTCTTCCAGCCAAGTCTCTCCACTTTTGAGCATAGTCCTTAAAACCTTCACCTGTACCCATGGACATACCCTAGAGCTGAGTATGAGTGGGGGAAAGGTCGGCATTATACTGATACTGCTTGTAAAAAGCAGCAGCAAGATCTTCCCAATTTAGGACATTGGCTCCCTCCAACTGATAGAAAAATTCAAGTTGAGTCCCTGACAGACTATCTTGAAAGAAGTGCACCTACAAATTTCTATCAGCAGTGTGGGGTTGGATTTTCCTGACGTAAGAGCGGATATGGAGCTTTGGGCAGGATACTCTATCATACTTGGCAAAAACCAGAGTTTTGAACTTATGAGGGATGACCACTCCCGATACCAGTCCCAATTCTCCGAAATCCAAACCAGGTATTTTCTAAATCTCCATAGCGTTCAGACGGTCTTCCAACTGCTTGTACCTATCCTTAGCAGGAGGATATTGTTCATCGTCGTAATTTCTGTTGTTGTCTGAAACTGCGGGACTAAGGTCCTTTGCCCTTTCTTTGTTCTCCCTGTCCTTGGATGAGGAGGTCAGATCAACTGGTTGTCTCAACCTTTCTCCGAATCTTCTAGCCATGTTCAGAATTCCAACCTTCTTCTTCTTCTTCTTCTTCTCTTTCAGAATAAGGGTCTTCAAATCCTCCTGCCCTTTAGCGATACTTATGAACATCTGTTGGAACTGGGAGTTCTGTGCCTGAAGATCTTTGATGGCTTGATCAGAATACATTTCTGATGAAATAAATAGCAAAGAATATGAGAAACCTGTAGGGGTACCTGTAATGATGTGCATGATAATGGGATGCGCATGTAATGATTTCAAAGACTTTGGGAGATTTAAATTTGCAAACCAAAAATAAAATAAAACTTTATTAGCTTAACTTTAAAAGTTTCAACAATGCCTTTAAGGCCTTACAAAGTAAATAAATAAAACATAATCTAAAACTAGAAAAAACCAAATCAAAAGTCCCATGGCCGCTTCCTCTTTGTGCCGATATAGTCATTGATCACTCTTTCTTCGAGCTGTCTTGTGAGCTTCAAAATCTTCCTTTCTTGCTCATGGTACTGTTTCCAATAAGTATCCCGCTCATTCCTCAGCTGAATCCAAGACCTCTGTAACTCCTCGGGATCAGTAGGCATGTAAGGATAGAGAACCGTGTAAGGAATGCCTTCTTCATTAGTGGGCTCCACAATCGCTGGTAATACGGCTTTATAAGGCATCATGAGCTTCTGAGCACGTGCTCGGACCCATTAGAGGTAAGGCTGCATAGGAAGGGAAGTATTTGGTCCCAATTCTTCGGGGTCAGATCTATTCACCATGCCCCGAGCTCGTATAAACCTCTGGCGATGCTCCTTAACGTCATCCTTATAGTCGAATACAATGTTCTCGAGAAGTAACTCATGGGGACCATCTCTCCGAGCATGACCAAATTGTCGCAAAGCTAGACAAGGATTGTAAGTTATACCCCCTCAGATTCCAAGCTATGGGACATTAGGGTATCCCCCACAGCGGTTAATAACAACGGTGTCTTCCATATCCCGGGAACACCAAAGAATATTTGTATGAGCAAGTGACATTATTCTATAGGACCAACCCAAACCTTCTTTGTTCTTCAGCACAGACTTAGGGAGGTGCAAAATAAACCACCTCGACAGCAACGGCATGCAACACATAAGAGT
Source organism: Vicia faba (assembly GCA_948472305.1). Classification (NCBI taxonomy): domain Eukaryota; kingdom Viridiplantae; phylum Streptophyta; class Magnoliopsida; order Fabales; family Fabaceae; genus Vicia; species Vicia faba. The sequence continues at coordinate 752,235,917 of OX451739.1, forward strand.
TCCTCTTCTCCTCATAGTACGAGTATAGAGAGCATGTAAGATATCTCCCAGCAAGGTAGGCACAAGGTTGCGAGAAAGGAAAATCTTGACAGCATTCACATCTACAAAGGAATCCGGATTAGGGAAAAGAACCAAACCGTAGATAAGAAGAGCCAATATATCTTCAAAAGCCTGAAAATCTAAATCATCCCAGAATAGTTGAGCATAGTCTATCAGAAATTTGGCTAGAAAACCTTCGACCCCGCTTCGAGTTTCCCAATTGGATACCATATCGGCCCGTTTCAAATTCAAAGCTGAGGCAATAACTTCTGTCTTAGGAACTTCTTCCATACCTGTGAAGGGTACCTGTTCAAGAATGGATATGCCTAATAGATGGGAGAATTCTTCCAAGGTGGGTACCAGCTGGTAATCTGGAAAGGTGAAGCAATGATACTCGGGATCGAAGAACTGAAATAGTACGCTCATCATTTGTTCATCGAGATTTGAAGTAACCAGGCTGAGAAGGTGACTGTGTCTCTTAATGAACATAGAAGACTCAGACACTCTTGAGGCTAGCTCCTTAATTTGGGCAGGTATTTGCACAAAGTTGACTCGGATGGTATTTCTACGTATGGAAGCCATGATCTGCAAAATAGAACAAAGATAAATTCCCTTGGTCTTTGAAATGGTTAGTGTAATGAAGCATGAATGCCATGTTATGATGCATGATGTCATGATAAACCACAGGAATAGCAAACAACAGGTATTGCAAACACAGTCTAATCAAACAAAGCCCTTAGGTTTAAGGCTTGCATGAGGTCAAAGGTAATACCCTCTTGAAGTTAAGTTGGTTTCAAACCTGTCCTAGAAAAGTAACTGGGTTCTAGAGAATCTCAATATCACTAACCATCCTCCATCGGTCATGGTTTCAGCTCACGCAATCTTTTCTTGCAGCCGGAACTATTTTGAGAGTATGGTCTCAACGAGTGTAGCATCGAGTATCAACCAGTTCTCATCTTTACACCGAGGCCGGCTATCTCACTACTTTCTAATGGCCAAGTTGGGCGATTAAAGGTTCTAAGGTCAGTTGATGCTTAACGACACCATGCAGCGGCCCTGTATTCTCCTTGTTTCTCCATAAGGGATAACGGTACCAACTAATGTGCCACACTAACGTAGCTACTGCTTCAACCGTATCGGTCTATGCCATACAATTCCCTCACAGTCTATTGCTACTTACCTAAAAGGTATCCCCAGATCCGGGTTAGGATCTATAGTAACCCTAAATAGAACCCTCAAAAGTAAAGCAAACAAAGCAATCAAGAGAAGCAATTATGATGACCTAGATCCTAAGGTATACCCCACTTATTACTGTCCCCAGCAGAGTCACCAATTCTGTGATACGGTGGCAGAACCGATTGTTTGATGCTGGTTTGCGTTTTGCATTTTTTATTCACAAAATGTCGCGGTAAGCAAGAGTCACCACCGACTTTTATTTCATCCAACCGGAAAGGAAAAAAGTACAGAAAAAAATCCTTTTTCGAGATATTCTGAGTAGGGGGGTAGATTATAGAAAGGGAAGGTGTTAGCACCCTTTTTATCCATGGTTTTCCATGGGATCTTGGGTACTTGCTCATCTTTTTAAATTGCTTTTGTATGTGCTTTGTTTTGAAAATTTTGACTTCATGGTAACCCTTGTATCAGTCCTCAAAGGTGTGACGAATTTGTTTTGAAAGTTGGTTTGAAAAGTGTAAGTGTGGAAAAAGCTTTGATTTGAGCAAGTACCTACTAGCATCTACCTACTCGAAAAAAGATCGTTTCTATTCTTGTTTCCTATAGACAACGCTATCCTACTATTGAGAAATAGGTAGCACCGTCGTTGGAGTTTGTAAGGGTCAACTCGAAAGGGACGTACGATCACTAAAACAATGTTAGGATATCTTAGTAATAACCCTAGAGTCTTAAGATAATATTCGAGGCAACATTTCCGAGGCAACATTCGAACGAGGCATTTGATCTTTTTAGACAGGAGGGAAACCACTAAGACACCCTATACTTAATGATCGTTTACCGAAGGCAACCGAAGTGAGAGTATACCTTAAGAGTGATATGTGCGAGTGATTTGTTTTCAGTTATTTAATCTTTGCACATTAGGGTTTTCTAACCGCATTAATTTGTCATGCATTCTTGCCATACAATCCTATTAGCATACATCTAAACAGTCAAATATTTACGGGAATTAAAATGCGAGAAAGTAAATCTACACTATTACAAGGCTTCGGAGAGGGGGATTAATTACATAGCCAAAAACCTGGGAAAAAGCGATAAGTAAAAAGTCCTAGATTAAACTATTACAAACCATGAACAGTTACAGAAATATTGGCAAAAATAATTAACACGTGCGCGATGAATTAAATATGAGACAACTAGGATCTTGACCCTTGACTAAACCTAATTGCGATTGATTAAAAAAATGTTTTTGTCATGTTTTGTTATTAAAAATAAAGAAATCATTAAAAAGAAAATCCTAATTCTAATTGATTTTAAATTAAGAAAAATAAATTAATTTATTCTAAAACCTACTTTTTTGTATTTTTATTTATTTGAAAAAAAGAGAAAATTAAATTAAATCAAAAGATAACCTAATTTTCTATTTGATTTTATTTATGAAAACAAATTAAAATTTCCTAAGTTAAACTAAATTAAATTAACTTTGATAATAAGAAACTAATCCTAATTTTTGTGAATTATTGATTTTATGACTTTTATAAAAAAAAAGATTTATTTGTGAATTAAAAAAAAATATTGAAAGATTTAAATAAAATAAAAGAAAAAGAAGGGAATAATGGGCCTGTGCTTAGCAATTGGGGGGTTGGAATATGAATTTTCTGGGCCCAAGGATTATGGCCCGTTTGACTTCATTCAATCCAGTATGCGCGCTGATTTGAGGAGCATGGTAGGCCCCTTGCTACATGATGTTGGATCCACCTGGCTGATGGATCTGATGGTGGAACATAAAGGTGTATAATAGGCGTATGCTATTGTGTTGTATGAAATCTACTTGAAATGAGCAAGAAAATAATAAAATGCACACGCCTGGGATCGAACCCAAGACGTGTACATCAAAGGCCTTCGCCCCAGCCATCTGAGCTATTTGACTTATTTGTACATATAACGAAAACAAACTATAATATATGCTAAATAATGGTTATTGGAAAAAAAACACGCTAAGATTCAAACCACCCAACCAGGGAGTGCCACGCATCCATCTTCTTCCTCCCAACCGTCGTTTTAGCCCAATATATTTTTACCTACGGACGCTGCGTTGTAGCTACAAACCTGCGTATCTCAAAAATTGTCCACAAGCAATATAAATGACCATGGCTGGTACCAATCAACTCGTCTCATCCTAACGAGTATCATGGTACCAGAATCAACGTCCAATTTAACCTGTATTGCAAAGCCCTAAAACTAAACAAGAAACCCTAGCCATGGGTGTTTTACATACAGTCATTAAAAACGCAATTGAATAGAATGATTAGCTTGCAAACTCAATAAGGAACAAGAATATATATAATCAAAACGTGCAAATGATGTATAAATCAATGAAAACGAAAACGAGTTTTTTAGGCTAACCGTGTGACTGCTACAAAGTGTTTCAGGACGTGGGGAGGCTTGCTAGTGATTGGAACACGTTCCTGAGACGTCCATCAACCGATTGGTAAGGTTAGGATGGCTTGAGATGGCATGTAGCTTGGAATTCAATCTGCACTTTTTCTTTGAAATTTTGAAGTTTATTCTGCCTCTTTCACGACTGCTCAACCTCTCCTCTTGCCTGGGATTCCTCCTGTATATGTAGTGTAACACATTAGGTCAACAAAAACGAATTGAATCTTGCCCATTATGAAGATTTGATTTGGTCTTTCATGGCATATGTTATCTTTCTAAATTTACTTCAATCCAATCTCTTTTCACCCAAATCAATCTTGCACGAATTAGTTGTCTTGCTAGCTGTACATAGACCCAAAAGATGCACAAAAAATCCCAAATTTGATTTGATTGTATTATTTTACCATTTAATTTGACTTATTTTGATTTAAATGAATAAAAAATCAAAATAAATGATAAAAACAATAAAATAAAAGGTGGAAAAGCTCAGGGGTCGTGGGTCCTATTAGAAACATGTTTCAAACAAGAAAACATGGGCCCCTTTGGAAAAAATGCAAATTTGATCAATGTTGACTTTTAGCAATTTTGCAAAAAATGTCAACTTGGCCAATGCATAACTCTCTCAATTTTGACCCTAGAAAGGTGTTCTTGGACTTTTTAGAAAGCTTAGGATGTCCTCTAAAAAACCCTTTTTGTCTCTTCCATGTTCATGTATGAAGCTTTGACCCAAAAGGTGTTTTTGTTGACTTTCCAAAATGACCTATAATGTCAAAATTCATATCTTCTTATGAGTGCATATTTTTAACTTCGGGGATGAAGATGAATTGTAGAGAATTGCATCCCCTTAAAAATGAGCTTTGGATGGGTCATTTCTAATGAAGTATGAGAAAGTTATGCTTGGTCAAAGTTGAGCTGACTTTTCCTACAAAACCCTAATTTAGCAACTTTTGGGTCTAGATGAATTGTGAGAAATCCTTGATGAATCATGATAAACCCTTGATCACATGATGAATTATACTTAAAAAATGAGGATGTTGGCCAAAAATATTGAAGTTTGACTGTATGTGGGCCACAGTTGACTTTTGACCTAGTACAGTCGATTTTCAGGCCTTTGAGCAATTGACTGAGCAAACTTCTTCTGCAAGGCTTGAAGCTTGACATGGATGATCTTGGGAACATATTAGGACAATGGGTGGAATTTGGGATCCTTTGGACTCAAGCATCTTGATGAAAAATGAAACCCTAATTTGAGGTAGACTGCCTTAGAAGAGAGTTTGTCTGGTCAACTTTGAACTTCCTTGAGCAATTTGGGGACCTCACTTGCCATGTGTTGAGAAATATGGGAGGGAAAATTTTGGGGTACAACACAGAGAAACAAACTCTGCTTGGGGAGATAAAAATTTAGGATGATCCGCTCGTGATTATGAAATTCAGCTAGGGGGTATAGACGTCGGGTTTCTGGACGACCCTGGCTACGGAGATAACTTACTGTTTTGAGAGAATTGACATTAATTCTTTGATTACCTTTACTCTATGGGGAATACAGATGTTACAAGGTTGCATGTATTGATGACTGTGCTCCAAAGTTGTCTTTGCACTGGTACCTGCTGGACATAGTAATTGTCAGGTTTGACATTTCTTATTTTTGCCCCTGTTTCTTAAGTTACGAGCAATTGTCTTTTCGTTTATTATGTAAATATTTATGAGCAGCAATCATATTCAAATGCATATGTCAAGAATAAACCTTTGGACGTTCTTGCAAATCAAAACAGAAAAAGAAAAACAAATGGTTTTGTAAAAATGGTTTTTATTAATTTTTGAAGTTGGTTTGTAATAGGCATTTTTGTACAAGGAGACTGACGCTCTAGTAAGAGAACGTCGTCGTAAAATAGAAGTTATACAATATTTTGTAAAAAGAAAATAGATATGTACAACAATCCCATTGGGTTCTAATTCTGCTATTGTCGATATGTCTTCAAGCGTCTCATCACTTTGTTTCTTGTCTGAAGCTGACTAGATTGATTGGTGCCTTTCGAGATTGACAGTTGATACTGAGGTCTGATCGCAAGGTGATCCAATGGGACATAGTGATACGCTTTACATCCCTAACTTTTTTTTCTGGACCGCCCATTCGGGTTTTCAGTCCACCGGGATACCCTTTTTTGCCCAAGTCGCCTTTTCAGGTTTTCGACTTGTCGGGTGTATAGATTTTTTCATTTTCATCCCTTATTTTTGCCCGAACCCTTTTGGTTCGCCGGGAAGCCCTTATTTTTGTCTAGGCTAGTCAACCTAGCGAGTCTCTTATCATGCGTAGTATCTTTTCACTATGTCTGCATTGACAGGGTGAGGAAGGTCGTCACTGTCCATGGTGGTCAGAATCATGGCTCCACCCGAGAAAATGTTTTTAATCACAAATGGCCCTTCGTATGTGGGAGTCCATTTGCCCCTGGGGTCACCTTGCGGCAGTATGATGCGCTTGATCACTAGATCCCTGACTTGATACTCTTGGCGTCTGACCTTCTTGTTGAAAGCCTTGATCATCCATTTTTGATACGTTTGACCATGACAAATAGCAGTAAGTCTCTTCTCATCTATCAAATTCAGTTGATCAAGTCGAGTGTGGATCCAATCGTCTTTGTTTAAACCTGCATCTTTCATAATCCTTAGAGAAGGAATCTGGACCTCAATGGGTAGGACTGCCTCCATGCCATATACCAGAGAGTAGGGTGTTGCCCCTGTCGACGTCCGTGTTGAGGTACGATACCCATACAGAGTGAATGGTAGCATCTCATTCTAGTCTTTGTATGTCATCTTCATCTTCTGTATAATCTTCTTGATGTTCTTGTAAGCCGCTTCAACTGCGCCATTCATCTTTGGTTGGTAGTGAGAAGAGTTATGATGTTATATCTTGAACTGCTTACAGAGTTCGATGATCATCGTGTTATTGAGATTCGTACCATTATCGGTGATAATTATCTCTGACACACCATACTGACAAATCAGGTTATGCTTGATAAACCGCGCCGCAACATTCTTGGTAACAATAGTAAAGGAGGCCGCCTCAACCGATTTCGTGAAGTAATCGATGGCCACTAGGATGAAGCGATGCCCATTGGAAGCAGTAGGCCTGATTTCTTCGACCATGTCAATGCCTCACATTGCAAAGGGCCACGGAGCTGTCAAGACATTCAAAGGAACCGGAGGCGCATGCACCTTATCAGCATAAATTTGGCACTTATGACAAGCTCGGGAGTGCTGATAACAATCTACTTCCATAGTGGACCAAAAGTATCCTGCTCATAGGATCTTCATAGCCATGGTATGTCAACTTGAATGGTTTTCGAAGTTACCTTCATGTAGATCTGTCATAATCCTCTCTACTTTACTCTTGTCTACACACCGCAATAAGGTAGAGTCATGATTACGCCTGTAGAGGATTCCATTACTGAGGAAGAATTTCACAGCGAACCTTCTCAGAAACTTCTTATCATTGACAGATGCCCCTTCAGGATACTCTTGAGCCTCGAGATACTTCTTTACTTCATAAAACCAGGGTTTTTCTGCAACCTCTTCAGTATCGATCTCACAGCAGTGCGCTGGTTCATCCAACCTTTCAATGGTGATTCGGGGAGCTCTGTTGTCCCACCTAACTTTGAACATAGAAGACATGGTAGCTAGCGCGTCCGCTAACTGATTCTCCTCTCGTGGGAAATGTTCAAAGGTTACCTCCTCAAAGTGTGGGAGCAATGTCAGTACGTGCTCTTTGTATGGGATGAGATTCGGATGCTTCATATCCCATTCACCTTTGATCTGACTTATCACCAAGGATGAATCCCCAAAAACATTTAAGAACTTGATCCTGAGGTCAATAGCGGCTTTGAGACCCACGATGCAGGCTTCATACTCCGCCATGTTGTTAGTGCAGTTGAAACATAATCGAGCAGTGAAAGGAGTATGACAGACCTCAGGGGATATGATTACAACGCCGATGCCATTACCAAGTGCGTTCGAAGCTCCATCAAAGACCATAGTCCATCGGGATCCTTCTTCAGGTCCTTCATCTGGTCCAGGTTCTTCGTAGTTAATCACCAACATAATGTTCTTGTCCGAGAACTCAAAATTCATGGACTGGTAGTCATCCACGGCCTGATGAGCCAAATGATTAGCCAATTCACTCCCCTTGATTTCTTTCTGGGTTGTATATTATATATTGTATTCGATTAAGATCATTTGCCATCTCGCTATTCTTCTGGAGAGTGCGGGTTTCTCGAAGATGTATTTAATTGGATCCATCTTAGATATCAACAGAGTAGTGTGGGTCAACATATACTGTCTCAGTCGGCGAGCAGCCCATGCCAAAGTGCAACAAGTTTTCTTTAGAAATGAGTATCTTGTCTCACAGTCGGTAAACTTTTTGCTAAGGTAGTATATTGCGTGCTCTTTTCGACCAGACTCGTCATGCTGCCCCAGCACACACCTCATTGAATTGTCTAGAACTATTAAGTATAATATCAAAGGTCTTCCTTCAACTGGAGGCATCAGAATTGGCGGTTCTTGAAGATATTCTTTGATCCTTTCGAAAGCAGTTTGGCATTCGTCATTCAACTTTACCACTTTATCTTTCTTCAGAAGCTTGAAGATGGGCTCACAAGTAGCAGTCAGATGTGAAATCAACCTTGCGATATAATTCAAGCATCCCAAGAAACCTCTAACTTCCTTCTCAGTACGGTGAGCCGGCATATTTTGTATGGCCTTTACCTTTGCGGGGTCTACTTGAATACCTTTGTCACTGACGACGAAACCCATAAGCTTACCAGACCTTACCCCGAAGGTGAACTTGTTCGGATTCAACCTCAGCTTGTATATCTTTAACCTGTCAAACAACCTTTGTAGATGATCTAGGTGTTCCTCTTCAGTTTGAGACCTAGCTATCATGTCATCAACATAAACCTTGATCTCATGGTGAATCATGTCGTGGAACAAAGTGACCATGGCTCGCTGATAGGTTACCCTAACATTCTTCAACCCAAAAGGCACCACCTTGTAATAGAAGGTTCCCCACTGTGTGATGAAGGTTGTCTTCTCCATGTCTTCAGGAGCCATCTTGATCTGATTTTAGCCAGAGAAACCATCCACGAATGAGAATATTTTATGTTACGCGGAGTTGTCAACCAGAACATCAATGTGGGGAAGCATAAAGTCATCCTTGGGGCTTGCCCTGTTCAGATCTCTGTAATCCACAAACATCCATACCTTTTCGTCCTTCTTAGGTACCAGAACGAAGTTAGCAACCCACTGCCGATAGGAGGTGACAGATAAGAACCCCGTGTCGAGTTGCTTCATGACCTCTGCCTTGATCTTCTCTGACATTTCAGGGTGCATACGACGGACCTTCTGTTTAACCGAAGGACAATCCTCTTTAGTTGGCAGACGGTGTACCACGGTGTCAATGTCTAAATCAGTCATGTCTTAATATGACCAGGAAAAAATCTCAACGTAGTCGTGCAACCTCTGTATCAACCGCTGTTTGATCTTAACTTCTAGATTTGTTCCGATCTTGACTTCTTTTCTGTCCATCTTTGTTCCCAAGTTTATTGTCTCAACTGGCTCTTCATGAGGCTGTATAGCCCTCTCTTCCTGTTGTAACAGTCTAGCCAGTTCTCCAGGCACCTCACATTCATCCTCACCTTCGTTCTCGCCTTGGTTGATCGGATTTTCGAAATCATAATTGGCAGTAGCATAATTGTTATCAATGGGATCCATAGTGGATATGGATCTGCAGTTTGATATGTGTGTGTGTGTGTGTAAGAGCATAGTTGTATTAATAAAGTAAAAGAAGAAAAGAAAAACACAGAACACAAAATTTGTATGCAAGGAACTTCCAATGCTTTATTGATGACATATGAAATGACATATAATAACCCTCATAGATGGAACCATTATGCCTTAGGTAAAGCACAAGGCCAAAAAGTTTAAAAATTGTTCATTACAAATTTAGAACACAAGTAAGACAATTATGCGAAATAAAATAAACTAGAATAAAATCTCTAACCGTCTAGTTATTCGGTCCACTGTTGGTAGTCGGGTAGATCCAGCTGCCAATGTCAGGGTCTTCCTCACTATCTTCAATAGCGTTGACCCCACGATTGCTGATGCATAGGGGAGGTTCTCCAGCCCGAGCGCATCGAACAACCCTTTGAGCCCCTTAAGTAAAGCCCAGACCAAATTTGTCAGTTTTGTGAGTAAAATCAGGGAGCCGTCCCCAATTGGTACACCCACCTTCCTCAACCACTGTTCTGGCATCCTTGAGAGAAGCCATCTTCAGAGGAGGTTTGGTACCGATGTTAGTCTCGGCCTACGCCAAAATCTGGGGAACCTCTTCAAAGTTTTAACAAGGGGTCTCTATGAATTCCCCGTCCATCTCCATATACCTGAAGGAGTTCAGGTGGATCACCATATACTCCTCTTCGCCATGAACAGTGACTATATTCCCCTTCACCGGATACTTCAACATTTGGTGTAGTGTAGAAGTAACAGCCCCAGCTTCATGAATCCAAGGACGACCCAACAAGCAAGAGTATGATGGCCTGATGCCCATCACATAGAAGGTGGATTTAAAAGTTTGAGAGCCTACCTTGACAGGGATGTCCACCTCCTCATGCACCATTCTCTTCGACCCATAAAAAGCCCTTACCACAATGTTATTGGGCTTTAGGGTCAAGACTTCACAATCCAACCGATCAAGAGTCTTCTTAGGCAGCACATTCAGGGAAGACCCAGTATCCACCAGCACATGATCCATAGTAGTGCCCCTGCATTCGATCGATACATGCAGAGCATCATTGTGTTTTCTGCCTTTTGGAGTTAAGTCAGCAACTGAAAACCCCAGCCCATTATCGGCAGTCAGACTGGACACACAGTCTTTGAATTGATCGACTGAGGTTTCTTGTGGCACGTGCGTGGTCTTGAGGAATGGAATCAGGGCCTTTGCATGGGCCTCAGAACATAACAGCAAAGACAACATTGATATCTTCGAGGGGGTCTGCCCCAACTGCTCGACCATATTGTAGTCGCTCTTTTTGATTATTTTTAAGATTTCCTCTATCTCTTGCTTAGAGGATTCAACGACAACTTTTCTAGGAAGCCCTGTCTGGGCAGGCTCACCTACAACTTCTTTGCCTCGAGTCCCAGATGACTCATCAACAGGGGTAACAACTGGAGTAAGAACGAGAATAGTAACTGAAGTACTAGAAGGAACAAAAGATTAAATAACAACAGGCTTATTGATAGTCTTCGGGGAAATCTCGGGAGAGAAAATCCTTCCACTTCTGGTAATATTACTGTTCCCGACAATGTTACTAACATCGGGATCAGGCTCTCCATTCTTCAAGTCTTGCTTAACGCCATGATGGTAAATATTAGTGCCATAATGCCAAGGGACAGCTTTGTCTGAGGCGTATGGGACAGGACCAGGAAAGGTGATTATTAATGGAGCAACTCTCGGAGCGGGTGTAATCCTAACAGGTCTTCTCGAGGAGGCCTTGAAAGGATTGGCGAAAATGGTTATAATAGCAACATCTTCGAACGGAACAGCTGGAATCAAATTTTTCCCGAACAAAATTTCTCTACTTTCCATCAGGCACTGGACACTTGTCTTCAGCAAATAGCAACCAGAGGGCAGAGATGAACACATGTGGAAACCTTCACCACAACCCAGAATAAACCGGCCAGTAACAAATTCTTCTTAATAGTCATAAGGGGAGTAGAAACTTCATCAACTGAGGTCACAAATAGATCGGTATCAACGGTGTTAACTCCACGGTTGTGCTTAGGCATGGGAGAAATTATGATATTGGGTTTCTCCAGGGCATCGAACTCAATCTCCTTGGCCTTAATGAGATCTTGTACTTTATTTCTTAGAGTCCAACAGTCATTTGTATCGTGACGAGGACTCTCATAATGGTAGGCACACCGAGCATTTGGATTGTACCGAGGAAAGGAGGTATTAGGATTCTTGGGAGCCTCTTTCAAATTTGCCAAGTTGGATCTCAGCAGATGGGGTAAAACCTTTGTCAATGTCATGTTAATCCGGGTTAACTGCCTTTGTGGCCTTTCTACCCTTTGTTGATTGTTGCATTGTGGAGCAGTCGTAGACCTAGGTATCATTAAAGCATTTACCATCGGATGGTGTTCAGCTCTACCATGACCTCTTGGGCTTTAGATAGCACTGGCTTCCTTCTTACTAGCGAAGGGCTTCTTTACTGAACTCGAGGAGGTGTCTTTCTGTATTTTACCGCTCCGGATCCTAACTTCTACCCTCTCTCCAGTTAAGATCAGCTCCATAAAACCAGCCGATGAGCTATCGATTAAATGGTTGAAGAATGGACCAGACATCGTCCCAAGAAACATGTCGACCAACTCCCTATCAGACAAAGGGGGTTGGACTCTCCCAGCCAAATCTCTCCACTTCTGCGCATAGTCCTTAAATCTTTCACCTGCCCCCATGGACAAACTCTGAAGTTGAGTACGGGTAGGGGCAAGGTCGGTGTTATATTGATACTGCTTATAAAAAGCAGCAGCCAAATCCTCCCAGTTTTGGACATTGGTTCCCTCCAATTGGTAGAACCATTCAAGTTGAGTCCCTGACAGACTGTCTTGAAAGAAGTGAACCCACAAGTTCCTATCAGTAGTGTGAGGCTGAATCTTCCTCACATAGGAACATAGATGAAGCTTGGGACAAGACACCCCATCATATTTTTGAAAACCAGAGCTTTAAATTTTTGCGGGATGACTACCCCGGACACCAATCCTAGTTCTTTGAAGTCTAACCCAGGTATTCTCTGGACTTCCATGGCGCTCAGCCGATCCTCTAACTGCTTGTACCTATCTCCAATGGGAGGATATTGTTCATCATTGTAGTCTGTATCATTGTCAGAAACCTCAGGACTAGGATTCTCCTCCCTTGCTTCTCTCTCTTGATTTTCCCCTTCTTTGGACGAGGAGGTCAGATCGACTGGTTGCTTCAGCGGCCCCCCAAATCTTCTACCCATATTAAGGATACCAGCGGACTTCTTCTTCTTTTTCTGTTTCAGGATGATGGCCTTCAGATCCTCCTGCCCTTTCGCCAGAGTTATGAATATTTGTTGAAATTGGGAATTTTGTGCCTGAAGATCTTTGATGCTTTGTTCAGAAGACATCTTTGCCAACATAAGCAGCAAAGAAGATGAGAAACCTGTAATGGTACCTGTTTATGCAATGCTATGGATAGGATGCGTATGCAATGATTTCAAGGACTTTGGGAAATTTAAATTTGAAAACCAAAATGAAACAAAGATTTTATTAGTAGAATTCAAGGTACAATTGCCTCTTAGGAGATATGATTAAAAATTCTAAAAAAATAAAGTTTCCCATGGATACTTCCTCTTTGTGCTGAGATAGACATTAAGGCTTCTTTCCTCATGAAGCTACTTTGTGAGCTCTAAAACCTTCTTCTCTTGGGCATAGAACTGGTCCCTATAAGTACCTCTCTCCTTCTTCAACTGGATCCAAGACCTCTGTAGTTTTTAAAGATCAGTGGGCATATCAGGATGAAGAACTGTGTAGGGAATATCCCCTTCAGTAATGGGCTCCACAATCACTGGTAAGACGGCTATGTAGGGCATCATAAGTTTCTGAGCGCGAGCTCGTACCCATTGGAGATAAGGTTCCATAGGAATGGAATTCTTCTGCCCCAAAGTCTTGGCGTCAGATCTATTTATCATGCCCCAAGCTCGTATGAACCTCTGGCGATACCCTTGAACATCCCCCTCATAGTTAAATACAATGCCCTGGATAAGTAACTCATGAGGACCATCCCTTCGGGCGTAACCGAATTTTTGCAGAGCCAAACAAGGATTGTAATTTATGCCTCCCCTAATGCCAAGTAGTGGGACATTAGGGAACTTCCCGCAACGGTCAATAATAGAAACATCTCCCATAAATCGGGAATACCAAAGAATATCCGCGTGAGAAAGTGACATTATCCTTTGCGACCAACCCAAACCTTCTTCATTCTTCAGCACTGACTTAGGGAGGTGAGAAATAAACCACCTTGACAATAATGGCATGCAACACATAAGAACCTCTCTTCTCTTCATGGTACGAGTATGTAGAGCGTGCAAGATATCTTCGAGCAAGGTAGGCATAGGGTTGCGAGAGAGGAAACTCTTGATAACATTCACTTCTATGAGTAAGTTTGGATTAGGGAATAGTATTAACCCATAGATTAGAAGGTCCAAGACCTCCTCAAAAGCCTGAAAGTCCAAATCATCCCAAAACAGCCAGGCCCTGTCTATTAGGAACTTGGCTAAAAAACCCTTGACTCTGCTTCTTATTTCCCAATTGGATACCATGTCAGCCCGTTTTAGATGCAAAGCTGAGGCAATGACTTCTGGCTTCGGAACCTCTTCTAAACCTGTGAAAGGCACATAGTCAAGAATGGGTATATTCAATAATTGAGAGAATTCTTCCATGGTAGGCACCAACTGATAGTCTGGAAAGGTGAAGTAGTGGTGCTCGGGATCAAAGAATTGAAAGTTACACCCATCATCTTTTCATCAAAGCTTGAAGTAACCAGGTTGAGAAGTCGACCATGTCTCTTGGTGAACGCATAAGTTTCAAGAACCCTCAATACTAGTTCCTTGAGTTGGGGAGGTATTCTCACAAAGCTGATTCAGATAGTGTTTCTACGAGCGGAAGCCATAATCTGCAAAATAGAACAAAGATAAATTCCCTCGTTCCTTGAAATGGTTAGTGTAATGATAATGGATGCTATATTATGATGCATGATGCTATGTTCAAACAGAGTAAATCACACATAAGAAAAGCACACAATAGGCCTTAGGTTCAAAGGCTTGCATGGGGTTAAAGGTAAGTACCCTCTTGAAGTTTAGTTGGTTTCAAACCTATCTTAGAAAAGTAATCGGGTTCTAAAGATTCTCAATATCACTGATCATCCTTTATCGGGCATTATTTCAGCTCAGGCAATCTTTTCTTGTGGCCGAAATATCCCGAAAGTCTGATCTCAATGAGTGTAGCATCGAGTATCAACCAATCCTCGGCTTTATACCGAGGCCGGCTATCTCACTACTTTCTAATGGCCAAGTTTGTTCAACTAAGGCTCTAAAGTCCGTTAGTGCTTTACGACACCATGCGGCGGCCCTGTATTCTCCTCGTTTCCACACGAAGGATACCGATACTAACCAAAATGTCACACCAACACAACCATCACTTAAACCATATCGGTTTATGTCGTGCAGTCTCCACGATCTATTGTTGTTTACCTATAGAGTGTTCCCAGATCCGGGTGTAGGATCTTCAATAATACCCAAGCAAAACACTTAAAGATAAATCACACAAAGCAAACAAAGAAATCAATTTAAAAATGATCTTAGACCCTAAGGTAAACCCCACTTTATATCTGTATTCCCCAGCAGAGTCGCCAGTTCTATGATATGGTGGGAGAATTGACTTTTTGTTTTTGCGTTTAATCGCAAATGTTACGGATAGCAAGATTCGCCACCGACTTTTCTTTTATCCAATAAGGAAAGGCTGAAAAGAACAGGAAAGACCTTTAGAGATGTTTTCTTGAGTTCGGGGGGTAGATTATGAAAAGGGAAGGTATTAGCACCCTTTCCATCCATGGTTTTCCATAGGCTCTTAGTTACTTGCTAGATCACTTGCTTTTGTTTGAATGTGCTTGTGGTGCGGGTTTTGAAAGTATTTTGAAAATGTCTTTGTAATGGTTCTCGTTTCTATAAGAATGCGTACAAAGTGTTTGTTTCGAAAATAGTTTAAAGAGGTGTTTGTGTTTTTTGAAAGTGATTTTGAAAAGGGTTTTCTTTGTAATGGCTCTCGTTTCTATAAGAACGCGTACAAAGTGTTGTCTTTTGGAAATATTTCAAATGAGAGTGTTGGTGTAAAAATGTTTTGTGGTGAGCAAGCGAGCAACTATGAGCGAATATACCTACTCAAAAGGTCTTAAGTGTTCTTTTCTTCCTCCTTTAGATATTGCTAAATTACCATTGATTTTGGTAAGAAGCTCCATCGTTGGATGTGAAGGGACGGGCGCAGACGTTTTTGTATAGTCATAGAAGGCAACCCATGGAACGATTTAGCAATGTCATGTTAGGGACTAGATCGTTTATCGAAGGCAACATCGAGGGTCATCGAGGGAGTATGATCTTTTATCGAGGGTCTTTCGCTAAAACGCCTATGTTCGAGGGACATGACTAATTTCTGATAGGCGACAAGTTAGATTACCCTAAGGGTGCATGTGTGCAAACTGTGTTTGATTGCATGCATTTAGTCTTGATTAGGGTTAACTATTTTTTGATTTCATGTCTTTCCATACACGCCCTAATTACTAGCATTATATTTGAAAAGCGATAAATTGCGAAAATATAAAGTCCTACGCTATTACAATATTTAGGGATGGGGGTACAAATTTACAAATGGGGGGTTATCAGAATTTAAATCATATTTAACTATTACAACCATATTGAAATGTACAATGCAAGAAAGAAAAAGGATTTGTTTTGGAAATGGTTTTTTTGTCTTAATGAATAAATAAAATAAAAAAATAAAATAAAAAAGAAATAAGTTAACTAAAAAAGAAATTGTTTTTATGTCTGTTTTTTATATATTAATAAAAAGGATGTTAATGTTAAAAATGATTAAAAAAAAAGGAAAATAACGAGAGAAGAGAATCAGCATGTTGCTGAAAGCAAAACAACGGCGATCAAAAGTTCTGATGTCGGGCGTGCTGTGGTTCAGCAAGAAACATCAGAGGAAATCAGAAGTTCTGAGTTGATACACTCTGAGGTCCTGCAAGAAACGTTAGAGGGAAAACACAGAAGTTCTAGGTTTCTACGGGCTAAAGTTTTGAATGTGAGAACAGTGAGAAAAGCTTAGAAGCTCTGTACGTGTTAAAACAGTGGGAAGAACTCAGAAGTTCTGTATTATGCTAAGACAGTAAGTGAACATCAGAAGTTTAGTGTGTTGTCATCGTGTGAAAATCAGAAGCTCTAAGTGTTAAAACAGGGAGTGTAAACATCAGAAGTTCAGTGTGTTTAACAGTAAGGAGAACTCAGAAGTTCTGTGTTGTGCTAAAACAGTGAGTGGAAATCAAAGGTTTTGTGCCACATTTCAACTCTTTCCTCATATTAATCAGCACATCAACAATTTATTCAGTTCTTAACAAACAGCAAATCAGAAAGATAACAGCACAACAGTTTATAGAAGTTCTAATCATAAATATGAGCCTAGCCCTAATCAAGAAGTCCTGATCCACGGTTTTTCTACTTATGCAATGATATAGACAACATTAATTGTGATATTTACATATTAATGATGTTCTTAATGAAAAGATGCAAAGTTAGAAAGACTTACCTTGAATCTGAAACGTGTGTTTGGAACTTGAACTGCTGCCTTCAGATGTTCTGGAGTCAGCAAGAGCAACAGAAGAGAAAATGACAAGTTCTTTGATTCAAAGGGAAGAATAAAGGTTTGGTTTTCTGTTTGGGAATTCTGGATTTTTGATGAAGGTTTCACAGTTTTCTTTTCTCTCCTTTGACGATTCTCTCTCTCCAAAAGCCATCCCCCTTGAACGTGTGATGGAGAAAATTATTTATAGATGGGTTTGTTGTGGTTTTGGGGGAAAACAAATGGGATTCAAACCTTTTTGGTATACTGTCTCATTTCTTTTTAATCACGGTTTTTGTATGCTAATTTGGTGCAAATATAGGGTTTGATAAAAATGCAAGCGTGGACTAGATCAGTAACAATTTGGAGTGTTGTGGCAGCTGGTTGCAGGACTGTGCTATAGCAGTGCAGCAGGCTATTCAAACAAGGTTTTGGGGTTTTGTGATGTTCTAATCGAAGAAGACCATAATGGAACTCGAAGGGTGATGCTCTGATCGAAGCATATGCTGAAGAGTCATGTTCTGATTGAAGAATTATGTTCTGAACCATGCTTGCAACTTCTGACTGCACTTGCGTGGAGGCTGGCTCAGAAGTTCTGGAGTATCATATTCTCTTAACACTTAGAAAATTTTCTAAATGTTTAGAAATTTGATTTTTTTCAAAGTAATTTCTGAATTCTGATTTTTTGATGAACCAATTTCATGTCTTGATGAAATATAATTGTTAAAACTTGATTTTTGATATAAGTCAAAGGTTGACTTTTCAGTGTGCTTTTGACCATTTGCCTTGTGAATTATTTTCTTGAAAAGTTGTAATTCAAGACTTGAAACTTGATAGGAGCAAACCTGAGGGTCCAGGATGATCCTTTGGAAATGAGAGGGCAAATTTTGGAGTACAATAGTGTGATCAGCAAATTTTTATTTTGTCCCACTCCCACTTATCTTTTCAATACCAGGCTTTTTGAAAATAGACTAGGGCATCAAACTCACACTAGAACCAGAATCAATTAGAACCCTCTTGAATTTTCTGTCTTTCATGGTGCACGGTATTACAATAGATCCCAGATCATTCTGCTTGATATGAATTTTTTTCTCAGGTGTAACTGCATACAGTTTCTCATCAACAAGTACATGTTCATCTTATGTTAGTCTCTTTTTTAAGAGTACCTCTTTCATGAATTTCTGATACAAGGGTATTTTCTCTAGTGCTTCAAAGAAATATATGTTGATCTCCAAATTTTTAAACAATTTGAAAATTTTATCAAACTCTTTCTCTTTCATGTCCTTCTTTGCCACTTGAGAAGGATACATCAACTTGATCGCTGGTTTAGTTTTCTCTTCAATTGGCTTCATAGGTGATACCACTTCTTCCTATTTTTTCTTGTTCTTTCTCACTTTCAGATCTACTTCTATGATACTATCATCAAATTTTACCTCATCTTTCTTTTCTTGAGCAACTTTCTCATTCTTTGTTTTGACAACATTAACATTCTCATGATTTTTCTGATTTTCTTGTTCTTGCAGCGTTACTTGTTGTGCAATCTGTCCCATTTGAACTTCCAATTTTTTTATTGTAGTTGTGGTATTCCTGTGATTACTCCTTGTCTCTTCTTGAAATTGAGAGATGTGGGCAAACTTCTTTTCAATAGCCACCTCTCACTCTGCCTTCTAAGGAGCTTGTTGTTGATGATCTTTCCAGGAGAAGTTAGGATGATTCTTCCATCCAGGATTATAGGTGTTAGAGTATGGGTTATGTTGATTCAAGAATTTTATCTCCTCAATTTGTTGTGGAGTTTCAAGATATTGTACAGTAATGTGTGGTCCACTAGAAATTTGATAATCAACCTTGTGTACCTGTTGAACATGAGCTACCTGTTGAGTATCCATGTTCATTGCTTTCAGCCTTTTCTCTACTTCTGCAACAATTTCTTCTTCAATTTTCAGATTCTTATTAGTTTCTAACTTCAGATCAATCACCCCTTATGGTTTACTTACAACCCTGTCATATATCTCCAGATGCTCATTTACCGCAATGGCTTCAATAATATTCTTTACACCCGTGGCTGTTGTAAAGTTAGATGAGCCACCGACTGTTGTATCAATAAGCTGTTATGTCTTCATTCAGAGGCCATTTACAAACATTTACATTTTCTCAGTTTGACCCATGTTGTGAGTGGGACAAACTACTAATAACCTCTTGAACCTAAGCATCACCTAGTGACTCTTCTTCCTTCTGCTTAAAATTCACAATATCATATCTTTTGTGAATATAAACAGAAGCAGGAAAGTACTCATCAAGAAAAGTCTTCTCCATTTGTTCCCATATAGTAATACTCCCAGCACGTAATGAGTAAAAACACTCTTCATCATCTTCAGAAAGTGTGAGAACATCCTTAATTTCTCTGCTTCTTCAGATTTCCCCTCAATATTTAAAGTAGTACTCATGGTGAGGAATCTATGCAAATTCTTATTGGCATATTCATTGATCTTTCCAATGAAAGATCTGTTCTCGAGTTGGCAGATGGTTGAAGGATGCAGTTGAAAATTCGCAACAATAACTAGTTGATTCACAATAGTCAACTGGATGGATGGAACAGTTGCTCCTCCGTAATCCTCAAGAAGTCTCTCTGGTGGTGGTGTGTTTTCATCCATAGTTTCGGGTTTTGATTCTGAACCTGAGTTTGTATATCAACAGGAAATTCAGCTGAGGGTTTTCCTCGCATGCAAAGATTAGAAAAAAATCAGTAATAACAAAAATATAAGAATTAAAGAAAAGAAATTTTAGTTGCAGAGCAACAAAATTCTAATTGAACTCAAATTACAATCAATAACTAGGCAGTCCCCGGCAATGGCGCCAAAAACTTGATCGGTAAATTAGCAAGTGTACTAATTTTCTAAAATAGTAATAATGGGAAGTCCCAAAGTATCAATCTCAAGGATTGCATATCAGTATTGAGTTCAATTTATGGTTCAATTAAACAAAACATGAATTGGGGTTTTGGTTTTGAAATTGTCACTTAACATTAATTAAAAATAAACATAATGTAAATTAAGGCTTTTTCTCGAATATGAGGAACATGCTAGGGTATGGTGTATAATTTTCCCTATAATAACCTTGAATCCTGATCTCTTCAACAAGTTCATATCCTTAAATTACAAGCCTTTTAGATTATCTTCCCCAAAGTCCTTAGTGGGAAAACCTTTAAACCTTCATCCTAAATCCTAAGTACTTAGAGAATTATGATGAAATCAAGCCTTTGATTTATCAAGGGTTAAATCCGGTAACTATAGGGTATTCCTAGTCCTAGGTGATATCTACAATAGCCTAATCGTATAAAAACCTTAACAACCGCGGTCCAGTTGGTTTTTAACCGTAAATCAATCCTAATTGGTCCGATCAGGAATGCATGAAAACATTGCACAATTAAATTGAATAGAGAAGACTATTATATTAAAGAAGTTCAGGAATAAAAATTATTTACAGAGTCAAATCAGGGACACCCCATAGCATTGGGGGGTTTAGCTACTTATATTGTTCAAAGTAATCACAAGACAAAGATTAGACATTACAAGTAATTGGATAACTTTGAATCTCCAATTGCTTCCACTCATGAGAATCTTCCACTCTCCAAGAATCTTGATCTCCCTAATCTTCATTCGTGTAAGCTCTTCTTTGCTGTTAAAACCGTCCTCTAATTTTTCTTCAAAACTTGGCTAAATGGTTAACAATCCATTTGTCTCGGTCGGAAATGCCTAAAACACCCCCTGGGTCCCAAAAAGTGAAAATCATGATAGCACTCAAAATCAGCATCAATGGCCAACACGGCCCGTGTCAGGTGACACGGACGCCCGTGTTGGCCTTCTGATAATTTATTTTCTGACTTTAGGTTCAAGCACCCTGACACGGCTGTGTCAGGTGACATGAGCATCCGTATCTTGGATTTTGAGACAGTCTCCGAAACTCTGAATTTTCACTTTTTTTCACCGATTTTCCTGGTTTTATTCCTCTGGCTTTATTCCTCTGAGCCTGAATGTCATACCCCAAATTTTTCCTACCTTAGCGATCCTTTTTCTTAGAATTATTTAATTAAAGATGCTACAACAATATCTGATGGACTATCTTTATTCAAGATCAAGGGGGGTGTATTTTAAAACAAGAAGATTTAGTTGTTATTAAAAAGGAGGGGTGAAAATTAAATCCGGGAGTATGAAAAAGAAAGGGGGGGAATTAACGCTAGGCCCGATTGAATTAAGGGAGAAGTTATGACTGCAAACGAAGAAATGTTAGGCTGTATGGATCAAGTGCCGACCCATAAGAACTTCTGAGACAGAAATCCCAGAAGTTCTTCTTTACAAAAATGAACGCAAAAGCTGTGCAGATCAGAGCCAGAATCATGCACAAGCTAGTGCTGGTACAGAATTGGAATATCAGATCTTCTAGCGGAGTCAAGAAAGGGCAGAATCATATTATCTTCCACAGCCCAAGCTCAGAGTTTCAGAGGCTAAGCAACCCAAGCCCAAATCTGTTGGGCGTGCGCTGTGTCAATTTCAATCAAATCTTCCACAGAGAATCAATTCCAATCAAATATTTTTAATTTTATCCTCAAAATTTATTCTAGCCATAACCCAAGCCCAAAAATTGAACATTATAAATAGAGGAGAAAACTAGGAAAGAAAAGAAAGGAAGAAAAAAGGAGAAAAGTTTCTGGAAAGAGAGAGAGAGAGAGAGACGAATTTGCATAGAAAAGCAATACAGTAACACTTGAAGAAAGAACATAAGAGTTTCTGGAAAACCCAGAAGAAGAACACGCAGAAGAATAACTGAGGTTCCAATATTTGGAACCCTAGTTTCAATCACCGTTGGTCCACCTTTCATCGTTGCTGTCACCAGAATCTGCAGAAGAAGAAGGAAAGGACAGCCAAACACGCACCAGAATCAGAAGTAAAAGCACCAAAGGGGTAACAAATTTTAATCTATTTCTTTACTGTTTTCATGCTGGGTATGGTCAGAAGAACATAGGCAGGGATGAAACTATAGAAAAGATCTGTAGATAGTTTTATATTCTGATTGTATAGATTCACGCTAATTTCTTATGTTCAGATGTAGTTCCCTTTTTAGAAGTTCTGACTTGGCTTAACCCAGGTTTCATATTTTTTTCCTTGTCCAGAATCAGCATTAGACTTATATACTTTTTGTCTGCCCTTTTCCAGAAACTCTGTGTAGTGGGCTTAGCCCAGAATTTGACGTCCCTATTTTCTGACTTTGCTAACTAGCTTACAACGCCCCTTTCAGAAGTTCTGTGACTAGGCCAAAACCCAATCAATTTCCCTGCATCCTCTACAGAACTTTTGCCCCTTTCAGAACATCCCTTTTTTCTAAAATTTTCGCTAGGGCTTAACAACCAGAAGATGCAACCCCCCTGTTCATAAATTAATTTTTTTCCTTTTCTATTTTTGTACTTATTATAATTATTATAACTATTAATTTTTATTGTGAATATTATTTATTATATCACCTAAATTATTTTTACATCAAAAATTGCATATTATTTTCTTATATTATTTGCATTAAATATTTTTTACATGTCATGCACTAATAAGATTTTTTGCAATTAATATCTATAAAAACCACTCAACAAATCTCAAACTTTTTTTCGCAAATCAAATAATCTAACAACTATATTTGCAAAAGGGTTTCAAGCAGATTTTGACTTACTGCGCGTTTAGCCAAAATCTCCGCAATCATTACTCCCAGCCAAAATGCAAGGTGATTCAAAGTACGTTTGCAACCCCTAAAAAACACAAACTCATACGAACTACGAATTGGGACTATGATTCCTCATAAGAGGATACGTAGTGATCGCACTAAATCGCACTATGTTTCTGACTCAAATATCACATGTTTTCCTTAGTTTTTATTGTCATTTTCTCGTATTATGTTCCTTTTTCCTTTGTTTTCAGGATCCTTGTCATTTCAGAGCCTTCTGTGAAGAAACGAGCCAAAACGCCAAGAAATTAGGGTTTTTCAAGATATTTTGCACTTATGGCGTTCAGCACCGCGCTGGCTACAGGAAACGCGATGACGTGGCCCACTTTCACCCAGAGATCAACTGCCACGTTCCCATGATGTGGCGGTTCCAGGCGCCGCGCCCGCGGCCACCCTCACCGCGCCCGCGGCCTTCACAAAATGGTTCCCGCTCAAAGGAAGTTAAGGGGCATACTGGTCCTTGCGCACTTCAAAGTTCCTCTATAAATAGCTTTCGATTCTCATTCTTTATTTTCATCCAAGCTTAGTACAATCTTAAGCCATATACTATCAGTTTCTGCAAAGTAATAATCTCTTCACATCGGGGAGTTATTGCGGTGTAGATTGAGTTGTAATCGAGTCTTGGAGCACTTTGGTTGAAGTTCATCATACCGGCCTTACTTTTCCGTAGATTTGTATCAGATTCAAGTCTCCGACCGGAGCAAGGTTCTAATTTATTGCATTTCTTTATTTAATTGCTCTTATCATAGTCTACACGTTTTATAGACTTTAAATGCTCTTACCATAGTCTACACGTTTTATAGACTTTAAATGCTCTTACCATAGTCTACACGTTTTATAGACTTTAAATGCTCTTACCATAGTCTACACGTTTTATAGACTTTAAATGCTCTTACCATAGTCTACACGTTTTATAGACTTTAAATGCTCTTACCATAGTCTACACGTTTTATAGACTCGCACTTATTATGTCTGGCTAAACTATAAAGGTTAGGATGTAATGATTGTCATCGTGGTTGTGTTCCAATTATCATGCTAGTGAAAATACTCTGGGGATGTTTTGCTTCTAACTTAAGTCGATTGTGTTTAAATGTTTAATTGGGTAAGATCGAAAGCCGTCCAAACTGATGATACGACTTGATTATTATTTAACCAAACAAAAAGAGCGACAGCCGTTGATTGGTTAAATAGGAATCATTGACCCTTTTTAGAAAACGATTTTGAAACTATTTTCGGACGCGTTTGTAGGTTTAAAATCTGACTCTTGGCCAAAAGCCAAAAGTCTCTTTAAGTTAATCTTTCCGAGTAAGATCATTTTTCTATTAAGTCAAAACTATCAATTTCTTAAAAATAGGTTTACCTCTTTAACGCGGAAGGCACCCTTTATATGTGACAATAAAGGAATTTAATTTAAAGAGTAAACTCGGTTCTTAGTAGTCAAAAGCTACAAGTTCCCGTTAAACTGATTCTTTGCTATCAATAGAAAATACTGCCCCATAAGTAGGTTCATCTACGCATGACCGGACCAATATCTGATTACATGATTTACATTCCAACCTATCTTTTAAACTGTTATTTCCCTCGCATATTTACTTTGTGCACTGCACTCACATCAATATCCTTATTCGCCTTAGATAAGCACCTTAGCAATAGAGTTGATAGATTGACAATTGGTCTCTGTGGTTCGATAATCTTATATATTACTTCGATAGGCTGTACACTTGCAGTACTATATTTAGGCTATACGTTACAGATAATACAGCCCCCATCAAGTTTTTGGCGCCGTTGCCGGGGACCAACTTCGTCAAATTTCGTACCCTATTGTTATCCCGTTTAGACTAAGGCTATTCTAGCCGGTAGATGCGTAGAAATCGTAGCACCGGCAACCTAATAGATCCTTTAGTAGAACCTGAACGTTACGCTCGTGCCCGTCTTTTTATTCGCAAGATAAGAAGAGCTATGGCAGAAGATCGTAACCAAAGACCGCTCAAGGAATTCGCCCAACCATCTAACGAGGAACCTAGTTCTAGTATAGTAAACCCTGCTATAACTACCAACAACTTTGAACTAAAGCCCTCGTTACTACAATTAGTACAACAAAACCAATTCGCTGGTCTCGCTACCGAGAACCCGAATCAACATTTAAAGGTATTTATCCAGTTAGCTGACACCCTTAAGGCAAATGGAGCCACGCCCGAAGCTATCCGATTAAGATTATTTCCTTTTTCCCTTAGAGGTAAAGCTCACGACTGGTTAGACGCCCTTCCAACTAACTCAATAACAACTTGGGAAGACCTTAGGAGAGCTTTTCTTGCGAGGTATTTTCCACCAAGCAAGACCGCTGTTCTTAGGAACCTGATCACTTGTTTCACCCAAAACCAAGGCGAATCACTTTTTGATGCCTGGGAGAGATATAAAGAACTTTTAAGAGCCTGTCCGCACCATGGCCTAGAGCAATGGTTAATCATACATACCTTCTATAATGGACTCCATTACAACACAAAGATGTCCATAGACGCTGCCGCTGGCGGAGCGTTGATGAACAAACCTTACCCTGACGCTTGTGCCCTAATAGAGGACATGGCCCAAAACCATGCCCAATGGGGATTAGAACGAGCGACAGTAGAGAAAAAGGAGAGCCATGGAGGAAAGCATGAGGTAAGTTGCATGGACATGATCAATGCCAAGATGGACGCCCTAGCCTTGAGAGTCGAGAACATGTCTCAAAACCCAACCACAGTAGCAGCAATCCAATCGGAGTGCGAACTCTGTGGAGCTCAAGGACATCAAACCGTTGACTGTAACCTTTTGAACGAATCAAGCTCAGACCAAGTTAACTATACTCAAGGGAACCCTTTCTCGAATACCTACAATCCTGGATGGAGGAACCACCCGAATTTCTCTTACAAAAACAACAACCCTATCCAAAATCCCGGACCTTCGAGACCTCAAGGATTCCAAACGCAAAAACAAAACCAACCTATGCAAATAGTACCCCCAAGACCAAACCTTAAAGAAACCATAGACACCTTTATTCAAGCTCAAACCCAGCAAAATAAGGAGTTTATGAACCAACATATTCACACGAACGAACTGGTTACTCAACTAGCAACCAAGTTTGACCAGATAATAACCCACACCAAAATGCTTGAGACTCAGATTTCCCAAGTAGCACAAAACACCTCTGTACAAGTTGCACCTGGAGGACAATTCCCTGGACAAACTCAACCAAATCCAAAAGGCCAAGCAAATTCTATCACACTAAGAAGTGGAACCGCTTATGAAGGACCTAGAAATCCTGACTTAAGCACATCAGAAGATGCTACGCCCAAAGACCAGGTGGAGGAACCAGAGAAACCAGGAAAGCAATCAAAACCAGAAGTAGAGAAAAACACTCAACAACCTTATAAACCACCTATTCCATTCCCACAGAGGCTGAAAAACACCAAAGTAGAAAACCAGTACCAAAAGTTTATTAAGGTAATAGAGAAACTCCATGTTGAGATTCCTTTTACTGAAGCTATAACCCAGATACCATCATATGCTAAGTTTCTGAAAGATATTTTGACCAATAAACGACGACTCGATGATCCCAAGCCTTTAGAATGTCATTTTATATCCGAAAATAAACTCGCCAAGAAAGATAAAGACCCTGGAAGTTTTTCTATCCCTTGCATCCTAGGTAACCATATGATAGACAAAGCATTTTTAGACCTAGGAGCAAGTGTAAGTCTGATGCCTCTGGCCGTCTGTAAGAGGTTAAAATTAGGAGAACTTCAACCTACTAAGATGTCCTTACAACTAGCTGATAGATCTGTCAAATATCCCATGGGTATTTTAGAAGACATACCTGTCAAGATTGGTCAGTTGTACATTCCGACCGACTTCGTCGTAATGGATATCAAAGAAGATGAAGACATCCCAATCCTCTTAGGAAGACCTTTCCTATCGACCGCCGGAGCTATAATAGATGTTAAGAAAGGGAAACTGACTTTCGAGGTAGGAGATGAAAAGATTGAGTTCATTTTATCAAAATTTCTAATGGCACCAGTGATAGGAGATGCGTGTTATGCCATCGACATCATTGATGAATGTGTAAATGAGCTCGAACAAAACGAATTATTATCAACCCCTATTTTAGAGGATGACGGATTTGAGAGTATCGAACCGTACATTGACGACAACCTTTTCGAATGCTTAGCTCTTACCCCTGACCTTATGCCGCGTACTGAGAAAACCACTATAGAACTTAAGGAACTACCCAAGAATCTAAGATATGAGTTTTTGGATGAGGAGATGAGTAGACCTGTTATAATTAGCGCCACTCTAAACCAAATAGAAACAAATCAACTATTAGATACCTTGCGAAAATATCCCTCAGCTTTAGGGTATAAAGTTTCAGATTTAAGAGGTATAAGCCCATCCGTATGCATGCATCGGATTATGCTAGAAAAAGATTCGAAACCCTCAAGAGAACATCAAAGAAGAATAAACCCTATCATGAGTGATGTAGTCAAGAAAGAAGTTCTTAAGTTATTAGAGGCTGGTATCATATACCAAATTTCGGACAGTGAATGGGTAAGCCCAGTCCATGTGGTACCCAAGAAAGGAGGTATCACTGTTCTAAAAAATGAGAAAGGTGAGCATGTGGCAAAACGAACAGAAGGAGGATGGCGAATGTGTATAGATTACAGAAGGTTGAATAAGGCAACAAGAAAAGACCATTTCCCTCTCCCATTTATAGATCAGATGCTTGAACGTCTAGCAAGACACTCATGTTTCTGCTATCTTGATGGATATTCGGGATTTTTCCAAATCCCTATTCACCCAGAGGACCAAGAAAAAACCACATTTACATGCCCTTATGGAACATTCGCTTATAGACGAATGCCCTTTGGACTCTGTAATGCACCTGCCACTTTCCAACGTTGTATGATGTCAATTTTCGCAGACTACCTAGATGGAATTATGGAAGTATTTATGGACGATTTTTCAGTATGTGGGTTTGATTTCAAAAACTGCCTCTCGAACTTGGAGAAAATCTTAAAAAGATGTGTGGAAGTAAACCTTGTGTTGAATTGGGAAAAGTGCCACTTTATGGTAAGTGAAGGGATAGTCTTGGGACACATTATTTCTGAAAGAGGTATAGAAGTCGATAAGGCCAAGATAGAAGTTATAGAAAACTTAAACCCACCTAAGACCGTTAGGGAAATAAGAAGTTTCCTAGGACATGCCGGGTTCTACCGACGTTTCATCAAGAATTTTTCCGCAATAACTAAGCCTTTAACTAACTTATTGATGAAGGATGTCGAGTTTGAATTCGACCAAAAATGTCTTGAGGCCTTTGAAGTTTTAAAGCAAGCTCTTATTTCAGCACCTATCATAAGACCACCTGATTGGACACAACCCTTTGAAATCATGTGCGATGCTAGTGATTTCGCTGTAGGGGCTGTACTAGGGCAAAGAAAAGACAAAAAACTGCATGCAATTTACTACGCTAGTAGAACACTAGACGCCGCCCAGCTAAATTATACAACCACAGAAAAAGAATTGCTAGCCGTAGTTTTTGCTATTGATAAATTTCGATCTTATTTGGTGGGAGCAAAAATAATAGTATACACAGATCATGCAGCAATCCGGTACTTGTTAAGTAAGAAAGATGCTAAGCCTAGATTGCTCAGATGGGTACTTTTACTCCAAGAATTTGACTTGGATATTAAGGATAAAAAAGGAGCTGAAAACTTAGTAGCTGATCATCTCTCTAGGATAGAACACCTTAAGCCTGAACTTATACCTATAGACGATCACTCTACTTATGAAAGATTAATAGCTGGGATAAACTCGACTGAAGAAGAGACTTATGAGGAAATCTCAACCATGAACGAAATACCATGGTACGCAGATATTGTAAATTATCTAGCCGCTGATATCATACCCTCCGACTTAAGCTACCAACAGAAGAAGAAGTTTTTCAGAGATGTTAAACACTTCTTTTGGGATGAACCCCTCCTATTCAAAAGAGGAATAGATAATATATTCCGACGATGTGTGCCGGAGGAAGAAGTAGGCAATGTCATTAAACATTGTCATGCTTCACCTTATGGTGGACATGCAAGCACGTCTAAAACATGCGCCAAAATATTTCAAGCAGGTTTTTATTGGCCTACTGTATGGCGCGATGTCCACACTTACATTACAAAATGTGACCGATGCCAACGCACTGGGAACATCTCAAGACGTGATGAAATGCCTTTAAGAAACATCCAAGAAGTGGAAATATTTGATGTCTGGGGTATAGATTTCATGGGACCTTTTCCTTCCTCAATGGGTAACAAGTATATCCTAGTAGCTGTCGATTATGTCTCAAAGTGGATCGAAGCTGTTGCATCACCCACAAACGATACCAAGGTAGTTATCAAACTGTTTAAGAATATTATTTTCCCTAGGTTTGGAACCCCGAGGTTAGTCATAAGTGATGGAGGATCACATTTTATATCTAAGATATTTGACAAGCTTCTAAGCAAATACGGAGTAAAACATAGAGTAGCATCACCATATCACCCGCAAACCAGTGGCCAAGTAGAGGTATCGAATAGGGAGATTAAGCAGATCCTAGAAAAAACCGTATCATTATCCAGAAAAGACTGGTCTGGAAAACTTAAAGACGCCTTATGGGCTTATAGAACGGCTTATAAAACCCCTATTGGAACAACTCCTTATCAATTGGTTTATGGAAAGTCCTGTCATTTACCCTTCGAACTAGAACATAAAGCCTATTGGGCCATTAAATCCTTGAATCTAGATTACCTGAAAGCCGGAGAAAAACGTATCCTGGACATTCACAAGCTAGAAGAGCTTCGCTTGAATTCCTATGAGAATGCCATCATATATAAGGAAAGAACCAAAATGTGGCATGATAAAAAAATCATCAAGAAAGATTTCAACATTGGTGATCCTGTTCTCCTATTTAACTCAAGATTACGACTTTTTCCTGGTAAGCTTCGTTCAAGATGGACAGGTCCATTTGAAGTGTCAAGAGTTCTAAAGTCTGGAGCAGTAGAAATCAAAAACAATTCATGTGCTCCATTTGTGGTAAATGGACAAAGACTGAAGCTCTACAAAGGAGGCGATTTGCCTGTTGACTACTCTAGTCATATTCTTATAGACCCACCAATACCCGCATAAAGTAAGATCTAATCGTCAAGCTAAACGACGTTAAACAAGCGCTGCATGGGAGGCAACCCATGGTTTATTCTTTATTTTATTTTAGTAATTTATATATTTTATCTGGACTAATTTCTTGTGTTTATATTTTCAGGATGCATCACCCCGATGGTATGGTTGTGATTTTCAGAGATGAAGCGCAAAAGGCCCGATTTGCTACCTTATCTGCTAGACCTATGGTACCCACTAGGTACCCCGATCAGAGCTGCATGGAGGCACTAGGGATTGAGCCAAGTATTCGGTATCTATGCAACCAACTTAGCTGGGATTCTTATGCCGATGATGTCCACAAAACATACAGGAACCTTACTCTGGAGTTTCTCAGCTCTATGGACTATAATCCACGAGTAGGTGAAGGAGATGAGCGAGGACGCCTGAGTTTCAGATTGTTTGGCACCGAGTATACCCTGACCACCAAAGAATTTGGGGATTTGCTTGGTTTCCAAACTGGACCGACCGCTATAACTGAGTTCCCATTGAGTTGCTACATGGACAGAGACATTGACAAATTTTGGCAGGACATTACTGATAGAGCCAGTCTTGACCCCTCTACCCAGCTGTCCCGGAAGATCCATAACCCGGCCTTCCGATACTTCGAGATGATCCTATGCCACACTTTCTTTGGGAGGAGTTACTGTGACCACTTGGTCACCGCTGAGGAGATCCTTTTCTTATACTGTGCTAGTCAGTCCAGACCTATAGCTAGTGGAGGTTTTCTGATAGAGAGCCTCGAGCAGACTGCTCGATCCGCTGTAGGGCTCATTCATTCCGGAGGGAATGTGACACAGATAGCTTCTGCTTTGGGTTTAGACAGTATGATAGCACAGCTGACCCCATACTGTGGATATACTTTTCTAGATTTAGACTTTTGCATGGATCGTGGATTCATGAGGAGGGCCTCTTTCCACCCATATCGGTACAGATTGCTTATCAATGACCAGACAGTTTACACCTTCACCATGCCAGACCCTCAGATGACTTGTGTTTCCAACTCTGCTAATTGGAACTATTCTGTAGAAGGTTGGGGTGAGATATCAGAGTACACTCCAGAATACACTCCTGCTTCTGAAGATCCCACTCAGGACTACACTCCTGCCTCCGAGGACTCCGCTCCAGATCACACATCCCGACCCGAGGTTACACATACTACTGTTCTTACTAATAACATCAGCTTGCAAGAACCTGATATTCGCACTCTATTGACTGCTATGCGCACTGAGATAACCACTCTCCGCAATGAGGTGGCTGACCTTCATTTGCAGTTGGAAGTAAACGATGTTACCTTCGCTGGTGAGTTAGATGAATTAGCTCACGAGGTGGCAGAGATTCGACGCCAGCTGACCGAGCTGCGTGGCCCAGGCACTCCTGCAGAGCATCCTACCGGTTGGCAATAGATCTTTATTGTTCACAAGATATCTAGTTTCAGTATTATTAGTATTATGTTGATTTCCTTTTCAGACTCATTTTTATTTTTGCATTATCTGTTTCCTGAGTTGTTAATATTTATTTTGATGACCCAATGTCCGTACCTATATCTATATATATATATATATGCATATGTTTTATTTATTTACTAATGTTTTTGTTTTTCTAGGTCACCATAGTTTTAATATAAAATTAAAATAAATAAACATGTGTATATGTATTCACGTACATATATGCACATTTATAAGAAAAATAGGTACACCTCCAGAAATTGAAGATAATGGCAAGGAAGAAAAAGCCCAATGGAAAGAAAGCCAGGCCAGCCCAACTGACCTCGACCTCACCGCGCCCGCGGTAGGCCCTGCCGCGCCCGCGGTGACGCAACGGTCACCTAACGGCTAGTAGCTCGTTTTTCCCACCATTTTACCACTTTTTCACTTCCCAATCCCATTTTCTTCCACTTTTAACCCACTTTATTACCCATACCAACCCACTACATTTATTTCCATTATTTTCATCATAAATATTTACAACCACCATTTTCTTTCTTCCCTTCCTATAAATACCCCCTACTATATCATTTTCTTCCTCACACCTTCATTACTTCTACAGCCCATTCTTTCTCTCTTTTTTCCCACAAGAAAATCCTATGGAATATCACGGTTACATTTTACGTGGTGGTCAAGCCGGAGAAAGGCAACTAAAGCGGCTTGAAAAATTGCTGACAACACCAATACACTCTACCAGGTATATCGATGAAAACTGTCTATATTCATTAGGTATATACCATAGTGTATTCTTCCTTCTAGATAAAATAGGTATGCATGATATTTTTGCTACTCAAGCACCAACATACCCTAGGCTAACGTTCGAGTTTTTAAGTTCTTTAATTTATAACGTCTCCCCTAACACTGCTAGCACCGTAGGTGGAGTCAAATTTAGAATGTTTAATGTCGAATATGATTACTCCACTGACGGTCTAGCCGCCATGTTAGGATTGCCTTATGGGGATGGTGCCATTTGTGAAGCACCTTTAGACACGGATTGGGCATTTGAAGCATTTTGGGCCAGAATTACTAAACAAAATGCAACATCTTTTGATGGCCTTCTTGCTTCTCACATCCACAATCCTGCCCTTCGTATCTTTAGATTTCTTTTAGCATCCACCATCTTTGCTCGGGAAAACCCAAACAAGGTGAATGCTAAAGAATTAATTATCATGCAGAGCTGCCTCACAGACACCAAAGTTAATCCCGTCCCATTCATGATTGCCCACATGCACCATGTTTTAAGAAAAGGTGGGCCGATTTCCTTTGGTGGACTGATTACCACTATTGCCCGTGCCATAGGATTGGATACGGAACTTGCCACCCTAGAACCACTTCCTCCTCGGATTGCAAATCTTAAATTTTTCAGGGATATGCGTTTATGCAAGACGAGGAAGGAAGGTGGTTACTTCCTAATGGTTGGAGGTGCTGCCGTACCCAGTGTTGTTATGCCTTGCACCCGTCGTACTGATATTCGATTTGAGCGTAACTGGACCTACGATCTCAACGCTCCTGCTTTTATTGGTCCGTTGCCCCCAAATCTACCTTTAAATGAGGGTAACAACACTGATGATGAGTACGATTTCCAAACAGAGGAACCACCCCATTTTTCACCTTCACACACGGCACCTTCAACCTCTAACCCACATGCAGGTACAGCTCCTAGCTTCCATGTCACTGAGGACATGTGGCGTGAGCATATGGCCCGAGAGGCCCAGAGGGACACCCTCCTTGCTACCTTGCAGCAACAGGCGACCGACAACATGGCCTTCATGCAAGCGTCCCAAGAACAAAATGCTAGCTCTCTGCGCACTATTATGGAAAGTCAGCTGGCTTTTCAGAGAGAACAGCACCTACACCAGACCACAAACGCTCGTCACTTCCAATTGATGGAGGCAACCCAAGGAACCCTCATTGGTCGGACCCAAGGGCTACAAGCGGCAAATGCCGCCTTGTCAGAGAGACTGGAGCAGCTTGTTTTGGACCGAGATAGCCGCCGTCGCAGCCGTAGCCGCCGTTCCGGTCGTACCAACCAGGATGGTGAAGGTCCTAGTGGCCCCTACTAGTGTTTTCAGGTACCTCCTCCTACCTTATTTTGGAACATTGAGGACAATGTCTGATTTAAGTGTGGGAGGAGCATTTATCGCTTTTATTTCCCATTTTTCGCTTTTATTTTCCGTTTTTCCTGCTTTTATTTACCTTCCGCATTTTTCCTTTTTTTTCGTAGTTAATAAAATGCATGTGATAGGCGAGTCTTTCTGCGTAGTGTACCCTTTCATTTCCCCCACCTTTTAGCCTTACAAAATTTTTATTTTTCAAAGATTTATGGTTGTTTTTAAGGATTTGGGCT
The DNA here is from genome assembly GCA_948472305.1 of Vicia faba. Lineage (NCBI taxonomy): Eukaryota > Viridiplantae > Streptophyta > Magnoliopsida > Fabales > Fabaceae > Vicia > Vicia faba. Next base: position 752,269,838 of record OX451739.1, read on the forward strand.
ATGGGACAGGTCCTAGATAGGGTCTGTTTCTCGGACACTCACTTTTTGAAAAATTCGTTATCATTTTTACACCATAAGCCTTTTTGAATATTTAGATTAGATCCTTTCTCCCCAATATGCTATGATTTTGAATAAAGCTGTACAAATAGGTCTTCAAGTAGTTTATCTTAGCAGTCAGCTCCGGCCTAAGCATGCTCTAAGTGTGGGATCGATGAATATAAGTGGATGATCTCTATTTTTGCCTTAAAAGTTACAAAATAAAGTATGAATACGACTACGAGTTGGGTAATCCTCACAAGATTACTTAACTCAAGAAAGTTGTAAACACTAACAAAAACAAAGAAAAAAATATATAAGGCATATCTGTTGTAGTTGGTTCAGAGGTATCTGGTGCTGAACTTGGTAGGGCGGACTACGGTCCGATCCCCCGCAACTGCAAATGGGTAAAATAAAAAGGGATTAAACCAACTCTTGTACCAGAATCCCATCACTTGAGATCAGAGTCACTAACCGGTCACTACACCATGAGTATGTACGGATAACGGGCTTAATGTGATTGCGCCTGAATGAAAAAGGACCTCGTACAAAAAGAAGTCTTAGCATAGTAAGGATATTTGGATCAATCTGTATACTTATGAGGTTTATGTCCGCATTTCTGCGAGTAGTGTAATTAAGATACCCTTGATTCAGATAGTTAGTGCCTGACAACACACCCTTACTCGGACTTAGAAGCCCTCTTTGCCCAAAACCTGTATACACCATAAATTTTCTTTCATCTACTTTTAAGAGTCGTTGCTTGAGGACAAGCAAAGGTCTAAGCGTGGGAGGATTTGATCGCACTAAATCGCACTATGTTTCTGACTCAAATATCACATGTTTTCCTTAGTTTTTATTGTCATTTTCTCGTATTATGTTCCTTTTTCCTTTGTTTTCAGGATCCTTGTCATTTCAGAGCCTTCTGTGAAGAAACGAGCCAAAACGCCAAGAAATTAGGGTTTTTCAAGATATTTTGCACTTATGGCGTTCAGCACCGCGCTGGCTACAGGAAACGCGATGACGTGGCCCACTTTCACCCAGAGATCAACTGCCACGTTCCCATGATGTGGCGGTTCCAGGCGCCGCGCCCGCGGCCACCCTCACCGCGCCCGCGGCCTTCACAAAATGGTTCCCGCTCAAAGGAAGTTAAGGGGCATACTGGTCCTTGCGCACTTCAAAGTTCCTCTATAAATAGCTTTCGATTCTCATTCTTTATTTTCATCCAAGCTTAGTACAATCTTAAGCCATATACTATCAGTTTCTGCAAAGTAATAATCTCTTCACATCGGGGAGTTATTGCGGTGTAGATTGAGTTGTAATCGAGTCTTGGAGCACTTTGGTTGAAGTTCATCATACCGGCCTTACTTTTCCGTAGATTTGTATCAGATTCAAGTCTCCGACCGGAGCAAGGTTCTAATTTATTGCATTTCTTTATTTAATTGCTCTTATCATAGTCTACACGTTTTATAGACTTTAAATGCTCTTACCATAGTCTACACGTTTTATAGACTTTAAATGCTCTTACCATAGTCTACACGTTTTATAGACTTTAAATGCTCTTACCATAGTCTACACGTTTTATAGACTTTAAATGCTCTTACCATAGTCTACACGTTTTATAGACTTTAAATGCTCTTACCATAGTCTACACGTTTTATAGACTCGCACTTATTATGTCTGGCTAAACTATAAAGGTTAGGATGTAATGATTGTCATCGTGGTTGTGTTCCAATTATCATGCTAGTGAAAATACTCTGGGGATGTTTTGCTTCTAACTTAAGTCGATTGTGTTTAAATGTTTAATTGGGTAAGATCGAAAGCCGTCCAAACTGATGATACGACTTGATTATTATTTAACCAAACAAAAAGAGCGACAGCCGTTGATTGGTTAAATAGGAATCATTGACCCTTTTTAGAAAACGATTTTGAAACTATTTTCGGACGCGTTTGTAGGTTTAAAATCTGACTCTTGGCCAAAAGCCAAAAGTCTCTTTAAGTTAATCTTTCCGAGTAAGATCATTTTTCTATTAAGTCAAAACTATCAATTTCTTAAAAATAGGTTTACCTCTTTAACGCGGAAGGCACCCTTTATATGTGACAATAAAGGAATTTAATTTAAAGAGTAAACTCGGTTCTTAGTAGTCAAAAGCTACAAGTTCCCGTTAAACTGATTCTTTGCTATCAATAGAAAATACTGCCCCATAAGTAGGTTCATCTACGCATGACCGGACCAATATCTGATTACATGATTTACATTCCAACCTGTCTTTTAAACTGTTATTTCCCTCGCATATTTACTTTGTGCACTGCACTCACATCAATATCCTTATTCGCCTTAGATAAGCACCTTAGCAATAGAGTTGATAGATTGACAATTGGTCTCTGTGGTTCGATAATCTTATATATTACTTCGATAGGCTGTACACTTGCAGTACTATATTTAGGCTATACGTTACAGATAATACAGCCCCCATCACGTAGGCATACGATCAAAAATCGTAGCGAGTTCTCCTATAAAAAAAAACTCTTTCCCCTATTAAAATTTAAAACCATATTTTCCCCAAACTTAAACCTAAAACATAATATCCTTGTGAACAAGGTAGATGAAAGGTTCCTAACACGTTCCTTTTGTCTAATGAAGTCCGAAACCTAGAATCTTTGTCTGTGAATTAGGGTTTTTTATTAGATTCCCTTCCCTAGGATAAAAACTAATAGTGGCGACTCTGATTTAAAAAACAGTTGCTACAGTTGGAGACTCTGCTGGGGACTTCAACTTTAGGTTTTAGGGTTTTTTGCTTTGAGATTTTTTATTTTTTTATTTTTTTATTGCATTATTTATTTATTAAATTATTTATTTATTAAATTTATTTAATTATTGTCTATTGTTTATCATCATATATACTGCATGGCGGGTTTTTATTTCAAATATATATATATATATATATATATATATATATATATATATATATATATATATATATATATATATATATATATATATATATATATATATATATATATATATATATATATATATATATATATATATATATATATATATATATATATATATATATGTATATATTCAATAACCCTTAGAAAGAAGGTTCGTCTATTAGCTTAGGGGGTACATCATCCCTGCGAGTTTATGTGACGAATTCGCCTAGAGTCGGTGGACTTCCGAAAAAGGAATACTTATCGAGAGATATCCTGTTGACGAGTATGACTTTGTAAGGTCACCCATGACGAGACCTTTCACGACTTTGAGATGAAATTATCGGTCCGTAAAGAGGATCCACCTAAGGGAGGCCCTTGTGCCTTTTCCCTCTGGTGTTATTCATGATACCCTTAAGGAAACCACCTTCTGGGAGGGTAGACTAACCGTAGGTCAAAATTAAGGAACATACCTTCTAAGGGTACCTATCATCAAAACCTCGCCACTAAACCATACATCCATACATTAATGCATTCATATTTTTCATATATTCATCAATTGCGTCTTTTATCTGTCTTATTCACGGGGTACCAAAACAAAATATATTAAAATCAAGTTTTTGGGGACTGTCTAAACAAAAAATGGATACCAAAGGGAAACAACTTGTCCGCGTCAATACCTTCCTACCCGACCTTTCAGAAATCAAAACTATAAAGGGGAAGTTATCTGAGAGAGCTCTGAAGATGTACGCTCTCCGCTATGGGGATACCCTTGACTTGACCAGAGTAGATGTTCAAATAGATGTTGTATCTTCCCTCATTTAGTTCTACGACCCTCCACTGAGATATTTTACTTTCCAAGATTTCCAGCTAGCATCGGCTCTGGAAGAATTTGACAGAATTCTGAACTTTTCAAAAGAGAAGGCTGTTGTATCCCAAAATGTGCCCACCCATTTTCACTCAAGAAATGCCTCTAGAGGTCCTCAATTGCACAAGGATGACTAAGAATTGACTAGGCAAATGCTCCTCCTAAGACAATAAACCTCAAACTAGGGTGTCAATTTTAAGCAAGATGTGTGAGCCCCAAAGATACCAAATGTTATCCATTGTCCTAATATGTTCTCAAGGTCATCTATGCCAAATTTCATTCCTTGAACAATAAGTTTGCTCAGTCAACTTCTCAAATGTTTGGAAATCAATTGTACTAGGTCAAAAGTCAATCGTGACCCAAATATAGTCAAACTTCAATATTTTTTGTCAATATTAACATTTTGAAGTAATATCCATCATTTGATCAAGGGTTGATCATGAATCCTCAAGAAATGCTCTGAACTCATCAAAAGTCAAAAATGGCAAATTAAGGTTTCTATAGGAAAAGTCAACCAAACTTTGACCAAGCATAACTTCCTCATACTTTATCAGAAAATTTTCCACAAAGGATCGTTTTGAAGAGAATCCAATTCTCTACAACTTATCTTCAGCCATCAAGTTCAAGAAATTCCTCAATCAAAAGATACAAGCGCATACATTATAGGTCCTTTCAAAAAGTCAACAAAAACACCTTTTGGGTCAAAGCTCCTTACATGAAAATGGAAGATTCGATTGAAATGAAACCAAAATGGTTGTTTAGAGGACATCCTAAGATCTCTAAAAAGTAAAAGAACACCATCTTAGGGTTAAAATTGAGAGAGATATGCATTGCCAATGTTGACCAATTTTTGGAAATGTGCATGAAGTCAAAATGGACCTAATTTGAATTTTTTCCAAAGGGGCCCTTATTTTCATGCTTGGAACTTGTCCTTAACATGGCCCACGACCCTTGAGCTCAACCATACATTATTTTATTATTTATACCATTTATTTTTCTATTTTTTCCATTAAAATGCAAAATTAAATAAAGTAAATAATCAAAATAATAAAAGATATGATGGTGAATCTTTTTCTATCCAAATGAGGGCCAAAACAGGCTGGTATGACCAAGCAAAAATGTATGGGACCAAAAGGAGAGAGATTTTCTTTAAAAAGCAAGTTTTGATACAAATTGAAAACTCATATTCTTGTGCTCAAGGCATTGGATTATTTCCACATTTGTAACCCTATTCTGATTCACCACATAAGCAGAACAACCCTAGGTCAAGGGAGAGAGCGCAACAGCCACAAAGAGAACCCTAGAGAATTTGCAAAAAGTTCAAGAAATCGTGAAAATCAAAATCTTTAGTTTCAACCTTTGTTGATCAAAACAAAGGAGCCAAGCTTCCTCCTGAAAGTCCCAGGAAGCCATATCAACCTTCATCCACGCCTGAAGCATCCAGAAACAGGCCAACCAAATCACAATATCTTGGTAAAATTTTTGTATTTAAATCTCTTAACACGTGCGATATAAATGAATCCAAAGCATACATTTGTGTTCATATGATTGTTTTGAATCGTTCTAATGTGCTACAGGAAAAGCTAGAAGTTTAGAATGCATATTGCCATGGTTAGGGCTTGGAAACGGGAAAGGCACGAACAGGGTGATACAGGCCTTCTCATGCCAAATGGCCATCACCATTGAATTCGTAGCATGCGAAATAGAGGGTATCCTGAATTTGGGGCTTTGATTCTGCATATTTTTGCAGATCCAAGTTTTGTTTGGCCGAAGAAGACGACCGGGGCGTAGCTCCGACATTGTTGACTTCTTTGACCCAGGCGAGGACCATGCGTGACAGGTTAACAAGTTTTGATTGGTTTGTTTAAAATTCCAGGGCCCCACTTGCTGGAGCGTGTTTGACAACTCAGCCATGGCCATGTTTTCCCTTATAATATTATTTTATTATTATATGTATGAATGACCAAGCAGCGCAGATGGCAAGAGTGAAGGGCTTAAGGCTTTGTATGTGTGGGAGGTCAGGGGTTCGACCCTTGCCTCTTGCATATTATTTTTCTGAATATTTCTTGCAGATTCAGTGGTTCTACTCCAAATGCGCACACCATGTGTCATATTCTCATCACCTTTGGATCCATCCAGTACCAGATCTGACGCCTAGAAACGAATCCCCGTGGTGGACCTCTCTACCACAACAACACTGGATCCAGCGTGAGCGTGGGCCATCAGAGTTGGGCCTGGACTAAATTCAACAACATTACCCCCCAGTCTGGGTTTCACACCCCCCTTCCAGGCCCATTTCTCAATTTAATTTTTTTATTCTTTTTATTTAGTTTTATATTATTTTGTTTATTCATTCTTTTTTTAATCAGAAAATCAGAAAATCATCACAAAAAATTAGGACTTAGTTTTTCTTAACAAATTAATTTTTTCAAATTAATTAATTTAATCAACTTTAATTTGTTTTCCCTAATTTAAAATCAATTAGAAATTAGGTTAAAATTCCAATATTTTTCATAAAATACCAAAAAATATTTTAATGAGCAATTAGACTTTTAGGTTTTAGAACTTATTCTCGTCTCTATTTTTTGCGCACTATTATTTTCCATACGATTATTTTTTACCATTTATGTAACTGCGCCCGGTTTGTAATAGTTAAATTACGGTTTTATTTTTATTTCTATACTTTACTTTCAGTCCATTACTATGTATCTACACCAAAGCCTTGTAATAGTGTAGGAACTTTTATTTCTCGCTCTTTATATTCTTACATGCTTGTATACAATTGTTAGTAACTTAGGTGTGCATGACAAGATTAATCAATCAACCATTAGATCACTAATCTCAAGACAAATATCTGGAAAAAAGCGTTGTTGCACACTTGCACCCTTAGGGTATACCTCACTTGGTTGCCTCAGAAAATAATGGTCATGTCCCTCGAACGTAGGAATATCTTAGCAACGACCCTCAGTTTAAAAGTCATCATAAAAGATCATGGTCCCTAAACGTCCCTTGAGTTGCCTACAAGAAATGATCTTGTCCCTTGATGTTACCTATATGATGATAGTCCCTTCAAACCCTAAGATATCCTTACATGTTGCCTTCAATGACCATAACGTCTCTTTCGATAGTCCTTCAACATCTAAAGATAGGGCTACCTACTCACTAATAGTAGGATAGAACTATCTAAAGGAAGGGAGGAAAAGAACATCCTTTTTTGAGTAGGTAGACAGTTCTTAAGTACTTACTCAAATCTAATTTTTTTACACTTACACACCTTTCAAACTTCTTTTAAAAAACGCTTTATCACACTCTTGAGGACTGATACAAGGGTTATCATAAAGAAAACAAAATCTTTCAAAACACACAAACACAAAAACAATTTTAAAAATTGAGCAAGTACCTAAGAGCCCATAGAAAAATACGGATGAAAAGGGTGCTAACACCTTCCCTTCCCATAATCTACCCCCCGTACTCAGAAAATCTCAAAAAATGTCTTTTTCTGTTCTTTTCACCCTTTCCTTTGTTGGATAAAAGAAAAGTCGGCGGCGACTCTTGCTTACCCGGACATTTGTGAATACAAAATGCAAACCAGTATTAACAGTCGTTCTTGCCACCGTATCACAGAATTGGCGACTCTGCTGGGACTATAATAAAGTGGGGGTTTACCTTAGGGTCTAGATCATTTTAAAAATTGCTTCTTTGTTTGTTTGATTGCTTTACTTTTAGGGGTAATGTTTAGGTTACTATAGATCCTACACCCGGATCTGGGGAAACCTTTTAGGTAAGTAGTAATAGATCGTGAAAACTGTGTGGGGTATACCGACACGGTTGAAGCGATGGCTACATTAATGCGACACTTTGGTTAGTATCGGTAGCCCTTGAGTTAATCAAGGAGAATACGGGGCCGCCGCATGGTGTCATGAAGCGTCAACTAACCTTAGAACCTTTAATTGAACAACTTGGCTATTAGAACGTAGTGAGATAACCGTCTTTGGTGTATTCCCAAAGTCGGTTGATACTCGATGCTACACTCATTGAGATTTGACTCTCGAGTTTTTTTTGGTTGCAAGTCAGTTTCCTATCGGAATGAAACTTGTGGAAAAGATCAGTGATATTGAGATCCCTTAGAACCCAGTTACTATTTATAGGACAGGTTGAGCCAATCCAAACTTCAAGAGGATATCACCTTAAAACCCATGTAAGCCTTAAAACTAAGGTCTTTGTGTGATTTTCTTGTGCTTGCTGTATATGTGATTTCTTAGCATAATCATGACATTGTAACATGGCATATCATACTAACCATTTCAAGTATTTTCTAGGGCTTATCTTTGTCTTTTTTTATAGGACATGACATCCGCTCGCAGGAACACTATACAAGTCAACCTTGTGAAAGTACCTCCTCAACTCGAGGAGTTAGCATCAAGGATTCCTGAAAGCTCTCTGTGGTACCCCAAAATTTTCCCTCCCATATTTCTCAAAACATTTCAAGAAAGATCCTCAAGTTGCTCAAGGAAGTCCAAGGGTTGACCAGACAAACTCTCTCCTAAGACAGTCTACCTCAAATTAGGGTTTCATGTTACATCAAGATACTTGATCTCAAGGGATCCCAAATTCTCAACATTGTCCTAATATGTTCTCAAGATCATCCATGTCAAGTTTCAAGCCTTGCACAGGAAATTTGCTCAGTCAATTGCTCAAAGGCTTGAAAATCGACTATGTTAGGGCAAAAGTCAACTGTGGCCCACATACAGTCAAACCTCAATATTTTTGGGCAAAATCCTCATTTTGAAATATTATTCATCATTTGATCAAGGGTTGACCATGATTCATCAACGATTGCTCACAATTCATCAAAACCCAAAAAGTTGCTAAATTAGGGTTTTGTAGGAAAAGTCAACCCAACTTTGACCAAGCATAACTTTCTCATACTTTATGAGAAATGACCCATAAAAAGCTCATTTTGAAGAGGATGCAATTCCCTACAATTCATCTTCATCTCCAAAGTTCAAAATATGCACTCACAAGAAGTTATGAATTTAGACATTATAGGTCATTTTGAAAAGTCAACAAAAACACCTTTTTTGTCAAAACTTCATACATGAACATGGAAGACTCAATTGAGATGAGACCAAAAAGGTTGCTTATAGGACATCTCAAGATTTCTAAAAAGTCCAATAACACCTTCAAAGAGTCAAAATTGAAGAAGTTATGCATTGGTGAAGTTGACCTTTTTTGCAAAATTGCCAAAAGTCAAAAGTGCCTCAAATTGCAATTTTTATCAAATGGGCCCAACTTTTTGCACTTGTTTTGAGTTTGTAACATGTTCCACGAGCCCTAACTCTTCCCACTTGCCTTTATTTTATTTTTTCCATTTATTTTGATTTTCTATTTCAATAAAAACAAATTAAATCAAAATAAATCATGGAAATATCAAAATCATTTAAGGCTTGAAATTTGGTGCATATTTCAGGTCCCTTGTACAGCTAGCAACAAAATCAAATCGTGCAAGGCATGTTTGTGCATGAAAAGATTGATTTTTGGCCTATTTTGGAAAGATCTTCATGAGAATCAAATCATGATCAAAGACCATAATTGACAAAGATTGAAAGCACATTTGTAACCCTAATTCGATCATTGATATATAGTGAACAAGTGCAGACCAAAAACAGAAGGTTTTGAGGCGTGTAGAGGAAGAACGAAACTAAAAAAAACTCAAGAAAACTGGTGACTTGATTTCATACTTCCAAGCATTTTCAAGACTCCCTAGCCATCTCATTCGCTTCCTGGGAGTGCAAGGAACCTATACCAATCAAAAGCAAGCGTTTTTGTACCCATAAACGCAAGGTAAGAGCTTCACGATCTCCCTCTTTTTTTTGAAATCGAATACCATTGTTTAAGCATTTGTAGCACGAATCATGTATATATTCTGAATCCTAGAAGTGTTTGCAATTTATTCATAACAGTTAATTGTATTTTTGCCAACCCTATAGAGAAACACCATTGCTAGGGTTTTCTGTTGCATTTTGGGATCTTTTTATACAGGTATAATTGGCTCAAAATAAAGGCACCATGCTGCTCACCAGGCCAAGGCAAATTGGTTTATGGCTTCAGGTTCCATTTATCGTGCCTATGGATGATTTTGAAAAGTCGTTGGTTTATACCTACGCTTCTGGTCCGTAGGTAAAAGTCATTGACCTTTTAGCAATTGAGAGAGGTTGGGGACGATGGCGTGGCAAGCCTTGATTGCTCCATTTGAAATTTCGCGCGTTGATGCTTTTTATTTTGTTTGTTTTTAATATATTGATTAATTGTTATTTCATATACAACAAAGGCGTCTAGCTCAGTTAGTGTTGAGGTGAATGGAAAGGCCATAGGACCTGGGTTTGAATCCCAGGTCCCCCATGTATTTCATGTTATTTTTATCTGAATGATCAGGCATGCACACAGGCGTGAGGTCCACCATGAGTCCTCAAGGATCAACCATCCAGATGTCCAACCAATCCAATCCAACCATTGGCATGGGAAGATCCATGATACGCCCTAGTCAAACATGCAGCACTGAATCAGGGAGGTCAACATGGATCAGATTGCTGGGCCTAAAAGCTTGCTAATGACACCCCCCTCAATTGTTGATTACCAGGCCCATTACTCTTTTCTTTTCTTTTATATTTTCTTAATTTATTTAATTATTTTACTAACACACAAAATTAATTCCTTTTTATCAAAAAAATCATAAAATCAATTTTTCATCAAATTAGATTTAGGTTTTATTTTTTATCAAAAATTAATTTAATTAGTTTATTTAATTTTAGGATAACTTTAATTTGTGTTTGTAAATAAATTAAAATAAATTAGAAACATGGGTTTTTTTCTTAACCTAATTTTTATTTTCTTTTCTCAAAAAAACCAAAACACAAAAATAGGTCAAACTTAATTAATTTATATTAATTTAATTTAATTAGAAATTAGGTTCGTATTTAATTTAAAACCTTATTTTCTTAAAAAATTATCAAAAACAAAAAAATATTTTCTTGTAATTAGGTTAGACGGGGTCAAAACCCTAATTTTCTCTCGTTCTCGATTCACCGCGCGCGTTTATTTTATTTTACAATATTGATGTAATTGCTCATGGGATGTAATAGATTAATTAGGACTTTTCGTTTATTTTTTTGTTTTACGGGTTTTTGGCTATGTAATTAATACCCGAAGCCTTGTAATAGCGTAGCTTTATTTTCTCGCATTTTAATTTTCGCAAATATTAATTGTTATATGTATGATAATAGGGTTGCATGACAAGAATGTATGTTAATTTTAAAATGGTTAGAAAACCCTAAATGTGCAAAGATAATAACTTGAAATTGAATCACTCACACATGCGCACTCCTAGGGTATACTCTCACTTCGGTTGCCTTCGGTAAACGATCATTAAGAATAGGGTATTTTAGTGGTCGCTCTATTGTCTAAACAAAGATCAAATGTCCCATTCGGAAATGTTGCCTCGGAAATGTTGCCTCAGAAATGTTGCCTCGAATATGATCTTCAGACATTAGGGTTATTACTAAGACGTCCTAACATTGCTTTAGTGATCGTACGTCCCTTTCGAATTGACCCTTACAACTCCAATGGTGGTGCTACCTACTCACTAATAATGGGATAGCGCTGTCTAAAGGAAACAAGAACCGAAAATTTCCTTTTTTTAAGTAGGTAGATGCTAGTAGGTACTTGCTCAAAAATCAAACTTTTTTCCACACTTACACTCTTTTCAAACAAAGTTTTCAAAACGACTTCGTAACACTCTTGAAGACAGAAGCAAGGGTTAAATCGAAGTAAAACAAAAACTTTTCAAATCAAACACACAAGCAATTTTGAAAATGATGAGCAAGTACCTAAGAGCCCGTAGAAAACTACGGATAGAAAGGGTGCTAATACATTCCCTTTCTATAATCTACCCCCCGTACTCAAAATCTCGAAAAAAGGAATTTTTCTGTGCTTTTTTCCTTTCTAGTTGGATAAAATAAAAGTCGGTGGCGACTCTTGCTTACCGCACATTTGCGAATACAAAACACAAACCAGTATTAAACAGTCTGGTTCTACCAACGTGTCACACTCTTCCTTCACTGAAATGCATGGCCGACTTCTCAACTTGGTCACTTTAAACCCTGATGAAGAAATGTTAAAGGTGCTCTTTCAAATCTTTGACTCGTTGCACCACTACTTCACTTTTCCTGATTACCAGTTAGTTCCTACTATGGAGGAGTTTTCTCAGTTATTAGGGATACATATCCTTGATTAGTTACCATTCAGTGGTATGGAAAGAGACCCAAAGCCTGAAGAAATTGCTCAAGATATGTCTTTACAACGGTATGATGTAGTGGAAAATTGGGAAACCAGAAGAGGTTTCCAAGGATTTCCAACTAAGTTTCTATTTGAGAAAGCTTACTATTTTTGGGATAGCCTGGATTTACAAGCTTTTGAAGAAGTGTTGGCCCTTCTCATCTATGGGATGGTATTATTCCCTAATACGGACCAACTCATAGATGTGAATGCAGTTAAGGTTTTTGTGTCGCATAATCCGGTTCCTACTTTACTTAGGGATATTCTACACTCTCTGCATACTCACACTCTAAAGAGAAGAGGGACCCTTCTTTGTTGAACTCCTCTATTGTCTAGGTGGTTTATTTCACACCTACCTTGGTCCGTTTTGAGAAATGAGCAGGGTATGAGATGGTCTCATAGGTTTATGTCCCTTATACATTTAGATATTCATTGGTGTTCTCGGTCCTTGGAGAGTGTCACTATTATTGATCGCTGTGGGGAATTCCCTAATGTCCCTCTCTTAGGCATTAGGGGTGGAATCACTTATAATCCTTGTTTGGTGTTGCGATAGTTTGGTTATGCTAGAAGGGATGGTCCTCACAACACACTCGTCCAAGGAATCACATTTGACTATGATAATGATGTTCAGGGTTATCGTAAAAGGTTCATTCGAGCTTGGGGCATGATAAACAGAGTTGACAGCAAGACACTGGAGCACAAGAATTCCATCCCTCTTGAGCCTTACCTCAAATGGGTGAGAGCTCGTGCTCAATGTCTTATGATGCCTTACCCCGCCATCTTACCTGTGATTATTGAGCCAATTGCTTAGGGAGACACCCCTTATATTGTTCTTCATCCTGACATGCCAACTTATTTTGAGGAGCTACAGAAATCCTGGATTCAACTCAAAGAAGAACGGTATACTTTCGAAACCCAATTCTATGCCAGAGAGAAGAAGGTCTTAGAGCTCACCAAGTTACTTCACGAAGAGAAGAGTATAAATGCTTACATTGCACCAAAGAGGATGCGCCGGTGGGAAGATTGAGTCTCTTTGCTTAGAGAGTTATTTTTGCTTTGTTATCTCCTTTGTAAGCCCAAGAGGCATTATTATGATCAATAAAACATATTAATACAATTAACGTTTGTTCTCTTTCTGTTTAAGCAAGTTTAAGTCTTAGAAATCTTTAAAAACATTGCATACATATATCATACATATCATTGCATAAGCAGATTTCATAGCAGGTCTCTCATGTTCTCATTGTTTGTTTCAGCAATGGCTCTCAAATAGGACAACAGAGATCTTCGAACTCAAGAGGCTCAGTTCATGGAAATGTTCCTAAACCTATCCAAGGGGCAGGAAGAGTTGAAATCACTCCTCACTGTGAACATGGCCAAGAAAAATCCTGAAGACAATAAGAATGAACGATTGGAACAACTGCAAGCTGAGGTTGAAGCAATGAGAACCCAGATGCTGGGGCAGATGGCTCTTATCCAAGGCCTAGCCCGGGTATAAGAAGAGTTGAGAGGCTTTGTCAACAAGCTCCATCAAGACGGATGCAACCATGTGAAGCAAACAGTCGAGGGTGGGGACCAAGTCATTGATTAACCTCCGAGAAGACAAGGGGTTGGTTCGGTGAAGAGTGGACCTTTACAAATTGCTACTACATCATGGGTCCAACAATAACCTCGCCAAAAACAACGGGTTAGTAAGAGTAAGCCGGATACACCAAATAGGTAGTTTACCAAACTCAACATGCCGTTGTCTCAAGCTTTACAGCACATGTTGAGGATGAATCTGGTTACATTGATAGGGCCTCATCTTAGTCCCAAGACTTCTTCCTCTAACTACAATCCTGATGCAAGGTGTGCATATCACTCCAACAGTTCGGGGCATGATACTGGTGATTATTGGATGTTGAAATATAAAATTCAAAACTTGATTGATGAAGGAGTGCTGGAGTTTACATAAGATGGTCAGGCCGAGTTCTTCTGTCATCCCTCTAAGGCACGTCATCTGAAGTGAAAAGATCATACGAAGAGGCTTTTGTTCATTAGAATTTTCAATTTGTAATTTTCTTTTGATTGTTCAAACATTTATTCACATCAAACTTTGTTACTTTATTAACGCATTGCATATGTCTGTTTTGAATCAATTCATTATATTTAAACTTCTTTCCTTTTTTAGATATTCAACTCTCGATCAAAAGCTCTGAGCCTTTAGAGGGATAATGACGAAAATGATACCACAATCTCTAAAGTATGCTTTTTAACAGACCCCGCTAACGATGTACAAGCATTGTTTCAAATCCTAAATAGTGGAGTTATAAGGAAGATAATCCCTAGTCAATCCCTTTGAGCCAAAGAAGTGGGAGTTTTTTGTTTCACACAAATTAAAACCCTTAATCATAACCTAGGGTAGTGTAGTTTTCTCAGTTAATTCAGAGGCGCATTCGATCGCAAGCTCATCCTTCATACACAACAAATAGTGTAGAAGATACCTTCCAAAATATGGTGATGGTTCCGCATAATCATCAAAGAAGGAAATCATTATTTTGCAAAAGAAAAGCACGTTAAGTCAAAACCTATGAAGGAGACTTAAGAAAAAAACTGGGGCATCCCGTCGACTGTAATCACAAAAGAAACAGTTCAGGCAAAAGAAGGGATAATGAAAAACAAAAAAAGGAGGTTACTACAAATCCTAGACAAAAAGAAGATTACAAAAATGACTGCCTCTTCAAAACAAACGTTTAATTTCTGAACCATCACCAAGTATCAGAGCAAAGATTCCAGACTCAATCAGGATCTAAACACACAATTAACTGAGCATTGGACTGAAGAACATCACGAAGAGTGGGTGGGTACAAATAAAATTTGAGCCTTTATCTTGTGTTTCTTGAACCGTGAATCAGGCCACGTTATAACCTTAAAAGTCCTAGCTGAAGCATGGGTTAGTTCGAAAGTATACTGTTACAAAAGGTATCCTGACTCCTGTAGGGTTCGCTATAAATCCTGAGTTGATGTCACACTTTTACAAAATTTGTTTGTTTTACTAAAAAATGAATTTTCAAACTTCAAGACAAACATAAGCTTTGCATTCTTAAAATACCATTATTTGCATATGACTATTTGTTCAACAGCAGAGAAATTCACACGACGGATATTCGATGAATAAAAATCTTCTTAGTGGATAGAATCACCTCATATGGAAAGACATTCCAATGATAGGCCTTTCATAATCAAGGGGGCATAGAATGGTGTCCATCTGATTTGGGGAAGTCAAGTCAAGGTTCAAAGAATCTTTCAAAAATGCCAAATAGTCAGGGGAAAACTCCATCTAAATCACTTGGGGCATTGGATATGAATTCCAGCAACGAATCTTGTACGATTAAACAAACACCTTATGGCAGTGTGACAACACTTACTACTAAGGACAGTGACAATTCTCCACACTCGGTGAACGTGAACATAGTCAAAAAAGACTACTCATATCTACACTAAGATCTCTCCGATTTCTATTCCAGTTGAAGATATTCCAAGACTTCTGTCTGGTTCAGTTGAATCAATTCTAAGATTCTTCTGATTTCCATTCCAATCAAAGTTAATTAAAGACCTTCTCTGGTTCAGTCAGATCGACACTAAGATCTCTCTAATTCCTATTCCAGTTGAAGATATTCCAAGAATTTTGTCTGGTTCAGTTGAATCGATCCTAAGATTCTTCTAATTTCAATTCCAGTCAAAGTTAAATTAAAGACCTTTCTCTGGTTCAGTGAAATTGACACTAAGATTTTTCCCGATTTCTATTCCAATTTAAGAACCTGCAAAACCTGGAGCACAAACAAATAACAGTTTAATCCCATTCCCCCAGTAAGTCGTTGTGAGGCCTGGAATACGACCAGATAGCAGTCAGCCTTATTATCCTCAGCAAGTCACTATGAAGCCTGGATCCTGACCAAATAGAAGTTCACTTCCGTCTCTTCAATCAAGAGATGACTCCCCAATAGATTAATGGACGACTGAAGCTCCTAAAATCTATTCCCCAAAACAGAAGACCAACATTCCCCAATAGAGTTCTCCCTAACGACAGGCATAGGAATTCCCAAGAAGGAATATCCCATGAAATCAACATTGTTCCGGATGGCATCTCTAAGCCCATCTCCGACAACTCTCCATCATATTCTCTGGATGGCATCTTTAAGCCCATCTCCGATGATCTCCCATCACCTTCTCCAAATGGAATCTGTAAGCCCATTCCGGATATTACCTACATAGTTAAGTATCGTTTCAGACGAGTGCAAATTTCTGGGCACTCTAGTGTTCAATCATCTTCCACTTTCAGATCACGAAAGGCGGACCAGCCAATCTACATCCTCAAGATTAAGAAGATTGAACAGGGGAATCTGTTGTACCCCAAAATTTTCCCTCCCATTTTCACTCAAGACATGCCTCTAGAGGTCCTCAATTGCACAAGGATGACTAAGAATTGACTAGGCAAATGCTCCTCCTAAGGTAATAAACCTCAAACTAGGGTTTCAATTTTAAGAAAGATGTGTGAGCCCCAAGGATCACAAATGTTCTCCATTGTCCTAATATGTACTCAAGGTCATCTATGCCAAATTTCATGCCTTGAATAATAAGTTTGCTCAGTCAACTGCTCAAATGCCTGGAAATCAACTATACTAGGTCAAAACTCAATTGTGACCCAAATACAGTCAAACTTCAAGATTTTTGGTAAACATCAAAATTTTGAAGTAATATCCATCATTTGATTAAGGGTTGATCATGATTCCTCAAGAAATGCTCCTAACTCATCAAAAGTCAAAAATGGAAAATTAGGGTTTCTATAGGAAAAGTCAACCAAACTTTGTCCAAGCATAAATTCCTCATACTTTATCAGAAATTTTTCCATAAAGGCTCATTTTGAAGAGAATCCAATTCCCTACAACTTCTCTTTAGCCCTCAAGTTCAAGAAATTCCTCAATCAAAAGATACAAGCTCATACATTATAGGTCCTTTCAAAAAGTCACCAAAAACACCTTTTGGGTCAAAGATCCTTACATGAACATGGAAGATCCAATTGAAATGAAACCAAAAGTGTTGTTTAGAGGACATACTAAGTTCTTTAAAAAATCCAAGAACACCTTCTTAGGGTTAAAATTGAGAGAGATATGCATTGCCAAAGTTGACCAATTTTTGGAAATGTGCATGAAGTCAAAATGGACCTAATTTAAATTTTTCCAAAGGGGCCCATGTTTTCATGTTTGGAACTTGTTCTTAACATGGCCCACGACCCTTGAGCTCAACCATACATTATTTTATTATTTATACCATTTATTTTTCTATTTTTTCTATTAAAATGCAAAATTAAATAAAGTAAATAATCAAAATAGTAAAAGATATGATGGTGAATCTTTTTCTATCCAAATGAGGGCCAAAGCAGGCTGGCATGACCAAGCAAAAATGCACGAGACCAAAAGGAGAGAGATTTTCTTGAAATAGCATGTTTTGATACAAATTGAAACTCATATTCTTGCACTCAAGGCATTGGACTTTTTTCCATATTTGTAACCTTATTCTGATTCACTACATAAGAAGAACAACCCTAGGTCAAGGGAGAGAGCACAGCAGCCACAAAGAGAACCCTAGAGAATTTGCAAAAAGTTCATGAAATCGTGAAAATCAAAAGCACTAGTTTTAACCTTTGTTGATCAAAACAAAGGAGACAAGCTTCCTCTTGAAGGTCCCAGAAAGCCATATCAGCCTTCATCCATGCCTGAAGAAGCCAGAAACCGGCCAACCAAATCACAATCTCTTGGTAAAAATTTTGTATTTAAATATCTTAACACATGCGATTAAAATGAATCCAAAGCATACATTTGTGTTCATATGATTGTTTTGAATCGTCCTAACGTGCTACATGAAAAGCTAGAAGCTTAGAACGCAGGTTGCCATGGTTAGGACTTGGAAACGGACAAGGCAAGAACAGGGTGATGCAGGCCTCCTCAGGCCAAATGGCCATCACCATTGAATTCGTAGCATGCGAAATAGGGGGGTAGCCTGAATTTGGGGCTTTGATTCTGCATGTTTTTGCAGATCCAAGTTTTGTTTGGCCGGAGAAGACGACCGGAGTGCAGCTCCGGCGTTGTTGACTTCTCTGACCCAGGCGAGGACCATACGTGGCAGGTTAACATGTTTTGATTGGTTTGTTTAAAATTCTAGGGCCCTATTTGCTGGCGCGTGTTTGACAACTCAGCCATGGCCTTGTTTTCCCTTATAATATTATTTTGTTATTATATGTGTGAATGACCAGGTAGCGCAGATGGAAAGAGTGAAGGGATTAAGGCTTTGTATGTGTGGGAGGATAGGGGTTCGACCCTTGCCTCCTGCATATTATTTTTATGAATATTTCTTGCAGATTCAGTGGTTCTACTCCAAATTTGTGCACCATGTGTCACATTCTCATCACCTTTGGATCCATCCAGTACCAGATATGACGCCCAGAAATGTTTCCCCATGGTGGACCTCCCTTCCACAACAACACTGGATCCAACGTGAGCGTGGGCCATCGGAGTTAGGCCTGGACAAAATTCAACAACATCACCCCCCAGTCTGGGTTTACACACCCTTCCATGCCCATTTATCAATTTAATTTTTTATTCTTTTTATTTAGTTTTATATTATTTTGTTTATTCATTCTTTTTTTAATCATAAAATCAGAAAATCATCACAAAAAATTAGGACTTAGTTTTTCTTAACAAAATAATTTTTGCAAATTAATTAATTTAATCAACTTTAATTTGTTTTCCCTAATTTAAAATAAATTAGAAATTAGGTTAAAATTCCAATATTTTTCATAAAATACCCAAAAATATTTTAATGAGAAATTAGACTTTTAGGTTTTAGAACTTATTCTCGTCTCTATTTTTTGCGCACTATTATTTTCCATACGATTATTTTTTACCATTTATGTAACTGCGTTCGGTTTATAATAGTTAAATTAGGGTTTTATTTTATTTCCACACTTTACTTTCAGTCCATTACTATGTATCTACACCAAAGCCATGTAATAGCGTATGAACTTTTATTTCCCGCTCTTTATATTCTTACATGCTTGTATACAATTGTTAATAACTTAGGCGTGCATGACAAGATTAATCAATCAACCATTAGATCACTAATCTCAAGACAAATATCTGGAAAAGAGCATTGTTGCACACTTGCACCCTTAGGGTATACCTCACGTGGTTGCCTCGGAAAATAATGATCGTGTCCCTCGAACTTAGGGATATCTTAGCAATTGACCCTCAGTTTAAAAGTCATCATAAAAGATCATGGTCCCTAAACGTCTCTCGAGTTTCCTACGAGAAATGATCTTGTCCCTCGATGTTTCCTATAAGATGACAGTCCCTTTGAACGCTAATATATCCTTACATGTTGCCTTCAATGACTATAACGCCTTTCGATAGTCCCTCAACATCCAACGATATGGCTACCTACTCACTAATAATAGAATAGCACTATCTAAAAGAAAGGAGGAAAAGATCATCCTTTTTCGAGTAGGTAGACAGTTCTTAAGTACTTGCTCAAATCTGATTTTTTACACTTACACACCTTTCAAACTTCTTTTCAAAAACGCTTTAACACACTCTTGAGGACTGATACAAGAGTTATCATAGAGCAAACAAAATCTTTCAGAACACACAAACACAAAAACAGTTTTTAAAAATGAGCAAGTACCTAAGAGCCCATAGAAAACTACGGATGGAAAGGGTACTAACACCTTCCCTTCCCATAATCTACACCACTTACTCAGAAAATCTCAAAAAAGTTCTTTTACAGTTCTTTTCACCCTTTCCTTTGTTGGATAAAAGAAAAGTCGGTGGCGACTCTTGCTTACCACGACATTTGAGAATACAAAATGCAAACCAATATTATAGTCGGTTCTGCCACTGTATCACAAAGGCCTATGTGGGTATCAGACAAATTGTTGAAGTGAAAGTTTTGGCAAAAGGCTAGGGATCCCTTACCCTGAGTTAGTGCAGAATTACCGATGGGAAGGTCCAATACAAGGAATCAAAAGGCTATACTTCAAAGCTAAGGCACTTGAATATGCTAACTATAAAGAATGGGAGTCTTGTGTTGATTTTTTGGGGCTACTCGTATTTGGTGTAATTTTATTTCCTCGGACCACAGACTATATTGACCCGGCAGCCATCAGCATATTTTGGGGCGCGAAAGTCTTTAATACTGATCCAACTCCTGCTCTACTTGCTGAAGTTTATTATACTTTGCATGTGATGTATGAAAAGAGAAAAGGAACTTTGAATTGTTGCATTCCACTCCTATATACTTGGTTCATGACCCATCTTTACAAAGAAGACTATATGATTCTGAAGCTGACCAAATGCGAATGGCCCCAGAAATTAAATTCTCTCACTGCAAACACGGTGCTATGGTATGAAAGGAAGCTAGATATTGGTGAAATCACTATTAGCCGTGGAGACTTTCCTAATGTCCCGTTGATTGGATCATGAGGTTGTGTTAACTACAACCCTACTCTGGCCCTGCGATAGCTAGGGTATCCCTAGGAAGACAGGCTACAGACGAACAATTCTGACCATTGATCATCCACGACATGGGCACAAAGGACCAAGAGTTGCTCAACAAGGTTATCCAGGATTAGAATAAGGTCAATAAGAGGATAGCTGAAAGAAAGTATGTCGTAGAAAGAGAGCCTTACACCAGATGGGTCAGAGATAGGGTACAAATTATCAAGTTTCCCTTTGAGATAGATCCAGGGAACAAGATAGAGTCTCATTTATCAATAATTTTCTCATAAGATCTCCTTCAGTTCAATTATGCATTAGGTTTGATCAGCTCAAGACACCTCCTTAAGCACTGATGACCAAAATTAGGGTTTGAGATTGCACAAGGATATTTGAAATTTCTGATGGGCTTTTACTGTATAGTCTAAATTATAACTGCAAGTGCACAGCCTATTGAAGTAATATATAAGATTATCGAATCATAGAGACCAATTGTCAATCTATCGACTCTATTGTTAAGGTGTTTATCTAAGGAAGATCAATAAGGGATTGAGTTTAGTACAGGGAAATAAAAGCGAATAAAATTAAAGAGATAAAACAAACGGGATCGAATGTAAATCACGAGATCAGACAATGTCCTAGCATGCATGTATAGTATTTACTTTTGGGCAATATTTTCCATTTTCAGCAAAGAACTGTTTAACAGGAACTTGTAGCTTTCGCATACTAAGAACCGAGTTTACTCTTTAAATTAAATTCCTTTATTGTCACTTATAAAGGGTGCCTAACGCGTTAAAGAAGTAAACCTATTTTTAAGAAACAAGTTATTTTGACTTAGTGAAAAAGTGTTTTAATTTGGAAAACTTAACTTAAAGAGATCCTTGGCTTTTGACCAAAAATCAGATTTTAATCCCACAAACGCGTCCGCAAATAGTTTCAAAATCGTTTTCTAAAATTATATCAAGTAATCCTACTTAACCAAACGAACTACTTTCGCTCTTTTCGTTTGGTCAAGAACTAATCTGGCTTAATCTCGAGTATGGACGACTTTCGATCTTACCCATAAACTTTTAAACACATTTAAACCAGTATTAAAAAGCTAAAACATCCCAAAGGTATTTCTATTAGCATGGCATACAGGACATAATTATGATTCGATCCTTACATTCTAACCCTAATAAATTTAGCTAGACATGGTAAGCATTTAAAGTCTATAAAACATGTAGACTATGATAAGAGCGTTTAAAGTCTAAAAAACGTGTAGACTATGGTAAGAGCATTTAGAGTCTATAAAACGTGTAGACTATGGTAAGAGCATTTAAAGTCTATAAAACGTGTAGACTATGGTAAGAGCATTTAGAGTCTATAAAACGTGTAGACTATGGTAAGAGCATTTAAAGTCTATAAAACGTGTAGACTATGGTAAGAGCATTTAGAGTCTATAAAACGTGTAGACTATGGTAAGAGCATAAAATAAATGAAATCAATTAAATTAGAACCTTTCTCCAATCGGAGGCTTGAATTTGATACAAGTCGTGGAAATGTAAAAGATAGTATGATAAACTTCAACCAAAGTGCTCCAAACTTGAATACAATCTCGCACACTCAAGTGTGATAACTTTCCGATGTGAGAAGATTATCACTTTACAAAGTAGTAATATATGCCTAAGCAGTAACTTGTCTGGATCTAAGTTTGCATCTAAGTTTGGATGAAAACGAAAATGAAATGAACTTGCTATTTATAGAAGATTCTAAAATTATGCAAAGACGAGCATGCCCCTCAACTCCTTCTGAGCGGGAAATGGTTTGTGAAGGCCGCGGGCGCGACCACCCTCCCCGCGGGCGCGGTGAGTAAAAATGGAGAGATCGTGGGAACGTGGTAGTTGGCCCCTGGGTGAAAGTGCGCCATGTCAGCGCGTTCCCTGTAGCCGGCGCGGAGCTGGACGCCATGTGTGTATTTTCTTGGAAAAACCCTATTTTTCTGGCGTTTTCGCTCGTTTCTTTTCTGAAGGCTCTGAAAGGACATGTGACCTGAAAACAAAGGAAACAAGGGCATAATACTAGAAAAACAATAATAAAACTAAGGAAAACATGTGATATTCGAGTCAGAAACATAGTGCGATTCGGTGTTATCAAATTCTCCCACACTTAAACCTTTGCTTGTCCTTAAGCAAAACTCTCAGAAGTAGTCAAAGGGATACAAGTGTTTTTTTCTAGTTATCGAGCTAAAGCAGTAAGGTTCAAGTGAGAGTGTGTTCGACAGGTACCAACTATTTGAACTAAAAAAATCGAAGTGACACTTTACCGCAAAATGTGGACATAAACCTTATTCCTACACAAGTCAACTCCTATTACTCCCACTATGCTAAGACTTCTCTTCTAGGTAAGGTCCTTTTCATTCAGGTGTAATCACATTAAGCCCGTTATCCGTACATACTCATAGTGTAGTGACCGGTTAGTGATTTTGATCTTTGCAATGGGATTCTGGTACAAGAATTGGTGTAATCCCGTTATTACCCAATTATAGTTGCGGGGGATCAGATCGTAATCTGCCCTACCGAGTTCGGCACCAGATACCTCTGAACCAGCCATAATGGGTAATGCCTTTTATTATTATTTTTCACTTTTTATTTTTTTGTGGATGTTCGCGACCAGTGGAATTAAATGATCGTGTGAGGATCACCCAATTCATGGTCGTAACCATACATATATATATATATATATATATATATATATATATATATATATATATATATATATATATATATATATATATATTTCAAGGCAAAAAGATCATTCACTTATTTTCATCGATCCTACACATAGCGCATGCTTAGGCCAGAGCCGACTACGAGAATAAACTACTTAGGACCCGTTTTGTAAAATTAAAATCATAGCATGGGGAGAAGACGGAATTAACTATAATATTTACAAGGTCTATGGTGTAAAAGACGATGTTAATTTTTTCAAAAAGGGTACCTAAGACTAATCACACTCTATCCTAAACCTAAAAACTTTACTTATGGCTCAAAAAACTAACTAAAAACATGTTGTATTCATTTTTAGCAAAAAAAAAAATTTCTCAAGGCTAGGAAGTGGTGGAGAACTTAAGGATACACTACGCAAAATGACTCGTCAATCACATGTATTTTATTTAATGGCTAAACTACTAAAAGGGAAATAACTAAAAGATACTGAAAAAAATAAAGTACTGAAAAGGGAAATAACGGAAAAAGAAATAACAGAAAGGAGATAAAAGTGATAAAATGCTCCTCCCACACTTGAATTGGACATTGTCCCCAATGTTCCAAAACAAGTATAGGTAGGAGGTACCTGGTAAAACTAGTGAGGTCCACTAGTACCCTCACCATCCTGAGGTGAACATCCGGAACGGCGGCTACGATTACGGCAGCGGCGATCTCTATCGAGGCTAAACTGTGCCATGCGCTTAGTGAGAGCAGCATTTGCAGCTTGTAGCTCCCTAGTCCGACCAATCAATGTGCCTTGTGTGGCCTCCATTAATTGGAAGTGAGTAGCGAAGCTAGTTTGCTGACGGTCCGCGGGCGCGGCCTGTTGAATTTCTAGCTGGGCCGGATTTTGTTCTTTGGGCAATTGGGCTTCAAAAATGGTGGCTTGCTCTTGTCACTTGGGGTGTACCTAGCGTTTTAAGGTGAAAATATATTTTTTTGTAAAATATATGTGTATATCATACACATACATTTTATTTTCTACTTTTTGCAAAATAAAATAAAACAAGTTAAGAGAAAATAAAATAAACACACAATATATATATATATATATATATATAAATGTAAGTGAGTACGAAGTGCAACTGAACTGAAAAATAGAAAAAGTAAGTCTGAGAAATAAAATAAAAATAGTATAATAATAATAATAACAATGGTGGACGTCTCATGATAAGATATCAGCAAAGTCACGTCCTCGCAGCTCAGCCACCTGGCGTCTGAGCTCAGCAATCTCGTGTGTCAAATCGTCGATCTCGCCAGCATATGTGGAACCATCTAGCGCTACCTGTAGGATGAGATCAGCCACTTCCTGGCTAAGTGTAGCCATCTTAACTCTCATGGATGTCATCTGCGCTTTCATGTCGGGCTCCTGTAAGGTCAAGTTATTAGTATAAACAACGGTATGCTTAACCTCAGGTGCAGGCGTGTACTCTGGGGTAGGATTCTCTGTAACCGGATCCTCAGTGATCGAGTCGTCTGACTCTGGATCTGACTCTGGTGAATACTCTGGCTCTGGCTCTGACTCTGGTGAATACTCTGGTTCTGGCTCTGGTGAATACTCTGGTTCTGGCTGGTCAGTGATGTCTATAACTGCCTCGCCCCAACCCTCTAAAGTGTAGTTCCAATTTTCCCGGTTGGAGACGCAGGTTATCTGTGGATCAGGCAGGGTGAAATAGTAGACAGTTTGATCATCAATAAGGAGCTTGTACTGATATGGATGAAAAGAAGCTCGGCGCATAAGGCCATGGTCTAAGCTGAAGTCAATGTCGATGCGTGTACTACCACAGTATGGTGTCAGGCGGAGTAACTGGCTATCCAAGCCTAGAGCAGATGCAATCGGCGTCACATTCCCACTAGTGTGCAAGTATCCCTCAGAGGATAACGCAGCCATATCTAGACTTTCTATCAAGAAAGCTCCACTCGCAATGGGACGCGACTGACTAGCGCAGTATAAAAATAGTATCTCCTCTGCAGTCACTAAATGATCGCAATAGCTCCTCCCGAAGAAGGTATGACAAAGAATCATCTCAAAGTACCTGAGAGCTAGGTTATGAATCCTCTTAGGCAGTTGCTCAGATGGGTCGAGGCTGCCCCCGTCGGTAATAGCTCTCTAGAATCTGTCTATATCACTGCTCATGAAATACCCTAGAGGAAGCTCAGGGATGGCAGTAAGTGCAGTCTCGAATCCAAGAATATCTCCAAACTGTCTCAAAGTAAAAGCATACTCTTCTCCGAACATGCGAAAACTAATCCGCCCACAGTCCTCTCTAGTCCCAACATAGGGCTCATACTCCAGTGAGCTGAGGAACTCCAAGGTGAGGTTCCTGTAGGTCACGTGGATCTCGTCAGCATATGCATCCCAACTGACCTGATGGCACGGATAACAGACACTGGCCTCAATGCCTAGTGCATCCATGCAAGCAGAATCAGGGTATCTAGTCGGAAGCATCGGTCGAGCAGACAGTGTAGCAAATCGCTCCCTCTGAGCGTCGTCTCTAAAGATGACATCGAGTCCATCAACGAAATCCATCTGAAAAATGTGATATAAGAGCACTTGGTCCTGAAAAAAGATAGATGAGTCAGTCCAAAATTACAATTTTAATTACGTAAAAGAAAAATTAAAATTAAAAAAATAAAGAAAAAAATATCGTGGGTTGCCTCCCACGCAGCACTTTGTTTAACGTCGTTAGCTTGACGATAAGATCTCACTTTTCAAGTTGGGATTGGTGGGTCTATCAGAGTCTGATTAGAGTAGTCAATAGGCAGGTCACCTACTCTATACAACTTCAGTCGTTGTCCATTTACCACGAAAGGAGCGCTTGAGTTATTCTTGATTTCTACAGCTCCTGATACTAATACTTTTGATATCTCGAATGGACCTGTCCATCTTGAACGTAGATTGCCAGGAAAAAGTCGTAATCTGGAATTAAACAGAAGAACAGGATCGCCTACATTGAATTCTTTCTTAGTAATTTTTTTGTCGTGTCATATCTTTGTTCTTTCTTTATAGATGATGGCATTCTGATAAGCATTTAGGCGGAGTTCTTCTAACTTATGAATGTCCAGAATCCGTTTCTCTCCAGCTTTTAGGTAGTCTAAATTCAAGGATTTTATAGCCCAATAGGCTTTGTGTTCTAACTCGAAAGGTAAGTGGCAGGATTTTCCATAGACCAATTGATATGGGGTAGTTCCAATAGGGGTTTTGTAAGTTGTTCTATAGGCCCAAAGTGCATCTTTCAGCTTTCCGGACCAATCCTTTCTGGATATTGACACGGTTTTTTCTAGGATTTTCTTGATTTCCCTATTCGATACCTCCACTTGGCCACTGGTTTGAGTGTGATATGGTGTTGCTACTCTATGTTTGACTCTGTATTTGTTTAAAAGTTTATTGAATATCTTGGATATAAAGTGCGATCCTCCATCACTTATGACTAGACAGGGTGTTCCAAATCTAGGGAATATGATGTTCTTGAACAATTTGATCACTACTCTCGTGTCGTTTGTGGGTGCTGCTATTGCTTCTATCCACTTTGACACATAGTCAACTGCCACAAGAATATATTTATTTCCCATTGATGATGGAAAAGGCCCCATGAAATCTATACCCTATACGTCAAAGAGTTATACCTCTTGAATATTTCTCAATGGCATTTCGTCACGCCTTGAAATGTTCCCAGTGCGTTGACACCGATCACACTTGGTGATGTAAGTGTGGACATCTCGCCATAAAGTTGGCCAGTAAAGGCCTGCTTGAAAGATTTTGGCACATGTCTTTGATGTGCTTACGTGTCCACCATAAGACGCGGCATGACAATGTTTGATGACGCTTTCTGCTTCCTCCTCTGGAACACATCGTCTAAAGATGTTGTCTATTCCTCTTTTGAACAAAAATGGTTCGTCCCAATAAAAGCTTTTGATGTCATTGAAAAACTTTTTCTTTTGTTGAAAACTTAAGTCTGGGGGTATGATGTCAGCAGCTAGATAGTTCACAATGTCTGTGTACCAAGGTACGTTTCTTATCATTGAGACTTTTTCCGGTTTAAATTCTTTATAGGTTTCAGAGTCATCCTCGCTCATTGTGTTTATCCTAGCTATCAGTTTTTCGTAAGTGAAGTGATCGTCTATTAGTATTAGATCTGGTTTCAAATGTTCTAGCCTAGATAGATGATCGACTACTAAATTCTCAGTGCCTCTCTTATCCTTAATGTCTAAGTCAAATTCTTGGAGTAAGAGAATCCACCTGAGCAATCTCGGCTTAGCGTCTTTTTTGTTTAACAGATATCGGATTGCTGCGTGATCAGTATAAACTACAATCTTAGCTCCTACTAAATAAGACCAGAACTTATCGATTACGAATATTACAGCTAGTAATTCCTTCTTTGTAGTTGTGTAGTTAAGTTGGGCGGTATCTAGGTTTCTACTGGCATAGTAAATGACATGTAATTTCTTGTCTTTTCTTTGCCCTAAGACAGCCCCAACTGCATAATCACTAGCATCGCACATGATTTCAAATGGTTGCTCCCAGTCAGGGGGTTGAATGACAGGAGCTGAAATCAGTGCTTGTTTTAGAATGTTGAAGGCTTTAAGACACTTCTCATTAAAGTCAAATTCAGCATCTTTCATAAGAAGGTTAGTTAAGGGTTTTGTTATTTTGGAGAAGTCTTTTATAAAGCGTCGGTAGAATCTAGCATGTCCTAGAAAACTTCATACTTCCCTAACGGTTTTAGGTGGGTTGAGGTTCTCTATAACTTCTATTTTGGCTTTGTCAACTTCTATCTCTCTCTCGGAGATGATATGCCCTAAAACTATTCCTTCATTGACCATAAAGTGGCACTTCTCCCAATTCAACACAAGGTTCACTTCCACACATCTTTCTAAAATTTTCTCAAGGTTCGAGAGACAATTTTTGAAATCGAATCCACATACAGAAAAATCATCCATGAATACTTCCATAATTCCGTCGAGATAGTCCGCGAAAATGGACATCATACAACGTTGGAAGGTGGAAGGTGCATTACAGAGTCCAAAGGGCATCCGCCTATAGGCAAACGTTCCATAAGGACAGGTGAATGTAGTTTTTTCTTGGTCCTCTGGGTGAATAGGGATTTGGAAAAATCCGGAATATCCATCTAGATAACATAAATACGAATGCCTAGAAAGACGTTCGAGCATCTGATCTATAAATGGAAGTGGGAAATGATCTTTCCTAGTCGCCTTATTTAGCTTTCTGTAATCGATGCACATACGCCATCCTCCTTCTGTTTGTTTTGCTACTTTGTCTCCCTTATCATTTTCAACAACCGTGATGCCTCCTTTCTTCGGCACCACATGTACAGGACTTACCCACTCACTATCTGATATCTGATATATTATACCAGCTTCCAATAACTTAAGAACTTATTTCTTAACTACATCACTCATTATGGGATTTATTCTTCTCTGATGCTCTCTAGAGGGTTTCGAATTTTCTTCTAGCATGATCCGATGCATGCATACAGACGGGCTTATCCCTTTCAAGTCAGAGATTTTATATCCTAATGCTGAAGGGTATCTTCACAAGGTATCTAAGAGTTGATTAGTTTCGTTTTGGCATAGAGTGGCATTAATTATAACTGGGCGATTCATCTCTTCGTCCAAAAACTCATATCTTAGGTTCTTGTGTAGTTCTTTGAGTTCTAGAGATGGCTTTTTAAGACACGGCATAGGATCGGGTGTAAGAGCTAAACATTCAA
This sequence comes from Vicia faba, assembly GCA_948472305.1. Classification (NCBI taxonomy): domain Eukaryota; kingdom Viridiplantae; phylum Streptophyta; class Magnoliopsida; order Fabales; family Fabaceae; genus Vicia; species Vicia faba. The sequence continues at coordinate 752,299,014 of OX451739.1, forward strand.
AGAGGTTGTCATCAATGTAAGGTTCTTTACATCCATCATCCTCTATAATGGGTGTTGGTGGTAGTTTAATTAAGGATTCATCTTGCTCAAGTTCGTTTACGCATTCATCAATGATGTCGATTGCATAACATGCATCTCCTATCACAGGTGCCATAAGGAATTTAGAGAGGATAAATTCTATCTTTTCGTCTCCTACTTCGAAGGTAAGTTTTCCTTTCTTAACATCGATTATAGCTCTTGCGGTTGACAAGAATGGTCTTCCTAAGAGAATCGGGATTTCGTCATCTTCTTTAATATCCATTACCATGAAATCGGTTGGGATATACAACAGACCTATTCTAATTGGTATATCCTCTAATATCCCTGTGGTGTACTTGACAGATCTATCATCTAGTTGTAAATACATTTTGGTTGGTTGTAGTTCTCCTAAGTTTAACCTCTTGCAGACTGCCAAAGGCATTAAGCTTACGCTTGCTCCTAGGTCTAAGAAAGCTTTGTCGATCATATGATTTCCTAGGATGCAAGGAATAGAAAAACTTCCAGGATCTTTGTCCTTTTTTGCAAGTTTATTTTCAGAGATGGAATGACATTCTAGGGGTTTAGGATCGTCGAGTCTCCGTTTGTTTGAAAGGATGTCTTTTAAGAATTTAGCATATGATGGTATTTGGGTAATCGCTTCGGTAAAGGGAATCTCTACATGGAGTTTCTCTATTACTTTGATAAATTTTTGGTATTGGCTTTCTATCTTGGTTTGTTTAAGTCTTTGTGGGTATGGTATTGAAGGTTTATAGGGTGGAGGTGGTGTATAAGTTTTATCTTTCGATTCTTCCACCTGGTTCTGTTGGGTTCTTGGTTCCTCTGGTTTCTCTACTTGGTCCTCAGGTATGCTATCTTTTATTGGTTTTTCGGGTACACACATCGTTGGAAGTTTTGGTCCATCGTAAGCGGTTCCATTTCTTAGAGTGATAGCATTTTCTTGTCCTTTAGGATTAGGTTGAGTTTGTCCAGGGAATTTTCCTCTAGGTGTGGTTTGTGTGGCTTGCGTTTGAGCCACTTGTGAGATCTGAGTCTCGAGCATCTTATGATGGGTCATCATTTGGTCAAACTTAGTTGCTAGTTGTGTTACTAGTTCATTTGTATGGGCACTCTGGTTCATAAATTCTTTGTTTTGCTGAGTCTGGGTTGTGATAAAAGTATCTAGGGTTTCCCTAAGATTTGGTCTTGGTGGCACAGCTTGCATAGGTTGGTTTGATTTTTGAGGTTGAAAACCTTGCGATCTGGGTGTTCCAGGATGTTGGATTGGATTGTTGTTCTTATAGGAAAAATTCGGGTGATTCCTCCATCCAGGGTTATAGGTGTTCGAGAACGGGTTTCCTTGGGTGTAATTGACTTGTTATGAGCTAGACTCATTCAACAGGTAACAATCTGAAGTTGGATGTCCTTGGGTTCCACAGAGTTCGCATTCCGAGTGGAGTGCAGCTACTGTGGCAGGGTTTTGGGATATGTTATCTACTCTTAAGGCTAGGGCATCCATTTTAGCTTGCATCATGTCCATGCTACTTATCTCATGCACCCCTCCTTGGGTCTCCTTCTTCTCCACTGTCGCTCGTTCTTCCCCCCATTGGTAATGGTTTTGGGCCATATCTTCGATCAGGGCACAAGCTTCAGGGTAAGGTTTGTTAATCAGCGCACCACCTGCAGCGGCGTCGATAGACATTTTGGTATTATCATGGAGTCCATTATAGAAGGTGTGAATGATCAACCATTGCTCTAGGCCATGGTGTGGACAACCTCTTAAAAGGTCTTTATATCTTTCCCTAGCTTCAAATAGAGATTCTCCCTGGTTTTGGGTGAATCTAGTGATCAGGTTTCTAAGAATAGCGGTTTTGCTAGGGGGAAAATACTTGGCAAGGAACACTCTTATAAGGTCCTCCCAAGTTGTTATCGAATTGCCAGGGGGGGAATCTAACAAATCGTGAGCTTTCCCTCTTAGAGAGAATGGAAACAATCTTAGGCGTATTGCTTCAGATGTGGCACCATTTGCTTTGAGGGTGTCGACTAATTGGATAAATGCCTTCAAGTGTTGATTCGGGTTCTCGGTAGCGAAACCATCGAATTGGTTTTGTTGAACTAATTGTAATAGCGAGGGTTTTAGTTCGAAGTTGTTAGTTGTTATAGCTGGATTTACTATACTAGAACTAGGTTCCTCGTTAGATGGTTGGGCAAATTCCTTAAGCGGTCTTTGATTATGGTCCTCGGCCATAGCTTTCTTTAACTTTCGTATAAAGAGACGAGCTCGAGCGAAACGTTCAGGTTCTACTAAAGGATCTATTAGGTTACCGGTGCTACGATTTCTACGCATCAACCGGCTAAATAAGTAGCCTTAGTCTAAACGGGATAACAAAAAGGGTATGAAATTTGGCAAAGTTGGTCCCCGGCAACGGCGCCAAAAACATGATGGGATTTTACTGTATAGTCTAAATTATAACTGCAAGTGCACAGCCTATCAAAGTAATATATAAGATTATCGAACCACAGAGACCAATTTTCAATCTATCGACTCTATTGTTAAGGTGTTTATCTAAGGCAGATCAATAAGGGATTGAGTTCAGTACAGGGAAATAAAAGCGAATAAAATTAAAGATATAAAACAAACGGCATCGAATGTAAATCACGAGATCAGACAATGTCCTAGCATGCATGTATAGTATTTACTTTTGGGCAATATTTTCCATTTATAGCAAAGAACTGTTTAACAGGAACTTGTAGCTTTTGCATACTAACAACCGAGTTTACTCTTTAAATTAAATTCCTTTACTGTCACTTATAAAGGGTGCCTAACCCGTTAAAGAAGTAAACCTATTTTTAAGAAACAAGTTATTTTGACTTAGTGAAAAAGTGTTTTAATTTGGAAAACTTAACTTAAAGAGATCCTTGGCTTTTGACCAAAAATCAGATTTTAATCCCACAAACGCGTCCGCAAATAGTTTCAAAATCATTTTCTAAAATTATATCAAGTAATCCTACTTAACCAAACGAACTGCTTTCGCTCTTTTCGTTTGGTCAAGAACTAATCTGGCTTAATCTCGAGTATGGACGGCTTTCGATCTTACCCATAAACTTTTAAACACATTTAAACAAGTATTAAAAAGCTAAAACATCCCAAAGGTATTTCTATTAGCATGGCATACAGAACATAGTTATGATTCGTTCCTTACATTCTAACCCTAATAAATTTAGCTAGACATGGTAAGCATTTAAAGTCTATAAAACATGTAGACTATGATAAGAGCGTTTAGAGTCTATAAAACGTGTAGACTATGGTAAGAGCATTTAAAGTCTATAAAACGTGTAGACTATGGTAAGAGCATTTAGAGTCTATAAAACGTGTAGAATATGGTAAGAGCATTTAAAGTCTATAAAATGTGTAGACTATGGTGTTGTACCCCAAAATTTGCCCTCCCATATTCTTTAAGATTTGCAAAGAGCATGCTTCAAAATCTCCCCAAGGGTTGCACAGTTCAAAGGCCTCCTAACAGTCAAAAACTAGGGTTTTGGGTCTGGCAAAGAAATTGAAGTTTTCAAGGGTCCAATCAAGTCCCACATGCCTACAAACATGGTCAAGCATCCACATGCCAAGTTTCAAGACTTACAACATAAAATTGCACAGTCAAAAGTTCAAATTTTTGGTCAACATCTTATTTTGAAGCCACAAACATCATTGGATCAATTCTTGATCATGATTCTCAAGACATGGCTCAAAAAGTCTCAAGATGCAAAAGTTTCCATATTTGGACAGTTGAAAAAGTCAACTGTACCTTGACCAAGGAATAACTTCCACATGGTTTATCAGAAAAATTCCATCCAAATCTCATTTTGAATAGAATGACATTTCCTACAACTCCTCTTCACACTTCAAGTCCAAGAAATGCTCTCACAAAAAGTTATCAATTCCAACATTATAGGTCATTTTCAAAAGTCAACAAAAAGACACTTTAAGTCAAAGACCATAACTTGAGATTGGTAAATCACAATGACATGGGACCAAAGGAATTGGTTAGAGGACTTCAAGACCTTTCCAAAATGTCCAAGAACATGATCAAAGCTTAAAAATTGAGCAAGATATGCCTTGTGGAAGTTGGGAAATATTTGGGAATCTTGAAAAGTCAACTTTGCTTCAAATGCCTCAAAATTGCTAATGGGCCACATTTTCTTCCAAGAATCATTATCCAAAAGCTATGCACGACCATTTGACCCAAAGGGGATTTATTTCATCATTTTTTATTATTTATTTGAATTTTTATCACCATTAATTCATTTAATTAAATAAAATATGACAAAAATACTCAAGCATGCATTATAAATCTTTTTATGCAGCTAATAGGTCTATCATAACTCCAAGATTTCGTGCTCACTCAAGATGGAAAGATTTGGCCATGATTGATATCAAAAGGGTATGGAAAAGATTGAAAACGATCCATTGAAAATCAAATATTGGATTCATGAATGCAAAGGCTTTTTGGCTTGAATTCTTACCCTAATTCATTCCTCATATAAACACCAAGCTAACCCTAATGCAAAAGACCTTCAAGCTGCGCTCAGAAGAACATACACACCTTGCATTTTTTGTGAAAAAAGTCAAAACTGAAAACATAGTTTCAGTGTGTTTCAAGGCAAAATAATCATTCCAATAGCTTGCCAAGGCATCAAGGAAGCTTTCTCAATCCCTTTCCACTCTTCTAACATCAGGAATTGGTATATAGAAATCAAACTTTCTCAAACTTTTTGCATATTCGTGTCTCATGATTCATGCGTTGTTTTTAATTTCTAATGCTTGATTTGTACTAATTTAATCATTCTGAAGCTAACAGTGCTATTCAATTGAGTTTTTAAGGCTTGTATGAGAATCCACCATGAACACGCATTAGGGTTTCAGAAGCTTAAAAAGAGGGCTTCATTCATATGGAAAAATTGAACCACAAGACATGGACCATTAGACTCATGACCTTCATACGAACTGATTCCATATATCGCGCTCAATTTATGAGCAACGGTGTTCTATTCGCTATTTTCACATGCACCATTTAGTGGGGGTTTAAAACCCCCGCTATCCATCTGTTTTTTTTTTCAGGCCAAAGCAAATGAACGAAGAAGAAGATGAGTTGTTAGTTGATGGTTGGCTGATTCAAACATTGGCGCCTTTTTTTTATTATTCCACTAACGCGTGTTTTTTCTCTTTTATTGATCATCGCTCATTAAATAAACAAAGTAACACACTTGGCCTGTTGGTAGCTGCGTTGTCACACAAGCATTGGGACCTGGGTTCGATTCCCAGGTCCCCTCCCTTTCTCAATATATTTTGTTTTAACTTGATTCCATGCAGTACCTATCCCAGGGCCTACCATGCAGCTTCATGTTTGTGCTTGCCACGCGCCCAATAAGACCAATCCAATGGTCAGAAGTTGCAGACCACCATGGGCATCAGTCAAACGTGCCACACACATCCCAGAAAAGTCAAGAGGGCCTTCCTCAAATCGGCCAAATTGCTGGGAATTTACCTCCAAAATTGGGGTCAACACCCCCCATTGGTTTGCATTTTATTTTCTTCCTTTTTATTTTTTCTATTTATTTGTTTTATTTATTTTAGTTAATTCATCAAAATTAATTTTCATAAAATATAAAAAAATCATAAAATCATAAAACAATAAAAATATATTTTATTATTTAATTAATTAATATTATTTTGTAAATAAGTTTCGCTAACTAATTTAGTTTTAATTTTAGGTTGAATTTTAATGTTTTTTTTAATAAATTAAAAAATGTAGAATTAGGGTTTTAAATACTGTATTCTTTTTCTTTTCTTTTGCCATTATTAAGTATTAATTATTTTTATAAATAAATTTATCATTAAATAATTAGGTTAAAACTAGATCAAACTTAAATATTTTTTAATAATTAAAATGTTTAGAATTAGGGTTTCGATTTCATTTTCTCATTAAACTCCATAAATATAAAAAACTCCAAAAAAAATTCTTTCTTTTTATTTAACTTAATTAATTTCATTAATTCCAATTTAATTTCCTTAAAAGGGTCCAACGCCCTCGCATTCCCGACTTTACTTCTTTTCGCATTTTACTTTTATTTCTTTTTGTGAATATAATGTATTTATCCCAAAGCCTTGTAATAGATTAATTAGGACATTTATCTTTCCGCATTTTTATTTCAAATCGGGTCTTGGATTAATTTGGCGATGTAGACCCGCGCCTTTGTAATAACGTAGGACTTTTAATTCCGCATCTTTTAACTGTTAATAACTTGCATGAAAGAATGAATTCCAAAAATAAAAACAAAGCGTAGATCACAAATGCATGACAAGATAAAAATAATTGAAAATGACACACAAATCACACACCACCCCTAGGGTACGCCTCACTGTTGCCTTGCCCCTCGAAAGGTGGTCGTCGAGTAGAGGATGTTTTAGTAAGTCCTCATGTCCATGAACATGGCATGAGGGTAGCTTCTAAGGTGTCTTCCTATTGCTCTGGTGATCACAATGTCCCGAACCCTCGAATTGACCCGAAAACCTCCAATGGTGGTGCTACCTACCTCTCAATGGTGGGATGGCACTACTTTAAGGACATTTACACAGACGAATTCCTTAGGGTAGGTAGATGACTCGTGGATACTTGCTCTAATTCAAAACAAAACAAAAACTTCTTTTCACACCGACACTTTTCAAAAAGCTTTCAAAAAAACAACTTTTCAAACACTCTTGAGGACTGATACAAGAGTCGAACTGAAATTTTCAAAGAAACTTTTTTTAAACCCACAGTTGAAAAGCAAACACACAATTTTGAAAACACAAATGAGCAAGTATCTAAGAGCCCATGGATAACCATGGATAGAAAGGGTGCTAACACCTTCCCTTTCTATAAATCTACCTCCCGAACCGAGAAACTATCTCTATAAGGAATTTTTCTGTGCTTTTGTCCTTTCCATATTGGAGAAAATAAAAGACGGTGGCGACTCTTGCTTCCGCGACATTTCGCGAACCAGTGTTAAACAGTCAGTTCCAGATCCACCGATCACAGAACTGGCGACTCTGCTGGGGATAATACTTAGAGTGAGGTGTACCTTAGGATAGTTCATAACTGTGTTTTCAATTGATGTGCTTTGTTTTCTTTATTATTGTGGGTTGCATCGGAGTTACATAGATCCTAACCCGGATCTGGGGATACCCTGTTTAGGTAGCATAAGTTGTGAGGGACTTGTCCGGCATAGACCGACATGGGTGAAGCAGTGGCTACGTTGGTGTGGCACCTTGGTATGTACTGATATCCCTTGTGTCGCAACGAGGAGAATATGGGTCTTCTGAGGAGTCATTAAGAACCAACAGACCTTAGAACCTTAAATGACACAACTTGGCCAATAGAACAGTAGCAGTATGCTACGCCCATTGAGGCTAAACTCTCGTGATGGTTCTGGCCGCAAGAAAAGATTGCGATGCTGGAGTTATGACCGATTGAGGATAGTCAGTGATATTGGGATCCTCTAAGAACCTGGTTACTTTTGATAGGACAGGTATGAACCAACAAACTGAAAGAGGGTAATACTTAGACCTCATGTTGGCCTAAACTTTAAGGGCTTGTCTTGTGTGACTTGTGTGCCTTACTATGTTTGCCTTTGTAAATATTTGTGGTGTGCTTTATCATAACATCATAACATCATGAGCATTGCATGGATTCTGCATAAGGACTGACCATTTCAAAGACAAGAGGGTTTCACCTTTGCTCTATTTTGTTGGATATCATGATGCTTATGCGAAGGAATACTATCCGGTTCAACTTTGTTCACCCACCTGAGTTGCTTGAAGAGTTGGTTAGCAGGATTCCAAATACCACTTCCTTCATCCAGAGGCATGGTTCTCTTCTCAGTTTAGTCACTGCAAAGCGGGATCAACAGTTGATGAGTGTCCTGACCCAGTTCTATGACCCTCTATACCAGTGCTTCAACTTTCAAGACTTCCAGCTGGTCCCTACCCTGGAAGAGTTCTCTGATTTGCTTGGCATCCCTATCTTGGATCAGACTCCTTACACTGGTTGGGAAAAGACCCTCAGGCTTGAGGAGGTTGCTGCAGCTCTTCCTTTGACCCATCAAGAAGTAATGGATAACTGGGTGACTAGAAGCGGGGTTAAGGGTTTCTTGGCCAAGTTTCTAGTTGGTAAAGCTAACAGTTTCTGGAATGACTTGGACTTTAGAGCATATGAAGACATCCTGGCTCTCTTAATCTATGGGCTAGTCTTGTTTCCTAATCCTGACAACTTCATCAATGTCACTGCCATAAGGATCTTCATGTCTCAGAATCCTGTGCCCACTCTCTTGGGTGACATCCTGCAGCAACTCTATGCTCGTACTGCCCGAAGACGAGGAACTCTGTGGTGTTGCATCCATTTGTTAGTGAGGTGGTTTATTTCGCACCTCCCTAAGTTCGTGTTGAAGAACCAAGAAGGAAGAGGTTGGGCTCATAGGTTAATGTCTCTCACTGACAAGGACATCATTTGGACTTTCAGAGGTTTGGATGAGATAGCTGTTATTGATCGTTGCGGAGAATACCCTAATGTTCCGTTGATTGGTACTCAAGGAGGAATCTTTTACAATCCATGTTTAGCACTCCGTCAGTTTGGAAGAGCCAGAAGAGCGAGGCCTCATGAGATGTTGGTGCCTCACATCAGTTTTGAGTTTCAGGTGGATAGTGACGAGCTGTGTCGCAGGTTCATCAAGGCTTGGGACAAAGTTCATAAAGCTGATCCACAAGAGTTGGGGCCAAAGACTTCTCTACCCATGGAAGCCTACTACAAATGGGTTCGCATCCGTGCTCAGAAGTTAGGTATTCCATACGAGGCTGTCAGACCCATCATTCTTGAGTATCCTGACAAAGATGGGGTTCCTCCAACTGTCCTCCCTCCTAAGATACCTACTGATTATGAGACATTAAAGAGGTCTTGGTCGCAACTGCGAGAAGAACGGGATTCTTACCGGGAAACGTTTAACGAGCAGGAATTGAAGATCCAGAAGTTGACAAAGCAGTTGGAGAATGAGCGAGCTCTGAATGACTACATCCGTATTGAGAAGAGGAGACCATGGGATCAATAAGGAGCTCTGGATGTTCTTTTACAATTTTATTTCCCTTTTCAGTATTTCCCTTTTATGTAACGCCTAAAGGCAATCTGTTGAACAATTTAAGTTTCAAAGTTGAATCTAATGAAGTGTGTTCCATTTTGTTTACAAAGTTGATTCCCGATTGTCTTTGAAAACATAAATCATACGCATTCCATTCATCATGTGCATAGCAGGTTTTCTTCTTTTCAGGTTGCTTACTGTTCTTCGATGTTTATTTCAGCATCATGAACCCTGACTCATCATCAACCGAGATGTCTATCAAGGCTCTTCAGGCGCAGAACGCGCAATTTCAGGAGCTGATCATGGGTTTGGCTCAAGGCCAAGAAGAGCTGAAGGCTTTACTCCTGAAGAGGGAGAAGAAGAAGAAGAAGAGAACTGTTCTTTTCAACTCGGGCCGAAGGTTTGGCAACACTCTGCAGAATGAAGAGGCTGGTTCTTCTGTAGGCAAAGGCAGTCCCCAAGGGGAAAAAGGTCCTAGTCCGGTAGTCTCTGACAACGAGACTGACTTTAATGAGGAACAGTATCCTCCTGCTGAAGACCGATACAAGCAGTTGGAAGACAGACTGAATGCAATGGAGATCCAACAAGTGCCTGGGCTGGATTTCGGAGACTTGGGCTTATCTACTGGTGTGATTATTCCTCACAAGTTTAAGGCACCATCTTTCACCAAATATGACGGGGCGTCTTGTCCCAAGCTACACCTCAGATCTTATGTGCGGAAGATTCAACCGTACTCAGTGGACAAGAACTTGTGGATCCACTTCTTCCAGGAGAGTCTTTCAGGGACTCATCTCGAATGGTTCTATCAGCTGGATGGGACCAAGGTTCGTAACTGGGAGGAGTTGGCTACTGCTTTTTATAAGCAGTATCAATATAATGCCGACCTTGCTCCTACACGTACCCAACTCCAGGGTATGTCGCTAGGATCAAGCGAAGGTTTCAAAGAGTATGCACAGAAGTGGAGGGATCTGGCTGGCAGGGTGCAACCTCCGTTAACAGACCGCGAGCTAGTGGATATGTTCTTGGGGACCCTATCTGGGCCATTTTTCAATCATCTTATCGGTAACTCGTCTGCAGGGTTCACTGATCTTATTCTGACTGGGGAGAGAATAGAGGCTGGAATGAAGTCCGGTAAAATTCAGAAGGGTGCATCTGCAGGTTCTGAGAAGAAACCCTTTAAGAAAGAGGCCAGTGATGTATATGCGCCTAGGAGGCAAGAGAAACCAGAATGCCGCCAATCTGTCAACACGGTAATGATTTCTAAACCTGCTGCCGCTCCTCGGCAAACCAATCCGCAAAGGGCTGAAAGACCCAGAAGAGAGTTTACCCGACTGAGTATGACCCTATCGCAAATCTTGCCGCAGTTGCTATCCACCAATTTGGTGACTGTCAGAGAGGCCCCGAAGGTTGTGAACACTGCCTCCCCCAAATACAATCCAAATGCCCGCTGTGATTATCACTCTGATAGCCCGGGGCATTCCACTGACGACTGTTGGGCCTTAAGGAATAAGGTGCAAGACCTTATTGATGCAAAAGAGATACAATTTGAAGTGCCTGAGAGGCCAAATGTGGTGACTGCTCCTATGCCCCGGCATGGAGTGAATGCCATTGATGAAGATGTGTATGCCGTTTCTGTGAATGATGTAGCTACTCCCTTGATGACTGTTAAGAGGAACCTACTGCTGGCCGGTTTATTTCCGGGTTGTAGCGAAGGTTGCCTTTTCTGTGCTGTTTCCCTTTCTGGTTGTCCTTTGCTGAAGTTGGGCATCCAAAGCCTGATGGACAGCAAAGAGATTATGTTCAAGAAGACTGTTGTTCAGTTTGTTCCAGTGGAAGAAGTTTATGTTGTTACAATCTTTAATAATCCAATCAAGGCTCCCCCGAGGAAGCCGGTTAAAATCATGAATGTCGCACCCATTGTGATTACTGTTCCGGGGCCTCTCCCCTATGAATCTGATAAGGCTGTCCCATGGCACTATGGGGCAGATGTGTATGTACATGGAATAAAGCAAGAGTTCAACACTGGCACCAGCATCAGCAATATCACTGGTCCGGCCAAAGTAACCCGCAGTGGCAGGCTCTTCTCGCCTGACATTGCACCACCAGCTATTCGAAGACCCCTCACTATACACCTACAAGTGTACCTGTTCCCGTTTCTGATCAAGTTGTTTCCCCTGCTGCCGAGTCATCTAATGCTCGGGGCAAAGGGATTGAAGATGAGCCTACCCGGATGGAGGCACCAAAATCTGTGAATGCTGAGGCCTCCCAACAAGAGATGGAGGAAATTCTGAAGATAATCAATAAGAGCGACTTTAATGTTGTTGAACAGCTGGGGCATACCCCCTCCAAGATCTCTATGCTCTCCTTACTGCTGTGCTCAGAGGCCCATGCTAAGGCCTTGATTTCATTTCTAAAGACGGCCCATGTGCCACAGGAGACATCTGCAGTCCAGTTTACTAATTGCGTAGCCAATTTGACAGCCGACAATGGTTTGGGTTTCTCGGATGCTGACCTTACTGCTAAGGGAAAGGACCACAATGACGCCTTGCATGTCTCTATTGAATGCAGGGGCACTACTCTTGCGCACGTGTTGGTAGACATTGGTTCTTCCCTGAATGTGCTACCCAAAAAGGCCTTAGACCGGTTGGATTGTGAGGGCCTGGAGCTGAAACCTAGCAACATCATTGTCAGAGCCTTTGACGGTTCTAAGAGGATGGTCCATGGAGAGGTAGACATTCCTATTCGTGTGGGTTCTCAAGTATTTGACTCTACTTTCTATGTGATGGACATCCGTCCATCGTATTCTTATCTACTGGGTCGACCTTGGATCCACAAAGCTGGGGCAGTGACCTCTACCCTACACCAGAAGCTCAAGTACCCCGTCAGAGGGAAGATTGTCACTGTGCAGGGAGAGGAGGAGTATATGGTGAGCCATTTGAATTCCTTCAGGTATATTGAGATGGACGGGGAGTTTATTGAAACCCCCTTTCAGCATTTTGAAGAGGTACCTCCAACATTGGCAGCAGCGGAAACAGTGGTTGAAGAGGACTTTCCATTAAAGATGGCTTCCTTGAAGGATGCCCGGGCTGTAATCAAGAAAGGTGAATGTGCTAACTGGGGAAGGCTCCCTGATTTTACACCTAAAACTGACAAGTTTGGACTGGGTTTTACTGCAGAGGGACAGAAGGCTGTGCGCAAGGCAAAGACCAGAAGACCTCCTGTGCTCATTACCAACCCAGGAGTGAATGCTATTGGGGATGAAGATGAGGTGGAAGAATCAGAGTTTAATAGCTGGATCTACCCGACGACTGATAGTGGATTGACCAATTGGATTGCCAAAGATCATACTCCTGTTACTTTTGTTACACAGTAATAAACTCCTTTGTTTTGTTATTTGTAATAAACAATGAATTAAAACTATGGCCCGGTGTCTTACCCGGGGCACCGTGGCTTCATTTGTGAGGGTATATTAATTGTCATTTCATATATCATGAATAAAGACCTTGGATGTTTTCTCGCATTTCAAATCTTATGCTCCTTTTCTTTCTTTCCTTTCTTTATATATTGCAAAACAACTGTATTTACACACACTCACTCATACAGGTTTCAATCCACTCTGGATCTCACTGGTAACGACTCTGCTACTGCCAGTTATGACTTCGAAAATCCGATCAACTTAGCCGAAGACGAAGGTGGAGATGATTGCGAAGTGCCTGGCGAGCTTGCAAGACTGTTACTCCAGGAAGAGAGGGCAATTCAACCACATGAAGAGCCGGTGGAAACAATAAATCTGGGTACTGAGGCAGACAGAAAGGAAGTTAAGATTGGTGCCGACCTAGAGCTCAGCGTGAAGCAACGGTTGACTCAGATACTACATGATTATGTGGAGATCTTTGCCTGGTCCTACGAAGACATGCCCGGGTTGGATACCGATATTATGGTCCATCATTTGCCTACCAAGGAGGACTGCCCTCCGGTTAAGCAAAAGGTCCGCCGTATGCGTCCAGAGATGTCTGAGAAGATCAAGGCCGAGGTTATGAAACAGTTTGACGCCGGGTTTCTTGCAGTAACTTCTTACCCTCAGTGGGTTACTAATGTGGTGTCGGTACCAAAGAAAGATGGAAAGGTCTGAATGTGCGTTGATTACAGGGATCTGAACAGGGCCAGCCCCAAAGATGACTTCCCTCTACCTCACATTGATGTCCTTGTTGACAATACTGCTCAACATAAGGTGTTTTCTTTCATGGATGGCTTTTCAGGTTACAATCAGATCAAGATGGCACCTGAAGACATGGAAAAAACTACTTTTGTTACTCAGTGGGGCACCTTCTGCTACAAGGTCATGCCATTCGGGTTGAAAAATGCTGGGGCAACCTACCAACGTGCCATGGTTGCTTTATTTCATGACATGATCCATCATGAGATAGAAGTGTATGTTGACGACATGATCGCAAGGTCCCAGACTAAGGAAGAACACCTAGATCATCTGCAGAAATTGTTTGACCGTCTGAAGTTGTACAAGCTGAGGTTGAACCCGAACAAGTGCACCTTCGGGGTAAGATTTGGGAAATTGCTAGGCTTCATTGTAAGTGACAAGGGCATTCAAGTGGACCCTGCCAAGGTTAAAGCTATTCAAGAGATGCCAGTTCCTAAGACAGAGAAAGAGGTCAGAGGCTTTTTAGGACGTCTGAATTACATTGCCCGATTCATCTCACACCTGACTGCCACCTGTGAACCAATCTTCAAGTTGCTGAAGAAAGATCAGGTAGTACGTTAGAATGATGAGTGTCAGGCTGCTTTTGACAGAATCAAAGAGTATCTCCAAGAACCACCCATTCTTATGCCACCGGTTAAAGGGAGACCTCTGATACTATACCTGACAGTACTTGACAACTCAATGGGGTGTGTACTGGGGCAGCATGACGAGTCTGGCCGAAAAGAGCATGCCATTTATTACCTTAGCAAAAAGTTTACCGACTGTGAGACCCGATACTCACTGCTCAAGAAAACTTGCTGCGCTTTGGTATGGGCTGCTCGCCGGCTGAGACAGTATATGCTGACTCACACTACTCTATTGATTTCAAAGATGGATCCTATAAAGTACATATTTGAAAAGCCTTCTCTGTCTGGGAGAATAGCAAGATGGCAAATGATCTTGACAGAATACGACATCCAGTACACAACTCAGAAAGCCATCAAAGGAAGTGTATTGGCAGACCACTTGGCACATCAGGCAGTAGACGACTATCAGTCAATGAACTTCGAGTTTCCAGACGAGAGTATCATGATAGTGACTGATTGTGAAGTACCTGGACCGGATGAAGGACCTGAGGAAGGATCCCGATGGTCTATGCACTTTGACGGAGCCTTCAACGCTTTGGGTAACGGTATCGGCGCTGTGATCATATCTCCCCAAGGCACTCATACTCCACTCACTGCCCGACTATGTTTCAACTGCACCAACAACATGGCGGAGTATGAGGCGTGCATCATGGGTCTCCAAGCTGCGATCGACTTAAGGATCAAGTTTCTGAGTGTCTTCGGAGATTCTGCTCTCGTGATCAATCAGATCAAAGGAGAGTGGGATACGAAACATCCGAATCTTATTCCTTACAGAGAATGTGTGTTGACCTTGATCCCCCACTTCACTGAGATAACCTTTGAATATTTCCCAAGAGAGGAGAATCAGTTTGCGGACGCGTTAGCTACGATGTCTTCTATGTTCAAAGTTAAATGGGACAATGAGGCTCCCCGGATCATCATCTGGAAATTGGACGAACCAGCATACTGTTGTGATCTTGAGACTGAATTAGTGACCGAGAAGCCTTGGTACCATGAGGTGAAAAGATACTTGGAAGCTCAGGAGTACCCTGAAGGTGCATCTGTCAACGATAAGAAGTTTCTGAGAAGGTTCGCAGCGAAGTTCTTCCTTAGCAACGGCATTCTGTATAAGTGAAATCATGATTCGACCTTACTGCGTTGTGTGGACAAGACAGAAGCAGAAAGGATCATGGAAGAGCTACATGAAGGGACCTTCGGAACACATTCCAGTGGACACACTATGGGAAAGAAAATCCTTCGGGCAGGGTATTTCTGGTCCACAATGGAAGCCGACTGTTACCAACATTCTCGGACATGTCACAAATGTCAGATTTATGCAGACAAGGTGCATGTTCCTCCAGTTCCTCTGAATGTCTTGACAGCACCTTGGCCGTTTGCAATGTGGGGCATAGATATGATCGGTGAGATTAAACCTACGGCATCCAATGGGCATCACTTCATCCTGGTAGCGATTGATTACATCACAAAGTGGGTTGAAGCAGCTTCATATGCCACGGTAACCAAGAACGTTGTGGCACGGTTCATTCAGCACAACCTGATCTGTTGTTACGGCATCCCAGAAAGGATCATTACGGACAACGGTACCAATCTCAATAACAATATGATCACTGAGCTCTGCGAGCAGTTCAAGATACAGCGCCACAACTCTTCTCCTTATCGACCGAAGATGAATGGGGCTGTAGAAGCAGCAAATAAGAACACTAAGAAAATCGTGCAGAAGATGACAGTGACTTATAAAGATTGGCACGAGATGTTACCGTTTGCTCTACATGGGTACCGTACCTCAGCCAGGACGTCAACCGGGGCAACTCCCTTCTCCTTGGTCTACAGTATGGAGGCAGTCTTACCGATCGAAGTGCAGATACCCTCTCTCCGGATAATGAAGGATGCAAATCTGAGTGAAGATGATTGGATCCAGACACGACTTGATCAGCTAAACTTAATTGACGAAAAGAGACTTGCTGCTATTTGTCATGGTCAGACGTACCAAAAACGGATGATCAGGGCATTTAACAAAAAGGTCAAACCACAAGAATATCAAGTTGGGGATCTGGTAATCAAGCGTATCATCCTTCCTCAGAGTGATCCAAGGGGCAAATGGACCCCTACGTACGAAGGGCCATTTGTGGTTAAACATGTGTTCTCAGGAGGAGCCATGATTCTAACCAACATGGATGGTGACGACCTTCCTCACCCCGCCAATGCAGACATAGTAAAAAGATACTACGCATAATAAAGACCCGCTAGGCTGACATGCCTAGGCAAAAATAAGGGCTTCCCGGCGAACCAAAAGGGTTCGGGAAAAATGAAGGGATGAAATGAAAAAAATCTGTACACCCGGTAAGTCGAAAACCTGAAAAGGCGGCTTGGGCAAAAATGGGTATCCCGGTGGACTGAAAACCCGAAAGGGCAGTCCAGGCAAAAGTTAGGGATAAAGCGTAATACTATGTCTCATTGGATCACTTTGCATCCAGAATCCGGTATCTACATCAAGTTCAAACGGCATCGATCAATCAGCTTCATCTTCAGCTAGGTCATCAAGTGATGAGACGCTCGAAGATATAAAGGCGATAGCAGAGTTGGAACCCAGTGGGATTATTCTATTCACACAGCTGTTTTATTTTCCTTTGTACAAATTTGTATAAACTCTTTTTGTTCGGCGGCGTTCTCTTACTAGGACGTCAGCCTCTTGTACATAAAACGCCTATTTTACAGGCAAATTCAAAAATCAATACAAAAATCACTTTTCAGCTCAAATTGCCATTTGTTTTTTCTTCTCTGTTTTGTTTTGCAAAGAACGTCCAAGGTTCAATTTGTGATATATGCATTGACACTAATTGCTAACTCATAAATATTTGCGTACGAAACAAAGGATTAATTACAGGTAACATTAGAAACAGGGGCAATAAAGAGTTGTCTAAGCGATCTAATTGCTCTGTCTACCAAGGTACCAAGGTAGGTTCAGCTGAAGAACATAACCGGATATCTTAATTCCCCAGAGAGTGAGTCAGCAAACCAATACACTCTCCCCAAGCAAAGTTATATTATCAGCCTTAAGGAAGTTGGGTATCCCCCGCAGATCTCAACATTCCCCAGCATAATATACGGATATTCTTAACAAGCATCCCCGGCAATCTTGATCTAAGATTGTTCCCCGGCGGTATACCAGACATTCAGCGGAGTCACTTCCCCAATATAGTTCAAAATTTCCCCAGGAGAGTCCAATCCAGTTTCCCCAGGAAAGTTGGAATCCATCTCCCCAAGCAGTAAGCTCATCCCCAGTAGATTCTAGAAGCTTATCCCTCGCAGAGCACGAACGCATCCCCCAGCTTTATTCAAAGGTTATTTCCCTACCAGGATATAACTGGGTTATCCTCAGCCAAAAGCCACGGAAAGATCGTTCTCGGCAAAGTCTTCTTATCCCCAGCGAAGTCCATTAACACTTCCAACATAACAATGGTATCCCCAGCGAAGTTACCATCAACATTCCAGCAAAGTACTTCTCTTCCCACAGAGTATTGTTCCCCAGCAAGGTCGCTAGAGTAGTTATTCCCCGCAGAGTAATCTCTTCACCAAGATTATTCCCCAACGGAGTCATCTTCTCCTACCGATATTCTTGCAACTATCACTCCCCAGTGGAAACAGAAGCTCTACATCAGCCCAGGATTTAGCTTCCCGGCACCCGTCAAGGATTCATGTTCCTAGACAAAAACATACGTTCATAAACATCGCATTTCCATACATTATAGCATGCATATATACGTCATATCTTACAAATCTCATTTATGTCTAGAACATCATTGCTTGATCCATATCATGCATTGCATATGACTGACCTTTACCTTTCAGGAAAGATCCAGTTAAATTCTCAGCTATATTCCAAGACCTAGCCTGGTTCAGTTAAATCGACCCTAAGATTTTCCTGATTCTTATCTAGTCAAAGGCCTTCTCTGGTTCAGTCAAATCGACCCTAAGATCTCCCTGATTCTTATCCAGTTGAAGATTTCAAGACCTTGCTTGGTTCAGTTAAATCGACCCTAAGATTTTCCTGATTCTTATCTAGTCAAAGGCCTTCTCTGGTTCAGTCAGATCGACCCTAAGATCTCCCTGATTCTTATCCAGTTGAAGATTTCAAGACCTTGCTTGGTTCAGTTAAATCGACCCTAAGATTTTCCTGATTCTTATCCAGTCAAAGGCCTTCTCTGGTTCAGTCAGATCGACCCTAAGATCTCCCTGATTCTTATCCAGTTGAAGATTTCAAGACCTTGCTTGGTTCAGTTAAATCGACCCTAAGATTTTCCTGATTCTTATCCAGTCAAAGGCCTTCTCTGGTTCAGTCAGATCGACCCTAAGATCTCCCTGATTCTTATCCAGTTGAAGATTCCAAGACCTTGTCCGGTTCAGTTAAATCGACCCTAAGATTTTCCTGATTCTCATCCAGTCAAAGGCCTTCTCTGGTTCATTCAGATCGACCCTAAGATCTCCCTGATTCTTATCCAGTTGAAGATTTCAAGACCTTCTTTGGTTCAGTCAGATCGACCCTAAGATCTCCCTGATTCTTATCCAGTTGAAGATTTCAAGACCTTCTCTGGTTCAGTCAGATCGACCCTAAGATCTCCCTGATTCTTATCCAGTTGAAGATATTCCAAGACCTTGTCCGGTTCAGGTAAATCGACCCTAAGATTTTCCTGATTCTTACCCAGTCAAAGGCCTTCTCTGGTTCAGTCAGATCGACCCTAAGATCTCCCTGATTCTTATCCCAGTAGAAGACATCCAAGGCTCTCTCAGCGTTCCTGTTGAGGTAGTAATCGCCCCAGATTCTCTCAGCGTTCCTGTTGAGGTAGTAATCGTCCAAGGTTCTCTCAGCGTTCCTGTTGAAGTAGTGATCGCCCCAAGATTCTCTTAGCGTTCCTGTTGAGGTAGTAATCGTCCAAGGTTCTCTCACCGTCCCGTTGTGGTAGTAACCATCCCTGGTTCATTCATCACCTTTTGAACCTCCAGATTCAATTCCTGTAACCAGTCAGAGCACACCTACATAAGAGTTTGAAGACCAGCTCCTGTAACAGGCCAGGTAATCATTTTCTTTTTCTGGTACGTAAGTTCTCGCTAAGGAATCTCTTACGCGATTGACAACCAGATGGCATCTATAAGCCCATCCACCTTCCATCATCTCTTAGCATGGAATCTATAAGCCCATCATCCTATTCATCAATCTCCAAAATTGCATCCATAAGCCCATTCCCACCATCACACTGCTAACATGTGAGCGCAAATTTCTGGGCACTCTAGTGTTCAATCATCTTCCACCTTCGGATTACGAAAGGCACGACAGCCAATCTACATCCTCAGGTCTAAGAAGAGTGAACAGGGGCAACTTTTGTACCCCGAAATTTTCCCTCCCATATTCTTCAAGATTTGCAAAGACCATGCTTCAAAATCTCCCCAAGGGTTGCACAGTTCAAAGGCCTCCTAACAATCAAAAACTAGGGTTTTGGGTCTGGCAAAGAAATTGAAGTTTTCAAGGGTCCAATCAAGTCCCACATGCCTACAAACATGGTCAAGCATCCACATGCCAAGTTTCCAGACTTACAGCACAAAATTGCACAGTCAAAAACCCTAATTGCTCAACAGTCAACTGCAGGGGCAAAATGGTCATTTGACAGTCAAAAGTTCAAATTTTTGGTCAACATCTTATTTTAAAGCCACAAACATCATTGGATCAATTCTTGATCATGATTCTCAAGACATGGCTCAAAAAGTCTCAAGATGCAAAAGTTTCCATATTTGGACAGTTGAAAAAGTCAATTGTACCTTGACCAAGGCATAACTTCCACATGGTTTATCAGAAAAATTCCATACAAAGCTCATTTTGAAGAGAATGACATTTCCTACAACTCCTCTTCACACTTCAAGTCCAAGAAATGCTCTCACAAAAAGTTATCAATTCCAACATTATAGGTCATTTTCAAAAGTCAACAAAAAGACACTTTAAGTCAAAGACCATAACTTGAGATTGGTAAATCAAAATGTCATGGGACCAAAGGCATTGGTTAGAGTACTTCAAGACCTTTCCAAAATGTCCAAGAACATGATCAAAGCTTAAAAATTGAGCAAGATATGCCTTGTGGAAGTTGGGAAATATTTGGGAATCTTGAAAAGTCAACTTTGCTTCAAATGCCTCAAAATTGCTAATGGGCCACATTTTCTTCCAAGAATCATTATCCAAAAGCTATGCACGACCATTTGACCCAAAGGGGATTTATTTCATCATTTTTTATTATTTATTTGAATTTTTATCACCATTAATTCATTTAATTAAATAAAATATGACAAAAATACTCAAGCATGCATTTTAAATCTTTTTATGCAGCTAATAGGTCTATCATAACTCCAAGATTTCGTGCTCACTCAAGATGGAAAGATTTGGCCATGATTGATATCAAAAGGGTATGGAAAAGATTGAAAAAGATCCATTGAAAATCAAATATTGGATTCATGAATGCAAAGGCTTTTTGGCTTGAATTCTTACCCTAATTCATTCCTCATATAAACACCAAGCTAACCCTAATGCAAAAGACCTTCAAGCTGCGCTCAGAAGAACATACACACCTTGCATTTTTTGTGAAAAAAGTCAAAACTGAAAACACAGTTTCAGTGCGTTTCAAGGCAAAATAATCATTCCAATAGCTTGCCAAGGCATCAAGGAAGCTTTCTCAATCCCTTTCCACTCTTCTAACCTCAGTAATTGGTATATAGAAATCAAACTTTCTCAAACTTTTTGCATATTCGTGTCTCATGATTCATGCGTTGTTTTTAATTTCTAATGCTTGATTTGTACTAATTTAATCATTCTGAAGCTAACAGTGCTATTCAATTGAGTTTTTAAGGCTTGTATGAGAATCCACCATGAACACGCATTAGGGTTTCAGAAGCTTAAAAAGAGGGCTTCATTCATATGGAAAAATTGAACCACAAGACCTGGACCATTAGACTCATGACCTTCATACGAACTGATTCCATATATCGCGCTCAATTTATAAGCAACGGTGTTCTATTCGCTATTTTCACATGCACCATTTAGTGGGGGTTTAAAACCCCCGCTATCCATCTGTTTTTTTTTCAGGCCAAAGCAAATGAACGAAGAAGAAGATGAGTTGTTAGTTGATGGTTGGCTGATTCAAACATTGGCGCCTTTTTTTTATTATTCCACTAACGCGTGTTTTTTCTCTTTTATTGATCATCGCTCATTAAATAAACAAAGTAACACACTTGGCCTGTTGGTAGCTGCGTTGTCACACAAGCATTGGGACCTGGGTTCGATTCCCAGGTCCCCTCCCTTTCTCAATATATTTTGTTTTAACTTGATTCCATGCAGTACCTATCCCAGGGCCTACCATGCAGCTTCATGTTTGTGCTTGCCACGCGCCCAATAAGACCAATCCAATGGTCAGAAGTTGCAGACCACCATGGGCATCAGTCAAACGTGCCACACACATCCCAGAAAAGTCAAGAGGGCCTTCCTCAAATGGGCCAAATTGCTGGGAATTTACCTCCAAAATTGGGGTCAACACCCCCCATTGGTTTGCATTTTATTTTCTTCCTTTTTATTTTTTCTATTTATTTGTTTTATTTATTTTAGTTAATTCATCAAAATTAATTTTCATAAAATATAAAAAAATCATAAAATCATAAAACAATAAAAATATATTTTATTATTTAATTAATTAATATTATTTTGTAAATAAGTTTCGCTAACTAATTTAGTTTTAATTTTAGGTTGAATTTTAATGTTTTTTTTAATAAATTAAAAAATGTAGAATTAGGGTTTTAAATACTTTATTCTTTTTCTTTTCTTTTGCCATTATTAAGTATTAATTATTTTTGTAAGTAAATTTATCATTAAATAATTAGGTTAAAACTAGATCAAACTTAAATATTTTTTAATAATTAAAATGTTTAGAATTAGGGTTTCGATTTCATTTTCTCATTAAACTCCATAAATATAAAAAACTCCAAAAAAAATTCTTTCTTTTTATTTAACTTAATTAATTTCATTAATTCCAATTTAATTTCCTTAAAAGGGTCCAACGCCCTCGCATTCCCGACTTTACTTCTTTTCGCATTTTACTTTTATTTCTTTTTGTGAATATAATGTATTTATCCCAAAGCCTTGTAATAGATTAATTAGGACATTTATCTTTCCGCATTTTTATTTCAAATCGGGTCTTGGATTAATTTGGCGATGTAGACCCGCGCCTTTGTAATAGCGTAGGACTTTTAATTCCGCATCTTTTAACTGTTAATAACTTGCATGAAAGAATGAATGCCAAAAATAAAAACAAAGCGTAGATCACAAATGCATGACAAGATAAAAATAATTGAAAATGACACACAAATCACACACCACCCCTAGGGTACGCCTCACTGTTGCCTTGACCCTCGAAAGGTGGTCGTCGAGTAGAGGATGTTTTAGTAAGTCCTCATGTCCATGAACATGGCATGAGGGTAGCTTCTAAGGTGTCTTCCTATTGCTCTGGTGATCACAATGTCCCGAACCCTCGAATTGACCCGAAAACCTCCAATGGTGGTGCTACCTACCTCTCAATGGTGGGATGGCACTACTTTAAGGACATTTACATAGACGAATTCCTTAGGGTAGGTAGATGACTCGTGGATACTTGCTCTAATTCAAAACAAAACAATAACTTCTTTTCACACCGACACTTTTCAAAAAGCTTTCAAAAAAAAAACTTTTCAAACACTCTTGAGGACTGATACAAGAGTCGAACTGAAATTTTCAAAGAAACTTTTTTTAAACCCACAGTTGAAAAGCAAACAAACAATTTTGAAAACACAAATGAGCAAGTATCTAAGAGCCCATGGATAACCATGGATAGAAAGGGTGCTAACACCTTCCCTTTCTATAAATCTACCTCCCGAACCGAGAAACTATCTCTATAAGGAATTTTTCTGTGCTTTTGTCCTTTCCATATTGGAGAAAATAAAAGACAGTGGCGACTCTTGCTTCCGCGACATTTCGCGAACCAGCGTTAAACAGTCAGTTCCAGATCCACCGATCACATATGGTAAGAGAATTTAGAGTCTATAAAACATGTAGACTATGGTAAGATCATAAAATAAATGAAAGCAATTAAATTAGAACCTTGCTCCAATCGGAGGCTTGAATTTGATACAAGTCGTGGAAATGTAAAAGATAGTATGATAAACTTCAACCAAAGTGCTCCAAACTTAAATACAATCTCGCACACTCAAGTGTGATAACTTCCCGATGTGAGAAGATTATCACTTTACAAAGTAGTAATATATGCCTAAGTTGTAACTTGTCTAGATCTAAGTTTGCATCTAAGTTTGGATGAAAACAAAAATGAAATGAACTTGCTATTTATAGAAGATTCTGAAATTATGCAAACACGAGCATTCACCTCAACTCCTTCTAAGCGGGAAATGGTTTGTGAAGGCCGCAGGCGCGGCCAACCTCCCCGCGGGCGCGGTGAGTGAAAATGGAGAGATCGTGGGAACGTGGCAGTTGGCCCCTGGGTGAAAGTGCGCCATGTCAGCGCGTTCCCTGTAGCCGGCGCGGAGTTGGACGCCATGTGTGTATGTTCTTGGAAAAACCCTATTTTTCTGGCATTTTCGCTCGTTTCTTTTCTGAACGCTCTGAAAGGACATGTGACCTGAAAACAAAGGAAACAAGTGCATAATACTAGAAAAACAATAATAAAACTAAGGAAAACATGTGATATTCGAGTCAGAAACATAGTGCGATTCGGTGTTATCAATTTCAATGCTTCATATGACTTTCATGGATCATTATAGACCCCCAAGATTACTCATGTCAAGTTTCAAGCCTTGGATCACACTTTTGATCAATCAATTGAGCAGTTGACCTAAAAATCAGTTGTATTGGGAAAAAAGTTAACTTTGGCCAATTTACAGTCAAACTTCATAATTTTTTATCCACATCAACATTATAAACTCATATGTATCATTTGATCAAGTTTGGACCATAATTCCTCAATAAATTTCATCAAATCATCAAAAGGGCAAAATGGTCAAAATTAGGGTTTTGACTGAGAAAGGGCAATTTCTGATTTTTGACCAAGCAAATGGTCAATTGGTTTGAAGCATGATTTCAAGAGTTCAATTTCATCATTTTGACCAAATGTAATGACCTAAAACATTTCTCAAGATCAATTGGATTCATAGTGAATTTTTAGTCAACTCATCAAAAAGTCTTGTACACTGAAAAGTCAAACTTTGACTTTTTGGTCAATTCAATGTCAAAGATCACAATTCATAAAAACTTGTCAAAATATGAAACTTATTCATCAAGAAATCAAAAAGTCAAGATTTCATTTTGAAAAGTCAAAGTTTTCTAACTTAGAAATTTTTCTAAGTGTTTAAACTTCATGTTTTTTCATAACTTTGAGCCATTTTTTCACCATGATGCAAGAAGATTCAAAAGAAACTTTCAACATGAAAGTTGTAGATATCCATGATATCTACAAAATTTCTTTACACAACTTCTCCTAGAAATGCTTGGATCTTAAGTTATTAATTCATAAAGTCGTGGTCTTGAAATTGGACACTTAGTGAAATTTTGCCCTAGTTTTGGTCAGGATTTTGACCCAACTTCATGGAACTTTTTCATATAGTTCCAAGGGGAATTTGCAAAAGTGATTCAAAGAGGGGTTATAGATCACATTGAAAGCTTTCCAAAATTTTCAAGAACTCCTTGAGATCATTTTTGAGCAGGGAGAATCGAAGAGATGAAGTTAGGGTTTTCACACTTGAAATACAAGTCATTTTGTGATGAACAAGATTCAAATTTCAAACCTATGCTGCATAATCTCTACTTTACAGGCCTCAAGCTTGTTAGGAACTCCATAATTAATTGCTTGCACAACTGTTAGATGTCTCAATTCAAGCATTCAATGCAAGGCCATGCTTTATATCCATTTTGGGAAGACAGTGGACATTGCCGTTTTGATAAAGTGACTTTTTACACAAAACTTGTTCTTGAGCCTTGCACTTGTTTTCTTCTGATCATACAAGTCCTATAACCCATACGAAACTTGTTAGACACTTACAATCATCCAGCCCATGCTTGTACTTCACATTGAAACTTGGTTTCCCACTTTTCTTCAAAATCAAGTAACCTAACAATTAGCTAAGGACTTGTACTTTTGATTGTCAAAAGCTCTCAAACTCTTTTGTTTATAGATGCACAAACCATTTTCCACAAAAAAAAAAAGAATGCTTAAGCCCTCAAACACTTTGTAATCAGAACTTGCACCAAAAACCTCCATTACTTGTCATTTATGACCTTGAACTTCAAATACACAATCCACTCGTGCGTTTTCACTTTTAATCAATCACAAAGCTCCTATAACTCATATAGAGGCTATCCAAAACCTTACTACATAATTGTAACACCATTCACCATAACCTCCATAACCAAAAAACAGAGTCTGCATCTTGACTTCTCCAAGCCATTTCAGCCACTCTCCAACCAAGCTAACCATTGCATTAGCTTCCTGGGACCTCAGTGCAGCTATTTTGATCATCACAACATCTTGAGAAGTGCTCATTTGCAGAACACGATTTCTAGTTTTGAGGTAAGTTATCTAAACTTTTAACTCTTCATACAAGCATTGTTAATGTTTAATTTGTGAATGAAAAATGTAGACATCATTGTTCTGAATCTAACCATGTCTTTAGATTTCATCTATATTGCTTGAGTAGTTATACTTTTGAATCTGAACATCCTGAAAAAATTAGGTCAGAATTTGGTACCATTCAAAATTCATGTTCATTCTTGAGAATTAGTTTAAGTTGTTTATATTTCTGGAATCGTGGTAAAATTTTACACAAGTTTCATGTTTACTTTATTGCAAATGGTTGAGAAATGAACAAGTTACAATTGGTCTGGCTAGAGGTTGAAGATGAAGTGTAACTCAGGGCGCGTTTCGTATCATATATTTATTATTTTGCTTATGTTAACGGATGTATAGCCACCCCAGTGGTAGAAGCGTGTGCCTATAACCTTTGGGAGCTGGGTTCAATCCTCAGTGGTACCCTTTTGATTTTTTTCACATTTTTGCATTTTCTGACTTCCTTTTTGCAGGCGCTTGGCTTTCCTTTGGGCCTATATGGTTTTTTTCTTGTTGCTAACCCCCCGGCTGGCTTCTCACACCCCTGGCCCAGTTTTATTTTTCTTTTTCTTATTTTTTATTTATTTGTTTTCTTAATTATTTTTCTAATATTAAAAAGTCATAAAAAATATAGAAATAATAGATTTATATTTTGACATAGTTTATTTATTTTTTCTCACAAAAATTATTTTATTTAATCAATACTTTATTTATTTCACTAATTATCTTTGTGAATTTAATTAAAAATAGGTTTTAGTTATTTTCTTTTACACCAATTAAAATATATTATTTTAATATAAAAAAGGCCAAAAATATTTTATAATACTATAATTTATTTTCAAGACAAAAAATACCAAAAATACTTTTCTTAAACTTAATTTATTTTTAATCAATTAATAGATTTAGGATTTTTTTTTTCTTAGTAAATTTAGGTTTAATGAATTATTTTCTTTTAATTAATTAGGTTAAAACAAATTCCCCTTTCCTAAAAAATCCAAACAAAAATCCATTTACTTTACATTTCACATTTTTGTACATTTATTCATCTTGTACATTATTTATTTCAATTCTTGTACAAATTCAGTATGGTTGTAATAGATTAATTTGGTTTATTTTCTTGCGATCCCCGTTTATAATTTGTGCACCCCCTCCCACAAGTATTGTAATAGCGTAGTAACTTTAAATTCCACAATTTATCGCTTTATATATAACATACTAGTAATTATGGTTTGTATGAAAAGACTAAAACCAATCAAATAGAAAACCCTAATCAAAGACAAAATCAAGCATGAAAAACAATACACTTTCACACAAGCACCCCCTAGGGTAAATCCACTTGGTTGCCTTTACAAAATAGCCATATTACGCATGTGAGGTATCTTAGCGAAAACAAACAAAATATAAGATCATAGTCCCTCGATGACGCTATCTAAATTTCCTTTCAAATGATCTTATTCCCTAAAAAGAGAATGCTAAAATACCTTGCAACATTGCTAATCATGGTTATACGATGACCCACGCCCGTCCCGTTTACATCCAAAGATAGGGTTACTTACCAAATCAATAGTAAGATAACAATGTCAAAGGGAAAGAAAATGAACAAGAAAGACTTTTGAGTAGGTAGAATGCTCCTAATTACTTGCTCAATTTCAAACAAAACATCTTTGCTATTTTCAAAACAAACACCTACACTTTCAAAACCTCTTACAAACTTGAAAACATTTTCAAAAGATCAAACATCTTTGTATACATTCTTACGAACGAGAATCATTACAAAGATTGCCTAAACGATGGCCTCTTTACAAAATACTTTCAAAAAACCATACAAAGCATAATTTCAAACAAAAGCAAGTGATCTAGCAAGTAACTAAGAGCCCATGGAAAACCATGGATGAAAAGGATGCTAATACCTTCCCTTTTCATAATCTACTCTCCGAACTCAAGAAGTAATCTCAAAGGTCTTTCATGTGCTTTTTCACCTTTCCTTTTGGATAAAAGAAAATTCGGTGGAGACTCTTGCTAAACGCAACATTTGCGATCAAACGCAAAACCTTCAAGTCAGTTCTCCCACCGTATCACAACAGTGTTTGGGCTCTTCATGTGGGCCTGAGCATTTTTTCTCACAATACCTCTTGCTTTACTGATTAACCCCCCCTGACCTTTTTCTCTATTTTTTTATTTTTTTTCTATTTTTTTCTTTATTATTATTATTATTATTATTATTATTATTATTATTATTATTATTATTATTATCACTACTATTATTTTCATAAAATCACAAAAAATCCAAATTTATATTTATTTATTATTTATACTTATATATTTTTATTTTTTTCTCCATAAAACAAAAAGATAAAAAAAACATTTTCTTAAAATAAATAATTTCTTTCTTTTTCCTTAAATAATTATTTTTTAGACTTAGGTTAAATTAATATATTATTATTTTATTTTTAGGTAAAATTAATTTAGAACTTAGGTTATTACAATTAATCTTCATTTTATTTTCATTAATTTAAAACCTTTCATAAAAAAACCCTAAAAAATCCTTTTCAAATTAATTTTTTTTCTTAAATAGTTTAAGAAAAATTTATTTAATTTTAAGTAATCATTTCCTTTATTTAGGTCAAAACTAAACCCTTTCATAAATCCAAACAAAAATCCATTTTTCTTTCCATTTACATTCTTGTATATTTATTCATTTTTGTACATTATTTATCCAAATTCAATATGGTTGTAATAGATAATTAGGTTTATTTTCTTGCAAATCCTCATTTGCAATTTGTACACCCCCCTCCCACAAGTATTGTAATAGCGTAGCAATTTTAAATTCCGCAATTTATCGCTTTATATACAAATGCTAGTAATTAGGGTTTTGTATGAAAAGACTAAAATCAATCAATTAGAAAACCCTAATCAAAGATAAAACCAAGCATGGAAAATAATGTACTTGCACACAAGCACCCCTAGGGTAAAATCCACTTGGTTGCCTTACAAAAAATGGCCATGTCATGCATGTGAGATATCTTAGCAAAAAAAGCAAAATACAAGATCATAGTCCCTCGATGACGCTATCAAAAGTTGCCTCTCAAAATGATCTTAGTCCCTAAAGAAAGATGCTAAGATGTATTTCAACATTGTTAATCATGGTTATACGATAACCCACGCCCATCCCGTTCACATCCAAAGATAGGGTTACTTACCAAATCAATAGTAAGATGACAATATCAAAGGAAAATGGAAATAAACATGAAAGACTTTTGAGTAGGTAGAATATTCCAAGTTACTTGCTCAATTTCAAAACCAAAAAACATCCTTGCTATTTTCAAAACAAACACTTTCAAAAACATCTTTCAAACTTGAAAATATTTTCAAAAAGGATTAACACTTTGTTTACATTCTTACGAACGAGAATCATTACAAAGTTTGCCTAAGCGATGGCGCCTTTTCAAAATGCTTTCCAAAACCACACAAAGCATAATTTCAAACAAAAGCAAGTGATCTAACAAGTAACTAAGAGCCCATGGGAAACCATGGATGAAAAGGGTGCTAATACCTTCCTTTTTCATAATCTACCCCCCGAACCCAAGAAACAATCTCAAAGGTCTTTCCTGTGCTTTTTCACCTTTCCTTTTGGATAAAAGAAAATTCGGTGGCGACTCTTGCTAACCGCAACATTTATGATCAAACACAAAACAACCAAGTCAGTTCTCCCACTGTATCACACCTATATCCTTGGAAGGAGTTGACAATTTGAAAAATTCCCTAAAGCAAGCTCAAAGGGAAAAGAAAGAGTTAGAACTCAACCTTCACGATCTAACCAAAGAGAAGAAGCAGATGCAGCTCATACTTAAGTCCAAGGACCTATAAATTGAGAGAGATCAAAAGGAATTGGAGAAGGAGAGTCTCAAGAGAAAATGGACAACCGAAGGGCTGCTAAGTGCAACCTTCAATCTGGATTCCCACAACCAAAGATAGAAGATGCTGCTGCTGAAATTGGAAAGTTGACCAGATGGTATGAAAAGGCTACACATGACAAGAAAGTACTAGAGGAGGACCTAGGAGCACAAATCTAAGGTTTAACACAAGCTTCCTTAGACCAAGAAGAGCAAATAAAGTACCTCACCACCGGATTGCGAGACATCCAAGAAGCAGAGAATAAGGAACGCCTTGAGAGGATGGAGGCACAAGGACTCTTGGTTTAGAAAACTGAAGAATACGAACAAGTATGCCTAGAATTGCAGGGTCTCGAAAAAGACTTCCTTATTCAGCAGAGACTTTATACAGAAATGAGGGGTGAAAATATGTATTGGCAAGAGCAGTATGTCAAGATCTCCCAAGCAGGGAGAGACAACCATAAGATAATCCCACATATTTATCAAGAGTACCGGTATTACAAAGAAAGACATGAAAAGCTTGTCTTCTTAGCCAACAATTTTATTGAGGATATCCCTAGAAGTCTGAGAGATGCAGAAAGTGTGATGGTTCCTCTTCCAAAGGACGTTGAAGACTTTCTCCACCTTTTTATAGCAATGGTTGATGGTTTCAGAGCACACATCCGCCGGCGCACCTAGAAGATTTATTTCCCTTCATTTATGTTTATGTAAACAAGTTTTGATTCAAAGTTGTAATATTTTTCAATATCTGGATTATGTTACTTTCAATAAAGGAATTTTGTTTCTGTATCTCGTTTGTGTATCCATTTCAAAGACAGTTACCAATTAAAATAATAAAAAACAAAAGATAATTGTGTACCTAAGTGAATAAGACATTTCATGTTCATACGCATTCATTTTCATGCATGCATTCATAAAACACCTGCATATCATATCAAAACTCATCTCTCCCGAAATATCTCCAGTAAACAATTGGTAGAAGAATATCTCCACCTCCTTGGCCTCCGAATCAAACAAGGGCCTACCAGCAAAAAGCAATGGAAAAATTTGAGGAGACTCAGGCTGCATTCAAAGAAGATCTCGACCAGATGAAGGGTGATGTGAGTTCAATGAAGGGAGATATGAGCTAAGTTCTCCTAGCTCTGAAGAACATCATTGACAGGCAGGACCAGATTCCCAGGGTAGCTTTCGAAGAAGTATCCCAAACCATTGGTGCATCAAGAAGTCACCAACTAAGGAAAGAACCAGAGACAGGACTCCAAAAGTTCGTCATGGCCCAACAAGAAGTTGAGACTGAAGGGTTTGTCCCACCACCATCAAAAGCAGGGACCCTATAAATCCCAGTCAACAACACAGACAACTACTTGGACCTACAATACAGAGACCATGATCCAGAGGATGCCAACCAGGAACCCTTAAAGACGACGAGTACTCATGTTGTTGACAATCCACCGGTGGCAGATAAGTACAAACCTCTGGAGGAAAGATTAAAAGTTATGGAAGGTTTTGACGCTTTCGAGGTAGACCCTCTCGAAATGGGCCTAGTTCCTGATGTGGTAATTCCACCAAAATTTAAAGTACCTAACTTTGGAAAGTACAAGGGGCTCACTTGTCCAAGAAATCATCTACGCATGTATTGTAGGAAATGCATGCCCATGCCCACAATCAGAAGCTGATGATTCACTATTTTCAGGATAGCCTGAGTGGGGCATCTTTAGACTGGTATATGCAACTGGAGAGAACACACATTCAAACCTGGGAAGATCTTGCTAAATATTTCTTAAAGCATTACAAATATAACTTGGACATGGCGCCTACCCATATTGAACTCTAAAATTTGTCCCAGAAGAAAGAAGAGTCCTTCAAGGAATATGCACAAAGATAGAGGGAGATGGCATCCTGTGTGCAACCACCATTATTAGAAAAGGAATTAGTAGACATGTTCATGGGAACATTGCAAGGGTTGTATTACGAGAAAATGGTTGGGAGTATCTCTATGGGATTCTCAGATCTAGTGACTATCGGAGAAATAATCGAGACTGGAATAAAAAGTGGGGAGATATCAGGGGGATCATCAAACGCCCCCCATAATCCAAAAAGACCTGCTTCAAACTACCCAAAAAGAAGAGAGTGATAAATTAACGTTGTAGCCTCACAACCAAGGGAATCACAACCACTAATGATCCCGCAAGGGCAACAGCAAGATAGATTTAAAAGGCCACAAAGAAACTTTGATCCACTCCCTATGCCACCCAGCCAGTTATTACAACACTTGGTTAAGGCATCATTGGTGGAAATAAAACCTCTAGCTCCTCCAGTTGGGCCACTCCCACGAAATTATAATGTCGAAGCCAAATGCGAATACCATGTTAATTCTCCAGGGCACACCCTAGAACAATGCTGGCCATTCAAACACAAAGTGCAGGACTTGTTAGAATCTCAGGATATCACCTTTGAGAAACCTAACATCAAGACAAATCCCATGCCTCCGCATGGAGGGCCGACAATAAATGCAATTGAAGTAGTCACTGACTTTGGGGTAATCAGACAAGCAGAAACCCCAATCAATTTGTTAAGAGAATATATGTTCGAATGTGGGTTCTTGTTGGAACATAATAAAACCTTTGAAAGAACTTTGCAAAAGCTAATGGACTAGGGGATAGTCCAATTTGGACTATACCCTGAAGCAAAATATGTAGCCGCGATGGAAGGAAAGAAGCCATTGGTAATCCCTTGCCAAGGCCCAGATATTAACAAGAAAACTTTAGTGATCCCATGGGAAGAATTGACGGAGACCACAAGGATGGCACCCAAGAAAACTCTCTTAATACCAACTATTCCAAAGGCCACAATGGTGATTAACGGACCTTCACCTATCCCTTATAAGAGTAACAAAGGAGTGTCATGGAGTTATGACTCAGCCATATACATTAATGGAGTGAAACAAGAAAGCGAGCCCTCACCAAGTCATGGACCTACAATTTCTAATATAGCAGGGACAGGGGGTATGACCCGAAGCAGTCGAATTTTTGGAGTTGGACCATCAAAGAAGAAAGATGAGGCTCCAACAAAGGACAAAGGAAAAGTTGTGTTTGATACAAGTCAAGATACGAAACCTCCAAGCAAATACTTTACTAATCGAGAGGCAGAAGAGTTTATGAAAATAATCAAAAGAAGTGATTACAGAGTGGTGGATCAGCTTCACCAAACTCCATCGAAAATATCCATACTCTCACTACTCATCAACTCTGAAGCACATCGGGACTCCTTGAAGAAAGTACTAAGTTCATCTCACGTTGAGGATGAAATTTCGGTGAATCAATTTGACAATGTCGTAGAAAACCTAACATCTGAATCATACTTGGGTTTCAGCAACAATGAATTACCACCACAGGGTGGAGCTCATAACAAGGCATTCCATATTACTATGCAAATAGGTACTACCCATTTATCCAGGGTTCTCACTGATACCGGTTATGCCCTCAATGTGTTTCCAAAGTCCAGACTGATAAAGTTAATAATGGATGACGTCGTGATAGGCCAAGTTCTACAACAGTGAAAGCATTTGACGGTTCTCGAAGCTCGGTGTTAGGAGAGGCGGATCTTCCAGTTAAAATTGGGCCGCATATATTTAATGTCACTTTCCAGGTCACGGATATAGAACCAACATACACTTGCTTACTGGGGAGACCTTGGATCCATGCAGTAGGGGCGGTCACCTCGACCCTGCATCACAAATTGAAGTTCCTAGTGGAAGGTAAATTAATCATAATCGATGGCGAGGAAGATATCTTCGTAAGTCCCATTGAATCATACAGATATATCAGTGGCGATGAAGACTGTATAGCTACCCCGTTCCAAGCCTTGGAAATTGCTTCAATGGTGACTTTACCAGTCGAGAAGGGTAATAAGCCTAAGGTGACATCGTGGAGAGATCTGCAAGCAACCATGGGATGTGATGCCTCAAAAGGCTGGGGAAAGCTCCAAGAAATCCCTGAGAAGAAGAATCCCTTTGGATTGGGCTATGAATCATCGAAATCTACTCCAAAAGGCAAAGCACGCTTCCCTCCGATTCAAGAGACCTTTGTCAACAAGGGAACAGAGCATGGCGGACACATGGCGATGATATCCAACAAAATTCACACCAAAAAGGAAACGAACTTTATTAGGGACTGCGCTCCAGGAAAAGAAATCAAAGGCTGGACTGCCGTGGAGATTCCGAAGATCTTTTTATTTCCTAAGTAATTTTCCTTGTTTTGAAAGAACCTATGTCAAGCCCAAGGCATAGGGGTTACTTATAATGGTTCCCCTTTTTGTTTCAAACAATATTTAAAATCAATAGAAGTTATATTTTGTTTTCAATCAAGATCCTTATCTTTCTCTTGCATTTATTCCTTAAAATTTAAAAATGGCAATACTTTCTCTGCATATGCATTTCCAAAAACTCATATACTAAAATTTGCACTAAAACATGATAAATGTGTAGATCCATGCCCAAAACCACCGATAATGTTACTGCTGTGACCCGATACAATTTTGATGCTCCTATCAACCAAGCCGAAGAGGAAGATGATGAAGATCTTGAACTCTCTGAGGGAATGGCGAGAGAAATAGAATGAAAGGCTGACAACATAAAACCATATCAAGAGGCTATTGAGACCATTAATCTGGGCACAGAGGAAGATCGGAAAGAAATCAAGTTAGGAGCAATGTTGGAGGAAAGAGTGAAAGACAGGCTGATCAAGTTATTACATGAGTATGTGGGTATATTCACTTGGTACTACAGGGACATGCCAGGGTTGGATACAGACATCGTGGTGCAAGACTACCTCTCAAAGAAGGGTGCTCTCTAGTCAGGCAAAAACTCAGAAGAACTCAGAGAAGAGGTTCTTAAACAGTTTGACGCAGGGTTCTTAGCAGTGGTAGATTATCCACCCTGGATAGCTAACATTGTGCCAGTACCCAAGAAAGACGGTAAGGTACGCATGTGTGTGGATTATCGAGATCTGAACAAAGCCATCCCCAAAGACGATTTCCCATTACCCCACATAGATGTTCTAGTGGATAACACGGATCAAGCCTCAGTATTCTCATTCATGGACGGCTTCTCGGGCTATAATCAAATAAAATTGGCACCCGAATAGTAGATAAAACAGTATTTGCAAGAGCCACCAATCTTAATGCCACCAGTATCCTGAGGACCACTCATCATGTATCTGACAGTGCTCGAAGGATCAATGGGTTGTGTTTTGGGACAGCAAGACGAAACTGGCAGAAAGGAGCATGTGATTTATTACCTCAGTAAGAAATTCACTGACTACAAAAACAGGTACTCACTCCTCGAGAAAACTTGTTGCGCATTGGCTTGGGCTGCCAAGAGGTTGAGGCAATATATGTTAACCCACACTACTTGGTTAATAGCAACAATGGATCCTTTAAAGTACATGTTTCAAAAGCCATCTCTTACCGGTAGAATCGCACGACGACAGATATTAATATCAGAATACGGCATCCAATACGACACTCGGAATTCCATCAAAGGTAATATACTAGCTGATCTTCTAGCTCACCAACCGCTGCCAGAATACCAGCCTATGAAGTTCGACTTTCCAGACGAAGACGTCATGATTATAGCCGACTATGAAATACCAGGACCCGACGAAGGACCCGAGCCAGGGGCATGATGGACACTCACGTTCGACGGGGCTTTAAATTCACTAGGGAATGTCATAAGGGAGGTTTTGACTTCTCAGAAGAAATATCACAAGCCATATATCGCAAGATTATGTTTCGACTGCACCAACAACATTGCCGAGTACGAAGCTTGCATACTAGGGCTAGAAGCTGCCATTGATCTGAGAATAAAGCACCTCGAAGTATTTGGGGACTTTGCATTAGTCATATATTAGGTTAATAGCGAATGGGATAAAAAACACCCAAAATTGATTCCATATCGGGATCTTGTTTTGAAGTTGGTCGTGGAATTTACAGAGATTACTTTCATTCATGTCCCACGAGAAGAAAATCAAATGGCAGACGCTCTGGCGACTCTATCAGCTATGTTCAAAGTAACTTGGCCGAACCACAAACCACGTATTACGATCAGACATTTCGAAGAGCCCGCACACTGCCTTGCTATTGAGGAAGGACCTGACAGTAAGCCTTGGTTTTACGACATCAAAAAGTACCTGGAAAAGCATGAATATCCAGAAAATGCCTCTATCATTGAAAAGCGAACCTTGCGAAGGTTAGCTTCGAAATTCTTTCTAAGTAATGGGGTGTGTAATGCGGTGGGAGAACTGACTTGGGTGTTTTACTTTTTACCGCAAATGTTGCGGTTAGCAAGAGTCGCCACTGACTTTTCTTTTATCTAAAAGGAAAGGCTGAAAAGAGTAGGAAAGACCTTTGAGATTATTTCTTGAGTTTGGGGGGGTAGATTATGAAAAGGGAAGGTGTTAGCACCCTTTTCATCCATAGTTATCTATGGGCTCTTAGTTGCTTGCTAGATCACTTGATTTTGTTTGAAAAATGTGCTTTGTGTGGCTTTGAAAGTATTTTGAAAAGGCGTCATCGTTTAGGAAAACTTTGTAATAGTTCTCTTTCGTAAGAACGTATACAAAGTGTTGATCTTTTAAAAATGTTTCAGGTTTGGAAAATGTTTTGAAAGTATTTTTGAAAGTGTTGGTGTTTGTTTTGAAAATAAGCAAGGATTTTGATTTGAAAATGAGCAAGCAACTAGGAACAATCTACCTACTCAAAAGTCTTAGTTCATTTCTTCCTTTCCTTTGATATTGCTATCTTACCATTTATTTGATAAGAAACCTTATATTTGGATGTAAAGGGACGGGCGTGGGTCATTGTATAACCATGATAGCAATGTTGTAAGATGTCTTAGAATTTCTCTTTGAGGGACTAAGATCATTTTGAAAGGCAACATTGATAGCGTCATCGAGGGACTATGATCTTGTATTTTTTTATTGCTTTTTACTAAGATACCCCACATGCATATCATGGCCATTTTTGTAAGGCAACAAAGTGGAACTACCCTAAGGGTGCAACTGTGCAAGTGTGTTTGATTTACATGCATTGTTATCTTGGATTAGGGTTTGCTAGTTGTTGGTTTTAGTCTTTCCATACAAACCCTAATTACTAACATTTATATGAAGTGATAAATTGCAGAAAGTAAAATTATTATGCTATTACATCATTAGAGGAGAGGGTATACAAATTTACAAATGGGGATTTTCAAGAAAATTAAACCTAATTATCTATTACAACCATATTGAATATTGTACAAGAATTGAAAAGAAAATAATGCAAGAATGTAAATGAAAAAAGAAATGATTTTTGTTTGGTTTTTAATGAAAGGGTGTTAACCTAATAAAAGAGAGATGATTAATTAAAAATTAAGCAAAATTAAACTTAAACTAATTAAGGAAGAAATTAAGTTAAAAAGATTTTTAGGGTTTTTTATGAAAAAAGGTTTTAGATTAATAATAATATAAAAATTAATTAATTAAAACAAACCTAAATTCTAAGTTGATTTTAATTTAAAATAAAATAATATAATAATTAAACCTAAATCTAAAAAGTAATTATTTAAGAAAAAGAAATTAATTTGTTTAAAAAAATGTTTTTTAGTGTTCTTTTTGTCTTTATGAAGAAAATAAAATAAATAAGTGTAAATAATAAATAAAAATGTTTTTATATATTTTCATTAATAAAAATAATAATAATAATAATAATAATAATAATAATAATAATAATAATAATAATAATAATAATAATAGTAATATAAATATAATAAGGAAAAAATAAATAAAATAAAATAAGAAAAAGAAAATAATAAAAATTGGGCCAGGGGTGCAAAAGTAAGGCAGGGGTTAGAAGCTAGCAAAAAAAACAAAGCCCAAAGGGGGGAGGCCCAGCGTGCTACTGTATGGAACAAAAAAAAGAGAGAAAATTTGAGAAAATAGAACAAAAGGTAGCACTGGGTGTTGAACCCCTGACCTCTAACACAAACGTGCGCTACCTTTGCCACTGGGGTGGCTGTACATCCGGTAACGTAACTGAAATAATAAATACATAATACAAAACAAGTTCCAGAAATGAACTTCATCTTCAACCTCCAGCCATAGATCTTGTAACTTCACCATTTCTCAACAAAAATGATATATGCAAACATGAAAGTTGCTCTATTTTTCCATATGAATCCAACCATATAAATATCATAAGCTATAAATCAAGGATGAATAAGAATTTCTGAAAGTACCAAATCCTGACCTAATTATTTCCAGAGATTCAAACCAAAAATTCTCTAAGCTCAAACAATATAAATGAAAACTATGAACATGTACAACTTCAGGGAAATGATATCTACATTTTATCTTCACAAATCAGAATCAAATGATGCTTGTAAGAAGAGATAGAAGTTCAGAAAAATACCTCAAAACTGGAAATTGTGAAATGAGTTTGAGCCGCTCTTAAGGAGTTGTGATGATCAGGTTAGCTTCCCCAGGTTCCCAGGAAGGTAATGCAATGATTAGCTTGAGCAATGGATGGCTGAAATGGCTTGGAGAAGTCAATCTGTAGACTCTGTTTTTTGGTTATGGAGGTTATGTTAAATGGTGTTACAGTTCTGGAATAAGGATAAGGATGAGTTGTATTTGATGTAAGGAAGCTTTTGAAATGTTTTTGCCAAGAAACGCACGAGTGAAATGGAAGTTTGAAGTCCAAGGTCAGAAACTGTGCAACAATGGAGTTTTTGGGAAATTTCTGGTTTTAGGGAGTTTGGGAATGTTTCAGGGTGTTAATGCTCGTCTGTTAGCTCACAAATAGTGAATCTATTTATAAGCAACAAGTTTGGAGACTTGTTGTTGATCAGAATTCAAAAACAAATGTTTAAACTCAACATGTGATTTTTGAGAAATCCAAGTTTCAATGCCTTATGTACTTGCTAATGTAGAGTGGTTATGCTTTAAACAAGTTTGCTTCTGACTTTGTAGATGGAGTGTGATCAGAGGGAACAAGTTAGAGGCTCAAGAATTTACTTTGTGCATAAAGCTTGCTTTTCAAGAATGGCATTCTTCACTTTCTTCCTAAAATGGAGATTTGAATTGGATAAATCTTAAACCACTTGGATTATAGCTCAAAAGTTTGTGAGATCCATTAATGATGGATAGATACACAAGTTAGAAGGC
This sequence comes from Vicia faba, assembly GCA_948472305.1. NCBI lineage: Eukaryota > Viridiplantae > Streptophyta > Magnoliopsida > Fabales > Fabaceae > Vicia > Vicia faba. Next base: position 752,337,804 of record OX451739.1, read on the forward strand.
CTGCAAAGCAATATTATGCAGCCTAACATCGAAATTGAGTTATGTGTTCATCAAGAAATTACTTGTAATTCAAGAATGAAACCCTAAATTATTGCCTTCGATTCTCCTTGCTCAAACATGATCTCAATGAGTTCTTGTACATTTTGGAAAGCTTGTAACATCCTATACAACCTATATGTTGGACATTTCTTAAAATTCATCTTGGAACTATGTGAAAAATTGCCATGAAGTTAGGTCAAAATCCTGCCTAAACTAGGGCAAAATTTCACTAAGTTTCCAAGTTTCATGAACATGTCTTCACAAAATCATAACTTGAAATCCATGCATTTATAGAAGAAGTTGTGTTATATAATGTTTTAGATTTCATTGATATCTATAACTTTCATGTTGGAATTTTCCTTTGAATCATCTTGCATCATGGTTAAATTTTGGCTCAAAGTTATGAAAAAATATGAATTTTCCAACACTTAGAAAAATTTCTAAGTTTAGAAATTTTGACTTGTCAAAATAAAATATTGACTTTTTGATTTCTTGATGAACAAGTTTCATATTTTGACATGTTTTGATAAATGGTAATCTTTTACACTTGATTTTGATTAAAAAGTCAAAGTTTGACTTTTCAGTGTACAGTTAACTTTTCATCAGTTGACTGAAATTCATCTGTCAATCAATTGATCTTGATAAATGTTTTGAGCCATGCCATTAGGTAAAAATGATGCATTTGAAACCTTGAGATCATAACTTAAACCAATCAATCATTTGCTAGGTAAAAAAATCAGAAATTGCACCTTCTCAATCAAAACCCTAATTTTAACCATTTTGCCCTTTTGATGATCTGATCAAATTTCTTGAGGAATTGTGATCCAAACTTGATCAAATGACATATATGAGTTCATGATGTTGATATGGATCAAAAATTATGAAGTTTGACTGTAAATTGACCACAGTTGACTTTCCCCAATACAGTTAGTTTTTAGGTCAACTAATCAATTGACTGAGCAAAAATGTGATCCAAGACTTGAAACTTGACATGAGCAATCTTGAAGGTCCAAAATGATACATGAAATCCATAAGGGACATTAAAAGTTCATTTATCCTTGTGCAATCCCAAACCCTAATTTTCAATCATCAGTGCTAGAGGATGTATCTTGAGTTGATCAACCCTTGTGCAGTCTTGAACCAAAGGAGATCTTGTGAGAGATTACTTGAGAAATGAGAGGGAAATTTTTTGGGTACAATAGATGCCCTGTTCAATCTTATTAAACCTGAAGAGTTAGATTGGCAGATCCGTCATTCGTGACTTGAAGGTGGAAGATGATTGAACATTACATTGCCTAGAAATTTGCACTCGAAGATGTATTGGGAATGGGCTTATAGATTCCATTTGGAGGAATGATGGTAAGTACTGCAAGAAGTATTAGCACAAATTATTGGTCGATTTATGCTAAAACTTAATGTCTTACCTGTGGAAAAAGGGTTAGTAAAATGCATATGTATGCATGATGTTCGCCAGATGAATGGTATTATGCTAGATGCATTTTGTATGTACATGCTAAGATGTATGAATGTGGGATGCATATTTTCCCTGGAAAATAAATCCCTGACTGCTGTTGAGGAGTTCCTGGGAAGTTGAATCCCGGATCGCTGTTGGGGATGAAGAGTACACATATCTTCAAACTTTGTTGAAAGGATGCTTCCGCTGGGGAATATCTCTTGCATGTTAGTTATTATCTGGTCGGATCCAGGCTTCACATTTTGCTGAGGATGAGGAAGTCAACTTCTATCTGGTCGGATTCCAGGCTTCACGGTAGCTTACTGGGGAAGGATAAATTAACTGTTATCTGGTCGGATCTAGGCTTTGCAGAAAATTTCTTGGAGTGAGTGAAGTTAGGTTGTCATCTGGTTGGATTCCTAGTTTCACAACAACTTGTTGGGGATAGGGAAGTTAACTGTTATCTGGTCGGATCCTAGGCTTTGCAGTAACTTGCTATAAAGGATGAAGTTGAACTGATATTTGGTCGGGTCCAGGATTTCACAATAAACTTGAAGTGGTAATTATTATCTGGTCAGGTCCATGCTTCATGGTTTTGGAAAAGTTATACTATTATGTGGTCGGGTCCAGGCTTCATAGTGTCTTGCTGAAATTTAGCTAGTTTTTATTTGGTCAGACTCCAGGCTTCACAATAACTTGCTTGAAAAAATGAAATTTGAAAACTGATATCTGGCAGATCCAGGCTTCACAGATTTTGAGGTGGATGAAGTTAATTGTTATCTGGTCGGGTCCATGCTTCACAATAAACTTTTCTGAAGAGATAGAGTTGAACTGATATCTGGTCAGGTCCAGGCTTTATAGTAACTTTCTTGGAGTTTAGTTGTTATGGTCGGATTCCAGGTTTCACAACAAACTTCTGAGGGGAATTGCTATCTAGTCGGATCCAGGTTTCAGAATAATGTTCTTGAAAAGATGAAGTTGAAAACTGATATCTGGTCGGATCCAGGCTTTACAGTAACTTGCTGGGATAGAGGTAAGCTTTACTGGGGAAAAGAAGTTAAACCTTGGTCTGGTTGAGTCTAGGTTCTTCTATCTTTGCAGAGTTAAACTATTATCTAGTCGGGTCCAGGTTTCATAGTATCTTGTAGAGTTAACTATTATTTGGTCGGATCCAGTCTTCATAGTTAGTTGAAATGTTACACTATTATATGGTCGAATCCAGGCTATATAGTGACTTCAGAAGTTGGCTATTATCTGGTCGGGTCCAGGCTTCATAGTAGTTTGAAAGTTGTACAAATATATGGTCGGGCCCAGGCTTCATAGTATCTTTTGGAGATAGAAAAGGTTTTGTTGACGACTTTACTGGGGATTAGGGGTTGTGGCCCTATGATCTGTAATAGTCTAAAAGGCAAGCTCAAGTTGGAGAGTATGGACTCAGTTGGGGAAGATGGACTCAGCTTGGGGAGGATATACTTAGTTGGGGGAGGATATACTCAGCTTGGGAAGGATATACTCAGTTGGGGATAACAAATTCAGCTGGGGAAGATAGACTATGCCGGGGGAATTTGAACTCGGCTGGGGAGTTATGCTACTCGTTGTTTGTTGGGGAAATAAACCCTGTTGGGGAAATAAACCCTGTTGATGAATATTTGATGAACTGCTGACGAGGTAAGTTCTTTGAGAAAGAGATCCACAAGGCTTCTACTTTTAGGATCAATTAAGTTGGGGATAGAGTTGCCAAGAGATTGAGACTCTGGTTGGAGATTAACCTGTGCAAAGAGACTTTATGGGTAACTTTGTTGAGGATTGGTTTTTTGTAGCCATCCTTGTGGGGGTGATGCTAATGAAATAACTCTGGCGCATTCCATATACATTAAAGAGATGCTTGTTGCTGCTTAGCAGGACACACGTGCCAAATAATTTTAATTATGTTCATATGCATATGTTCGTTCAATTTTATTCATTGGACAACTTTGCATTCAAAACAAAAACAGAAAGTTTGCACTTCAAAGTATATTTGTATTGATATTTTGCCCATGAATAGGCGTTTTTTGTACAAAGAGACGGAAATCCTAGTAAGAGGGAATCGTCGAAAGGAAAACAAAGATTTAAAACAAAAACAAATAGCCATGTGAAATGATCTTATTGCATTCCATCTCTACTCTTGCCCCAATGTCTTCGAATGCCCCTTGTCGTTGACAGAAGTTGATTGAAATGATCTTGGACCGTTTGAACTCGGACCTTGGTGATAAAGTTGACTGTGGTGATTCCGCGGGACATAGTCATACGCTTTCAATCCTTAACTTTTTCCTGGACCTCCCTTTCGGGTTTTCAGCCCACCAGGATACCCATTTTTGCCCAAGTCGCCCTTTCGGGTTTTCAACTTGTCGGGTGTATAATCTTTTTCATATATCCCTAATTTTTCCCAAACCTTTTGGTTTGCCGGGATGCCCTTATTTTGCCTAGGTGTTTCAACCTAGCGGGTTTCTTATGCATAGTATTTTTTAACTATGTCCGCGTTTATAGGATGTGGGAAGTCTTCACCATCCATGGTGTGATACGGTGGGAGAACTGACTTGAGGTTTTGCGTTTATATTCGCACTTGTTCGGTTTAGCAAGAGTCGCCACCGACTTTTTATTTTATCCTAAAGGAAAGGTTAAAAAGCACAGGAAAAACCTTTTGAGATGTTTCGTGGGTTCGGGGGGTAGATTATGAAAAGGGAAGGTATTAGCACCCTTTTCATCCATGGTTATCCATGGGCTCTTAGTTACTTGGTTTTAGATCACTTGCCTTGATTTTCAACTGCTTGAAATGGTGGTATGTGTGTGATTGAAAATGTTTTGAAAAAGAGGCCTTGTCTAGGCAACCGTTGTAACAATTCTTTACTCGAATGTTTTACAAAGGTGTGTATCTTTTCAAAAAGATGTTTCAAATGTTTTTTGAAAGTTTGTTTTGAAAGTGTATTGTGAAGTGGGTTCTGAAAAGTAGGCAAGTGTGTTTTTGCAAGTTTGATCAAGTAACTAAGAGTTGTCTACCCCTAAATTTACTCAAAGGCTTTTCTCATGTTTTAACCCTTTTAACAGTATTGTTCCACCATTGCATTTGGTGGATAATCTTGTGTTAGGATGTTAACGGGACAGGTGCGGGTCATCGTATGGACCATGAATGCAATGGTGCCAAGTGTCTTTGGCAATTTTGCTTGAATGGACTATGATCATTTCGTTTAGGCAACTTTCGAAAGCGTCATCGAGGGACTTATGATCATTTGAATTGTTTTGCCAAAGAAACTCAACGTGCAAGCATGGCCCATTTTGGAAGGCAACGAGTGGGATTACCCTAGGGGTGCAAGTGTGAATGGTGTATTGATTGTCATGCATTTATCTTTGTGTTTAGGTTATCTAGCATTTGATTTTATTTACATACAAACCCTAGGTCTAACCATGGTATATTTGAAAGCGATAAATTGCGGGAATTTTAAAGTCTACGCTATTACAAATAAGTATCCGGGAATGGGGGTACAAATATTTACAAATGGGGATGAGACTTTAATAGGAGAGTAGTGTCCAAATATTTACAACCAAATCGAATCAATCGCAATGTAAAATGTAGCAATGTATAAGAATCAAAGGGAAATAAAATGTATATTGTAAATGTGTATGTGATTTATTTACAAGTGAGAAAAATATTAACTTAATGCAAATTTAAGTATTTATTTGTTTTTGGATATTTGTTGATTATGTACAAACGAAAGATTTTAATAAAAGAAAAATGTTTTAAGCATTCTATTTTTAGGTATTTTTTAATATGTACAAACAAAAAGATTTAAGAAAAGAAAAGTATTTAACTTAAAGAAAATTATGTATTGATGTTTTTATGTACAAAAGAAACAATTCATGTTATAAAGAAAATAAGATAGTATTAGTATAAAAACTTTAATGTAAAAAATTAGTATTTTAATTTATTCAACAAAAAAAAAGATATGATATGATATATGAAAAAAAAAAGGATTGGTTTTAAAATTAAATGGGCTAAGGGGAATTTGGGCCCAAACAACAAACAAGCAGAAGGAGAAATTGGGGGTACAACGCCAAATTAGATATGGGCTTAAGGCAGATGACGGGGGTTGAGGCCCAACGCAAACAACATTTTTTGTAGGGTTTCAGTGTTTGTCTCATTTTGGATTTTAGGGTTTGTAACATTACAGAGGCGCCGTTCATCACTTTTGTCCTCTTCATCTTCTCAAGCAAGCTTTCTGAACAACATCCTTCGCCTAGGGCCACCGAGCGCCATCGCTACCTCCTCCTCTCCATGGACCACTCAGGAAATGTTTACAAGGTTTGATTTCCCGTTTCTATGTCTTAGGGTTTTCATTAGTTCTCTTTGCATGTTTTGATTTCGTGTTCTGATTTTATATCGTTATTTGTATTCTGATTTGAGGTGCATGAAAAGTGGGAGAAGAAATACTACCTTTGTTGGAGACGGAGGAGGACGGAGCTGGAAGCGCTCTAGGCGGCCAAGGGCGAGGGCGCGTGATGAAGTTGCGGACTTCCTTGGTTTGTCTAGTGCCTTTGTATTTCACTTCTTTTAGGTTTTATGATGATGTCTGAAAACCTTGTTTGCTTGATTCTGTCTTTTGCTTGCTCTTTTGCTTCTGTATGCTGGCCCTTTTCTCTTCTGTTTTCCTCTGATGATATTCTTGATGATTTTGATGTCTTTGATATTTATGCACTAGCCCTGTGATGAAATCCTTCTGAGGGCTTTGTTGGTTCAGTTGTTGTTTTGAATTGTTGAAGATGCTTTGAGTGTTGATGGTGATTTGAATCTGAACATGTGTTGAAATGTTGAGGTTGATCTTGAGATTTGGATTTGTTTGATTCTGAGTTGTTTACCTCTGTATGTTTTCAATGATGAACTTTTTTGGTTTTGAGAACTATGTTTGGGTAAGGGCTTATGCAGGTGGATGTTTGGATTTTGAGGTGGTTTGGTTCAAGGCTTATGCAGGTTGATGGCTTTGAATGGCTACAGGCTTATGTTTATGCAGGATGATGGTTGTCTTGATACAGTTTTTGTTTGAAGCTTATAGTGGTCCAGGCTTGTATGGTTTTAGGCTTTTGTTTGTGCAGGCTAGGCTTTGGCTTGCTGTTTGTATATTTGTTCTTTAAGCTTGTTTGTAAGCTTCAACACAGGTTATAGGCTTGAAGCTTTGAGGCTTGGCTTCTGGTTTCAGGTTGATGCCTGTATGCTTCTGGTTTAGCTTGCTTTGATGCAGGTTAGGCTTGCTGTTTGGGACTTATGCAGGCTGGAGGCAACTCTGGTTTTGAAAGGTTTAAAGCTTCAGTTTATCTTTGACAGGGTTGAACAGGTTTGAAGCCTTAGGCTGGTGTTTGAGATTTAGAAAGGAAGGAGGTTTATGCTTTAGTTTTTTTGAAGTTTTTGGAGGCAGGCCCTTGCTTCTGTTACAGTTTTTTGGTATTTTGCTTTGTGATATTTTCTGCCTCCTTTCTATATGTTGGTGTATCTTGTTTATATCTTTTTTTTCTAAGCCTAAGCCTGCTGTAAGCCTTTATTCTTTTCTCTCTTCTCTCTCTCTCACAGATTAAAGCATTTGTTTATTGCTTAACTTTGTCTTTTCTGAAAAAGTGACAGGCTGGAAAGTGATGAATTTTGAACATTGCTTGCATTAGTCATTTTCCTCTGCATAATTTCCAGTTTTCCTGCATACTTTGTGTACTTTGTTGACAGCTTTTGGATAGCCTTTGATATCTTTTTGGCAGCTTGTGGACAATTTTTAGTTTGCTGTCTAGTTTGGACTTTGGTTAGGCCTTATGCAGTTTAGTTTTCCTTTGGAATTTGGTTTAAATTTTTGGAATTATGCAGCTTTGCTTGACATTTTGAATTTGTGCAATTCATACTTTATTTGCAAGCATATTCTATTCCTCTTTGTGAACCGAGAGTAATCTCGTGATTTGCAGAGAGGGCAAATAAACTGATTCCGGCCAGTCACTTTTAATGATGATTTTAAATTAACTGTCTGCTCTTTTATTTTATCTGCTTTTGACTTCTTTTCTCTTCTTTTTGCAGGTAAAAATAATTGTGCAACGGGGAGCAGCAAAATAGAAGACGAAGACTTAGAAAAGATTTAGGATAGTTTCAATTTATTTTTAATTATTGTAACAGTATTAATGTAAACATCTGTAAATAATCTTACAGTGCTCAAATAATAATTGTAACAAATAATTAAAGATGAATAAAAGTCCTCCTTTGATCAATTAATTCTTTTTCTTCTTCAACTGTTTATTTAATTATTTATAATTCTTAAATTATAATAACTGGAAATAAATCCCAACTATTTTAACTCAGAATAATAAATAATCAATAAACGTCCAGAGTTCCGAATAATCAAAGCATTGCACAGCTAAACAACAAACGTCTACGTGTCCTTTTTTCACTAATTAATGCAACCTTTCAATTCAAATGCCTAAATCCAATTCTCAGAGTAAACTGAAAAGAACTGTGGAATTAATTCTTTTTGAGAATGCACGCACAAAACCCTGATTCTTGACTTAACACTGGAGAAACGCCTGTCTGATCAAACTTTGAGCCAAACTCAACCAAAACCCTAGCAATCTGCCTGAACTTCTTCAAAAGTTAATGGAAACCCTAATTGGATAGACTGATAAGAAAAAGTCTATTTGATTGATTCTTACGCCAATCTGAAAAATCAGGACAAGCCCGAGGCTGTGATTTCTTGTGGAAAAAGAGGAGGGCAAATTTTGGGGTACAACGGTTGCCCCTGTTTAATCTTCTTGAACCTGAAGAGTTAGATTGGCAAGTTTGCCTTTCGCGACTCGAGGGTAAAAGGAGATTGGACACTAGAGTGCCCAAAAAATTTGCACTCAGTAATGTGATGGTAGAGGGAATGGGCTTACAGATGCCATTTGGTGATGGGCTTAAAGATGCCATCTAGGGATGTGACAGAATCTTGTCGGGGGATGGGCTTAGAGATGCCATCTGGAAATTGCTGGTAGGAGGATAGGCTTAGAAATGCCATCTGGAAATGTGACAGAATCTTGTCGGGGGATGGGCTTAGAGATGCCATCTGGAAATTGCTGGTAGGAGGATGGGCTTATAGATGCCATCTGAAGGTGATTGTTGAACTGTATGTCATGGACGAGTATCAGAAAGGTATCCATGTTTTGGAACATCTCTGAACTGGGGGTCTGAATAAGCAATAGATTGACATCCATGTTTGGAGAATCCGTAAACTATTTTCAGGAGTCTTGAAGTTGAATAAGCAATAGAGCAGCATCCGTTGTTGGGAAGCGTCCGTGAACTGTTTTCAAAAGTTGAGTCTGAACAAGCGATACATTAACATCCGTTGTCGGGAGGAATCCGTAAACTGTTTTCAGAAGTTGAGAAGAATCTGAACAAGTGATAGGTTAACATCCGTTACTGGAGAACCCGTGAACTGTTTTCAGAAGTCTTGAGTCTGAACAAGCGATAGATTAACATCCGTTACTGGAGAATCCGTAAACTGTTTTCAGAAGTCTTGAGATTGAAGCTTACTAATCTTTATCCTGAAAAAGGGTAAGATATTAGCTGAAACACAAAGTCATGTTGCATGAAATGTATGATGCAATGTATGTTGTATCAATGTTTATGATATGAATGTAATAAATGCGCATGTAAGCCGATGAGATGTCTTGCTGAGGATAGATGAATCCTGGATAATGAGATCTTTGACTTCTGCCGAGGAAAGTGAATTCTTGACTGCTGCAGGGGAGGGCAAGAATCTTTTGATCGTTGAAGATGAGAAGTCCTGGGACCATTGTTGGGGGATCAGGAGCTTGGGTTGTATGCCAATCTACTGGGGGATTCCTGTCTTGAGGAGATCTTCACTGGAGAATATTCGAATATCCTGTGAGGAACTGAGAATGAGAGTCTTCATTCTGTTTGGGGATTGATAGTTGAAAGTTTTAGCTCCGCTGGGGATTGAAACTTGACTCTGAGGGGAATTAGATTCTGTAAGGCTCTCTGGCTGGGGAAATCATCTTTGAGAAAGCTCTTGCTCTGCTGAGGATCCTGAAGTTTAACTCTGCTTGGGGAATTAGGAACTCAGGTTGTATGCCACTTTGAGAACGAGAATCTTCATTCTGTTGGGGGTCAGAAATTGGGAGTGTACCAATCTTCTGAGGTGATGAGAATCTTCATGCTGTTAACGGTCAGAAACTGGGAGTATACCAGTCTTCTGAGACTTTAAGGATGAGAGTCTTCATTCTGTTAACGGTTAACTGTTATCTGGTCGTAATCCAGGCTCCACAGAAATTTGTATTTCCATCTGGTCGTAATCCAGTCTTCACAATAACTTGCTAAGCTGTTATCCGGTCGAATCCAGGCTTCACGGATTGTGCTGAAGATATACCACTATTTGGTCGACTCCAGGTTTCATAGTATTCTTGACTGTTGTTTGGTCGTAATCCAGGCTTCACAGAAACTTGTATTGCCATCTGGTCGTAATCCAGTCTTCACAATAACTTGCTAAGTTGTTATCCGGTCAAATCCGGGCTTCACGGCTTGTGCTGAAGATATACCACTATCTGGTCGACTCCAGGTTTCGTAGTATTCTTGACTGATGTCTGGTCGTAATCCAGGCTTCACAGAAACTTGTATTGCCATCTGGTCGTAATCCAGTCTTACAATAACTTGCTAAGCTGTTATCCGGTCAAATCTGGGCTTCACGGCTTGTGCTGAAGATATACCACTATCTGGTCGACTCCAGGTTTCGTAGTATTCTTGACTGCTTTCTGGTCGTAATCCAGGCTTCACAGAAACTTGTATTGCCATCTGGTCGTAATCCAGTCTTCACAATAACTTGTTGGGGATTAAACTATTATCCGGTCGAATCCGGGTTTCATAGCTTGCTCTGAGGGGATACCATTATCTGGTCGCAATCCAGGCTTTGCGGTAGTCTGACACTGTTATCTGGTTGTAGTCCGGCCTTCACAATGTGTTGTAGAGATCAAGATACTATCCGGTCAAATCCGGGCTTCATAACTTGAATTTTGTGAGAATTTGGTCTTTGACGACTGTAACTTCCAACAGGTGATGAAGGAATGTTGAACACTGTTGACATTCGAATTCCCCAAGTGATGATGAAGGAGACTCTTCAGGTTAAATCCGTAATTGAGAGATTTTGTTGAAATCTTGACTGGACTGCCCCAGGTTAACTGAACTTTGAAAGATTTGTTGAAACCTTGACTGGACTGCCCCAGGTTAACTGAACTTTGAAAGATCTGTTGAAACCTTGACTGGACTGCCCCAGGTTAACTGAACTTTGAAAGATCTGTTGAAACCTTGACTGGACTGCCCCAGGTTAATTGGATGGTGACATGTCATGCCCCTTGTTGATAGGAGACTTGTCGTTGGAAGTGTCATCCTTTTGAAGTGATTTTTGTTCACTGAGAGAGTTTTCGTTCCTCCGAACATTCGTTGTATGAATTTCTTCGCTGTCAAACAAATAGCCAAATGCAAACAGTGATATTCAAGCAATGCAAAGTTTATGTTTGTCTCGAAGTTTTGAAAAACGCGTTTTTTAGCAGAAAACTTTTTATAAGACAAATCAACACAAGATTTTAGAGCAAAGTCTTACAGGAGTCAGGATACCTTTTGTAACAGTATGCTTTCGAACTAACCCATGCTTCAATTAGGACTTTTGAAGGGTTGTAACGTGGCTTGGTTCACGGTTTAAGAAACAAAGGATAAAGGCTCAAAGTATATTTGTACCCACTCGCTCTTCGTGATGTTCTTCAACCCTAAGCTCAGTTAATTTGTGCGTCGAACTCCATTCGAATTTGGAACGACTTTTGGGTGATGGTTCACCAGTTGAATTTAGGAGGCAGTCATCATCTCCTTTTTTCTTTGCAACATTTCTCATGTTGTTGAGGATTTGTAATGACCTCTTTCTTTTGATTTTGATCCCTAACTTTTGCCTGACTGTTTCTGTTTTCGAGATTACAGTCAGCGGGATGCCCCAGCTTTCTTAAGCTTCCTTTATAAGTTTTGGCTTAGTGGGCTTTTCTTTTTTGAGAGATTGACTGCCTATGTGATAGGGGACCATCACTATCTTTTGATTCCAAAGGAATGCTTTTCTGATGTCATTCGTTGTGTTACGAACTGAGAGTTTGCGACTTCGATGCGCATTTTTTTGAATTAACAGAGAGACTACCCTGCCCCAGGTTTATATCAAAGGTTTTGATTTGTTTAGAACAGAAAACTCCTACTTGTTTGGCTCGAAGGGGTTGACTAGGGATTATCTTCCTTATAACTCCAGTGTTTGGGAATTGAAAGAAATGCATGTACATCATCATCAAGGTCTGTTCAAAAGCATACTGCATGAGATTATGGTAATGTTTCGTCATCCTCCCTCTAAAGGCTTGCAGCTTTTTATCAAGAGTCAAATGTCATAAAGAAAGCATAAGAGTAGTGAAAACGAATGGATGAATTCAACACAAACATATGCAATGCATTAATGAAACAAAGTTCGACATTAATAGATAATTGTTTGAATGACAAAGAAGTTACAACTTGGAAATTCAAATGAAACAAAAGTCTCTCAGTTTGAGCTTTGTCAATTCAGGTGGAGAACTCCTTAACGGAAGATTTTCATCTTGCCGTCTGGCATGAACCTCAGCACTCCAATGTCAATCAGATCTTGAATCTTGTTCTTCAAGGCCCAACAGTCGTCGGTGTCATGTCCCGGGCTATAGGAGTGGTACACACAAAATGCGTCGGGATGATAGTTAGGAGCGGAGGTATTGGGCTTCCGAATAGGATCCCTCAAAGAAGTCAGATTGACCTCCAACAGGCGCTCCAGTATTAGAGATGACGGTATGTCAGTCTCAGTGAACTGTCTTCCCGACGTATTTTGCTTACGTCGATTACCCCGTTGATGCTGACGAGGTTGTTGGTGGGCTTGTGACCCTGAAGCAAGTAGAGGAGCCTTCCCCTTGTCTTCTTGTCTGGAGGGGGGTTGAGTGGTGACTTGCTCTTCAACCTCAGATGTTTGTCTCAGTTGGTTGTTCCGAAGCAGTTGGTTGACGAGAACTCTGAGTTCCTCTTGTCTTTGAGACAAGTCCTGGATGAGAGCCATCTGGCCCACCAGCTGTCCCATCACTTGGATCCTCAATGTTGCCAAATCAAACTGCAGTTCCCCCAGCTGATCACTCCTGGCATTGTTTGAAGTCTCCTGAACCAAGCCCTTTATGAGGAGAGCTTTCACTTCTTCTTGCCCCAGAGACAAGTTCAAGAACATTTCCTGAAGCTGAGCAGTTTGGTCCTGGATATCCTTGACAGTCCTCTCTAGAGCCATCTCTTACTGAAATAAACAGTATGAGAGTAAGGAAACCTGAAAAAGGAAAAACTGTCATGATGCAATGCATGATATGTGGATGCATGCTTTCAAGGATCTCTTGGGGTAAACACAAGAGAATGTTAGAGGTTAAACTTCGATCTTTGATTGGAGAACTTTGCACCTGTGGATGTCTTTCCACGAGAATCAAGCTCACCATGTCAAGTGGGTCATAGCCCCTGATTCAAGTTGTTGCACTTGATCTTTGATTGGAGAACTTTGCATCGGTGGATGTCTTTCCACGAGAATCAAGCTCACCATGTCAAGTGGGTCATAGCCCCTGATTCAAGTTGTTGCACTTGATCTTTGATGGCATTTTCTTAGAGGAGAAACCTCTTTCCTTTTGTTAGACGTCTGATTCAACGTAACCCTGCATCAAAAGAACCCTCGGGATCCTTGAAATGGTTAGTGAAAAAATGCTATGGTATGATGTCATGATGTTATGTACATGCATGCAAAAGCAAGTAAGTGTATATACAGGCAATCATATTCACACAAAGCAAACAAGTCCTTAGGTTTAGGCTTGCGTGGGGTTTGTAGGTAAGTACCCTCTTGAAGTTAGTTGGCTCATCCTGTCCTAAAATAGAAACCGGGTTCTAAGGAGCTCAATATCATTGGATTGTTTTCTGTGTTCATTGTTTTGGTTTAGCCACTTAACTGGCGACCAAATTATTCCAAGAAAACAACCCTCAATGAGTGTAGTATCGAGTATCTACCAACTTCGGACTGCACCAAAGTCGGTCATCACTACCCCTAAAAAGGCTAGGATGGTCAATTAAGGTTCTAAGGGTTCGTTAGTGCTTCACGATATCACTCAGCGGCCCCGTACTCTCCTTGATTGAACTCAAGGGTTACCGGTACTCACAAATATGTCACACTAACATAGCTTACTGCTTCAACTGTGTCGGTATACCCCGCACAGTTCCCTCACAGTTTTTTTTGCTATTTACCTAAAAAGGTGCCCCAAATCCGGGTGTAGGATTTACAACAAACCCAAACAAGGACCCAAAAAGTAAAGCAATCAAAGCAAGAATGTAAAGGTGATCTAAAACCCTAAGGTAACCCCACTTCTAGAACTCAAGTCCCCAGCAGAGTCGCCAGTTCTGTGATACGGTGGGAGAACTGACTTGAGGTTTTGCGTTTGTATTCGCACTTGTTCGGTTTAGCAAGAGTCGCCACCGACTTTTTATTTTATCCTAAAGGAAAGGTTAAAAAGCACAGGAAAAACCTTTTGAGATGTTTCGTGGGTTCGGGGGGTAGATTATGAAAAGGGAAGGTATTAGCATCCTTTTCATCCATGGTTATCCATGGGCTCTTAGTTACTTGGTTTTAGATCACTTGCCTTGATTTTCAACTGCTTGAAATGGTGGTGTGTGTGTGTGTGTTTGAAAATGTTTTGAAAAAGAGGCCTTGTCTAGGCAACCGTTGTAACAATTCTTTACTCGAATGTTTTACAAAGGTGTGTATCTTTTCAAAAAGATGTTTCAAATGTTTTTTGAAAGTTTGTTTTGAAAGTGTATTGTGAAGTGGGTTCTGAAAAGTAGGCAAGTGTGTTTTTGCAAGTTTGATCAAGTAACTAAGAGTTGTCTACCCCTAAATTTACTCAAAGGTTTTTCTCATGTTTTAACCCTTTTAACAATATTGTTCCACCATTGCATTTGGTGGACAATCTTGTGTTAAGATGTTAACAGGACAGGCGCGGGTCATCGTATGGACCATGAATGCAATGGTGCCAAGTGTCTTTGGCAATTTTGCTTGAAGGGACTATGATCATTTCGTTTAGGCAACTTTCGAAAGCGTCATCGAGGGACTTATGATCATTTGAATTGTTTTGCCAAAGAAACTCAACGTGCAAGCATGGCCCATTTTGGAAGGCAACGAGTGGGATTACCCAAGGGGTGCAAGTGTGAATGGTGTATTGATTGTCATGCATTTATCTTTGTGTTTAGGTTATCTAGCGTTTGATTTTATTTACATACAAACCCTAGGTCTAACCATGGTATATTTGAAAGCGATAAATTGCGGGAATTTTAAAGTCTACGCTATTACAAATAAGTATCCGGGAATGGGGGTACAAATATTTACAAATGGGGATGAGACTTTAATAGGAGAGTAGTGTCCAAATATTTACAACCAAATCGAATCAATCGCAATGTAAAATGTAGCAATGTATAAGAATCAAAGGGAAATAAAATGTATGTTGTAAATGTGTATTTGATTTATTTACAAGTGAGAAAAATATTAACTTAATGCAAATTTAAGTATTTATTTGTTTTTGGATATTTGTTGATTATGTACAAACGAAAGATTTTAATAAAAGAAAAATGTTTTAAGCATTCTATTTTTAGGTATTTTTTAATATGTACAAACAAAAAGATTTAAGAAAAGAAAAGTATTTAACTTAAAGAAAATTATGTATTGATGTTTTTATGTACAAAAGAAATAATTTATGTTATAAAGAAAATAAGATAGTATTAGTATAAAAACTTTAATGTAAAAAATTAGTATTTTAATTTATTCAACAAAAAAAAAAGATATGATATGATATATGAAAAAAAAAGGATTGGTTTTAAAATTAAATGGGCTAAGGGGAATTTGGGCCCAAACAACAAACAAGCAGAAGGAGAAATGGGGGTACAGTGCCAAATTAGATATGGGCTTAAGGCAGATGACGGGGGTTGAGGCCCAACGCAAACAACATTTTTTGTAGGGTTTCAGTGTTTGTCTCATTTTGGATTTTAGGGTTTGTAACATTACAGAGGCGTCGTTCATCACTTTTGTCCTCTTCATCTTCTCAAGCAAGCTTTCTGAACAACATCCTTCGCCTAGGGCCACCGAGCGCCATCATTACCTCCTCCTCTCCATGGACCACTCAGGCAATGTTTGCAAGGTTTGATTTCCCGTTTCTATGTCTTAGGGTTTTCATTAGTTCTCTTTGCATGTTTTGATTTCGTGTTCTGATTTTATATCGTTATTTGTGTTCTGATTTGAGGTGCATAAAAAGTGGGAGAAGAAATACTACCTTTGTTGGAGACGGAGGAGGACGGAGCTGGAAGCGCTCTAGGAGGCCAAGGGCGAGGGCGCGTGATGAAGCTACGGACTTCCCTGGTTTGTCTAGTTCCTTTGTATTTCGCTTCTTTTAGGTTTTATGATGATGTCTGAAAACCTTGTTCGCTTGATTCTGTCTTTTGCTTGCTCTTTTGCTTCTGTATGCTAGCCCTTTTCTCTTCTGTTTGCCTCTGATGATATTCTTGATGATTTTGATGTCTTTGATATTTATGCACTAGCCCTGTGATGAAATCCTTCTGAGGGCTTTGTTGGTTCAGTTGTTGTTTTGAATTGTTGAAGATGCTTTGAGTGTTGATGGTGATTTTAATCTGAACATGTGTTGAAATGTTGAGGTTGATCTTGAGATTTGGATTTGTTTGATTCTGAGTTGTTTACCTCTGTATGTTTTCAATGATGAACTTTTTTGGTTTTGAGAACTGTGTTTGGGTAAGGGCTTATGCAGGTGGATGTTTGGATTTTGAGGTGGTTGTGTTCAAGGCTTATGCAGGTTGATGGCTTTGAATGGTTACGGGCTTATGTTTATGCAGGATGATGGTTGTCTTGATACAGTTTTTGTTTGAAGCTTATAGTGGTTCAGGCTTGTATGGTTTTAGGCTTTTGTTTGTGCAGGCTAGGCTTTGGCTTGCTGTTTGTATATTTGTTCTTTAAGCTTGTTTCTAAGCTTGAACATAGGTTATAGGATTGAAGCTTTGAGGCCTGGCTTCTGGTTTCAGGTTGATGTCTGTATGCTTCTGGTTTAGCTTGCTTTGATGCAGGCTAGGCTTGCTGTTTGGGACTTATGCAGGCTGGAGGCAACTCTGGTTTTGAAAGGTTTAAAGCTTCAGTTTATCTTTGACAGGGTTGAACAGGTTTGAAGCCTTAGGCTGGTGTTTGAGATTTAGAAAGGAAGGAGGTTTATGCTTTAGTTTTTTTGAAGTTTTTGGAGGCAGGCCCTTGCTTCTGTTACAGTTTTTTGGTATTTTGCTTTGTGATATTTTCTGCCTCCTTTCTATATGTTGGTGTATCTTGTTTATATCTTTTTTTTCTAAGCCTAAGCCTGCTGTAAGCCTTTATTCTTTTCTCTCTTCTCTCTCTCTCACAGATTAAAGCATTTGTTTATTGCTTAACTTTGTCTTTTCTGAAAAAGTGACAGGCTGGAAAGTGATGACTTTTGAACATTGCTTGCATTAGTCATTTTTCTCTGCATAATTTCCAGTTTTCCTGCATACTTTGTGTACTTTGTTGACAGCTTTTGGATAGCCTTTGATATCTTTTTGGCAGCTTGTGGACAGTTTTTAGTTTGCTGTCTAGTTTGGACTTTGGTTAGGCCTTATGCAGTTCAGTTTGCCTTTGGACTTTGGTTGGAATTTTTGGAATTATGCAGCTTTGCTTGACATTTTGAATTTGTGCAATTCATACTTTATTTGCAAGCATATTCTATTCGTCTTTGTGAACCGAGAGTAATCTCGTGATTTGCAGAGAGGGCAAATAAACTGATTCCGGCCAGTCACTTTTAATGATGATTTTAAATTAACTGTCTGCTCTTTTGTTTTATCTGCTTTTGACTTATTTTCTCTTCTTTTTGCATGTAAAAATAATTCCGCAACGGGGAGCAGCAAAATAGAAGACGAAGACTTAGAAAAGATTTAGGATAGTTTCAATTTATTTTTAATTATTGTAACAGTATTAATGTAAACATCTGTAAATAATCTTACAGTGCTCAAATAATAATTGTAACAAATAATTAAAGATGAATAAAAGTCCTCCTTTAATCAGTTAATTCTTTTTCTTCTTCAACTGTTTATTTAATTATTTATAATTCTTAAATTATAATAACTGGAAATAAATCCCAACTATTTTAACTCAGAATAATAAATAATCAATAAACGTCCGGAGTTCCGAATAATCAATGCATTGCACAGCTAAACAACAAACGTCTACATGTCCTTTTTTCACTGATTAATGCAACCTTTCAATTCAAATGCCTCAATCCAAATCTCAGAGTAAACTGAAAAGAACTGTGGAATTAATTCTTTCTGAGAATGCGCGCACAAAACCCTGATTATTGACTTAACACTGGAGAAACTCCTGTCTGATCAAACTTTGAGCCAAACTCAACCAAAACCCTAGCAATCTGCTTGAACTGCTTCAAAAGTTAATGGAACCCCTAATTGGATAGACTGATAAGAAAAATTCAGTTTGACTGATTCTTACGCCAATCTGAAAAATCAGGACAGGCCCGAGGCTGTGATTTCTTGTGGAAAAAGAGGAGGGCAAATTTTGGGGTACAACATATGGTAGTCAGCATCATGGCACCGCCAGAGAACACTCTCTTGACAACAAATGCCCTTCGTAGGTGGGATTCCATTTGCCTCTGGGGTCCCCTTGTGGAAGAATGATGCGCTTTATCACCAAGTCACCAACTTGATATACTTGAGGCTTAATCTTTTTGTTAAAAGCCTGGATCATACGTTTTTGGTACGTCTGACCATGACAAACAGCAGCTAGTCGCTTTTCATCAATCAAGTTCAACTGATCCAACCTTGTTTGAATCCACTCGTCTTCGCCTAAGCCTGCTTCATTCATAATCCTCAGTGAGGGGATCTGAACTTCAATTGGAAAAATAGCTTCCATACCATAGACTAAAGAAAAGGGAGTTTCCCCAGTTGATGTTCTGGCTGAAGTGCGGTAGCCATGAAGAGAAAACGGTAACATCTCATACCAGTACTTATAGGTTACTACCATCTTCTGCACAATCTTCTTAATGTTTTTGTTGGCCGCTTCGACTGCGCCATTCATTTTAGATCTATATGGAGAAGAATTGTGATTCTTGATCTTGAATTGAGTGCAAAGCTCGGTAATCATAGCATTGTTGAGGTTAGTCCCATTATCGGTGATGATCCTTTCGGGGATACCATAGCGGAAGATGAGGTTGTGTTTAATGAATCTGGCTACCACATTTTTGGTGACTAAGGCAAAAGAGGCGGCTTCAACCCACTTGGTGAAATAATCAATGGAGACCAGAATGAAACAGTGTCCATTAGAAGTAGTGGGCTTGATTTCTCCAATCATGTCAATGCCCCACATTGCAAATAGCCACAGAGCGGTCATGACGTTCAGAGGGATAGGAGGGACATGGACTTTGTCAGCATAAATTTGGCATTTGTGACAAATTCTTGAATGTTGAGGACAATCAGTCTCCATCGTCGACCAATAGTAGCCAACTCTTAGGATTTTCTTGGCCATTGTATGTCCTCTTGAATGAGTGCCAAAGAGACCATCGTGCATGTCTTCCATAATTTCCCATGCCTCCTTCTTGTCCACATATCGGACAGAGTAGAATCATGGTTGTGCTTGTACAATATTCCGTTACTTAGGAATAATTTAGCTAAGAATCTTCGTAAGAACTTTCTGTCATTGATGGATGCTCCCTCAGGATACTCCTGTGTTTCAAGGTATCTCCTCACCTCATGGTACCATGGCTTTTCTGTATCAGTGTCAAGCTCACAGCAATCGCAGGTTCGTCAAATCTCTTAATCGTAATCATAGGGGCTTCGTTGTCCCATCTGACCTTGAACATTAAAGACATGGTTGCCAAGGCGTCAGCCAACTGATTTTCTTCCCTAGGGAAGTGCTCAAAGGTGATCTCTTCAAATTGAGGAATCAAGGATAGCACAAGTTCCTTGTAAGGGATGAGATTAGGGTGTTTAGTGTCCCAATCTCCTTTTACTTGGCTAATCACTAGAGTGGAATCTCCAAACACATTCAAATGCTTGATCCTCAAGTCAATGGCAGCTTTCAGACCCAAAATGCACGCTTCGTACTCAGCCATATTGTTCATGCAATCAAAGCATAGTCTGGAGGTGAAAGGAGTGTGGAAACCTTCAGGGGAGATGATCACAACACCAATTCCGTTACCCAAGGCATTGGAAGCCCCGTCGAAAACCATAGTCCATCAGGATCCTTGTTCAGGTCCGTCATATGGTCCAGGTTTCGTGCAGTCGGTCACCAGCATGATGTTCTCATCCGGGAAGTCGAAGTTCATAGACTGATAATCATCCACAGCTTGATGGGCCAAATGATATGCTAGTACACTTCCTTTGATGGCTTTCTGTGTTGTGTATTAAATGTCGTACTCAGTCAAGATCATTTTCCACCTTGCTATCCGTCTGGAAAGAGCAGGTTTCTCGAAGATGTACTTGATTGGGTCCATCTTAGAAATCAACAAAGTGGTATGAGTCAACATATACTGTCTTAGCCGGCGAGCAGCCCATGCCAGATCACATCAAGTTTTCTCGAGCAGTGAATATTTGGTTTCACAGTCGGTAAACTTTTTGCTCAGGTAATAAATAGCATGCTCTTTTCGGCCAGACTCGTCATGTTTGCCCAAAACACACCCCATAGAATTCTCTAGTACTGTCAAGTACATGATCAAGGGTCTTCCTTCAACTGGAGGAATGAGAATGGGAGGTTCTTGCTGATATTCTTTGATCTTGTCGAAGGCATCTTGGCATTCATCATTCCATCTGACTACCTGATCTTTCTTCAAGAGTTTAAAGATTGGCTCACAAGTAGCAGTCAAGTGAGATATGAAGTGGGCGATGTAATTGAGACGAACCAAGAATCCTCTAACTTCTTTTTTAGAATGAGGGACTGGAATTTCTTGGATGGCCTTCACCTTGGTAGGATAAACTTCAATTCCTTTATTGCTAACAACAAAACCTAGAAGTTTTCCAGATCGTACTCCAAATGTGCACTTGTTAGAGTTTAACCTAAACTTGTACTTTTTCAACCTTTCGAATGGTTTGTACAGGTGTTCGAGATGTTCCTCTTTATTTTGTGATCTGGAAATCATATCATCCACATATACCTCTATTTCATGATGGATCATATCATGAAACAAAGCTACCATATCCCTTTGATATGTTGCCCCTGCATTCTTCAACCCGAACGGTTTGACCTTGTAGAAAAAGGTGCCCCATTGCATAATGAAAGTTGTCTTCTCCATGTCTTCGGGAGCCATCCTTATCTGATTATAGCTGGAGAAACCATCCATTAAAGATAAGACTTTATGTTGAGCAGTGTTGTCGACCAAGACGTCAATGTATGGTAGAGGGAAGTCATCCTTGGGGCTTGCCCTATTCAGATCCCTATAGTCTACGCACATGCGAACTTTTCCGTCTTTCTTCGATACTGGAACCACATTTACAACCCATTGGGGATAAGATGTCAAAGCTAGGAACCCTGCATCAAATTGTTTCATCACCTCAACTTTTATCTTCTCAGACATATTAGGCCTCATGCGACGAACCTTTTGTTTGACAGGAGGACAATCTTCTTTTGTTGGAAGATGATGAACTACGATGTCGGTATGCAACCCTGGAATATCTTCATACGACCAAGAAAACACTTCCACATAGTCATGAAACATTTGAACCAACCTGCTCTTGACACTGCTTTCCAAGTTAGCGTCGATCTTGATTTCCTTCTTGTCTGTCTCAGTACCCAGATTGATGACTTCAACTGACTCTTCGTGCGGCTGAATAGCTTTTTCCTCTTGTAATAGAAGTGTGGATAGTTCTCCCTGTATTTCACAATCTTCCTCGCCTTCGTCTTCGGCTTGGTTAATTGGGCATTCAAAGTCATAGTCGGTAATAGTAGAGTTATTAGCAATAAGATCCAGAGGGGATGAGGACCTGCAAGAGTGTGTGTGTGTGTGTGTGTGTATGTGTGTGTGTGTGTGTGTGTGTGTGTGTGTGTGTGTGTGTGTGTGTGTGTGTGTGTGTGTGCATGTAAGGTACATGGCTATTTTGAAAAATGTATTTAAAGAAAAAAAAGACAATGAACACAAAGATTTGAATGCGAAAGAGTCCAATGATTTGTATTGAATGATCATATGATTAGATGAACATAAATAAAACCCTTGACAAATGGACCATAGTTACCCGGGCCAGGCACATGGTTTAAAAGTCATTGTTGAATATTACAAACAAAATGTTCTTGAACTGAAAGAAAAGCAATAACAAGTAGATTACTCCTCAATAAAGGAGATGGGCACGAAGTCCTTTGCATGACAATTCTTCAGCTCTGTTGTAGTAGGATACACCCAATCTTCATATGCAGATTCTTCATCAGAATCACCTATAGCGTTGACTTCATGGCTTCCAATACAAAGAGGTGGCTTTCCTTCACGAGCACGCCTCACTTCCTTCTGAGCCTTGACGGTGAAACCCAAACCAAACTTTTCCTCTTTGAATGGGATATCGAGGAGTTTCCCTCAAGTATCACAGCTTCCTTCTTCAATTGCAGCACGCGCATCTTTGACTGAAACCATCTTCGGCACGACCTTGATAGCTTTGGATACATCAGAGGAACATTTGGTAGCAACAACCACCGGTTGTACAACTTCAAAGGCTTGACACGGGGTCTCAATGAATTCCCCATCCATCTCCACGTACTTGAAAGAGTTAAGGTGGCTTACCATAAACTCTTCCTCTCCACAGACGGTGACAATTCTTCCCTTGACTGGATATTTGAGTTCTTGATGAAGAGTTGAGGTTACTGCCCCAGCTTTATGGATCCAAGGGCGACCCAAAAAACAGGAATAGGCCGGAGGGATATCCATGATGTAGAAGGTGGAGTTGAAAATTTGGGGGCCCACCTTGATTGGAAGATCCACCTCTCCATGAACTGTTCTTTTTGATCCATCGAAGGCCCTCACGATGATATCACTTGGTTTCAAGACTAAACCTTCACAATCTAGACGGTCTAACGCCCATTTGGGTAGCACGTTTAGAGAAGAACCAGTGTCGACCAAAACATGTGCTAGGGTGGTCCCCTTGCACTCGATAGAAACATGTAGAGCTTTATTATGGTTCTTCCCAAGCGGTGTTAGATCAGCGTCTGAAAATCCCAAACCATTATCAGCCGTCAGGCTCGCCATGCAATTCTAAAACTGGTCCGTTATGGTCTCATGAGGGACATGAGCTTTTTTCAAGAATGTGATTAATGTCCGAGCATGGGCATCGGAACAGAGTAGCAATGAAAATATAGAAATCTTAGAAGGGGTTTTCCCCAACTGCTCCACAATCTTGAAGTTGATCCTTTTTATAATCTTTAGGATCTCATCCATTTCACGAGAAGAAGGTTCTCCATCAGCCACATCCTTTGCGGGTATTTCTGTTACGACAGGCTCAACAACCTTTTCTTTCCCTCTAGTATCAGTACTTGGCTTGGAAGCAGTGATGCGGACGGGTGCCTTTGTAACAATTGGTGGTGAGATATTGGGTGAAAAGATTCTCCCAGTTTGGGTTACCTTACTTGAGAAAGTTATGTTACCAACGTCAATAACTTTGTCTTCTTCGATCCAAGCGTCTTGTTTTATCCTGTGATAAAACACCTCAGTACCATAGTTCCATGGTACTGCCTTGTTTGAAGAGTAGGGAATTGGTTCGGGATTGGTAATTATTAAGGGAGAAATAGTGGGTTCATTTGAAATTCTGATAGGACCTTTGGAAGAGATCCTAAGAGGCTTGTTTGAGATGGTGATAATGGAGAGATCTTCACATTTGTTAGTCAAACTTTTGGCAAGTGTGGTCTTCTCAAATAGGATTTCATGGCTATCCATCAGGCGTTAAATTCCTTGCTTCATCCCTTCGCATACATTGAGTTGTTTGGCACAACAAACACAATCTTTCACACAGCCAGGGAAAATCCCTGCTTTCAACAGGTTCTTTTTGATGATATTCAAAGGAGTAGTCAAGTCTTCGATAGAGGCAATGAAAATTGTATATTCAATAGCAATAACATCCTTTCCATGATTTGGCATAGGCACGGTGATTAAATTCGGAGTTGGAGGAGGATCAAACTCAATAGTCTTGTTATCGATCAAATCCTGAATTTTATTCTTCAAGGCCCAGCATTGGTCAATCTCATGCCCGGGGCTACTTGAGTGGTAAGCACATTTGGTGTTCGGATTATACTTTGGTGAAGAGGTATCTGGGTTGGCAGGAGGATCGCGCAATGTCACTAAATTAGCCTTTAGCAAATGTTGTAAGGCTTGAGACAGTGACATGCCTAACCTCGTAAATTGTTTTCTCAGAGTTTCAAACCGTTGATGATTAGCATATGGTCTTTGAGTAGGAGTTGGATTGGAGATTCGGACATCATTAACAGACAAATGATTATTCTTCTTGGTATGGGCCATTGCCCCGTACACATCATTGATTTCCTTCTTTGCAGCAAAAGGTTTCTTTACAAGATTAGAAGTGGAGGCAGATGCCACAGAGATCTTCCTACTTTTGATGTCGCTTTCAACTCTTTCACAAGTTAAGATTAGCTCGGTGAAACCAGAAGAAGAACATCCAACTAATAGATTAAAGAATGGACCAGATAAAGTGCCCATAAACATGTCAATGTGCTCCCTATCAGTCAAAGGTGGTTGAACCCTACTGGCCAGGTCTCTAGACTTTTGTGCGTATTCCTTGAATCCTTCATTCTTCCCCATTGTCATATCTTGCAACTGAACTCTTGTCGGTGCCAAGTCAGCATTGTACTGGTACTGATGGTAGAAGGCGGTAGCTAAGTCCTCCCATGTATTAATCTGGGACCCATCCAACTGGTAGAACCACTCTAGTTGCGTTCTGGTCAAGCTATCCTGGAAGAAGTGCACCCAGAGTTTCTTATCAGTAGTGTGCAGCTGTATCTTGCGCACATAAGATTTCCGGTGAAGTTTTGGACAGAAAACTCCATCGTACTTTGCAAAGACCGATATCTTGAATTTGTGGGGAATAACAATCCCAGAGATCAAACCCAAATCATAAAAATCTAAACCGGGGACGGCTTGGATTTCAACAGCTTTCAATTTGTCTTTCAACTGCTTGTATTTGACATCGGCGGGTGGGTACTGCTCGTCAAAATAATCATCATTAGACGCTTGATCATTAATACAGTCATCTTGGGTACTCTTAACCTCACCAATTTGATTCTCATCTTCCTCAGATGAGTCTTCCACTACCGGGATCTGACGAACCGACTCTTTAAACCTTCTACCCATGTTGACCAGGGCTCTCTTCTTAGGTTTCTTCTTAACTGCCAGCAAGGCCATCATATCTTGTTGCCCCTTAGCTAGGGTCAGTAGAGTCTCTTGGAATTGAGAGTTTTGTGCCTGAAGATCCTTCACAGTTTTCTCTAGATCCATCTTGGTGAAATAAACAGCAGAAAGATAAGGAAACCTGTTATGTGAAAACATGTCATGTTATGATGCATGGAAGATGTATATGCAAATGATTTCAAGGATTGATGAAATTTAAATTTGTATAGACAAAAGAATGAACAAACGTCAATTTTCATTAATTAGTTCAAAAGGATTACAACATGCCTCTTGGGCTTACAAAATAACTCTCTAAGATAAAAAGACTGAACGCATCCTCTTCGTTGCAAGGTAGGCGTTCACACTTTGCTCTTCTTGTAGCTTTTTTGTAAGCTCCAAGACCCTCTTCTCGCTAGTGTGTAATTGAGCTTCGAAAGTATCTCGTTCTTTCTTTAGCTGAATCCAACCTTTTTGCAAGTCTTCAAGAGAAGTAGGCATGTCAAGATGGAGGACTAGGAGACATCTCCTTCAACCACAGGTTCCATGATAACTGGTAAGATGGAGGGATAAGGCATCACAAGTTTCTAAGCACGAGCTCATACCCACTTAAGGTAAGGCTCAAAGGGAATGGAATTCTTGTGTCCCATTGTCTTACTATCCACTTTGCTTACCATCCTCCAAGCTCGGATAAACCTCTGACGGTAGTTTTGATCATCGCTTTCATAGTCGAATACCACTCCTTGAATGAGCATCTCATGCAGACCATCCCTTCGGGCATATCCAAACTGTCGTAAGGTTAAGCAAGGGTTGTAAGTGATACCTCCCCTAATGCCAAGTAAAGGGACATTTGGGAATTCTCCACAACGGTCGATGATAGTAACACTCTCCAAGGATCGAGAATACGAATGACCATCTGAATGTATGAGCGTCATCAACCTATGGGACCACCTCAAACCTTGCTCATTCTTCAACACAGATCAGGGAAGATGTGAAATAAACCATCTTGCCAAGAGAGGAGTGTAACACATGAGGGTCCATATTTTTCTCATAATGCAAGAGTGAGAAGAATGTAGGATATCTCCCAACAAAGTAGGCATTGGATTGCGAGACATGAAGATTTTGACAGTGTTTACATCAATGAGTTGATCAGGATTTAGAAACAAAACCATCCCATAGATGAGAAGGGCCAAGATATCTTCAAAAGCTTGTAATTCCAAAGAGTTCCAACAATCTTGAGCTTTCTCGAACAAGAACTTGGCTAAGAAACCTTTGACACCACTCCTTGTTTCCCAATTAGTTGTGATATCAGATTGTTGCAAGTGTAATGCTTGAGAAATCTCTTCAGGTTTTGGATCTCTTTCTGTACTGTTGAAGGGTAGTTGGTTGAGAATAGGAATCCTCAAGAGTTGAGATAATTCTTCCAAAGTTGGCACAAGCTGATAATCGGGAAAAGTGAAGCAATGGTGTAGAGGATCAAAGAATTGGAAAAGCACCTTCATCGTATCTTTATCAGTGTTGGAGGTAACCAAGCTTAGGAGGCGACCATGTCTTCCGGTGAATGGAGAATTCTCATGAATCCTTGATGCTAACTCTTTGAGTTGAGGATTTATAAATGCTATTACATCATTAGCGGAGGGGGTATACAAATTTACAAATGGGGATTTGCAAGAAAATTAAACCTAATTATCTATTACAACCATATTGAATATTGTACAAGAATTGAAAAGAAAATAATGCAAGAATGTAAATGGAAAAAGAAATGATTTTTGTTTGGTTTTTAATGAAAGGGTGTTAACCTAATTAGAGAGAGATGATTAATTAAAAATTAATCAAAATTAAACTTAAACTAATTAAGAAAGAAATTAAGTTAAAAAGATTTTTAGGGTTTTTTATGAAAAAAGGTTTTAGATTAATAATAATATAAAAATTAATTAATTAAAAGAAACCTAAAATCTAAGTTAATTTTAATTTAAAAGAAAATAATATAATAATTAAACCTAAATCTAAAAAGTAATTATTTAAGAAAAAGAAATTAATTTGTTTAAAAAAATGTTTTTTAGTGTTCTTTTTGTCTTTATGAAGAAAATAAAATAAATAATTGTAAATAATAAATAAAATTTTTTATATTTTTTCATAAATAAAAATAATAATAATAATAATATTAATATAAATATAATAAGGAAAAAATAAATAAAATAAAATAAGAAAAAGAAAATAATAAAAATTGGGCCAGGGGTGCAAAAGTAAGACAGTAGAAGCTAGCAAAAAAAACAAAGCCCAAAGGGGGGAGGCCCAGCGTGCTACTGTATGGAACAAATAAAAGAGAGAAAATTTTAGAAAATAGAACAAAAGATAGCGCTGGATGTTGAACCCCTGACCTCTAACACAAATGCGCGCTACCTTTGCCACTAGGGTGGCTGTACATCCGGTAACGTAACTGAAATAATAAATACATAATACAAAACAAGTTCCAGAAATGAACTTCATCTTCAACCTCCAGCCATGGATCCTGTAACTTCACCATTTCTCAACAAAAATGAAATATGCAAACATGAAAGTTACTCCATTTTTCTATATGAATCCAACCATATAAATATCATAAGCTATAAATCAAAGATGAATGATAATTTTTGAAAGTACCAAATTCTGACCTAATTATTTTCAGAGATTCAGACCAAAAATTCTCTAATCTCAAACAATATAAATGAAAACTATGAACATGTACAACTTCAGGGCAATGATATCTACATTTTATCTTCACAAATCAAAATCAAACGATGCTTGTATGAAGAGATAGAAGTTCAGAAAAAATACCTCAAAACTGGAAATCGTGAAATGAGTTTGAGCTGCTTTCAAGGAGTTGTGATGATCAGGTTCACTTCCTCAGGTTCCCAGGAAGCTAATGCAATGATTAGCTTGAGCAATGGATGGCTGGAATGGCCTGGAAAAGTCAATGTGCATACTCTGTTTTTGGTTATGGAGGTTATGGTAAATGGTGTTACAGTTCTAGAATAAGGATAGGGATTAGTTGTATTTGGTGTAAGGAAGCTTTTGAAATGGCTTTGCCAAGAAATGCACGAGTGAAATGGAAGTTTGAAGTCCAAGGTCAGAAACTGTGCAACAATGGAGTTTTTGGGCAATTTCTGGTTTTAGGGAGTTTGGGAATGTTTCAGGGTGTTAATTCTCGTCTATTAGCTCACAAATAGTGACTTTATTTATAAGCAACAAGTTTGGAGACTTGTTGTTGATCAGAATTCAAAAACAAATGTTTAAACTCAACATGTGATTTTTGAGAAATCCAACTTTCAATGCCTTGTGTACTTGCTAATGTAGAGTGGTTATTCTTTAAAAAAGTTTGCTTCTGAATTTGTAGTTGGAGTGTGATCAGAGGGAACAAGTTAGAGGCTGAAGAATTGACTTTGTGCATAAAGCTTGCTTTTCAAGAATGGCATTCTTCACTTTCTTCCCAAAATGGCAATGTGAATTGGATAAAGCTTAAACCACTTGGATTATAGCTCAAAAGTTTGTGTAATCTATTAATGATGGATAGATACATAAGTTAGAAGGCCTGAAAAGCAAGATTATGCAGCCTAACATTGAAATTGAGTTATGTGTTCATCAAGAAATGACTTGTAATTCAAGAATGAAACCCTAACTTTTTGCCTTCGATTCTCCTTGCTCAGACATGATCTCAATGAGTTCTTTGACATTTTTGGAAGATTGTAACATTCTCTACAACCTCTATGTTGGACATTTTGGAAATTTCATCTTGGAACTATGTGAAAAATTTCCATGAAGTTAGGTCAAAATCCTGCCTAAACTAGGGCAAAATTTCACTAAGTTTCCAAGTTTCACGAACATGTCTTCACAAAATCATAACTTGAAATCCATGATTTCTAGAAGAAGTTATGTTCTACTATGTTTTAGATCTCATTGAGATATACAACTTTCATGTTGGAAGATTCCTTTGAATCATCTTGCATCATGGTAAAAATTTGGCTCAAAGTTATGAAAAAATATGAATTTTCCAACACTTAGAAATATTTCTAAGTTTAGAAATTTTGAATTTTCAAAATTAAATCTTGACTTTTTGATTTCTTGATAAAAAAAGTTTCATATTTTGACATGTTTTGATGAATGGTAATCTTTGACACTTGATTTTGATCAAAAAGTCAAAGTTTGACTTTTTAGTGTATAGTTGACTTTTCATCAGTTGACTGAAATTCATCTGTCAATCAATTAATCTTGAGAAATGTTTTGATCCATGACATTAGGTCATAATGATGCATTTTAAACCTTGAGATCATAACTTAAACCAATCAATCATTTTCTAGGTAAAAAAATCAGAAATTGCACCTTCTCAGTAAAAACCCTAATTTTGACCATTTGCCCTTTTGATGATCTGATCAAATTTCTTGAGGAATTGTGATCCAAACTTGATCTAATAACATATATTATTTCATGATGTTGATGTGGATCAAAATTATGAAGTTTAACTGTAAATTGACCATATTTGACTTTTTCCCCAATACAGTTGATTTTTAGGTCAACTGATCAATTGACTGAGCAAAAATATGATCCAAGACTTGAAACTTGACATGAGAAATCATGAGGGTCCAAAATTATCCATGAAAGTCATATGGGACATTAAAAGTTCATTTATCCTTGTGCAATCACAATCCCTAATTTTCAGTCATCAGTGCTAGAGGATGTGTCTTGAGTTGATCAACCCTTGTGGAGTCTTGAACCAAAGGAGGTCTTGTGAGAGATTACTTGAGAAATGAGAGGGAAAATTTTGGGGCACAACAGGGTGCTATACAAAAGAAACTATGACATGGTACTACTCAGTTGTGTGGAGAAGCAAGAAGCGGATACGCTTATGAGAGAAATCCACGAGGGTACTTTCGGGACTCATACAAATGGGTATGCCATGGCTAGAAAATTTTTGCGAGCAGGGTATTATTGGTTAACAATGGAAGCCGACTGTTATCACCACACAAAGATGTGTCATAAATGTCATATCTACGCCAATAAGATAAATACACCACTGACTCCTCTGAACGGCATGAGCTCCCCATGGCCATTCTCAATGTGGGGAATTGGTATGATTGGCATGATCGAGCCGAAAGCATCCAACAAACACCGTTCTATACTGGTAGCTGTCAACTACTTTACCAAATGGGTAAAAGCGGCATCCTACGCCAACGTGACAAGCCAAGTGGTCACACGCTTCATCAAGCAAATATCACATGCAGATACGGGGTCCCAAGCTGGATAATTACCGATAACGGGTCCAATTTAAACAACAAAATGATGAAGGAACTGTGTGATGACTTCAAAATAGAGCATCATAATTCCTCACCATACATGCCAAATATGATTGGGGTCATCGAAGTAGCCAACAAAAATATCAAGAAAATCATCCAGAAGATGGTGAAAACATACAAAGATTGGCACAAAATGCTTCCCTTTGCTCTACATGGCTATCGCACTTCTGTACGCACATCAACAGGCGCGACTTCTTCTCACTGGTATATAGCATGGAAGAATTACTCCCAATTGAAGTTGAGATACCATCACTTAGGGTTCTAATGGAAACAAAACTGGAAGAAGCAGAATGGGTGAAGACACGGCTTGATCAGCTCAACCTTATTGAAGAAAAACGATTGACAGCTTTGTGTCATAGTCAGCTACATCAGAAGCGGATGAAGAGAGCCTTCAACAAGAAATTCCGTCCTCGAATATTCAAAGAAGGGGACCTAGTGCTCAAAAATATTCTACTACCACGCCTTAATTCACGTGGTAAATGGAAACCCAACTTCGAAGGTCCATATGTAGTCAAAACAGAATTCTTCGGAGGTGGTCTTATCCTCGCAACAATGGATGAGGAAGAACTACCATATCCGGAAAATTCATACGCAGTCAAACAATACTATGTATAAAAATATCGCTAAGATCGAACCCCAAAAGGGAGACTTAGGCAAAAAGGAGCATCCCGGTGGATCGAAAACCCTAAAGGGCGATCCATGAAAAAATTAGGGGCAGTTGTCAACCCCAAATTTGTCCTACCTTAGCGATCTTTTTTCTTAAAATTATTTAATTAAAGATGGTACAGCAATATCTGATGGACTATCTTTATTCAAGATTAAGGGGGTGTATTTTAAAACAAGAAGATTTAGTTGTTATTAAAAAGGAGGGATGAAAATCAAATCCGGGAGTATGCAAAAGAAAGGGGAAGAATTAACGCTAGGCCCAATTATATTAAGGGAGAAGTTCTGACTGCAAACAAAGAAATGCTAGGCCGTATGGATCAAGCGATGACCCATCAGAACTTCTGAGACAGAAATCCCAGAAGTTCTTCTTTACAGAAATGAACGCAAAATTTGTGCAGATCAGAGCCAGAATCACGCACAAGCTAGTGCTGGTACAGAACTGGAATATCAGATCTTCTAGCAGAGTCAAGCAAGGGCAGAATCAGATTATCTTCGGCAGCCCAAGCTTAGAGTTTCAGAGGCTAAGCAACCGAAGCCCAAATCTGTTAGACGTGCATTGTATCAATTTCAATCAAATCTTCCACAGAGAATCAATTCCAATCAAATCTTTTTAATTTTATCCTCAATCTTTGTTCTAGCCATAGCCCAAGCCAAAAAATTGAAAATTATAAATAGAGGAGCAAACTAGGAAAGAAAAGAAAGGAAGAAGAAGGAGAAAAGTTTCTGGAAAAAGAGAGAGACGAATTTGTAGAGAAAAGCAATACAGTAACGCTTGAAGAAAGAACATAAGAGTTTCTGGAAAACCCAGAAGAAGAACACGCAGAAGAATAACTGAGGTTCCAATATCTGGTACCCTAGTTTCAATTGTCGTCGCTCCACCTTTCATCGCTGATGTCACCAGAATCTGTAGAAGAAGAAGGAAAGGACAGCAAAACATGCACCAGAATCAGAATTAAAAGCGCCAAAGGGGTAACAAATTTTAATCTATTTCTTTACTGTTTTCATGCTTGGTAGGGTCAGAAGAACATAGGCAGGGCTGAAACTATAGAAAAGATCTATAGATAGTTTTATATTCTGATTGCATAGATTCACGCTAATTTCTTATGTTCAGATGTAGTTCCCTTTTTAGAAGTTCTGACTAGGCTTAATCCAGGTTTCAGATTTTTTTCCTTGTCCAGAATCAGCATTAGACTTATATACTTTCTGTCTGCCCTTTTCCAGAAACTTTGTGTAGTGGGCTTAGCCCAGAATTTGATGTCCCTATTTCCTGACTTTGCTAACTAGCTTATAATGCCCCTTTCAGAAGTTCTGTGATTGGGCCAAAACCCAGTCAATTTCCCTGCACCCCCTACAGAACTTCTGCCCCTTTCAGAACATCCCTTTTTCCAAAATTTTCGCTAGGGCTTAACAACCAGAAGATGCAACCCCCTGTTCATAAATTAAATTGTTTTTTTTTTCTTTTCTATTTTTTTACTTATTGTAATTATTATAATTATTAATTTTTATTGTGAATATTATTTATTATATCACCTAAATTATTTTTACATCAAAAATTACATATTATTTTCTTATATTATTTGCATTAAATATTTTTTATATGTCATGCACTAATAAGATTTTTTGCAATTAATATCTATAAAAAACACTCAACAAATCTCAAACTTTTTTTCGCAAATCAAATAATCTAAACAATTATTTTTGCAAAAGGGTTTCAAGCAGATTTTGACTTACTGCGCGTTTAGCCAAAATCTCCGCAATCATTACTCTCGGCCAAAATACGAGGTGATTCAAAGTACGTTTGCAACCCATAAAAAATACAAACCCATACGAACTACTAATTGAGACTTTGATTCCTCATAAGAGGATACGTAGGCATACGATCAAAAATCTTAGCAAGTTCTCCTATAAAAAAATAAACTCTTTCCCCTATTAAAATTTAAAACTCTATTTTCCCCAAACTTAAACCTAAAACCTAAAATCTTTGTGAACAAGGTAGATGAAAGGTGCCTAACACCTTCCTTTTGTCTAATGAAGTCCGAAACCTAGAATCTTTATCTGCGAATTAGGGTTTTCTGTTAGATTCCCTTCCCTAGGATAAAAACTAATAGTGGCGGCTCTGATTTAAACAATAGTTGCTACACTGAATACAACAAAATACACAACCAATGCATAAAACCTAGAAGAATGAAAAACA
Organism: Vicia faba; assembly: GCA_948472305.1. Lineage (NCBI taxonomy): Eukaryota > Viridiplantae > Streptophyta > Magnoliopsida > Fabales > Fabaceae > Vicia > Vicia faba. The sequence continues at coordinate 752,371,030 of OX451739.1, forward strand.
TTTGACAAGATAAAGAAACTATAACTAAAATCAACTGTAAATAAAGGCGGAAAAATCACTGATCAAACTCCCCCAAAATTAAACTGTTGCTTGACCTCAAGCGACCATTTCAAGAACTCATGAAAATCAAAGCAGCCTAATACTCATATGTGAGACATCCGTTCAAATTGATCAAAAAGTAATTCGTCTGATGTTCACATGACGCCAAGGGTTTGTGTAAGAACCTTTAAATCTCGAGCTTCGTCTTCAGATACCTCTCTAACTATGCTTTTTACTTAAGTTTTTTTTCTTTGATTTTCCTCCTTTTTCATTCGGACAGTCAAATTAAGGCAATGAGAATTTTTTATGATCATTACACGCATAAGACTAATCAAGCAAGTTTTTGTTCAGGCACCAAATAAGAGCTTTTTCTCCTTTTTAATTTCAGATGAAATTTTCAAAACTTTTCAGTTTATATATTGTCCTTTATGGACGATGTTTGTGGATCAACCCCCTTTAGGCTGAATAACATGGTGAGGGCTACCCAACTTAGCGAGCCAGTTGCCTTTTATCGCCTTTTCATCATTTGTTGCCAGCTTTATTTATTTCTCAACCAATCATACCTGCATGTGAATCTATATTATGCCAGACTGTAAAGATAAACTACTCAAGGAGTACTTCTCAGGATTCAAGCATTATGCTATAAATATACATGTTAGACTCGTATCACTATCACGTTATTTCGAACTTTCTATCCTCAAACAATCATTCGTTTTTCTCTATATACTATTCCTGATCTCTATGAAATATAAGCTCTTGAGCAAAAACAAAATTTTTGGTCAAAATTTGGGAAGGACTTCAACTCGTGAACTTACACAGCAATTAACATAAAACCAAAGCAGAAGAAAAATAAATCACAAAGCAGTATCCCCCCCCCCCCCCAAACATGAACTAAACATTGACCCCAATGTTTCAGAATAAGCTCGAGAAAGGTGACTCACAGAGGGTACTGCAACGCCAGCTGCTACCTCCTAGCTCTCACCAGTAAGGCTCCCTTTTTATTACCTGCAAACAAAACAAAAATAAAAACTAAATTATTAAAAGCGTGGGTTTCCTCCCACGAAGCGCTTCCTTTAACATCGCATGACTCGACGGTTCTTCCCCTTATGGGATATACTTCCTCTTTCACACCTTGTTGCTTGTCTTTTCCGAAACCCATAACTCATTTAGATTAAAAGTATCAATCTCTTCGTGCTTCCAACCACTTCCAACATCCATCTTCTTAGGTCGGTGTTCCTTCTTCTTTCTCTTCTTGCCTTCTTGACCGAGCTTAGAAATTTTTAATTATGGCATCTGGGAGATTATACTCGAGACTTCTTCTGGGAGTGATTTTTAAAATTTATTTTCCCCTTCTACTTCGATCATACCAACTGAATATTGTTTCTTTCCACATGCACTCTGCTTCTTAATCTCCAATACTTTCAAGGTTATATCTTCATAAAAATATTTTAATGTTAAATTACCTGTCTCTATATCAAAATTGCACCGACTCGTCAGCAGAAATGGTTGACCAGAATGATAGGAGTCTCTTCATCTTCAGGGATATCCATGATCTGGAAATTAACGAGAAAGACAAAGTTGTCAATTTCCACCAATACATCTTCCACTATCTCGTATGACTGCTTGATGGCGTGATCATCAAATTTTAATTTTGTCCGCTCCCGCTTATCTTTTCAATGCCAAGATTTTTGAAATTAGACAAGGGCATCAAACTCACACTAGATCCAGAATCAATTAGAACCATCTTGAATTTTTTCTTTTATGGTGCACGGTATTGCAACAGATTCCGAATTCCTTTGCTTGATAGGAATTTTTTTCTCGGGTGTAACTGCACACAATTTCTCATCAACAGGTACCTGTTCATCTTCTGTTGGTCTCTTTTTTGAGAGTACCTCTTTCATGAATTTATGGTACAAGGACATTTTCTCTAGTGCTTGTAAGAATGGTATGTTGATCTCTAGCTTTTTAAACAATTTGAATAAAATTTCAAACTCTTTCTCGTTCGTGTCCTTCTTTGCCACTCGAGAGGGATACGACAACTTGATCGCTGGTTTAGTTTTCTCTTCAACTAGCTTCACAGGTGATACCACTTATTCTTGTTTTTTCTTATTCTCTCTCACTTCGAGATCTACTTCTATGATACTATCATCAAATTTTACCTCATCTTTCTTTTCTTCAGCAACTTTCTCATTCCTTGTTGTGACAACATTAACATTCTCATGATTTTCTGATTTTCTTGTGCTCGGAGTGCTACTTGTTGTGCAATCTGTCCCATTTGAACTTCCAAATTTTTGATTGAATCTATCGTATTAGTGTGATTACTCTTTGTATCTTCTCGAAATTTAGAGTTGTGGGCAGCCATCTTTTTGATAGCCACCTCCCACTTTGCCTTCTGAGGAGCTTGTTGCTGCTGATCTTTCCAGAAGAAGTTAGAACGATTCTTTCACCCAGGATTATAGGTGTTAGAATATGTGTTATGTTGCTTAGAGAATTTTAGCTCCTCAATCTGTTGTAGAGTTGCAAGACATTATACAATAATATGTGGTCCACTACAAATTTCACAAACAACCTTCTGTACTTGTTGAACATGAACTACCTGTTGAGTATCCATGTTTATTACTTTCAGCCTTTTCTCTAGTTTTGCAACAATTGCTTCTTAAATTTTTAGTTGCTTATTAATTTCTAACTTCAAAACAATCACCCCCTCTAGTTTATTCACAACTCTGTCATATAGCTCCAGATGCTCATTTGGCATAATGGCTTCAATAATCTTCTTCACACCAGTGAATATCGTAAAGTTGGATGAGCCATCGGCTGCTGTATCAATAAGCTGCTTTGTCTTTATTCAGAGACCATTTACAAACATTTGCATTTGCTCAGTTTAACCCATGTTATGAGTGGGACAGGCTACTAATAGCATCTTGAACCTCTTATAAGCATCACCTATCGACTCTCATTCCTTCTGCTTGAAATTCACAATATCATATCTTTTGCGAATATAAACAAAAGTAGGAAAGTACTCATCAAGAAAAGTCTTCTCCATTTATTCCCAAGTAGTAATACTCCCAGTAGGTAATGAGTAAAACCACTCTTCAGCATCTTCAAAAAGTGTGAATGGGAACATCCTTAACTTCTTGGCTTCTTTAGAGTGCCCCTCAATCTTCAATGTAGTACTCTTGTTAAGGAATCTCTGCAATTGTTTATTCGCATATTCATTGATCTTTAAAGTGAAAGATTTGTTCTCGAGATGACGAATGGTTGAAGGATGCAGTTGAAAATTCACAACAGTAATTGGTTGATTTACAATAGTCAACTGACCTGCTGGAGCATTTGCTCCTCTGTAATCCCCAAGAAGTCTCTCTTGTGGTGGTGAGTTTTCACGCATAGTTTTAGGTTCTGATTCTGAATCTGAGTCTGTATATCAAAAGGAAATTCAGCTGAGGGTTTTCCTCGCCTGCAGAGGTTAGAAAAAATTAGAAATAACAAAAATATAATAATTATAGAAAAGAAATTTTAGTTGCAGAGCAACAAAATTCTAATTGAACTCAAATTACAATCAATAACTAGGCAGTCCCCGACAACAGCGCCAAAAACTTAATCGGTAAATTAGCAAGTGTACTAATTTTCCAATATAGTAATAATGGGAAGTCCCAAAGTATCGATCTCAAGGATTGTGTATCAATATTGATTTCAATGTGTGGTTCAATTAAACAAAACTTGAATTGGAAATTGTCACTTAACAATAATTAAAAATAAATAGAATATAAATTAAGGCTTTTTCTTAGTGTGATACGGTGGCAGAACCGACTATTAATAATGGTTTGCATTTTTTGTTTGCAAATTTCGCGGTAAGCAAGAGTCGTCACTGACTTTTCTTTTATCCAAACTAAGGAAAGGGTGAAAAGAACAGAAAACACCTTTTTTCAGATTTTTTGAGTAAGGGGGGAGATTATGGAAAGGGAAGGTGTTAGCACACCTTCCATCCATGGTTTTCCATGGGCTCTTAGGTACTTGCCCCTTTTTTGAAATTTTCTTTCGTGTTTGTGTGAAAAAGCTTTGAAAATGCCTTATTTCGACGATTCACTTTATGGTAACTCTTGTATCGGTCCTCAAGAGTGTGATAAAGCATTTTGAAAACTTTGTTTAAAAAGTGTTTGAAAGTGTGGTGTGAAAATTTGTTTGAGCAAGTACCTAACAGTTATCTACCTACTCGAAAAAAGGCTGTTCTTTTCCTCCTATCATTTGTACCTTTTTATTCTACTATTAGTGAGTAGGTAACCCTAGCCGTTGGATGTTGAGGGACTATCGAAAGGGACATAATGGTCATTGAAGGCAACATGTAAGGATACCTTAGCATTTCGAAGGGACTATCATCATAAGATCATTTCTCGTAGGCAACTCGAGGGACATTTAGGGACTATGATCTTTATGATGATTTTAAACTGAGGGTCTTTGCTAAGAGTATCCCTACGTTTGAGGGACATGACCATTGTTTCCGAGGCAACCAAAGTGGGAAATACCCTAGGGGTGCACGTGTGCAAAAGTGTGCTTTTTCAGATATATTTATCTTGAATTTAGTGATCTATTTATTAATTACTCATACATGCCTAGGTTGCTAGCAATTATATACAAGCATATAAAATATAAAAGCAAGAAAATAGAGGGTCATACGCTATTACGGGGCTTTGGTGTAGATACATAAAGAATGACTGAAAAAATAAAGTGCGAAAATAAAAAACCTAATTAGCTATTACAAACCGGGCGCAGTTACATAATTGATAAAAATAATCGTACGAAAGAATAATAACGCGTGAGAATAAAAAATTGAAATAAGTTTGAAACCCTAAAAAAAACCTAATTTGATCATCGAAAGTATTTTTGGGATTTTTGTGAAAAAAGATTTGAAGTTTGACCTAGTTTTTTCTAATTAATTTTAATTAATGAAACAAATTAAAGTTGATGAAATTAATTAATTTACAAAAATTAATTTATTGAAAAAAGATAAATCCTATTTTTTGTGATGTTGATTTTATGATTTTATGGAAAAAAATTATTTAAACAAAATAAATACACTAATTTGAATAAAAAGAAATTAAAAGGGAAATAGAGTAAGCCTGTGGGGGGTATGAGCCCAAATTAGGGGTTGTGTTGCTGAAATTCTTCCCAAGCCCAATCATGTTAACCCGAGGCAATGTGAGATCTAGTGTGATTGTGCCAGGAGTGTCCACCATGGGCAGCTTCATTGGAAGCATTAGATCTGGGCGCTGATTGATCCAAGGATGAGAATCTGAAGGCCTATGGTGTGCGTGCTTGGAAGGATAGGATGGGATCTGCAAAGGATTGTTAAGAAAAATAACATGTAGGAGGCAGGGATCGAACCCCTGACCTCCTACATACGCACGCTAAAAAGCCTTCACTTGTACCACTGAGTCAATCGTTCAATCATTAATATAAACAAACAATGTATATTATATGTAATAATGGTTAGTGGTTGTAATAAAAACGCGCAAAAATTCAAATGGGCAACTTAGGTTTGGACACGCAATCGTCTTTCTCGTTGGGACTATCATTTTAGACTAAGGCCTTTACCTACAGACAGCGATGTAGCTACAAACCTGCAATTCTCAAAAATCAACACCAGACAATATAAATTAAATCTAATTATACAGATCAACTGGGTTTGATCTCGTGAGTACAATGGTACTCATCTTTTTCCTTGATTTTTCCTGAAACGAAAGACCCTAAAAAGAACCTTTAAACCCTAACAATGGCATTCAGTCAAATATGCATCAAAACACACAATTAATTATGCAGATATGTTTTTGATGATTATATAAACATGAATATATATTTAGAATTCATTTATCATGAGTGTATAGTCTAAACCAATTTCCAAGAACAAGAGCAAACCGTGATACCTGTATAGGCTGTTCCTGGATGTGTTGACGAGTGAGAGTGGTCCAGATAGCGTCTAAATATGCCGAGGAATGGATTTCAGTCTTTGCAACGCCTTGAATCTCCCTCTAGAGCAAAACTCGATCACCACTTTTTGTCAAAATTTTGAACAGTCTAGTGGGTGTTCTACACGGCCAATTCTCCCTCTTATGGTCAGGGTTTGTTATGCATATATAGTAAAATGAATTAGGTTAACAAAACTGAACTGAATCTTGAAGATTAAGTGAGAAAAGATTTGATTTATCTTGTATCTTTTGTTTCTAAAATAGGCCCAATCTTTGTGTTTTTCCAATGCGTTTTCCCTTTGATTTTCCAGCATACTTCATTCTTTATTTGATTGAGAGAAGATTCTTTTGATTGTGATATTTTTGGCTTGTTTTGGAACAAATCCCCTTCCTTCCTTCGAATTTTCCTTCCTGGCCTTAAACTCCAATTTGAACCAATCAGGACTTTCCTTATTAGAACCTTGTTCTCCTTAATGGTTCTGAGTAGAATTGTGCCAGCTTCCATACTAGGGCTCCTTCGATTGCACCACCCTTTGCTTTGATTTATTGTCCTTTTGAAGAGAATTCCCTGGTCGAATCAGCTCTTGTTGAATTGTGAACAAACAAAGCAAGAATATGGCCTGGACATATTTTCCGAGTGCCCTCTTGATGGCCTCTATCGAATGGCCTGGAAGGAGTTCTTTGAAGGGCCCTTGTCCAATTACCAATCAGAGGGCTTTGACGCAATGCTAAATCGAAGGATCCCTTGCCATGCCAATCGAAAGGCTTTGACACAATGCCCATCGAAAGTCTTGTCATGAGTCCAATCGAAAGGCCTTTTGCAAATGTCAATCGAAGGATGCTATGTAGATGTCAATCGAAAAGCACTTTGGAGATGCCAATTGAATGGAATTTTGTAAATGCCAAACGAAAGGCATTTTGGAGTTTCCAATCGAAGGGAATTTTGTAGGTGCCAATCGAAGGGCATTTTGTAGGTGCCAATCGAAGGATACTTAACCATCATTTGAAAAATTTCCTTGTCTTTAGGAAAAGGTTTGTAACCATTTATACAAGAGGAAAATCTTGGAAAAACATGAGAGGGAAAATTTTGGGGTACAATAGCTGCCCCTATTCAATCTTCTTAAACTTGAGGATGTAGACTATGGAAAGGGAAGATGTTAGCACCCCTTCCATCCATGGTTTTCCATGGGCTCTTAGTTACTTGCCCATTTTTTGAAATTTGCTTTCGTGTTTGTGTGAAAAAGTTTAGAAAATTCCTTAGTGCGGCGATTCACTTTATGGTAACTCTTGTATCAGTCCTCAAGAGTGTGATAAAGCGTTTTGAAAACTTTTTTTGAAAAGTGTTTGAAAGTGTGGTGTGAAAATTTGTTTGAGCAAGTACCTAACAATTATCTACCTACTCGAAAAAAGACTGTTCTTTTCCTCCTATCTTTTAGATAGTGTTATCCTACTATTGGTGAGTAGGTAACCCTAGCCGTTGGATGTTGAGGGACTATCGAAAGGGGCGTAATGGTCATTGAAGGCAACATTTAAGGATACCTTAGCATTTCGAAGGGACTATCATTATAAGATCATTTCTCGTAGCCAACTCGAGGGACATTTAGGGACTATGATCTTTATGGTGATTTTAAACTGAGGGTCTTTGCTAAGAGTATCCCTACGTTCGAGGGACATGACCATTGTTTCCGAGGCAACCAAAGTGGGAAATACCCTAGGGGTGCAGGTGTGCAAAAGTGTGTTTTTTCAGATATATTTATCTTGAATTTGGTGATCTATTGATTAATTACTCATACATGCCTAGGTTGCTAGCAATTATATACAAGCATATAAAATATAGAAGCGAGAAAATAGAGGGTCCTACGTTATTACGGGGCTTTGGTGTAGATACATAAAGAATGACTGAAAAAAGAAAGTGCGGAAATAAAAAACCTAATTAGTTATTGCAAATCGGGCGCAGTTACATAACTAATAAAAATAATCGTACGGCAAAGTAATAACGCGTGAGAATAAAAAATTGAAATAAGTTTGAAACCCTAAAAAAACCTAATTTGATCATTGAAAGGATTTTTGGGATTTTTGTGAAAAAAGATTTGAAGTTTGACCTAGTTTTTTCTAATTAATTTTAATTAATGAAACTAATTAAAGTTGATGAAATTAATTAATTTACAAAAATCAATTTATTGAAAAAAGCTAAATCCTATTTTTTGTGATGTTGATTTTATGATTTTATGGAAAAAATTGATTTAAACAAAATAAATACGCTAATTTAATTAAAACAAAATTAAAAAGGGAAATAGAGTAAGCCTGAGGGGGTATGAGCCCAAATTAGGGGTTGTGTTGCTGAAATTCTGCCCAAGCCCAATCCTGTTGGCCTAAGGCAACGTGAGATCCAATGTGATTGTGCCAGGAGCATCCACCATGGGGAGCTTCATTGGAAGCATTAGATTTGGGTGCTGATTGATCCAAGGATGAGGATCTGGAGGTCTATGGTGTGCGCGCTTGGAAGGATAACATGGGATCTGCAAAGGATTATTAAGAAAAATAACATGTAGGAGGCAGGGATCGAACCCCTGACCTCCTACACACGCGCGCTGAAAAGCCTTCACTTGTACCACTGAGTAATCGCTCAATCATTAATATAAACAAACAATGTATATTATATGTAATAATGGTTAGTGGCTGTAATAAAAACGTGCAAAAATTAAAATGGGACACTCAGGTTTAGACATGCAATCGTCTTCCTCGTTGGGAATGTCGTTTTAGACTAAGGCCTTTACCTACAGACAACATTGTAGCTACAAACCTACAATTCTCAAAAATGAACACCGGAAAATATAAATTAAATCTAATAATACAGTTCAACTAGGTTTGATCTCGTGAGTACAATGGTACTCATCTTTTTCCCTGATTATTCCTGAAACGAAAGACCCTAAAAAGAACCTTGAAACCCTAACAATGGCATTCAATCAAATATGCATCAAAACATACAATTAATTATGTAGATATGTTCTAGATGATTATACAAACATGAATATATATATTTAGAATTCATTTATCATGAGTGTATAGTCTAAACCAATTTCCAAGAACAAGAGCAAACTGTGATACATGTATAGGCTGTTTCTGGATGTGTTGACGAGTGAGAGTGGTCCAGATAGTTTCCAAATACGCCGAGGAATATATTGCAGTCTTTGAAACGCCTTGAATCTCCCTCTGGAGCAAAAATCGATCACCACTTTTTGTCAAAATTTTGAGCACTCTTGTGGGTTTTCTACACAGCCAATTCTCCCTCTTATGATCAGGGTTTGTTATGCATATATAGTAGAATGAATTAGGTTAACAAAGCTAAACTGAATCTTGAAGATTGAGTGAGAAAAGATTTGATTTGTCTTGTATCTTTTGTTTCTAAAATAGGCCAAATCTTTGTGTTTTTTCCAACGCTTTTTCCCTTTGATTTTCCAGCATACTTCATTCTTTATTTGATTGAGAGAAGATTATTTTGATTGTGAGATTTCTGGCTTGTTTTGGAACAAATCCCCTTCCTTCCTTCTAATCTTCCTTCCTAGCCAGCCTTAAAATCTAATTCGAACCAATCTGGACTTTCCTTAATAGAACCTTGTTCTCCTTAATGGTTCTGAGTAGAATTGTGCCAGCTTCCATACTAGGGCTCCTTCGATTGGACCACCCTTTGCTTCGATTTCTTGTCCTTTTGAAGAGAATTCCCTGGTCGAATCAGCTCTTGTGGAATTGTGAACAGACAAGGCAAGAATCTGGCCTGGACATATTTTTCGAGTGCCCTCTTGATGGCCTCTTTCGAATGGCTTGGAAGGAGTTCTTCGAAGGGCCCTTATCCAAATACCAATCGAAGGGCTTTGACACAATGCTAAATCGAAGGATCCCTTGCCATGCCAATCGAAAGGATTTGACACAATGCCCATTGAAATTCTTGTCATGAGGCCAATCAAAAGGCCTTTTGCAGATTTCAATCGAAGGACGCTATGTAGATGTCAATCGAAAAGCACTTTGGAGATGCCAATCGAAAGGCATTTTGTAAATGCCAATCGAAAGTCATTTTGGAGATGCCAATCGAATGGCATTTTGTAGGTGCCAATTGAAGAGCATTATATAGGTGTCAATCAAAGGATACTTAACCATCATTTAAAAATTTCCTTGTTTTTAGGCAAAGGTTTGTAGCCACCTATGCAAGAGGAAAATCTTGGAAAAACATGAGAGAGAAAATTTTGGGGTACAACACTTAGATATGAGGAGCATGCTAGGGTATGGTGTATAGTTTTCCCTATTACAACCTTGAATCCTTATATCTTCAACAAGTTCATATTCTTCAATTACCAGCCCATTAGGTTATATTCCCATAAGTCCTTAGTGGGAAAATCTTTGAACCTTCATCCTAAATCCTAAATCCTTTGAGTATTATGATGAAATCAAGTCTTTGTTTTATCAAGGGTTAAATCTGATAAATATAGGATATCCCTAGCCCTAGGTGATATCTACTATAGCCTAATCGTACAAAAACCTTAACAACTGCGGTATATATGGTTGTTAATCATAAATCAATCCTAATTGGTTCGATCAGGAAAGCATGAAAACATTGCACGATTAAATTGAATATAGAAGACTATTGTATTAAAGAAATTCAGGAATCAAAATCGTTTACAGAGTCAAATCAGGGACATCCCCTCGCATTGGGGGGGTTTATCTACTCATACTATTCAAAGTAATCACAAGATAAAGATTAGACATTACAAGTAATTGGATAGCTTCGAATCTTTAATTGCTTCTGCTCCTGAGAATCTTCCACTCTCCAAGAACCTTGATCTCCCCAATCTTCAGTCATGTAAACTCTTCTTTGCTATAAAAATCATCCTCTAATTTCTCTTCAAAACTTGGCTAAATAGTGAATAATTCATTTGTCTCGGTCGGAAATGCCCAAAACGCCCATATGGGTCCCGAATAGTGAAAATCATGAAAGCACTCAAAATCAGCGTCAATGGCCAACATGGCCCGTGTCAAGTGACACGGTCTCTCGTGTTGGCCTTCTAATAATTTATTTTCTGACTTTTGGTTTAGGCACCCTGACACGGGTCGTGTCAGGTGACACGGGCACCCGTGTCAGCCCCCTGATTTTCTTCTTTAGCACTAGCGTTTATCCTGACACGGCCTGTGCCAGGTGACACGGGTGGCCGTGTCAGGCACCTTGTATCTTGGTTTTTGAGACTTCCTCGAAACTCTGATTTTTCACTTTTCGCCCCGATTTTCCTGGTTTTATTCCTCTGAGCCTGAAAACAACAAAATATACAACCAACACATAAAACATAGAAGAATGAAATAAAACACCTGACAAGATAGAGAAACTATAACTAAAATCAATTGTAAATAAAGGTGGAAAAACCATTGATCACGTATGCAATCCAAGTTACTACATTAAATTTTGGCATGTATGACATCCTTGCAACCCCTCACATAAATTTTTTGTTTCCTTTTTAGATAAAGTGTGACATGTCAGAGGCAAATAAGTCCTTTTTCATAATTCTTTTGGAGCCAACTGTTGTCGTATACCCATTGCCATCATATATAGATGGGAATTCTTACTATATTTAATCTTTTATGGAATGCTTAGAAGTGTTCCAATCAAATTATCACACATATTTTTCCCCATATGCATCACATCAAAATAATATCTTACATCGAGGCTAGACCAATATGGAAGTTCAAAGCACACCGATCTATTTTTTCAAATAACTCTCTCAACATGCCCTATTTTATTATTTGCAAAAATAATATTAAGGTGTTCTTGTTATTGATAAAATTCATCCCCAATTAAAGGTTTAAGATCCATATCAAACTTCCGCTTTCCGTTAAAAGCCTTTCGCAATATACGACAAAGATGATTAAGTTTTAGAAATTTTTTATTCCCAAGGTAAACAATATTTTTTCCAAATTGAAGTTAATGAAAAGTGGTATTATATTCACATATAGGACGCACTTTACGTCCCTTGGTACAATACATAGCTAAATTACCATTTGCAGGAAATTCGTTGATTATGCAAAATAACATGACATACATCTTAAACTTTTCACTTGAATACACATCATCAGTATCAATGCATTCCTCCCACAAAAGTCTTAAATATCTACCATATAAGAACCTTCTAGCCTCTGGAAAGGACCATACTTCCCTTGCTTGGCTACCCTCCACATTTCCACTTTTCCATCACTTCATGTCTTTTGTTTCCCTTACCATAACTATCTAACCACTACTTATGATGCAATCATGCCTATTTGCTTAAATTCACGTCGAATTGCTTTTTTGCAAACTAAAATATTAATTTGTTCTACCTATTAGTCACAAACCTCCTGAAAGTACATATGCTTTTGCACGTCCTTTCCCTGTTTTTTCTCTTTCTCATCCTTTCTGTTTCATCGTTTCTCTTTCTCTCTCATCGTATATATTTCTCATCCTTTATTTTCTTTCTCCCTATTCTTATTTTTCCTCCTCAACCTTCTTCTTCTTCTTCTTTATCCTCTTTTTATTTTTGAAATCAAATAATAACAACTGATAATCTATGGCATCGATTTACCAATTGTTTTGATATTTGTAAGCGATGATTTGTAATCAACACTAACTGGATCTGATTTTTGGAATTATTTTGTGCAGCAATAAAATCTGGAAGAAGACATTGAGATAAGAAAGCTATCGAGGATATTAAGTTAGTTTTGGAATAAGAGAAATTATGGAAAAGGAGTATCTTCTGTATTACTCTATGTTTGTTGTACAAGAGGAAGACAATATATATAGAGAGATAGCTAACTAACTTAGGCATTTAACTTAACTAAAAACATAAACAGACAAAACTAGCTAAGATTAACTATTTACATCATGTAATAGCCCCCCACAAGATGGACTATGAATATCTAATAGACCAAGTTTGGAAATCAGTGGATCAAAGGAGGGAGCAGGCAAAGGCTTGGTAAGAACATCTGCCAATTGAGAAGTAGAAGAAACTGGTAGGAGGTGAATTAAACCAGTTTGGATTTTCTCACGAATGACATGGCAGTCAATTTCAATGTGTTTTGTCCTTTCATGGAAAATTGGGTTGTGAGCAAGATACATAGCGCTTTTGTTATCACAGTAGACCGAGCTAGGTTATCAAGAGAGATATGAAGATCCTTAAACAAATATTGTAGCCATTGTAATTCGCAAGTTAAGCTAGTCAAAGCTCTATATTTTACTTCTGAACTCGACGTGGACACGGTGGACTGCTTTTTGGATTTCAAGGATAACAGAGAGGTTCCAAGAAACACACAATATCCAGTTACGGATCTGCGAGTAGTAGGGACACTTGCCCAATCTGAATCAGTGAAGCCAGAGAGTTTGAGTGTGGAGGAGGAAGAATAAAACAAACCCTTAGCAGGAGCACCTTTGAGATGCTTAAGGACTCGAATAACTGCTTTGAGATGAATTGACTGAGTTGTTGAACGATGAAGGCAATGTCAGGCCTAGTAGTAGTTAGATATAGAAGTTGTCCAACAAGTCTCCTATAAGTTGTTTCATCTTCATAAGGTGGTGAGTCATTATCATGAAGTTTCAAATAGAAATCAAAAGGAGTTGAACTAGGCTTGGTAGCCAATAAACCACTATCCTCAAGCAACTCCAAAGCATACTTTTGTTGATTGAGAAAATACCTTGAGTAGATCTTGCAAATTCCAAACCAAGAAAGTATTTTAGCTTACCAAGGTCCTTGATTTTGAATATGCAATCAAGAAAGCATTTAACAGAATGAATTTCCTACAAATCATCAACATCTAGAACAATATCATCAACATAAACTAATAGGGCAGTGAAATGAGAGTTATGTGATTTTGTGAATAAGGAATGGTCAGCAGATGAATGAGAGTATCCAAGGGAGATAAGGGCAGTGGATAATTTTGAGAACCACTGTTTGCTGGCCTGCTTCAGTCCATATAAGGACTTATGTAATTTTCATACTTTGTTGGTAGAAGAATCAGGGGATAGGAGTCCAGGAGGAAGATCCATATATACTTCCTCATGCAGATCACCATGGAGGAAGGCATTGTTGACATCGAGTTGTTCCAAGTGCCAATCCTTAATGGAAGCCACAGAAAGTAAGGTGCGAATTGTGGTAAGCTTTGCAACTGGTGAGAAAGTGTCAAAGTAATCCACACCCTCTAGCTGAGTGTATCCCTTTTCCACCAAACGGGCCTTGTATCGTTCAATGGACCCATCAGCATGATGCTTGATCTTGTAGACCCATTTGCAACCAATTGGTTGTTTACCTGCAGGAAAATCAACAACAGACCAAGTGTTTGTAGATGCAATAACATCTAACTCATATTTCATAGCATGATTCTAACAATCGAACTTGCAAGCTTGTTTATAAGTTTTGGGTTCTGTGAGAGAGCTAATGGAAAGGCAAAACTGTTTGTGATCTGAACTGTGGTGGTTATATGACAGTACATAAGAGAGAGGGTAATTAGAGTTACCTGAATCAGATGCTGGCAGCATTGAGGATAGCAAATTACAGTGGTAATCAAATAGATAAGCTGGAGGTTTTGTAGTTCTATTTGATTTTCTGGTTGGCACAGGGGTATTTTCATGGAGTGAAGAGGAGATACTGTCAGTAGATGAAGAAGAGGTGTCGGTAGGGGAAGAAGGAGTTGACTGGTGGAGAGACGGAGGAGAAGTAGGTTCATTTGGAGGAGGTAAGATTGGTGGAATGTTGGTGGGAATGTCAGGTGTGTCAAGTAAAGTAGGATCAGGATTATCATTTATAGGATTAGGTGCAGGTGGGTTGAGGCAAAAGGAAACACAGTTTCATAAAAAACTACATTCCTTGAAACATAAAACTCATGGGTGATGGGATCATAAAGGAGGTAGCCTTTGGTACCTTCCCTGTAGCCAAGGAAAACAAATTTCCTTTCCCTTTGGTCAAATTTGGTTTGATGGTTATGTAATGTTGAGGAGTAGGCAAGACAGCCAAAAACTCTTAAATGGTTAAGGCTGGGAGGTGTAGAATGAGCATTTGATAGGGGGTGAGGTTGTTCAGGAGAGGAGTGGGAAGGTGGTTGATAATGTGAATAGGTTGTTGTGTAGATAGATGCCAAAGATTATGAGGGAGGTGAGAGTGAAATAAAAGGGCACGGGCAACATTCAGAATGTGCTGGTGCTTTCTTTCCATGATTCCATTCTATTTAGGTGTTTCAACACGGGATCTATGATGGATAATTCCTTTATAAAGGTAAAAACTAATCATGAGAAACTCAGGACCATTATCACTGCGAATGCATTTGAGCTTCTTACTAAATTGAGTTTCTATGAAAGAGATGAAGTTAACTAAGTGATTTATGGTTTCACTTTTATTTGTCATGAAGATTGTCCAAGTAAACCTGTTGTAATCATATACATGTGTTAAGAAGTACTTATGGCCACAAATGGAAGGGGTGGAAAGGGGTCCCCAAATATCAGCATGAATTAAATCAAAAACGACAACAATTTTAGTAGTACTATGAGTAAAAGGAAAATTTCTTTGTTTAGCCAAATGGTAAGTATTACAAGGTTTATGATTGTCATTGAAATGACAAGGGGAAATTGAGAAGAAATACACTTGTGTATAAGAGGACATAAGTGTCCTAGTCTAAAATGCCAAATAGTGGCATGATCATGTTTAGAAGGATCTAATGGAGGAGAGATGGAGGTGTTGACGGAACCAGATGTGGGAGAGAAAGGATGAGGTGAGATGGTGTCAAGGACATACAATTTGCCAATCCTCCTAGTTGTAAATCCAGTCATCTTGGGATGAAGCAACTGCACAATTTGACAACAATTAGGATAAAGTTTCACATCATATAAGGTGGAGTCAAACAGAGTAGTGACTGAGATGATATTGACATGAAACAAAGGAAAATAGTAAACATTATGAAGAACAAGGGAGTCACATAGCAAAACAGAACCAGCTATAGTGGTAGTGACAGTGTTACCATTAGGCATGGTCATAGATTTAGGTGCAATGTGATATGTTGAAAGAAAACTAGCAAAGGAATGGGTGATGTGGTCAGTGGCACCTGCGTCAACTATCCACCAATTATTTCAAGGAGGTTGTGAGAGATTCTTACAAGAGGAAGGGTGAAGAGAGGTATGGGATACATAATTTGTAGCATAAATAGAATTAACATAGAAAGGTGAAGGGGATTGCAAGTTAGATTATTGGAGTAGCTGTAAGATCTGAGTATATTGCTCTTGAATCATAGACAGAGCACTTGGACCATTGGTTGATGTGGAAGCAGTTGTTGATGATGCAACAAGTTGAGCAGAACCAGCATCTTGAGCAGAATTCTCCGTAGAGGAAGTTCCAGCAGGGTTCCCCACAGGAGTATTGGACTTGCGCTGTTGAAAACCAGGAGGGTAACCATGCTTGATGAAGCAAGTCTCGATAGTGTTATTGGTGTGATTATAATGAGTGCAAAGCGGGTTGCCACTGTAACGCCCGTAATTTAATTAATTATTTAATTAAATTATTTTTGAAATATTTATGAAGATATGTTATTATTAAATTGGATTTATTTTATTAAGTGGTGAAATAATAATATATTAGAGGCATTATATTATTATATGGTGAAATAATGTTAGAAGCTAATATTATTTAATGTGGGCCTATATTGTGTGAGTGGAAGTAATAAGGGGGTGTAGGTTTGGAGCCCAATAAGAATAATATAATAATAGGGTTATATTATTATTTGTGAGAAGGAATAGAAGAAAGAGCAGTAGAAGGAAGAATAAGGATTTGGGAAGAGAACGTGAAGCTGCCGGAAAAAGTGGAAAGATGGCAAGAACAAAGATTCAACCCGGAAGATTGTAGAGCGACCTTCGATCCAAGGTAAGGGTGGGGTTCTAACTTTATAATTGGGTTCATGATATTTGATATATGGGGTTAGATGTAATTGTTGTTTTTGTTCTTGAATTGAATGATGTATGATGAAGATTTGATGAATTTTTGATGATTTTTTTATGAATAAGAATGTTATTATGTTGTTTGATCAATGGAATAATATAGTATAATGTTAAGTGATGATTTATCATGATGATAATGAGGTTTGTAGGACTGTAACATGATTCTCGTAGTGAATTATAGAAGAAAACGCAAAAAATTATGCAGACTGTCGAAGGATGTGTCGACCCCAAGCTGGATGTGTCGATACATGAAGGATGTTCGACTCAAGATGAGTCGACGCGAAGAGAGGATGTGTCAATACATGTTAGTTGTTCGACTCAGGATGAGTCGATGCATGCAGGGCTTGCGTCGATACATGTTATTTGCAAGACGCAGGATGAGTCGACACGAAGATAGGATGTGTCGATGCATGAGTGTGTTCGACTCAGGATGAGTCGACCGGTGAAGTGCATGTGTCGATACATGCTGAATTTGAAGCCAGGATGAGTCAAACCATAAAGTTTCGTGTCGATACATAATGTTTGGATTTTGACAGAATCAATTTTTAAAGTGTTGTAACTTGAGTTTTAAGATGTCGTTTGAGATGTCGTTCGAAGCGTTGATTAGCTAACGCGATGAACTTTATTCTAGACGATTAAAATGATGATTAAGAAGTGTAATCCTAGTAACTAATTTAGGATTTAGAATCAATTCCCGTGATTGATCGTTATTGCTGGATTTTGGACAGAATGATGAACATGAGATGTTTAGAGGTTACTGTTAGGAAATATGACAGTGGGATTAGTGACAATAAAACTATAAAATTTCAGAATAACAGTATGGATTACTGTAGTATTGATATACAGCTGAGTTATTAGTAAGATATGGTTAATAAAGTGGTGTTTGATAATTATGATGAACCAATGACGTTTAATAAATAAATGATGTTTAATAAATTATTTTGAGATGTTTATGAGATGCTGTAATTGAGATGTTTTGAGATGTTTATGAGATGTTATTTTGAGATGATTGAGATGTTGTTGTTTTGAGATGTTTAGGAGATGTTATTGTTCTGAGATGTTTATGAGATGTTGTTCTGATATGTTTATGAGATGTTGTTGTTCTGAGATGTTTATGAGATGTTGTGTTTTGAGATGATTGAGATGTTGATATTACGTTCATGAAGAGTCGCATACATTGCATTTTTGAGAGGGAGCTTATGCTCGTTGAGATGGCCTGGATTGGCAAATTTTGAGATGAAGGTTATGCCTTGTTGATGCCTCTATTAATTGGCAGATTTTTGATATGGGAGTTCTGCTCCAATGGTACCACATGCATTTGCATAGTTTTGAGTCGCATTTTATGATTGAATAATGAAGTGTATTTGATGTTGATGAATGAGTATATATGCTGTAATTATTGTTGATTATATGATGAGAAGTGGTGATATTGGTGATCTAATTTAATATATTAATTATCATGCGCTTTATTATATTGTTAGATATCTCACCTCTTCTGTTTGAATGTTGCCCCTATATTGGATACATGCAGGTAATCGTGAGTGAAGGCAATATACCTTTAATAAGTTCGATTCGGTGTCATTGCTCTGATATGTAACACTCGAGGGGATGAACGCTTGCTGATTTTTGATTGTTGATTTTCATTTGATGAGTTTTGAATTGATTATTATTAAATGTGAGATGTTTCGAAGTTACTGTTTTAATTAAAGATGTTATTGAAGAATTCCGCTGCGTAGATGTTGGATTATTTTAATGAAAGATATTATGTTGACGGTTCATCCGATGTTTTGAAAAAGTGTTATATATCTATGATGAATGCAATGAATTTGTTAGAAGAATTTGTGACGTCCCGATTCATTTGTATGATTGAAATTTTATAACTCTGATTTATTTTACATAATTGCTTGGGATAGAATTGGGGTGTTACAAAGTTGGTATCAGAGCAAAAGGTTGGTCCGACCTTGTCATTGAGTCGTAGTTGTCTAACAATCGAGTATTGTTATTTTGATGTTCTAATCATTGTTTATGTTGTAGTGAGAAGTTGAGATGGCTGGAAGGAATGATGCTGCTCTTGCTGCTGCTTTAGAAGCAATGGCTCATGCAATGGAAAATCAGCCGAATGCTGACGGGAATGCTGGATCTTGTAGCTTGGCGACTTTCCAGAGAGAGAATCCACCTACGTTCAAGGGAAAATATGATCTTGACAGAGCTTTGGAATGGTTGAAAGAGATTGAGAGGATCTTCTGCGTGATGGACTTCACTCCAGCGCAGAAGGTTCGTTATGGGACTCATATGCTAGCAGTCGAGGTTGATGACTGGGGGCTAGAGACTTGTCAGAGGTTAGAAGCTGCAGGTGAGAATGTCACTTAGACTGTGTTCCGTAGGGAGTTTTTGAGAAAGTATTTTCCTGAAGATGTCCGTGGTAAGAAGGAAATTGAGTTCCTTGAGCTGAAGCAAGGAAGTATGTCTGTTGTTGAGTATGCTTCCAAGTTTGCTGAGTTGGCCAAGTTTTATCCGTATTACACTGAGGAAAATGCTGAATTTTCGAAGTGTATTAAGTTTGAGAATGGGTTGCGCCCAAAAATTAAGAAAGCAGTTGGATATCAGAAAATTTGTGTCTTTGCTGATTTGGTTGATAGTTGTAGGATTTACGAGGAAGATAATAATACACATTACAAGATTATCAGTGAGAAGAGGGGTAAGCACCCACAGAGTCGTGGTAAACCTTATGATGCCCCAGCTGGTAAGGGTAAACAGAGAGTTTCTCATGGTCAGAGGACTAGTGGGGAATATGCTCCTGCTGGTGTGATTTGTTTTAAGTGTGGGAAACCTGGACACAAGAGTAATGTGTGCACTGCTAAAGTGAAGAGGTGTTTCCATTGTGGCAAGAACGGACATGTTGTATCTGAGTGTGAGCACAAGAGTGTGGTTTGTTTCAACTGTAAAGAAGAAGGGCACATTGGTAGCCAGTGTCCGAAACCGAAGAGAGCTCAGACTAGTGGTAAAGTGTTTGCTTTGGTGGAGGATCAGACAGCTGCTGAGGACGAACTTATTAGAGGTACATGTTTCATTAATAGTACTCCTTTAATTACTATTATTGATACTGGTGCTACGCATTGTTTTATTGTTGCTGATTATGTTGAAAGATTGGGTCTTGTGTTGTCTTCTCTGGATGGAGAAATGGTCGTCGATACTCAAGCCAAGGGATCGGTGACTACTTCTTTTGTGTGTGCTAAGTGTCCCTTGTCGATCTTCGACAGAGACTTTGTTGTTGATTTGGTTTGTTTGCCGTTAAGAGGTTTGGATGTGATTCTTGGTATGAACTGGTTAGAGCATAATTGTGTTCATATTAACTATTATGACAAGTCGGTGAAGTTTTCTACTCCAGAAGATGAGGAAGATGGTTTGTTGTCTGCTAGACAGTTGAGAAAGTTGATGCAAGAAGAAGCACAGATGTTTTCATTGATGGCGTCGCTATCTGTAGAGACTCAAGCTATAATTGAGGAATTACAGGTGGTGTGTGAATTTCCTGAAGTTTTCCCTGATGAGATTCCTGATGTACCGCCAGAGAGGGAAGTTGAATTTGCAATTGATCTTGTACCTGGTACCAGACCTGTGTCTATGGCACCATACAGGATGTCTGTGTCTGAGTTGTCAGAGTTGAAGAAGCAATTGAAAGAGTTACTTGAGAAGAGGTTTGTAAGACCAAGTGTATCGCTGTGGGGAGCTCCAGTGTTGTTAGTAAAGAAGAAAGATGGAAGTATGAGGCTTTGTGTTGATTATAGACAGTTGAATAAGGTGACGATTAAGAACAAGTATCCGCTTCCAAGAATAGATGACTTGATGGACCAATTAGTGGATGCTCGTGTGTTTAGTAAGATTGATTTAAGGTCGGGTTACCATCAGATTAAAGTGAAGTATGAAGATATTCAGAAGACGGATTTTAGAACGCGTTATAGACATTACGAGTATTCGGTGATGCCTTTCGGTGTTACTAATGCACCAGGAGTATTCATGGAATATATGAATCGTATCTTTCATACTTATTTGGATCGGTTCATAGTTGTGTTCATTGATGATATTTTGATTTACTCTAAGTCTGAAGAAGGGCATGCTGAACATTTAAGAGTAGTATTGCATATTTTGAAAGAGAAGAAGTTGTATACAAAGCTGTCCAAGTGTGAATTTTGGTTGAAAGAGGTTAGTTTTCTTGGTCATGTGATTTCAGGTAGTGGCATTGTTGTAGATCCATCGAAGGTTGATGCTGTATTGCAATGGAAAACTCCAAAGTCAGCTACTGAGATTAGAAGCTTCTTGGGATTAGCTGGTTATTATAGAAGGTTTATCGAAGGGTTTTCTAAGTTGTCACTTCCGTTGACTTGTAAAGGTAGAGCTTTTGTTTGGGATGTTCAGTGCGAAGAAAGTTTTACGGAATTGAAGAAGAGGTTGACATTGGCTCCGATTTTGACGTTGCCTAATCCAGGAGAGCCTTTTGTGGTGTATTGTGATGCTTCCAAGATGGGTTTAGGAGGTGTGCTTATGCAGAATGGTAAGGTAGTTCCTTATGCGTCGAGGCAGTTAAGGACTCATGAGAAGAACTATCCTACGCATGATTTAGAGCTTGCCGCAGTTGTTTTGTGTTGAAGATTTGGAGGCATTATCTTTATGGTTCTAGATTTGAAGTGTTTAGTGACCATAAGAGCTTAAAGTATTTATTTGATCAGAAGGAGTTGAATATGAGGCAACGAAGATGGTTGGAATTGTTAAAGGATTATGATTTCGGTTTGAATTATCATCCAGGAAAGGCGAATGTGGTAGCTGATGCGTTGAGTCGAAAGACTTTACATATGTCAGCAATGATGATTAAAGAGTTGGAATTGATTGAGCAGTTCAGAGATATGAGATTAGTTTGCGAGGTTACTCCGCAAAGTGTTATGTTGGGTATGTTGAAGATTAAAAATGAAATTTTAGACAGTATCAGAGAAGCTCGGAAGTTAGATGTGAAACTGGTAGATTTGATGGTTGGGATTGATCAATCTGAGAATAGTTATTTTAAGTTAGATGAGCAAGGTGTGTTGATATTTCCTAACCGGATTTGTATTCCTGATGATGCTGAGATGAAGAAAGTAATACTCGAAGAGAGCCATAGAAGTAAGTTGAGTATTCATCCAGGAGCTACAAAGATGTATCAAGATTTGAAAGGTTTGTTTTGGTGGCCTGGGATGAAGAGCGGTGTGGCTCGGTTTGTGTATGCATGTTTGACTTGTCAGAAGTCGAAAGTTGAACATCAGAAGCCTGCAGGATTGATGCAACCGTTGGAAGTTCCAGAATGGAAATGGGATAGCATTTCAATGGACTTTGTGACGGGGTTGCCTAGTACCTTAATAGGATATGATTCGATTTGGGTGATTGTTGATAGGCTTACGAAGTCAGCTCATTTTATTTCTATTAACATCAGTTTTCCAGTGTCGAAGTTGGCTGAGATTTATATTAGTGTGATTGTGAAGCTGCATGGTGTTCCTTTGTGCATTGTGTCAAATAGAGATCCAAGATTTACTTCTGATTTTTGGAAGAGTTTGCAAGAAGCGTTGGGTTCTAAGTTGAGGTTGAGTTCAGCGTATCATCCTCAGACAGATGGTCAGACTGAACGGACGATTCAATCGTTGGAAGACTTTTTGAGAGCATGTGTTCTCGAGCAGGGAGGTTCGTGGGATACTTATTTTCCGTTGATAGAGTTCACTTATAATAACAGTTATCATTCCATTATTGGAATGGCACCTTTTGAGGCGTTGTATGGTCGAAGATGTAGAACTCTGTTATGTTGGCATGAATCTGGTGAAAGTGTAGTACTTAGACCTGAACTTGTTCGTGAGACTACTGAGAAGGTGAAGTTGATTCGAGAAAAGATGAAAGCTTCACAAAGTAGACAGAAGAGTTATCATGACAAGCGAAGGAAAGATTTATAATTTCAAGCTGGTGATCATGTGTTTTTGAGAGTTACACCTGTGACTGGTGTTGGGCGAGCGTTGAAGTCTAAGAAGCTCACTTCTCGTTTTATTGGACCGTATCAGATTTCGGAGAGAGTGGGGAATGTTGCTTATAGAGTGGCTTTACCGCCTAATATTTCGAATTTGCATGATGTGTTTCATGTGTCGCAACTTTGGAAGTATATTTCAGATCCATCTCATGTGATTCATATGGACGATGTGCAAGTATGGGATAATCTTACGATGGAGACAATGCCTGTACGGATTGTGGATCGTGAGATGAAGACTCTGAGGGGCAAAGAGATTGCCTTGGTTAAAGTGGTTTGGTTAGGAGCTGCAGGAGAAAGCATGACTTGGGAATTGGAGAGCAAGATGCGAGACTCCTATCCTGAATTGTTTGATTGAGGTAAATTTTCGAGGACGAAGATATGTTATTATTAAATTGGATTTATTTTATTAAGTGGAGAAATAATAATATATTAGAGGCATTATATTATTATGTGGTGAAATAATGTTAGAAGCTAATATTATTTAATGTGGGCCTATATTGTGTGAGTGGAAGTAATAAGGGGGTGTAGGTTTGGAGCCCAATAAGAATAATATAATAATAGGGTTATATTATTATTTGTGAGAAGGAATATAAGAAAGAGCAGTAGAAGGAAGAATAAGGATTTGGGAAGAGAACGTGAAGCTGCCGGAAAAAGTGGAAAGACGGCAAGAACAAAGATTCAACCCGGAAGATTGTAAAGCGACCTTCGATCCAAGGTAAGGGTGGGGTTCTGACTTTATAATTGGGTTCATGATATTTGATATATGGGGTTAGATGTAATTGTTGTTTTTGTTCTTGAATTGAATGATATATGATGAAGATTTGATGAATTTTTGATGAATAAGAATGTTATTATGTTGTTTGATCAATGGAGTAATAGAGTATAATGTTAAGTGATGATTTATCATGATGATAATGAGGTTTGTAGGACTGTAACATGATTCTCGTAGTGAATTACAGAAGAAAACGCAGAAAATTATGCAGACTGTCGAAGGATGTGTCGACCCCAAGCTGGATGTGTCGATACATGAAGGATGTTCGACTCAGGATGAGTCGATGCAAAGAGAGGATGTGTCGATACATGTTAGTTGTTCGACTCAGGATGAGTCGATGCATGCAGGGCTTGCATCGATACATGTTATTTGCAAGACGCAGGATGAGTTGACACGAAGAGAGGATGTGTCGATGCATGCGTGTGTTCGACTCAGGATGAGTCGACCGGTGAAGTGCATGTGTCGATACATGCTGAATTTGAAGCCAGGATGAGTTGAACCATAGAGTTTCGTGTCGATACATAATGTTTGGATTTTGACAGAATCAGTTTTTAAAGTGCTGTAACTTGAGTTTTAAGATGCCGTTCGAAGCGTTGATTAGCTAACGCGATGAACTTTATTCTAGACGATTAAAATGATGATTAAGAAGTGTAATCCTAGTAACTAATTTAGGATTTAGAATCAATTCCCGTGATTGATCGTTATTGCTGGATTTTGGACAGAATGATGAACATGAGATGTTTAGAGGTTGCTGTTAGGAAATATGACAATAGGATTAGTGACAGTAAAGCTGTAAAATTTCAGAATAACAGTATGAATTACTGTAGTATTGATATACAACTGAGTTATTAGTAAGATGTGGTTAATAAAGTGGTGTTTGATAATTATGATGAACCAATGACGTTTGATAAATAAATGATGTTTAATAAATTATTTTGAGATGTTTATGAGATACTGTAATTGGGATGTTTTGAGATGTTTATGATATGTTATTTTGAGATGATTGAGATGTTGTTGTTTTGAGATGTTTATGAGATGTTGTTGTTCTGAGATGTTTATGAGATGTTGTTCTGAGATGCTTATGAGATGTTGTTGTTCTGAGGTGTTTATGAGATGTTGTGTTTTGAGATGATTGAGATGTTGATATTACATTCATGAAGAGTCGCATACATTGCATTTTTGAGATGGAGCTTATGCTCGTTGAGATGGCCTGGATTGACAAATTTTGAGATGAAGGCTATGTCTTGTTGATGCCTCAATTAATTGGCAGATTTTTGAGATGGGAGTTCTGCTCCAATGGTACCACATGCATTTACATAGTTTTGAGTCGCATTTTATGATTGAATAATGAAGTGTATTTGATGTTGATGAATGAATATATATGCTGTAATTATTATTGATTATGTGATGAGAAGTGGTGATATTGATGATCTAATTTAATATATTAATTATCATGCGCTTTATCATATTGTTAGATATCTCACCCCTTCTGTTTGAATGTTGCCTCTATGTTGGTAACGTGCAGGTAATCGCGAGTGAAGCCTATATACCTTCAATAAGTTCGAGTAGGTGTCATTGCTCTGATATGTAACACTCGGGGGGATGAACGCTTGCTGATTTTTGATTGTTGATTTTCATTTGCTGAGTTTTGAATTGATTATTTTTAAATGTGAGATGTTTCGAAGTTGCTGTTTTAATTAAAGATGTTATTGAAGAATTCCGCTGCGTAGATGTTGGATTATTTTAATGAAAATATTATGTTGACGGTTCATCCGATGTTTTGAAAAAGTGTTATATATCCATGATGAATGCAATGAATTTGTTAGAAGAATTTGTGACGTCCCGATTTATTTGTATGATTGAAATTTTATAACTCTGATTTATTTTGCATAATTGATTGGGGTAGAATTGGGGTGTTACAGCCACGACCACTGGAGGAGTATCTGCGGCCACGACCACGGCCAGAGTTGTTAGAAGTACGAGAAGGCGTCTGAGAAAAGTAATTTACCGAGGATTGATTCTCAATTGAAGAATCAGTGGTTGAATGAAGGTTGAACTGAATTTCTTGTTGAAGAACCAGATTGAACGCATTGTCAAGGGTTGGTAAAGGAGACATTAGCATAATCTGTGATCGAACATGAGAGTATTGATCACCAAGACCTTTCAAGAACTTGACGACCTTATCTTGCTCCTTAAATTTTCGTAGATCTGAAGCAGCACCACAAGAACACGATATAGCGCAAGTACAATCACGAATTGGGCGGAAATTCTCGATTTCTTCCCAAAGCGTCATCAATTTGGTGAAGAACGAAGAAATATCAAGAGTGCCTTGTTGAAGACGAGCTACCTCTTCTTGAATATCAGCAATACGAAAAATGTCTCCTTGAGAAAACCGATTCTTCAGAAATGGAACGTTGAAGCCATGAAAGGGCGAGATTGTTGCATCGAAGCCAAGGTTCATAGAGAGGATCAGAGATAGGCGGAGCAGAAAGAGTGTCATCAATGAACTTGACCTTGTTCTTGGAGATAAGAGCCACCTTCATGGATCTACACCAGATCTGGTAGTTGTGGTTATCAAGAACGAGTTGAACAAGAACAAGGGAGGGATTCTCATTAGGATGCATATAATAAGGATTTGAGGGATTCGTTGCGAAATCAGAGTAAGAAATCACCATAGTTAAGGTGATGCAGCAAAGAAGGGGAAGACGCGAAGAATATGAAGGAAAAAAAGGGCGGAAAAAGAAGAAGGTTTCAAACTGATACCATGTTAGTTTTGGAATAAGAGAAATTATGGAAAAGGAGTGTCTTCTGTATTACTCTATGTTTACGGTACAAGGGGAAGACAATATATATAGAGAGCTAGCTAACTAACTTAGGCATTTAACTTAACTAAAAACAAAAGCATATAAAACTAGCTAAGATTAACTATTTACATCATGTAATATATTACATGTATAGTATTCAAACGGTTAGTGGTTTTTATTTGTGATTTATACTCTTTAATGATTTAGGATTTGTGTTTGTTTAAAGTTAAGTTTTAGAGTTTGTGTTTGTTTGAAGTTAAGATTTAGGGTTAGTGTTTGTTTATAAATCTAATTAGTTTTGTGTATGGTTTTCTTCCTTGCAGATCCAACACTGCGGTTGATATCTGACCATTCAGTGAAATATGAACTTCTAGGGAATGATTCTATTTTTAGTATTTTTAAAGCAAAGTATATTATGTTTCTAAATTTTCTGTGTTTCCCCCCCTAAATCTAACTTATGGATCTGTCAGATCTGTATTTTTATTCAAGCTGTGGTATATGAAGTTATAGTCTATGCGATGATCGGATTTGACTGGACCGCATATAAATTATTTTGGTATATATTCTTCTCTCTTTCATTGATGCATGTGTACTGTTCAATGAAATGCCACAGAGAAATAATGTAACGTGGAACACCATGATCTTCTGTGATTTTAGGTTATACTAATGTTGAAAGTTATATGCAAAGTTTGTATCTTTTTAATCCAATTGTCCTTAGTTAAAGGAACGAAGCCGAATCGAGTGACTTGGAATGAATACAATTGACTTTAGTGACCTTCCAAATTCTTACTGATTATTTGGAGTCTGATGTGGCCTTCTAATGTTTTGAGTTACTGATAACTGGATGTTAATTCAATTATTTATGATTTTGTCTTTTAACTTAATAAGATATGATCTGCTTATATCATTTCAGATTTGGACATTTACCTGTGGTGGAGAATGGAGAAGTTGTTGCTCTCCTTGACATATCAAAGTGTTTATATGATGCCAAAGTAAAGGCAAATGCAATGGTTGTTGAAGGTATGACACCTTTACTAACCAGCGTGATATATAGCAGCTATACGGTGTTATACCGTAGTGAAATTTGAATAAAATAATTATTGAATGGCTATGAGTGACATTTTTGGGATGACTTAAGGATGTTGATTATGCTAATCATTATTATGTTAGTGCATATTTTCTATGACCGGTGACAGTCGAGCTTTTCCATTTACCGATCTATTATGTCTAAGTTGAGCTTTATACATTAAAAACGATAGTGAAATGGCTCAGTAACACTACCAAACCTGCATAATTTAGAATAGTGTAGATTATTCTTTCTGTTATCTATTTCCTTTAATTTATGTTTCTCATATTCTTAGTGATACTTCAATGCAATTTATGTTGAGTAGTTTAAAAGTTGCGTCTGACGCTGTAACTAAGCCATAATAACCCATAATGGAGAAGCAGATGTCCAATTGATGCAGGTTCGTCTTGCCGGCAAAAATGCAGGTTCATTGTACCGTGGCAATGCATTTTATCCTCATGTTGCCTTGCATAGAATTTCCCGCTGTCAAAGTTATCTTCTCCATATGGTAAAGTAATGAAGCTTTCCATTCATATACCTTTTATTTTTAAGCAAAATAGTTTACAGCTTTTACATTACAACTTAAGCTTTTCAGTGTGTAGAAGATTCTATACATTCTCCAAATTCAAACTTTCTATGACAAAGTGTGTTTAGATGTTTCATTCTTGCTGTTCCAGTTTTACTAAATATTTGGTTGAATTTCAGTACAAGAAAAAGTCCTTTGTTTTAGCATTGGAATATTGGCTTTATATGAATTATAGAGACAAGATTTGTACTTTAATTAGAAACAAAACACCGGTTCACTATGTGACTAAACATGTTACTTATGTTTCATTCTTTATTTACCCGCTAATTTTAATAAAACATTAAGGTTGCAGTTTTTTTTCTATTTTTAAAACATTTTCTAAAATATGCCTTTTTTTTTCTACTAGAAATATCTCATTCACCAAATTTATCTATAAAACTTTCCTCAAAATTATATTTTGAATTTTTCTCTTCTAATTTTTAAAAATATTTTTGTGATAATAAACGAATCAGACCAGTATCCGTGTGAACGCGCGGATAACACACCAGTATTGTGTGAACACACGAATAATCAGAACAAAATCCGTGTGAACGTACAGATAACACACCAGTGTCGTGTGAACGCACGGGTAATTAGATCAAAATTCGCTTGAACGCACGGGTAACAAACCAATATCGTATGAACGCACGGATAACAAATAAGTACCGTGTGAACGCACGAGTAACAAATAAGTACCGTGTGAACGCACGGGTAACCATGCAAAAATCTTTGTGAACGCACATGTTATACACTAGTATCGTGTGAACACACAGGTAATTAGGTCAAAATCCGTGTGACCACACAGATAACCAGACCAAAATTCTTGTGAACGCACGGGTAATACACGAGTAGCGTGTGAACGCACGAGTAACCATGCCAAAATCCATGCGAACGCACAAGTTTAACATTATTTTTATATTTTAAACAATAGTCCAAAATTTAATAAATACAACATTAAACTTAATTCTTTTATATGATTATCTTTTTTTGACTTTTATGTATAATTATGTTTCTACTGATTTTCAACTAATTTTAATTTTGAATATTTATTTGTCTCATTTATTAAACTTTATAAATCTTTTTATTATTACAACTCTATCAATCCTTAAAAAACATTTTTTTCTTTCTATTTTTCACAATTGTTTTTTTTTTTTACAAATTATGTGCGTAATAGTTTTTCTTCACAATAGAAGTTTTTAAAAACTTATACAATTATCTTGCAGTCTATCTTTTTTTTTTCAATAATATTTTGATATTTTTTAATTTGTTTGAATTCTCATGACAAACTGGTGATATATCCGTGAACCAAGGAGATATGTTATAAATCATAAGAAGAATATGCCACAAAGTATGGTTAGTACTTCGATTACCAAATGAGTTTATTCCATCCGCGGCAAGCCCAAGTCTAAGGTTATTGGCTCAAGGCCAAAATCTAGAAACAACCAATCAATTTTCTTTCATTGTAAAGAATGAGCTACAAGGCGAATGCTTCCATCACATTTTCTTTCATATGCATGCCATCTAATATTCTTTGTGACATTTGTATTAGAAATTTTTTTCTTAAACTTTGAAATTATTGACAAGTACCATAAAACTTTAATAGGAGGAAGTTTCTTACTAACATCGTCATAGTCATCACCATTATTGTCCTTCACCTTGTAGCACAACTCACCACATTCTGGACGTTGTTTCAATTTTTATATTCTTTCCTGTATAATATGCAATCATTACGGCATGCATGTATTTTAATATACTCCATACCCGTTAGACATAATATATTCTTGGCCTCATAATAAAGTTTTGGCAAATTATTATCTCCTGGTAGCATTTGTTTAAGCAAATAAATCAATTTCGTGAAATTTTTACCCGTCCACCAACTTTTTTGCCTTCAAATTAGAGAATTTTAACATGTAGACAATCGTGTAAACCTTGTGCACCCTTATATAAAGGTGCATCCATATTACTACATAAAGTATCATAAATATGAGCTTTTCTAAAAGAAGATTCTTAAATATTACGAATCATATCTTTTAGTCGATCATCCATATCTTCATCAACTTCATATCTTTGTGATGTCACATTTTGATTTTTATCTACTTCACCATTCCAAGTCTATATAGTATAATTTTGACAAATTTCATCACAACATAGGTGATGAAATATTTCTTCCTTTGAGTTTTTTGATATTCTGGCAATTAACACAAGGACAATAAAAGAGACCATTATTGTTGGGAAGATTTAGTTTCATGTATTCAAGGAATTTAAGAACTCATTTCTCATACACCATACCTAATCTATCAGCTTTCATCCAACTATAATCCATAATAAATTCTGAAATTTATATCAACAACTTGTAGAATCATTTAACAATACAACAACACAATAAGAATAAAACAATCTTGATACCACTCAATCACAATAATATATAACATTCTCAAATACATAAAAACAATCTTAATATCACTCAATCACAACAATAATAATGTGAATGGTACACTAATGCTATACACACAACATACTAATATGGTTATATGCTGCATACACATATATACAACAATACTCACATATGCTTGCAGCTGCCTACATTCCTCAACATACACACACACCCTATATGACTGAAACCTAAAATATGTATGTGTTATCAATTTTTATTTACAATAATATAATATTTAACGACACCAAAACTTAAAACTCAACATAAATGGTGATAAAGGTGATGAAATAGATACATACAGTAAATTGAAGAAGAGGAAACACTATTAAGGAAGACCCCTTTCACAATGGTCGGAAAGGGAATACCATCACGATTGACTAATCGTTATAAGGTAGGGTGTGGTTGTAAGTATGTTGTGTTCCACCACGGGCGTGTGATCATTGTGTTAAACTAGATAGTACACTATCTATCACAATGATTATAGTAAACAACCGTTGTGAAATATATAAAGGTAATGAGTAGTATATAATATTTGGCGCGCTACCTATCACAACGGTAATAGCAAACAACCGTGATGAAATAATTTGTTTTTTTTAAATTTATTTTATTTTTCCATTTATTACAAACCTGTGTTTTATACATATATTACAAACCTAAATATTTTTTTTACATCAAAGCCATAAATATTAATTAGAAACATACAATTACCTTTGTCATGTATTACAAACATCAAATCCAAAATGATATATTTCCAAACATCAAAGCCAAAGTCACATATTAGCACCCTTTTCAAGTGACGCATTAAAAATAAACACCCAACATCTACAAATGTCTTTTAAGTTATCGAGGGAGAAAGATGTCCAATCGTTAAACGCTACATAAAAAAGTGAAAAAAATTGAATATCACATAATTTGAAATATAATAGCAAACTTAAACGTTAATATGTGTGATACGGTGGGAGAACTGACTTGAGGTTTTGCGTTTGTGTTTGCAAATGTTCCGGTTTAGCAAGAGTTGCCACCGACTTTTATTTTATCCAAAGGAAAGGTCAAAAAGCACAGGAAAGACCTTTGAGATGTTTTCTTGGGTTCGGGGGGTAGATTATGAAAAGGGAAGGTGCTAGCACCCTTTTCATCCATGGTTTTCCATGGGCTCTTAGTTACTTGTTTAGATCACTTTCTTTGCTTTTTAAATTGTTTGAAATGGTACTTTGTGTGGTTTTGAAAGTATTTTGAAAAGAGGCCATCATTTTGGCAATCTTTCTAATGATTCTTGTTTGAAGAATGTATACAAAGATGTATTGTCTTTTGAAAAATGTTTCAATGTTTGAAAGTTTATTGGGAAATTGTTTTGAAATTGTGTGTGTGTTTTGAAAATAGAAAGAATGTTTGCAAATTTGATCAAGTAACTAGGAGTTGTCTACCCTACTCAAAGATCTTTCCTACACATTTTTAACCCTTTTGACATTATTGTTTTGCCATTGTATTTGGTAAACAACCTTGTATTTGGATGTTAAACGGGACGGGCGTGGGTCATCGTATGACCATGATAACAATATTTCCAAGTATCTTAGCAAGTTTTAGGGACTAGATCATTTTTGTTTAGGCAACCAAGATAGCGTCATCGAGGGACTATGATCTTTTGTTTTTGATTGATTTTTCCAAGATACCTAACATGCATATCATGGCCATTTTAAAGCAACAAAGTGGATGAAACCCTAGGGGTGCTTGTGTGTAATGTGTTGTCATTTTTCATGCATTTTTGTCTTGTGTTTAGTCATGTTATTTGTTTGATTTTGGTCTTTTGCATACAAACCCTAATTTACTATCATGGCATTTGAAAGCGATAAAATGCGTAAAAGTAAATATAAGACTATTACAACATTATTATGGGGAGGGGGATACAAGTTTGAATAGGGAGATATTGCTCAAAAATAAATCCCTAAAACTATTACAACCATATTGAATTTATTTGTACAAATAAATAAATAAGCAAATATTTAAAAATACAAATAAATATAAATATGCAAATGATGTTTTTTTTTGTATTTATTTTATGTATGTAAAATAAATTATTTATGTCTCAAGAATAAGAAAAATATTAATGATTATTTTTGGAAAGGGTGGAAACCCTAGTTTTTTGTTTAAAAGAAAATATATATTACTAATTATTATTTATGTACAAGATAACAAATAAAAATATATACAAAAATGTTAAAAATAAAATATGTGAGAAAATATTATTTTTATATGTATAATAAAATAAAATAAAATATGTAAGTATTTTAGTATTATTTACAAGTTTTAATTAAGAAAATAAAGTAATATTAACCTAATAATTATTTATTATGAAAATAAAAATAAAATAAAAATATAACAAAATGCCAAAAAATAAAGAAAATATTTTTTGTGATTTTAAATGTTCAAGAAAAAATAATAAAGTCAGAAAATAAAAAAAAAAGAAATGAAAAATATGCAAAAATAAAGAAATGGGCCAAGGGGTGCAAAAAGCAGAATGGGGGTGTCAAAAGCAGAACAAATCCAAGCCCAGCCCAAGTTGCACTTCGTCCCTGACCTTGAGACAAAAAAACATGCGTTCTGCATCTTCAACCTATTCTCTATGTTCTTTGCTTGAAATCAAAAACGCATAACATGAAAATTATAGAGCTTTAAACCACGATTTCAATGATATAAAAAACTTGATCTAACTCTCAAAGACCAGAGAGAATTTCCTTGGCCCTAAATTCTAACTTAGTTTTTTCAGCAACTTCAACATCTAAATTCTCCTAGCTCAGTTACTATAAATACAAGTTGTGCATATGTACAGTTCAAGGACATTAATGGCTACATTTTTGCTTCACAAACCTAAGCCTAATGATTCCTAAATAAGGAGATAGAAGTTTGAAAATTACCTATTTCAGTCAAGTTCGAATATGGCAATGTAGGAGTTTTGGATGAGGCCTAAAGGTCGTGTTAGCTTGCCTGAAGTTCACTCAACCTTTCCCAATGCTTGGCTTGCCTTGAACTTGCCTGAATATGCTTGTAGAACTCAACCTGCAAAGCTTCAAAGTAAAAATGGTGAAGTGTGAAAATTGAGTTACAGTTGCTTGATAAGGGCTTGGATAGTTTAGGTGTATTATTTAGAATGTGTTTGAAAAGATTCCAAGCAAAACACACAAGTGCATTTGGATTTGGCCAAGGTTCTGCAGGTATGACCCTGTTTTGACAAGAACTTGCTGTTTTTGTGTTTAAGGGTGTTTGAGAGGCTTGGAAATCGTGCTTTTAGCTTGGTATGATATGCTGAAGTTGTTTGAAATGTTCACAAGACTTGCTCTTATCAGATTTTTTAGTTGTGTGGACTTTTGCAAGTTACTTGCTTTTGAAGCAAAATTTGAAGTTGACAATGCCAAGGCCTGTATAGGCCTGTATTCTAGATGCATATAGTTGGTGAACTTTGTTTGCAGCAAAAGGCTTGGTCCATGGCTCAAGATAAACAAAGTTACATAAAGTGAACTTTATCAAAGTAGCAATGTTATCTTTTTGCCATTTTTGGATTAAATATTTGTGTAATGTTCTAAAGCTCAGAACAAAGCCTTTAACCAATGTATTTGCATTTAATTTATGAGTTTAGAAAGGATTAGAACATGTAAACCAAGTACAAGCATGCTTTGGGCAGATTTGCAAGTTGTAGCATGGTGTAAAATGCCTTTGACAAAAGTGATGATTTTCCATTTTCAAACTTTCGATTCCCCCTAACCATGATTGATCTTGGAGAGTTCTTAGACATTTTGGAAAGCTTGTAACATTCTCTAAAATCCATCTTTGAAATGAATTTTGAGATTCCACTTGGAACTAGGTGAAAAGTTACCATGAAGATAGGTCAAAATCCTGCCTAAACTAGGGCAAAATTTCACTAAGTTAAAAGTTTCATGGACCCTTATTCACAAAATCATAACTTGAGATCCAAGCATCTTTTGGGAAAACTTTGCGAATCAAAGTTGTAGATTTTGTGGAGGACTAAAACTTTCATGTTGGAAGTTTTCTTTGAATCCAATTTCATCATGGTGAAAAAGTTGGGAAAAAATAAGAAATTTTCATAACTTAGAAAATTTCTAAGTTATGAAAATTTTTCATTTTAAACCCTAAGTTCCAAAATTAGGTTTCTTGGTGAACAAGTTTCATGTTTTGACACATCTTGATGAAAAATGACCCTTGGCACTTGATTTTGACCAAAAAGTCAATGTTTGACTTTTCAGTGTACAGTTGATTTTTGATCAGTTGACTGGAAAATTTATCTGTCAATTCAATGCATTTGGGATCTTTTGAACCTTGTGATTAGGTCAAGATGATGCCATTGAGTTCTTGAAACCATGCTTGAGCCCAATTTGCCATTGGCTAGGTGAAAAATCAGAAATTGCCCTTCTGCAGTCAAAACCCTAAATATGACCATTTTGCCCTTTTGATGATCTGATCAAATTTCTTGAGGAGTTGTGGTCCAAACTTGATCAAATTGTTCATATGAGTCTATAATGTTTATGTGGATCAATAATTATGAGGTTTGACTGTAAATTTTCCACAATTGACTTTTTCCCCAATACAACTGATTTTTAGGTTAACTGTCCAATTGACTGGGCAAAAATTTGATTCAAAGCTTGAAACTTGGTATGAGCAATCTTAGGAGTCCAACATGAAGTATGAAAGTCACATGAGGCATTGGAAGTCCAAAAATCCCTGTGCAAACTCAAATCCTAATTTCAGGTTATCAGTGCAAGGAGATGTCTTGAGCTGAGCAAACCCTAATTTGGTCTTGAGTCCAAAGAGTCTTGTGGGGAAAATCTTGATAAAATGAGAGGGCAAATTTTGGGGTACAACAATATGTTATTGTAATTATTTTGTGATATAATATATACCTGATCCCAAGAATCAACAATGTCAGAAGAGATAATGTTTAACATGTGTTTCATTACATAATACCATCACTTATATCCCGCTTCTTGTCTCTTATCTACAAGTTTAAAACTACGCATGCATGTGCATATATATATATATATATATATATATATATATATATATATATATATATATATATATATATATATATATATATATATATATATATATATATATATATATATATATATATATATATATATATATATATATATATATATATATATATATATATATATATATATATATATATATATATATATATATATATATATATATATATATATATATATATATATATATATATATATATATATATATATATATATGTCACAAGTAATCCACTTACCTTAGACGTATAAAATGTGAGATTTTTTTATAGAATTGTTCATAATATAGTGTCGTTGTACAACTTTGTATATTGAAAATGATTTTAAAATATTACACTACTACTACAAAATAGACCTTTCGTAATACTATATTACAATGATCTTCCTGTTAACCGTGGTAATAACTCTTTTTTGGGCGTTTTTTGATATTTACTAAAAGACATTTCACTATGATCATAGTTAACAACCATAGTAAAATGTACATGGAGTGAAAATGTTCGAATCCCAGCATCACCATGATTCTTATAATTAACAATGATGCAAGGTGCAATCATTTCATTACAGTTCATATTATCAACCGTGGTGAAAGGTTTTACATGTTTATATATAAGCGAAATTATCTCTCGCTTCAGTACATAACAATCATCTATATCAAAACAAAATCCTAACATTTCTCTCACCCGTCTCTATCATATGGATACCTCAAAATTATGAAGTGAACTCATCTTATTCGAAGGTTACCTTTGTTGCATCAAATCTTAAAAAATGACTTCCTTACAAGTTCTTATTCACAATAGTTTATATTTAAAAACCTGTTTATGTATTATTGTTTACATTTCAATA
The DNA here is from genome assembly GCA_948472305.1 of Vicia faba. NCBI lineage: Eukaryota > Viridiplantae > Streptophyta > Magnoliopsida > Fabales > Fabaceae > Vicia > Vicia faba. Next base: position 752,407,597 of record OX451739.1, read on the forward strand.
ACTTGTTTCATAATGTTTGAACTTTCTGCTTGTTTTGACTTGTAAGTAAGGAAGGTGAATGAAATAAATTAATGAGGATGAAACTAAAGAGAGCGATGCAAACTTGTGTGAAATACCTAGAATGACATCCATTCAAATTTAACACAAGTTTGCAACTCTCACTTAAGATACATTCTCCTTTTATTGTGGATGCCATTATAGACAAGTACATTTTTGAAACATTTTATCTTATTGTTGTTGTTATTAATAAAATTTGTATTTTGTATGTAGTTTATGCTATATTTTAATGATTTTTTTTATTATTTTTGAACATGAGTTGTTTGTTGTATCTTGTATGTTTAAGGTCTGTTGTTGTGATGGATGTTGTTGTTAATGTTTGTTTAAAATATGAATACTGTATGTTTAAGGTTTGTTGTTGATGAATGTTGTTGTTAATGTTTCTTTAAAAGATGAGTTTATTATATCTTATGTGGTTTGATTGTTTTCCCATCCCCTTGCCGAATATATAAATTTTTGTATTGAATTATAAAGTTATAATAGGATAGATAAATTTAAATTAGAAAACAAGTTACACCATTCAATGCTAGATACGAATTCTTTAACCCATTGTCAGTATTTCGCTCTTTAATCGTTTGAACTTGGTTTAATGCTTCTAGTTATTTGGCCACCCTTTATCAACCTCTAATTTTGTTTGCAAAGTAAATAGTATTTTGTAAAATGAACTATAGGTGAAGGAATTGGAGATTGAAGAACTATCATTATTAAACCAAGTCCTAATCGTTAAAGAGCAAAATGCAGATAAGGGCGGAAGAATTTTTGTCTATTATTGAACGGTGTAACTTGTTTTTATAATATAACTTAATTTGTCATATTATAATTTTCTAGATTAGATTAAAATGTTATATGCTTAGTTAGAATTTGTGAAATAAGCTTTTGCATAATTTATAATAAACTCAGCGTATATATCACAACAATTGTTTGGAACAACTATTGTTAAATGTTATGCGTTAAAGAATATCACAACGGTTGTTTGAAGTAACTGTTGTGATAGGTAGCGCACTACATAGTTTAAAATTATGGTCGTGCGACCGTGGTGGAAAGTATCATACATACAACCACACCCTACCTCACAACGGTTGGTTAGGCATGGTGGTATCCCTTTTTCAACCGTTGTGAAATGACTTTTACATAGTAGTGCATGCTAAGCTAATTACAAAGTAAAAGAAAATTTTACTAAAAGTATGATAAACATAAACTTACCTATAAATAATTTGTTTAATCTTAGATTCAAGTGGATCATGTAAGGAACACGTTGTAGTTATCATATTCGTTTGAAGAGATATAATGATCAATTAAAAATGTTCACTAAATAAACATAGGCATATATAATTAGTATTTGGTAAAACATAGAAACTAACTATAATAAAGAAACCATAAATTCAAAATTACTCACACATGGAGAAATGGTGCCAAGTAACAATATTTTCTCCCATATAACCGTGATGTTATGTATGTTTCAATCTTTATCGATAGGGGTGTCTGAATAACTTTCTTTTGTGTTTATACCATGTACAACAATTCTTTTAGGTAATTGATCATCACCATATTCATTTTCAAAATGTTGGACGGTTCCACTGTTAATTACCAAATAAATTTAAATAACACATAACATACGCACAAAAAATCCTACTTACAATTTTCTCAACGACTGCTCTTGAGGCATATGAAGTGTACTCTCTATTTGGTATTTTTCGAGCCCTATTCCACTTCTCATGTCATGATGGTGGAGATGGGTTGTGATAACGACTTATGGAGTTCTCACCTATTCGTTGTTGTTTTTTCATTAATCATTGTTTTCTCAGGTTTTCTGTATCCCACACGAGACAATCTATGGGGTTATTTATTTTTTGCCTTGTTCAACTTTCCTACTTCACTTTTAACCTGATATAAAAATAGAAAAATATTAACTTGCATGGTTGTATCTATAAAGCGCAATCCTAAAATTATTAGAAAATAAAATTAGCACTAACAAAGAATTCCTTATAACTACGAGACTTCACAAATTTTTCCAATCCTTCTTCAAAATATAACTATATCTCACACACATATTCTCAAGATCAGACATATGATCCCTAATGTAGTCACGCGTGAGACGTGACTTAAAGCCCATCCAACACGTACCAACATAAGTGATCCACTTTTTTTCACTCATCATCATCATCATCAAACTCAATTTTCAACTACAGTTTCATCAATAAGTATGTACTAGTTATTATAGAAAGTAATATCAAATCGAAGAAAATTCAAATTAATATAGTAACACCTGCCCATATGCCATCTTTCACATCCTTTTGTGCTTCTTTCCAATTATCTATCAATATACTGACTTTGCTACGTCCAAGATCCGCAACATAACTCTTAAAAAGCAAATAATAATGACCATTAACTATCAAATATATGAAATTAAACTCGATCAAAAATCTGATACTCGAGTTGCAGACTTTTGCTAATATAGCAATCATTATGGTACATATTTGTTTTCTTTTCTATTTTTTGTTTATAGTTTGAGAATCATTGGTACAAGTTTCATTTGTATAAGTTTCGTCACTACTAGATGAAGAAGAGGACATCTATCTTCAAAAACAACAATAGAAGATTAATTCATTCTCTTAACCTAACAATGTGATCATACACATTCAACAACAAAAAAAAACAAAAACATAGACATAAAACATTCAACATAAAGACAAAAACATAAACATTAACCACAATGGCATAAACAACATAAACTACAACACCAATTACTACATAAACAACAACATAAACAACAAAATCAATCATCTAACCCTATAGTAATATTTTCATATATAAACATGAACAACAACAACAACAACAAAAGACTAATCCAATCTTAATCAAACAAATATGGTCATACACATTCAACAATAATAACAACATAAAATTCAAGAATAACAAAAACAAAAAGCATTCAACATTAACAACATAAACATAAAACATAAGCAAAATGACAACTGAAGTTTACCGTAGATGCGTGGGTAAAAAGTTTATGTATCGGAAACGTGATGAATAAGTAAAAAATATAAATTAATGTTATCAGATTCTTCGTCTTCCTCCTCGACAATTGTCAAGCCAAGAGCGATGAATTTGGCGTCGTATTCCTCCTCGATGATACATAAGTCAATAACAATGAAGTTGTTTGAACGATGAAGGTGAAGACGAAATTGGTTGAAAATGGTTTGGTTTCATTAATGAACGATGAGGATGAAATTGATTGAAAATGGTGTCATTTCTCAATGCTGAATGTTAGGGTTGAAAATGGTTTCTCTAATGGAAATGAAAAAATGGCAACTAAAGAGACATGATATATGTGTTGCTTTTAAATGAATAAATCATGCCACCACAATCATCTATACCAACGACAGTGATATATGGTTTACTTAATGAAATTTTATAAAAAAGCGCTAGTTTTTAAGTACTTAAAAACTAATATATATATATATATATATATATATATATATATATATATATATATATATATATATATCACAACGGTATGATTAAACAAACATAGTGATATCACTTTTATTTTTTATTTAAAAGTAAATCAAAACGAAATGAGCAACTAAAATATTTAAGAAATCACAAATTTGCTAGCGTTGAGATTCGAACCCCTGAAAGGTTAAAGATATAACCAAAATTGGTCTAAATAACCATGGTAATATGTTAATAATTTTTAATTAAAATATAAAAAATATTGGCGACCGAGTTTAGAGATGTCACCACGGTCCTTCAAATGTTTGTGGTAACTTGGCCATTGTTGTATATAGTTTTTGTAGTAGTGAAGAGACTAATAAATTATTTTTGTGTGCCCTAACTTCTTGAAATTTGGAAGTTCCAAGAAATGAACGAAGGTGATGAAGATTGGACGTTCCAAGAAATGATAAAGGTGATTAAGTTTGGACTCAAATTCGTTTGTTTCTCTATCACGTCCATCTGTTTTTCGCTAGGACACTTGTGTTATGAAGGAAATAAACTAAACCAGATATGTTTAATTTAAAAGAAACACATTTCACCATGTTTGAAAAGACCAACCATAGTGAAATATATTAATTTTAGAGAACATATTGAAGGTGCGAGAAACACAAGAAATGGATCCATTGGAGGGTAGAAAAAGAAATACAAATACAACTGTATTATTCCCAACGATCATGGTGAGACTGATAGAAAATAGTATAAAAAGGTATATCCTTGTGCCACTCTATGGAGTAGAGGTCACAATGTACTTTTATACTCACCATCACACGTAATCCCTTAGTCTTGATCTTTGTCTTCTATGTCTTCAGAGGCTTTTGATATGTTTTTTGATGAAGCATGTTATAGAAGGATCAAAACTATTTATCTTTAGAACCTAAGTCATTAGAACATTACCGGGCTTGTTCAAATAACTCCTGCCTTCTCAGTCTTCAGCACTTGATCTTTAGAAGAATGTCTCCAGATCTTCAAAACTCGCTTAACAGAACACTGTCTTCAGAATCTTCAGAACTTGGAACATCAGAATTAAAGCTTTAGAAGGCCTCCAAATTTTCCTTGAGTAAGTCACGATCAGAAGCTATTTTAATAACTTTCCTTAGAACCATTGCATAAGACACATTCCTTAATATTGACTTAACTTTGTAACACACCAAAGGTATTCTTCTAGAGTGTTGAGTTTAGAACCTGATGATGTCACACACCATCTTAACTGAGTCAGAACCTGTATAGCAAAAGCCATACACTAGACAGAAACCTGTTAGAGTACAAAACTATTCTAAAAGATAACATGTAAAGTTATCATCAAAACATAAGGCTAGATGTAGAACCAACATTGTTCTTCCAATCTCCCCCTTTTTCATGATGACAAAACCATGTATTTTGATAGAACAGTTCATACATGGTAATCACCATGAAATGCAAATTCAATAAAGCTAATCAGCTCCCCTAAATCTGTTAATACTCATAATTCCATTAAAGCTTGTTCAAAGTCTCCCCCTGAGCCCAAGACTCACAAAATGAATTTTGCAATACACAAAGTAACATAGAGAAGGAATACTTCTCCATTGAAGGCTCATTAGCGTCTTACTAGAAATACATGTCCTTCATCTCAGAACTTGGATTTCTATCAGAACACTATGAGGCATTAGAACATGTTTAGTCTTTGTCTTGATGACTTCGTATAAAAATAAAAACTAATATAGTGGTTCTTCCAGAAACTAGAATCATGCCACCAGAAGGCGTACAACATTATGTCATCAGAAAGTTCATCACCTGAACTATTTCCGTACTGACCATGTCTTTTGAACATGTATTCTGAACATGTCTCAGAACATGTCTTTCAGACCATGTCTTTAGACCATGTCTTAGGCCAGGTCTTTTAGACCATGTCTTTAGACCATGTCTTCTGAACATGTCTTATACCATGTCTTTCGAACATGTCTTAGACCATGTCTTAGACAGTGTCTTATGAACATGTCTTTGAAGATTGATAAAACACAAGAAATGGGGGTTTGGATTGTGTTTATAGAAAACATTCCCCTTTAGAAATTCTGATCACTCAAATGATGAAAGCAATAAAGACGGTGAAGAGTAAAGGACACAAGTGATTTATCCGGGTTCACCATTAACTAGGCTACTCTTGTCCACCCCCTCAAGGATGATTTTTCCTAATCCAAGGACTTAATCCACTATAACAAAACTGATCACAAGTGAAAGGGGGCAACCTGTTGTACCCCAAAATTCGCCCTCTTCATGTTAACTTTAATTGGATTATACTTCATCATCATATGCATACATGTCATTGGCTTTATAATCATAGAATCAGGGTATTTCTCTGCAAGAAAGAGTTGCGAAAAGTGACTATTCCGTTAAGCAGCATTATGAAGCCGAACTCAGGGTTTTCCACATTTTTATGCACGCCGTATATGTTCCAAACTATCCAATTAGGTATTAATCAAGTCATCATCATATCAAGCTCTCATATGTCTCAACACGGTCTGAATTGCAGAGAAAGTCAAGTGTTTCAATCAATTTGAGACAATGCAGACAAAAATTCAGTATCTTGCGGTGCGAGCCTATAAATTCATAACTTGAGATCGGAAAATGGTTTGGGAATGGTTCTTAAGTCTTTATAACCGTCTTGATATATTCTCCAGTTCATCTGTTCAAACCGAAGGATAATTTTATGAGAAAGATTTTTAAAAGCGCCAAATACCTGAAATGCGTTATATAGTGGATTTCCTGGTTTGTTGGTGTTGTACCCCAAAATTTGCCCTCCCAAATTCTTCAAGATTTGCCAAGAATCATCTTCCAATGGTTCAAAAAATTGCTCAAGGATTGCACAGTCTAAATACCTCCTAAGCCAGTCAAAATTAGGGTTTTGGTTCTCTCAAGGAATTTGAGGTTTTCAATGGTTCAAACAAGTCTCATGGGCCTATGTACATTCTTAAGCACCTACATACCAAGTCTCAAGACTCACAATGCCAAATTGCACAGTCAAAAGCTCCATTTGATCCACAGTCAACTGCAGGAGCAAAATGGTCATTTTGCAGTCAAAATTCAGAATTTTTGGTCAACATCTTATTTTGAGTCCACAATCATCATTTGATCAAGTCTTGATCATGATTCCATAAGCATGGCTCAAAAATCATCAAGATGCAAAAAGTTACTATTTTTGGACAGTAGAGAAGTCAACTGTATCTTGACCAAGGCATAACTTTTTCATGGTTCATCAGAAAAATCCCATCCAATGCTCATTTTGAAGGGGATGACATTTCCTACAACTCATACTCACATTCCAAGTCCAATAAATGCTCTCACAAAAAGTTATCAATTTCTACATTATAGGTCAATTTCAAAAGTCAACAAAAAGGCACTTTAAGTCAAAGACCATAACATGAGATTGGTAAATCCAAATGACATGGGACCAAAGGCATTGGTTAGAGGACTTCAAGACATTTCCAAAATGTCCAAGAACATGTTCATATGATCAAAATTGAGCAAGATATGCATTGCAGAAGTTGGGAAATTCTCATGAATTTGCAAAAGTCAACTTTGCTCAAAACACTTTGTTTTTGCTAATGGGCCTCAAATTTCTTCTTGAAACTTTATCCAAAGCTTATGCACGACCCATTGAGATTATTTGAATTTATTTTCTTATTTTTTATTAATTAATTGGAGTTTTAATTGATTTTAATTCATTTAATTAATTTAAAATGTAGGAAATACAAAGATTTGATTTTTCAATCTTTTGGTGAAGCAAATGCGGTTAAGATATGCTGAGAATTTCGTGTGCCAATCAAGGATATCAAAATCTCCCAATTTAGCAACTTTTTCCAATCAAAAAGATTCAAAAATATTTGATTTTCAATCAAATATTGAAACATCAATTCCATGGATTTCTTTGCAAGATTGTGACCTAATTCTATTCTACTATAAGTACACAAGCCAACCCTAATGCCACATACGTGAATTTGCTGCAAGAAAGCCATAACAACTTTGAAAAAAACTCAAGAAATTTGAAAACTGATTTCCATATTCTAACGTGATTCAAAGGCTTTTATTGTTTCTAATACATTGCAGGGGTTCCCAGAGACGTATTGCAATCAAAACCAAGTGCTAAAGCTCAAGGAATCACCAAGAACAGTTTCACGGTTTGCTTGATATTTTGAAAATCGAATAGCTTATTTCATGCATAATTAACATGTTTTATTCATTGTTTTGCATTGTTTGAATTCATATAAAGCTAATGGTATTGGTTAATTGGATTAAAATGCGCAGAATCGTAAGTTGCCATTGACAAAAGCTATGGTTCTTGAGCTTCCAAATTGGGGCTTTTCAGTATAGGAAAAATCAAGCTTCCTAAGACCCATGGTTGAATTCGTTGAGACAAGACGAATACATAGCCATCCTTTCGAAATATTTATATTGCTCACAGGCCTAGTCGCTATTATTGGTCATTGCAGGTTGTGGGGGTTAAAAACCCCCGCTATCTATTTGTTTTTTACAGGTGCAAAGGAGGAAGATGAAGGCGTGTAAGCGTATCATTGGTTGGTTCAAATAAAACGCGCGCTTGTTTTGTGTTTCAGCATATTTATTAATTTTTATATATTATGTTTGCTTCTTATTCTTATAACAAAGCGTGCAAGTTGGTGGAGTGGTTGGCCAAGTGTTCAATAGGCGTTGGGACCTGGGTTCGATTCCCAGGTCCCCCAAAATCCTTATTTCTATTTTTCTTACCATAATCATGTGCAGGCTTTCAAAGGTGTTCCACCATATGCCTCAAACACCCAGGTGCCAAGTGGCCATAAGCTTGAATCTGATGGTCATGATTGGAAGACCATGGTACTTCCTAGTCAAAGCACGCCTGGACAATCAAAGAAAGTCAAACAGGCTGAACAACTTGATGGGCCTGAGAATTGCTTCTACACCTCCTTAATGGGCCATCACCCCCTGGTTTATTATTACTTTTTATTTCCTTTTCCTTTAAATTATTTTATTTTATTAACTATTATTATTATTATTATTATTATTTAATTAACTCACAAATTATTATTTTCATAATAAAATCAGAAATATAATTATTATTATTATTTTTAATTTCACCTTAATTTAATTAGTTTTGTAAATAAATACTAATATAACTAATTTAGTTTAATTAGGTTAAATTTGACTTTTTTTCACAATAAATAAAATTAACATAGAATTAGGGTTTTGACAACTTTTAATTTCTTTTATTTTCATTTTCATTAAGACATTAAAAAAACTAAAAAATACTCTTTTCTTTTAATTATTTAATTAATTAGAATTAGGTTTAATAAACTGCAAAAAGGACCAAAATTCCATTCTTTTCTCAAAAAAGGGTCAAAACCCTAAGGACGTCCCCGATTCAATTTCTGTTCGCGCATATTTATTTTTGATTATATTTATGTAATTACTCCGGGATTGTAATAGCGTAATTAGGACCTTTTTATCGCTTTATTTATTTTCTCGCAATTTACTTTTCAAGGGTTATGTTTTTGGCGATGTAAATACCCGACGCCTTGTAATAGCGTAGATTTACTTTTCGCAATTTACTTTCTGCACAATTATTAACTGTTAACTATGCATGACAAGACTTTCTCTGAAATTAAAATCAACCCGTAGCTCACCATAACATGTGCAAAGATAACTTAACTGAATCCTGACACACTCGCACATGCCACTCCTAGGGTACGCCTCACTTGGTTGCCTCGACGTGGTCATTGAGTATAGGGTGTTTTAGAGGTTGCCCTCTTGTCTAAAGATCCAGTTGCCTCGAAACGGTTGCGTCGGATAAAAGGATCTAGGACATTAGGGTTACCGTTAAGGCGTCCTACTATTGCTTTGGTGACCACATGTCCCTATAATCGAATTGACCCGAATAACTCCAACGACGGTGCTACCTACTTCTCAATAGTGGGATAGTACTGTCTAAAGGATATTTACACAGGTTAATTCCTTTTGAGTAGGTTGAGGTTCTTAGATACTTGCTCTTTCAAAAACAAAAACAACTTTTCGCACTTACACTTTTTTGACAAAAGTTTTCAAACAAACACTTCGTAACACTCTTGAGGACTGATACAAGAGTTAAAACGAAGTTTTCAAACAAACTTTTTCAAAACCCACAAACACAAGAAAAGCAAACAATTTTGAAAACATAGTGAGCAAGTACCTAAGAGCCCGTGGATAACCACAGATAGAAAGGGTGCTAACACCTTCCCTTTCTATAATCTACCTCCCGAACCAAGAAACATCTCGAAAAGGAATTTTGCTGTGCTTTTGTCCTTTCCTTGTTGGAGAAAATAAAAGACGGTGGCGACTCTTACTTACCGCGACATTTCGCGAACCAGCATTTCAAAAATGGTCAGTTCTATTTCCACCGATCACAGAACTGGCGACTCTGCTGGGGATCTATAAGAAGTGAGGTGTACCTTAGGATTAGATCACTTGTGTTTTCAATCGTATGCCTTGTATGCTTTAAACTTTGTGGGCTTGCGTCAGAGTTTTATAGATCCTAACCCGGATCTGGGGGATACCCTTTAGAAGTAGCAACAAACTGTGAGGGAACTGTGCGGGGTATACCGACATGGTTGAAGCAGTTGCTACTTTGATGTGGCACTTTGGTGAGTACCGGTAACCCTTGAGTCAAGTCAAGGAGAGTACGGGGCCGCCGCGTGGTGTCGTGAAGCTTTAACTGACCTTAAGAACCTTACTTGACCATCCTGGCCTCTTTAGGGGTAGTGAGATGACCGACTTTGGTGCAGTCCGAAGTTGGTAGATACTCGATACTACACTCATTGAGGGTTGTTTTCTTGGAATATTTTGGTCGCCAGTTAAGTGGCTAAATCAAAACAATGAACATAGAAAACAATCCAATGATATTGAGCTCCTTAGAACTCGGTTACTATTTTCTAGGACAGGTCTTAACCAACTGAAACTGAAAGAGGGTAATACCTAAACTCCATGCTAGACTAAAATCTAAGGGCTCTTTTGTGTGACTTGTGTGCCTTCAAACTTGAACTACTTGCACATACTTGTTATCTGACAACATGGGTTCCTTGCAGGTTTTGTTTACAGTCCTTAATCTGGGCTTATAACAGGGTTTACTTACATCACTCCACGCATAGCATAACATCATAACATCATACATAGCATTTCCTTAACCATTTCAAGGATCTCAAGGGCTTGTGATGCAGGTCATGATGAACCAACTGTCTAACAAAGGGCAAAGGGGATTTATTTTCCTCTAGCCAAGGTTGTTCGGAGATCAAAACATGATAACTTGAGTCAGGGGCTATGACCCACTCGATATGGTGAGCCTAACTCTTGAAGAAGGACTCTCAACAACATGAAGTTCCTTCAATCAAGCTACCAGATTCAAATTCTAACAAGTTTCTCTGTTTACCCCGCGAGATCCTTGAAAACATTGCATACGTACATCATACATATCATTGCATAACAGGTTACCCTTTACAGGTCACTCATATTCTCGCTTTTTATTTCAGTAATGGCTTCCCAACCAGACAACCGAGATCTTCACACTCAAGAGACTCAGTTCAGGGAAATCTTCCTAAGCCTATCCAAGGGGCAGGAAGAGTTGAGAACACTCCTCATGGGGAATTTGATCAAGAAGAGTCCTGAAGACAGCAAGGACGAACGGCTGAAACATTCGCAAGCTGAGGTAGATGCAATGAGAACCCAGATGCTGGGACAGATGGCTCTTATTCAAGGCTTAGCTCGGGAGCAAGAAGAGTTGAGAGCCATGATTAACCAGCTTCATCAAGACAGATACAATAGTATGAAGCAAACGGTCAAGGCTGGGGATCAAACCAGTAATCAGCCTCCAAGAAGACAAGAGTTTGGTATGGTGAATAATGGACCTCTCCAAGGTGCTACTACCTCAAGGGTCCAACAACAACCTCACCAAGAACAACGGGTGGATCAGAGCAAGCCAAACAAGCCCAGGAGGCAATTCACTAAGATCAACATTTCACTGACTCAAGCTCTACATCAATTGTTGAAGGCAGGGCTGATCACATTAAAGGCTCCTCCCCGGAACCCAAATACTTCCGCTCCTACCTATCATCCCAATGAAAGGTGTGCATACCACTCTGACAGTCCAGGACATGACACCGAAGACTGTTGGACTCTAAAGAACAATATCCAGGACCTGATTGATGAAGGAGAATTGGAATTCACCCAAGGTGGTCAGGCTGAGTTCTTCTACCATCCCTCTAAGGTTCACCATTTGAAGTGACAAGTCCTGAGACGAGAAAACTTTTTGTTCATTAGAATTTTCAATTTGTAATTTTCTTTTGATTGTTCAAACATTTATTCATGTCAAACTTTGTTACTTTATCAATGCATCGCATATGTCTGTTTTGAATCAATCCATTCGTATTCACTATATTCAAATTGCTTTCATTTTTTGATGTTCAACTCTCGACTAAAAAATTCTAAACCTTTTGAGGGAGGATGACGAAAACGATACCACGATATTTACAGTATGCTTTTGAACAGACCCCGTTGATGAGGTACAAGCATTGTTTCAAATCCTAAACAGTGGAGTAATAAGGAAGATAATCCCTAGTCAACCCCTTTGAGCCAAAGAAGTTGGAGTTTTTCTTTTCGAAAATTAAAACCCTTAATCATAACCTGGGGCAGGGTAGTTTTCTCAGTTGATCCAGGTGCACAATGAATGGCATCAAAGAAGTCCTTTCGAGACATGAGACGGTGATGGTTCCCTATAATCGTCAAGACAGGCAATCGTTATATCTCAAAATAAAAGCCCAATAAGTCAAAACCTATGAAGGAGACTTACAAAAACTGGGGCATCCCGCTGACTGTAATCACAAGAGAAACAGTTCAGGCAAAAAACAGGGATAACGAAATCAAAAAGAAAGAGGTCCTACAAACCCTCAACAAAAAGAAATGACTGCCTATTCAAAATAAATTGTCAGTATCTGAACCATCACTGGAATATCAGAGCAAAGACTCAAACAAGGTCTAACGCACGATTAGCTGAGTTTAGGATCGAAGAACATCACGAAGAACGGGTGGGTACAAATAAAGTTTGAGTTTTTATCCTTTGTTTCTTAAACCGTGAACCAGGCCACGTTATAACCCTTAAAAGTCCTAGCTGAAGCATGGGTTAGTTCGAAAGTATACTGTTACCAAAGGTATCCTGACTCCTGTAGGGCTTGCTGTAAAATCTTGAGTTGACATCACATTTTACAAAAAATCACTTGTTTTATTGAAAACTGCATTTTCAAAAAACTTCAAGACAGACATAAGCTTTGCATTCTTAAAATAACATTGTTTGCATATGACTATTTGTTCGAACAGCGGAGAAATTCGCACGACGAATACCTAGTGAACAAAAATCTTCTCAAGGATCACCTCAAGTGGAATAACACTTCCAACCAAGGGGCAGACGTGATCATTGTCCATCATCTGGGGCAGTCCAGTCAAGATTCAAGGAATCTCTAAAAAATGCCAAATAGCCAGGGGCAAATCTCCGTCTGAATCACTTGGGGCATTGGACATGAATTCCAGCAACGAATCTTGCACGATCAAATATCTTCTGGTGGTATGACAACACCACACTACTGACAGTGACAACTCCCTGCACTCTGAGAGCGTGGACATAGTCGAAAAAATACTACGCATAATCAAAGACCCGCTAGGTCGACTGGCCTAGGCAAAATAAGGGCTTCCCGGCGAACCAAAAGGGTTCAGGCAAAAATAAGGGATGAAGATGAAAAATCTGTACACCCGGCAAGTCGAAAACCTGAAAAGGTGGCTTGGGCAAAAATGGGTATCCCGGTGGACTGAAAACCCGAAAGGGCGGTCCAGGCAAAATTTAGGGATCAAAGCGTACGACTATGTCCCGTCATCTCGTCACTTGCCTACCAGAAGAAGATTGGTCAATCGGCAGTTATCAAGCACCTCATAGGCCTTCTTCTCTCGTAGAAACTGGGGCAATAAGAACTGTCCAAACTGTACAACTGATTTGCTCACCAAGTACAAAGGTAGATTCAGCTGAGGAATTTAACCAAGATACCTTCATTCCCCGCAGAGTAAGGCAAGATTCAGCAATACTCTCCCCAAGCAGAGTTGGCCTCCCATCAAGGGCACGGTATCCCCAGCAAGTCAGCAATACTCTCCCCCGAGCAGAGTTGGTCTACCATCAGTCCTGAAAAGTTGGGTACCCATAGAAGATCTTAATATTCCCCAGCGGAATATACAGATGTTCCCTAGCAAGCATCCCCGGCAGTCTTAATATTCCTCAACAGAAGTATAAGAATGTTCCCCGGCGGAATACAAGATACACCCCAGTGGATCCATTTCCTCAAAAGTTTCCCCAGGAGAGTTGAATAATCTCCCCAGTAGATTCTAGAAGCTTGTCCCCTGCAGAGTACAAATATCTCTCCCCAGCCATATTCAAAGGTTATCCCCCACCAGAGTCTAACTGGGTTATCCTTAGCTAATTGCAACGGAAAGATCGTCCCCAGCAAAGTTCTTTCTATCCCCAGCATAGTTCATCATCAGAATCCCCAACAGAGCTTATCAACGGAGTCCCCAACGGAGTTATCGTTAAAATCTCAGCGAAGCATCTCATCCCACAAAGTATTTCCCCTCAGAGTAATCTCTTCACCAAGTTTATTCCCCAATGGAGTTATCTTCTCCTGCAAATTAGCATCTTCGTTCACCATCCCCAGCAGAAATGAAGAACTCAACACTATTCTCCAGCAGCTCCGGGATTTATTTTCCCCAGCTAAAAACATCACATATTCATACATCATGACATGCATACGCATCATACAACACAAATCTCATTTATTCTTGAGAACATCTTGACATCATGCAGTTCATGCATCATGACATTGCATACAGCTAACGTCTTACCTTTTCAGGGAAAAGTCAATCAAAAGATGATTACCATCTACCTTTGCAGTTCCAGATCAACACTGTAACAAGCCAAGAAAATTCTGTGGACGACTGATTGTAGGTTGATACCTGAAACCAGACAGGACAATTATCTACTTGATCATCATGAAGAAACCCTACACCAGTTCCTTCTCAATTTCAGATGTAGTTTTACACGGACTCATCCTCAGGCAACCCTACACCGGTTCCTTCTCGTTCCAAGATGTAGTTTTACACGGACTCATCATCAATTAACCCTACACCGGTTCCTTCAATTTCAGATGAAGTTTTACACAGACTCATCATAAGGAAACCCTACACAGGTTCCTTCTCCAAGATGAAGTTTTACACGGACTCATCATCAAGTAACCCTACACCGGTTCCTCCTCTTTCAGATGAAGTTTTACACGGATTCATCATCAAAGTAACCCTACACAGGTTCCTCTTCCCTTCCAAGACAAAGTTTTACACGGACTCGTCCTCAGGCAACCCTACACCGGTTCCTCCTCAGTTCCAAGACGAAGTTTCACACGAACTCATCGTCAAGATAACCTTACCCCGATTCATCCTGAAGTTTTACATGAACTTATCTCAAAGTAACCTTACCCCGGTTCATCCTGAAGTTTCACACGAACTTATCTCAAAGTAACCTTACCCCGGTTCATCCAAAAGTTTTACACGAACTTATCTCACAGTAACCTTACCCCGGTTCCTCCTGAAGTTTCACACGAACTTATCTCAAAATAACCTTACCCCGGTTCATCCAGAAGTTTTACACAAACTTATCCCGAAGTAACCTTACACCAGTTCCTACTCAACTCTAGACGTAGTTTTATATGGACTCGTCATCAAGAAACCCTACACAGGTTCTCTCTTTCCAAGGATGTAGTTTTACACGGACTCGTCATCAAGAAACCCTGCACAAGTTTCCTTCTCAATTCCAGATGCAGTTTTACACGGACTCGTCATCAAGAAACCCTACACAGGTTTCCTTCTTAATTCTAGATGCAGTTTTACACGGAATCGTCATCAAGAAACCCTACACAGGTTCTCTCTCTCCAGACGTAGTTTTACACGGACTCGTCACCAAGAAACTCTACACAGGTTCTCTCTTTCCAAAGATGAAGTTTTACACGGACTCGTCACCAAGAAACCCTACACAGGTTCTCTCTTTCCAAAGATGAAGTTTTACACGGACTCGTCATCAAAGAAACCCTACACAGGTTCTCTCTTTCCAGATGCATTTTTACACAGGCTCGTCATAAAAAAAAACCCTACACAGGTTTTCTTTCTTCTAGAATGCAGTTTTACACGGACTCATCATCAAAGTAACCCTACATAGGTTCCTTCTCCATTTCAAATGCAGTTTTACACGGACTCGTCATCAAGAAACCCTACACAGGTTTCCTTCTCAACTCCAGATGAAGTTTTACACGGACTCATCATCAAGAAACCCTACACAGGTTCTCTCTTTCCAAAGATGAAGTTTTACACGGACTCATCATCAGTCAACCCTACACAAGTTTCCTTCATTCCAAGATGCAGTTTCACACGAGCTCATCATCAGTCAACTCTACACAGGTTTCCTTCCTTCAAAGATGCAGTTTCACACAGGCTCATCATCCGTCAATCCTACACAGGTTTCCCTCTTTCCAAGATGCAGTTTTACACGAGCTCATCATCAGGCAACCCTACACAGGTTCCCTCGTTCAACTTACAAGATCACAATTCTACCAACAATCTCCAGATGGCATCTATAAGCCCATCCTCCTATCCATCATCTCTCCAAATGGCATCTGTAAGCCCATTCCCGACATCACAATGTTGATATTACACTATGCGAGTGCAAATTTCTGGGCACTTTAGTGTTCAATCATCTTCCACCTTCGGACCATGAAAGGCATGCGAGCCAATCTACATCCTCAGGTTTAAGAGGATTGAACAGGGGCAACTGTTGCACCCCAAAATTTTCCCTCCCATATTCTTCAAGATTTGCCAAGAATCATCTTCCAATGGTTCAAAAAATTGCTCAAGGATTGCACAGTCCAAATACCTCCTAAGCCAGTCAAAATTAGGGTTTTGGTTCTCTCAAGGAATTTAAGGTTTTCAATGGTTCAAACAAGTCTCATGGGCTTATGTACATTCTCAAGCACCTACATACCAAGTCTCAAGACTCACAATGCCAAATTGCATAGTCAAAAGCTCCATTTGATCCACAGTCAACTGCAGGGGCAAAATGGTCATTTTGCAGTCAAAAGTCAGAATTTTTGGTCAACATCTTATTTTGAGTCCACAATCATCATTTGATCAAGTCTTGATCATGATTCCATAAGCATGGCTCAAAAATCATCAAGATGCAAAAAGTTACTATTTTTGGACAGCAGAAAAGTCAACTGTATCTTGACCAAGGCATAACTTTTTCATGGTTCATCAGAAAAATCCCATCCAATGCTCATTTTGAAGGGGATGACATTTCCTACAACTCATATTCACATTCCAAGTCCAAGAAATTCTCTCACCAAAAGTTATCAATTTCTACATTATAGGTCAATTTCAAAAGTCAACAAAAAGGCACTTTAAGTAAAAGACCATAACATGAGATTGGTAAATCCAAATGACATGGGACCAAAAGCATTGGTTAGAGGACTTCAAGACCTTTCCAAAATGTCCAAGAACATGTTCATATGATCAAAATTGAGCAAGATATGCATTGGAGAAGTTGGGAAATTCTCATGAATTTGCAAAAGTCAACTTTGCTCAAAACACTTTGTTTTTGCTAATGGGCCTCAAATTTCTTCTTGAAACTTTATCCAAAGCTTATGCACGACCCATTGAGATTATTTTAATTTATTTTCTTATTTTTTATTAATTAATTGGATTTTTAATTGATTTTATTTCATTTAATTAATTTAAAATGTAGGAAATACAAAGATTTGATTTTTCAATCTTTTGGTGAAGCAAATGTGGTTAAGATATGCTGAGAATTTCGTGTGCCAATCAAGGATATGAAAATCTCCCAATTTAGCAAATTTTTCCAATAAAAAAGATTCAAAAATATTTGATTTTCAATCAAATATTGAAACATCAATTCCATGGATTTCTTTGCAAGATTGTGACCTAATTCTATTCTACTATAAGTACAGAAGCCAACCCTAATGCCACATACGTGAATTTGCTGCAAGAAACCCATAACCACTTTGAAAAAAACTCAAGAAATTTGAAAACTGATTTCCATATTCTAACGTGATTCAAAGGCTTTTATTGTTTCTAATACATTGCAGGGGTTCCCAGAGACGTATTGCAATCAAAACCAAGTGCTAAAGCTCAAGGAATCACCAAGAACAGTTTCACAGTTTGCTTGATATTTTGAAAATCGAATAGCTTATTTCATGCATAATTAACATGTTTTATTCATTGTTTTGCATTATTTGAATTCATATAAAGCTAATGGTATTGGTTAATTGGATTAAAATGCACAGAATCGTAAGTTGCCATTGACAAAATCTAGGGTTCTTGAGCTTCCAAATTGGGGCTTTTCAGTATAGGAAAAATCAAGCCTCCAAAGACCCATGGTTGAATTCGTTGAGACAAGACGAATCCATAGCCATCCTCGCGAAATATTTATATTGCTCACAGGCCTAGTCGCTATTATTGGTTATTGCAGGTTATGGGGGTTAAAAACCCCCGCTATCTATTTGTTTTTTACAGGTGCAAAGGAGGTAGATGAAGGCGTGTAAGCATATCATTGGTTGGTTCAAATAAAACGCGCGCTTGTTTTGTGTTTCAGCATATTTATTAATTTTTATATATTATGTTTGCTTCTTATTCTTATAACAAAGCGTGTAAGTTGGTGGAGTGGTTGGCCAAGTGTTCAATAGGCGTTGGGACCTGGGTTCTATTCCCAGGTCCCCCAAAATCCTTGTTTCTATTTTTCTTACCATAATCATGTGCAGGCTTTCAAAGGTGTTACACCATATGCCTCAAACACCCAGGTGCCAAGTGGCCATAAGCTTGAATCTGATGGTCATGATTGGAAGACCATGGTACTTCCTAGTCAAAGCACGCCTGGACAATCAAAGAAAGTCAAACAGGCTGAACAACTTGATGGGTCTGAGAATTGCTTCTACACCTCCTTAATGGGCCATCACCCCCTGGTTTATTATTACTTTTTATTTCCTTTTCCTTTAAATTATTTTATTTTATTAATTATTATTATTATTATTATTATTATTATTTAATTAACTCACAAATTATTATTTTCATAATAAAATCAGAAATATAATTATTATTATTATTATTATTATTATTATTATTAATTTCACCTTAATTTAATTATTTTTGTAAATAAATACTAATATAACTAATTTAGTTTAATTAGGTTAAATTTGACTTTTTTTCACAATAAATAAAATTAGCATAGAATTAGGGTTTTGACAACTTTTAATTTCTTTTATTTTTATTTTCATTAAGACATTAAAAAAACTAAAAAATACTCTTTTCTTTTAATTATTTAATTAATTAGAATTAGGTTTAATAAACTGCAAAAAGGACCAAAATTCCATTCTTTTCTCAAAAAAGGGTCAAAACCCTAAGGACGTCCCCGATTCAATTTCTGTTCGCGCATATTTATTTTTGATTATATTTATGTAATTGCTCCGGGATTGTAATAGCATAATTAGGACCTTTTTATCGCTTTCTTTATTTTCTCGCAATTTACTTTTCAAGGGTTATGTTTTTGGCGATGTAAATACCCGACGCCTTGTAATAGCGTAGATTTACTTTCCGCAATTTACTTTCCGCACAATTATTAACTGTTAACTATGCATGACAAGACTTTCTCTGAAATTAAAATCAACCCGTAGCTCACCATAACATGTGCAAAGACAACTTAACTGAATCCTGACACACTCGCACATGACACTCCTAGGGTACGCCTCACTTGGTTGCCTCGACGTGGTCATTGAGTATAGGGTGTTTTAGAGGTTGCCCTCTTGTCTAAAAATCCAGTTGCCTCGAAACGGTTGCCTCGGATAAAAGGATCTAGGACATTAGGGTTGCCGCTAAGGCGTCCTACTATTACTTTGGTGACCACATGTCCCTATAATTGAATTGACCCGAATAACTCCAACGACAGTGCTACCTACTTCTCAATAGTGGGATAGTACTGTCTAAAGGATATTTACACAGCTTAATTCCTTTTGAGTAGGTAGAGGTTCTTAGATACTTGCTCTTTCAAAAACAAAAACAACTTTTCGCACTTACACTTTTCTGACAAAAGTTTTCAAACAAACACTTCGTAACACTCTTGAGGACTGATACAAGAGTTAAAACGAAGTTTTCAAACAAACTTTTTCAAAACCCACAAACACAAGAAAAGAAAACAATTTTGAAAACATAGTGAGCAAGTACCTAAGAGCCCGTGGATAACCACGGATAGAAAGGGTGCTAACACCTTCCCTTTCTATAATCTACCTCCCGAACCGAGAAACATCTCGAAAAGGAATTTTGCTGTGCTTTTGTCCTTTCCTTGTTGGAGAAAATAAAAGACGGTGGCGACTCTTGCTTACCGCGACATTTCGCGAACCAGCATTTCAAAAACAGTCAGTTCCATTTCCACCGATCACAGTTGGTTTTCAAATGCTTAAAAATGTGTAACTCCTAACTGGAAAATCATCTTTGATTGGTTCTCAAAGCATTTGAACCATCTTGTTATTTCCTTCAATTTTTGTGTTCGACTCGAAAGCCAATTCATTGAGGAAAATCTCAGAATGTGCGAGTATTCAAAAGTTATACGGTGGAAATACCGTGAAAATAGTGTGTTGAACCACAGTTTTTCAGATATTCAAAAATTCATAACTTTTGCCTAGTTCAATGTTTTTGAATGGTTCTTTGGGTGAAAAATCCGTCCTGAATGTATCTTTGATCCGTATGTTCAGGTCAAGAGCTAATTCATTGCACAAGATTTCCAAAAGTGTGAGTTACTAGAGAAAATTGTACTCTGAATTGGTTTTCTACCAGACTGTTTCTCGATATTATAGAAATAGTAACTCTCTCGATTTTTATTGTATTGGGAAGATTCTTGAAGCATGAGTTCATAAATTTTGTAAGCTTCAACTTTGCTTCAAGGCCCAAGTTCGGATTGTGCTTCGAAGGCTTCGATTTGTGGCTCGCATCCTAAAGTGCGCACAAAATTAAGCTAAACTTTTTAATACGGTGTAATAAATCCATAATTTCTCTCCATTCGAAGAATCATAACTTGCTCGATTTTTATCATATCAAGGTGATTCTTTCATCACGATGTCACAAATTTCACCACTGACATTTTTGCTTCAGGGTTCTCATCTAGATTCTGCACCGAACATCACAAGCTTATGGTTTGTTCGTGCACAATATCCAAAATAAGCCATAAAAATCTCCACTGTGATTTTTTACCCTAAGTTTCTCTCCTTTTAGGGAAACGTAACTTGCTTGATTTTTATTGTAACAGAACAATTATTTCGGTGCCGCGCCACAAATTTAGTCATCAACAACTTTGTTTCAAGTTGCGCGTTAGGATTTCGCACCGATTGTGATGAGCTTGGGGTTCGATCTCGCACTGTGCACAAAATAAGCTCAAAAATTCAGTTTTGAAACCAAACTATATATATATATATTTGAATTTCAAATTTCAAACACAATAACACTCACAACTTCCACTCTCTCAAATCACACTCACATTTTCTCTAAAATCCTCTCAACTTTCTTCAAGTTTCTTCAAGAACACAAACTCATAAAAATGTTGAATCTTCATCTTCATCAAGCAATTCCGCAAGCTACTCCCTCTCGCATCTGTGAACTCAGCCACGCGCCGCTAGCTGCTCTGACCAATCCGCGATTCCCAATGATCCCCCCTCCATGCGTGACGCTCCTTCCACCTTCACAACCGCACGTTTCCAGCTGCGACTTCTCTCTTCCGTTTGATCGTGATTCCAGCGATTTGTCCCTCCTCCGATCACAAGTTTCTGGCCAACATCCTTAGCATCTTCTCCGATCTATTTTCCGGTAATAGTTCTTGGATCTACAATTGAATTAAGTGCTTATATTGATAATTTATTTTAGTTTTAGTTCTTAATTTAACTTATGAGTTGAATATTATTTTGGATCTTGAAATTGGAGTTTAATTAATATTGATGATGATGAATAAATGTTGAGTAGGATAGATCTATGTTGAATTGATGATAATTATGTGGATTTGATAATTCTTGCATGTTGAATAAATATTGTTCATGATTACTTGATGATGGCACGTCGATTTCATTTCAGATAAAATGTTTGTTGAGGATTATTGAATTTCATGTGTTAATGCATTAATTTGAATCGATTTGGTGATGATTTAAATTTTTTCCGATATTGAAACTTTCGATTCAATTTATTGCGTCAACACTTGAATTATTTTGTTGGAAGCTTGGAACATTTGTTTTGATGTAAATTAATTGATTACAAGAATTTGTAACTTCTAAGCGACATAACTTGAATCAGTGAACATATTTTCATATTAGTTTGTGATTTTTAAATATGATTTTGATCGATATCGTTTCAAGTATGTGTTGCTGCCCGCAAAATACAAGTGTCTTGTAAATTTCATTTCAAATATCGTTTGATGCTTACTTGAGATCATTTGCACGTTTGTTGATCATTAGTGATGAGAATTATCGATTCCGATATGTTTTTCCGAGTAATTTTGTGAAACAGTGTAGTGCTGTCCGATTTATGAAAACGCGCTCGGAATATGATTTAATTGTGGTTTAATGCGCAAGTGAGGTTGCTTTGATGTTTGGACTACATTTATGTCGAGTTTTTTTTTTGGTTTTGAATCGCAATTTTGAGCGGTTAATGATATTAATATGTTGCTTTCTGGGATTCGTAAATGGTAGCATACTTCGGTTTTAACTCTTGAGCATTCCATAAATGAGTTTAATCGAGCATTGGTTTCGCATTTGCATCAAGTTTATTCGGTTTTGATTTGACTTTTTTGTGCATTTAATGTAATGATACAATGCAGTCTGGTTTTTCGTTTAACATCTACATTGCGATTTGTTATTCATATAATGCATATTTGTGCTTAATTGTTCAATTGTTGACCATTGTTGTTGAGTTTGCCCGCTTTTAACGTGATTATTTGAGTAATTACATGAAGCGATACCGTGCTTCCCGGTTTTGTAAGTTGAACTTCAAGTGTGATTTAATTGTTGGTTCATGGTTAAGGGAACTTGTTTTGGTATTTGTTTGAGTGTTGTGTTGAGTTTGTGCAGTTTTTTAAATCAATATTTTGTGTGTTTCATGAGATAACAATGTTGCTTCCCGAATTTTCATTTTCACTTGCCGATGCTTGTTTGGATTTAGTTCCTTTGCAATTCATTATTATTTTTTAGTGGTGTTTCGATACTTGAGCTTAACTTATGTCACATTGTTAATTGCTAACTCGTTTTATGACTTGTGTGAGCTTTTGGAGGCCGTTGTCGTGCGACATGCGACGTTTGGGTTTTTTCTTGGTTGTGTATACTTGTTTTGTGTAGGGACTTTGATTGGATGCATTTTCTATCCGCTTGTGATTTATTTTCGCATTGCGACATTTAATGCTTATATTGGATATTGTTTATGAATATTTCACTGTTGCTTGGTGAAGCTTGCTCGAAGTTTTTCTACAGTTATTCTGCTTTTGCTGGCTTGCTAGGAACTCTTGTTCATTTGGTATTACACTGTTTCTGGTTTATTTTTCCACTTCATTTACCTCTTTCCTTGTCATGATAAGTGGGAATAGAGATGCATGACTGGGAATCCCTACTTTAGGTGGGCAACCTGTTTAAAGTCCTCAAGTGAGGCGATGTTTATTCTGTTAAAGTCCTCAAAATGAGGCGATGTTTTTATTTGCAAGAGACTCCAAAATGGGAGATTTCTTGATGTTTGTTTAAAGACCTCAAAAGAGGCTTTTTTCTAAAGTCCTCAAAGTAGGAATTTCCCTTCCCTTTTACATTGTGCTTGCTATCGAGTCAATAAGTGGAACTGAGGGTCTGCAATAGACCCCCACACATTCTATCCTGTGTCGTTCCTAGCTCGTGCTTCACGTTGATGCTCCAAACCCTGCTTACTCTTGTTATCGAGTTAGTCAAGTGGAAGACAGAGGTATGTAAGTAACCCCCACGCTTTGTCATTCATTTCTACGATGTTAGCTCGTGCTGTTCGACGTCGATGCTCTGAGTTGTTACTTGATGTCGGTGCTCGAGCAAATCAAGTGGAAAGAGCTCCTTACTTCCACTTTGAGATCCATTGGACTCTTTGTTTGTCATTAGCTCGCACCCGAATTTTCTTTGGTTTTGGTTCAACTTTGGTTGATTTCACTTGTGTTTGATTACGCTTGTGTTGTGTTTCTCTTTAAACCTTTGCATGATCCCTTAGGATTGCTTGTCTTGTTTTAGATTCAAGTTGGATATTAGTTTGTAACCTTTGCATGTTCCCTTAGGATTGCTTGTCTCGTTGTCGATTCAATTTGGACATTAGGTTGTAATCTGTGCATGCTAATGCAGGTAGAGATTTCCCTTTTTATTATCTGAACCTTAGGGCTATCATTGTATGACAACATTAGGGATAGAGTTAGATAATATCCCTTAGAAGTTTTTCTTTCCCTTTTGCATTCTTAAAACTAAAACCTCTTTTTTCTTTGAAAATTCTAAAACATTAAATAAAGGAAGACACGAATCATATGCAGTTGAGTCTTGTGGGATAGCGCAAATCAGTTTAGATTGAGTCTCGCTCTATTTTCACTTTCCAACTTTATTAAGGTTCAAATCGCAAATTCTTTCACAATAAAAAGTACAAACCAATGCAATTTTTTTTGTCTTTGGACCTTTTTTCCTTTTAAAACCTTTTCAATAAGGATGTGTTATTTCAAATTCGAACAACTTGGAAGTGCTAAGTGTGTGAGGGGCCAAGCATGAGTCTTTTACAAGCTGTAACGTTAAGCACGAATTACAATCCTAACCATAAGGATGCGAATGCAACATTATCCATAAAAAACACAAAAAATGGAAACTTTTAAGCCAAACTACGACGCTTTGATTCCTGAAAAGGGATACGTAGGCATTTGGTCGCTGGACCCAGGCGAGCAAAACTTTGTAAATATTTCTTCTTTTTCCCATGTTTTATTTTGAATGCATTCCATCTTTGCATATTCCCTTTAGCTCGTGAGCTTTAGATTAGAACACACTCTTTGATTAGAACAACAAGAGTGGATCTCGTGGAGTACCATAGACGTTAGGGGTTCTAATACCTTCCCCTTGCATAATCGACTCTCTTATATGTATCTCTCGATCGTTTGATCATGATTTCACCCTTCTCATGTTTACTCGATGTTTACCTTTCCCTTTCTGTGGTATAAAAAACATTCGATGGCAAATTCATTGATTTTCTCTCGACGATTATTCCTCCGATTGTATCAGCTGGCGACTTCACTAGGGAAAGATTGACCAATTGCTGGTTGCTGAAGCGGTAAAGCGGCGAGCAAAAGTAAGTATTTTTATAAGGGTGATATAGGTTATATCATATCGTCTATAGTTTGCATGAAAAATGCGGGAAAAGTAAATAAAGCAAAAAATAAAGCGATAAACAATCATCCATAGTCAAGATAATTTATTCTGGAATTGCATTTCACTCTACGTCAAATGCTTAAACTCTCCGATCAATTGCACTCAATCTAAATCACTCGTAAATACCATCACGTATCGCTCACACTAAGGCTATTTCTAACGCAAAGTGAGACATCACTCGTATTGCTCTCGGAGGCGATTTCACGCGCAACTCAAACAACCTAGATGCATTTCGTAACTGATACCCACGTGAATATTAAGACTAAATCTATGTCTAGAGTCTAGGACCTAATAGATATTCATTCAAGAAAGAGATTCAGAAAGCATATGTCTACGACAAACCAAAACTCTGCGATAAAGCAAAAACCAAGAATAAACACCAGTATTAATTTGTAAAATAGATTTCATACAATCCCATGATCAACAAATGTACATACATAAAGAGTAAAGATATACATATAAAACCCACCATTGGAATTATACACATGAAAGAAGGAGATGAATATGAAACTTCTTATGGTGTCAACACGATCCTAGACAACCCATAGACAATCGATAAGATGCACCTCCCAATGATGTTGCCTAAACCTCTAAACTACAAAGAATTGGACCAGAGCTCCTCCAAGAGGGAAATAGATATAAAAACCCTAAAAAATCTATTTTAATCTATTTATACAAAACTGAAAAACACATAGCGCACTTGTTGCACCCTAAAATTTTCCCTCCTAATTGTATTTTTATTTGGCTTAGGCTTCACATTCAATTGATTACCATTAGGGCATTTGCATAGTCATACATTCCATTCAATAAAGCACTTGGGTTCAATAAAACCAGTGGTCCTGGAGCTAGGGTTTTCACCAGTGTTTTGAGGCTACAAAGGTATCTCCTCAAGGTTCATCAAAAGACAACGTCATCTTTATCAAAGTTACCTTAAGGGCTAAGTGGACTCGGATTATGAATGCTAGGGTTTCATCACGGATTCAGATAGATAACTTGTGAATTAGAGCTTGGTTTCTTATCAATATCTCAACGTCAACTCTTCATCAAGCTGCATCTCAAGAAGATTAGAGTTCCATTGCATGACATTTGAGTGTGTTAATTCATCAACTGGGGTTCATTGGATTTACATGCTACGGCTATCTTGGTCATTATTTCTCCCATGTCTCAAGTTCCATATTCATTTTCAAAGGAGCTCTTAAGGCATAATCATTGTGTTACAAGATACAGTTTATGGATTCTAAACATCATCACTATTCTTTCAATTGATTGTTGCTCATAATGCAAGTTCACGTGGATCTAAGATTTGAAATTGTGGTTTCCTTGAGAAGTGAGAATTCATTTGAACTCATTATTTGGAAGTATTCATTCAAGCTTTTAATGTGCTCAAGTTAGTCGAATGGCATCAAGGTTCTTAAACTTTGTTTTGATCATGGTGTCAAGAATCTGATTCGAGCAAGATTGGAAGATTTGTGATGGATTCTATGGATTCAAGGGTTATCTGAGTTCATTCAAATTTCATTCATGATTTGGTTTGGAATTTCATTCAAATATTCTTCATCCATATATTCATTCAAGTCCCATATTCAAAATCCAATTTCAAACATCAAATTACCTTACAACATTTCCATAGAAAATCAAACAAGAAAATTCATTCATGATTATTCAAGATTCCGATTCCAAATTCAAACCATTACATGTTCTTTAAATCACAAAAATTACAAAAGAAAATCTATGTTACTCCTAATACTAAGCTTCATCATAGCTTCTAAACCCTTGCCATAACCCCATGATTCCACCTATTCACGTCTTCTTCTTCTTCAAAGTCATGTCATTGCCAAACTTGCTCAAGCTTCCATCATATTAAAAACTCCCTTATGCTAATCCAAAACATGCATTAAATCCAAATAGAAAAAAAAAACAATTATCCACACAATGTCAAGCATAATACAATTCACCAATTAACCAGTGCAACCCTGCACAAAACAAATGAGCTAGCCTTACTTTTCACTAATCGAAAACAGTTTGTAAAAAACTAGTTCAAACCATGTGATTAAATCATAACAATCATCATATTATAAAAATCAAATCAGGAATTATCACAGGTTTATGCAAAAAAAACTCATGAAGTGAGAAAATATAGACATAATAAATCAGAAAAACCAGAGAATAAAGAGGTTAATACAACTCAGCACATTATTCAATTGCAAGCTCCTAGCGTAATAAATCAGGGCCCTCCAATTCTTATAACAAACTTCAGATTCAACATCTTAGATTTCTTTTAATCTAACAAACTCTAACAACATAAAACAAAACACACCTCAATTCAAGATTCATTCTTCATCAGTAGAAGAATCACACCAAAATTCTCTCTTCTCCTCTCATCTTCATCTTCAATGAATCTTCAATGAATCTTCAATGTTCAATCTTCATCGCATCAATCTTCATCACTGCGTGACCTGTAACAACAATGCACGGTTTCAATATTAACATGAATTTTCAAGAACAAATGGAAAGAAAAATCTTTGTTTCGATCAATATCTCAACGGCAACAACAAATCCACAATTCCTTTGAAACACATCATACATGCAACAACAACAAAATCGCAAGAATCAAAGAATAAGTGAAGTGAAAGCAACGACGAATCTGGATTTCTTAAGGGAGCTAAAGTGATTCAATCAAAAGCAAGTAATGCAAAAAGAATGAATGGTATAGTAATTATACAAATGACAAAATTCTTAAACATGTTATGCTATAGAAAGCGATAAACGAGTACCTGGCATGTACCAACTTTGAAAACTATCATTACCATACATCCACAAGTTGAATCAATGAAAATCGGAAAATCACCTCGAAAATTTTCAAGTTAGCGGACCAAAATTGGACGAAAAACACAACAAAATTTATTAGAAAATAATACTAATGTTATTTAATACTAAAAAGCCTTGGTGAAAATGGGGAAAAGGGCGAACAAGTGAAATAAAAAGAGTTCATGGTGCATCACAAAAGAGCGTGCTAAGCCCCAAAAACCAAGCTTAGCCCCAAAGCGCGCTAAGTCCCAAATATCAGGCTTAGCACGTTACACCATGTGGAAAAAAAAGGACAACAACATGCAATCCTAAAACCAACCTCCACAATCACGTACACCATCTCAATTACACAACTAAACAGAATTTACACACATACACACTTTCTCAAGCTAATAAAATCAAGCTCTCGGAAGGTTAAACAAGTTGAAAAGTGAAGATTTGGGAATTTAAAAATAGGTCTAATTTCAACTTGGTTAAACAACAATAAACACACTACATAACTAACAAAATGAAAGACAATAAAACATGCTTGTTTTACATTGTAAGCTCGACGTTTGATATTTACTAACATTTCACATTGCTTTGGATGGGACAAATACTTTCACTCCTGCCTTTGCTTAAATCTCTTCAAGCTCTAACCAGAATCAATCACCTAACCACACTTTTGGAAAACGTGAAACAAAAAAAGTATACTATATACAAATGTACAAATCAAGTAAATGTACGAAATAGACAAGTATGTAGAAAATGTACAAATATGTAATATATACATATTTACGAAACTTAGAATGCAAAAATATCACGATGTAGTTAATATCAACACCAATCCCCAGCAACTGCGCCATTTTGCTGAAGTGATAAAGCGGAAAGCAAAAGTAAGTAATTTTATAAGGGTAATATATGTTATATTGTATCGTCTCCACAAGGATTTGTGAGAGGGAAAAACTACCGTTCAACAGTTTCAATCCTTCTAAGTTTAGATTGGGTTTGCAGGAAAAATGCGGGAAAAGTAAGTAAAGCAATAAATAAAGTGATAAACAATCATCCATAGTCAAGAGAATTTATTCTGGAATTGTATTTCACTCTACCTGTCAAATACTTAAACTCGCCGATCAATTGTGCTCAACCTAAATCACTCGTCAATACCATCACATGTCGCTCACACTAAGGCTATTTCTAACACAAAGTGAGACATCACCCGTATTTCTCTCGGAGGCGATTTCACGCGCAACTCAAATAACCTAGATGCATTTTATAACTGATACTCACATGAGTATTAAGCCTAAATATATGTCTAGAGTCTCGGACCTAATAAATATTCATTCAAGAAAGATATTCAAAAAGCATATGTCTATGACAAACCAAAACTCCGTGATAAATCAAAAATCAAGAATAAACACCGGTATTATTTTGTAAAAGAGTAAAGATATACATACAAAACCCACAATTGGAATGATACATAGGGAAGAAGGAGGTGAATAAGAAACTTCTCGCAGTGTCAACATGATCGGAGACAACCCATATCCAATTAACAAGATGCACCACCCAATGATGTTTCCTAAACCTCAAAACTACAAAGAATTTGATTAGAGCTCTTCCAAGAGTGAAATAAATGATAAAAACCCTAAAAATTCATTTTTAAGCTATTTATATAAACTGAAAAACGCAGAGCACCCTAAGCCCCCAAAAACCGGGCTTATCCCCAAAGCGCGCTAAGCCCCAAATTCTGCATTTTGCCCCAAACTCACTGCCTCTACTCCAGAATCTGCGATGGGAGCATGCTAAGTGCAACCTGAAGTAACTTTATTTCTTGATTTTAACCCAAAATGCCTATCCGGAGCCGTGCCTTCGTCACCTTATTCTTCGATGCTCCAAATACGCAATAATACCTACAAAAAGACATTAAATCTATCAAACGATACATAAATGAATAAAAAACGTAATAATACACAAAGTATACATATTTACACACAAAGCGGGGAATTATTCAAATAATTTTAACAAAAGAACCCAATAAGTGTCACAAATTATATACATAAAATAACAACATTTTGGCACTTACTGTAACACACCGATTTAATTAGAATTGTTTTTAATTAACTAATTAGAGGATGCAGTGTATTCTTATGGATTTGTGGATTTTATGACGTGTTGTGTTGTAAATTGAGGGAATTAGAGGCTTTAGAAATTATAGAAGTTGAAGTGATATGGGTGTATGGCTAAAATTGTAGAAACAAGGGGTGAGAGAGATAATTAGCTACTAGTATCATTTGGATTAAATATTAGACTTATTATTATTTTATGATAATAATTAAATAAGATTATTAGTAGAATAATAGGATTATTATTATTATTATTGAGAGATTTTATTAAATAATTAAGTAATTGAGAATGTTTAAATTAGTTTTGGAATAAAAAGAGATTGGGAAGAGAAAAGAGAGTGATAGCGTAAGAACATAAGAGAAGCGTAGAAATGAGAAGAGGAGAAAGCACTAGGAAGTTAGGGCAGGAAGATTCACTGTAGGAATCAAGAACCACAATAATCTAAGATAAAGGGGGATTCTAACACTATAATTGGTTGCCTAATGATGGGGTATGGTAGAGTTTAGGTCCCATGGTTGTATGTTTCGATTTCTCCCTAATTGGTGTTCTTGGGGTTTTCTACTATTGTTGAGTTTTGATGCTTTTTTTATATGATTGATTGTGAAATTGATGATGTGTTTTGGTTGGAATCGATAGGTATGGGTTGGTAAAGAATTAACATGATTGAATGATGATTTTTGCTTGAAAAATTGAGAATTTTGGTGTTGAAACATTGAAAATCGCATTTGGAAATGTTGCATATTTTTGAGTTCTGCAATAGTGGTAATCGGTTATTAGTGTGGTGGTAACCGGTCACCATATGAAAAATTGAGGAAAATAGGCTACTGTGTTACGCAGTAACCGGTTACCGTAATTCAGTAACCGGTTACCGTTGGCAGATTTTGAAAAACATAGCTACTGACTTGCATAGTAATCAGTTACTGGTATTGAGGTAACCCATTACTGCTGAAGAATTTTATGTGATTCGCTACTGTCTCGTGCAGTAACCGGTTACTGGTATGGTAGTAACCGATTACCACTGTGTTAGACATAATTTTTGTAAAATTGAAAACTCCATAACTTTCGCCTCGGGTGTCCGTTTGACGCGCCATTTGGGCCATTACGAAGCTAAAATTATTTTCTATTCTATAAAATAAATGGGAATATAGTAGCTAATTATTTTTCCAACATTGATTCCTATTTGTGTGAATATTCATGAGTAACATGCTATAATTGTTATTGTGATTGAGTAAGATGATGTTGCATGATTGTTTTGATTGTGTGACATGATATGCATGATAATGATGATGATGATGTCCTGTATTGGTGTGGCATTGATAGGTAAGAATAATCAATGCGAAATTATATTGTTGCATGTCAGTGTCACATGCATTCATTAAAGATGGTCTGTATTGGCGAAAGATGGCTTGTATTTGTGTTGTTGCCCTAAGTTGGCATTTATTAAGTTGAGGGTTTTTCCCTATTGGTACTACATGCATTGAGTCTGTCAGTTTCACTGCATTGCATGATTGTTAGTAATTGATTATTTGAGCATTGAATGAATTTCTACTTTTATTATGATGGATGTTTTATGTTGTTTATACACTTAATTATATTGATGTGTTTCGTAGTATGATGAACAAGAAAAGGTGTGAGGTAAAGATGTATAATGATGTATACTCGAATTTCTACCTACTCATTATTATGCTTCCTCTTATATTGTTTTGATATCTCACCCTTTCTGTTTGAATGTTACCTCTACATGGATAACGTGCAGATGATCCAAAGTAGCTTGAGGTCGAGATTAGCTTAAGAGTACCTCAGTTAGCGTAGATTGAGTCAGTGTCTGCTCTGATACATAACACTTGGGGTTTTACAATTGTTTTATTTTGTTGGGAGTGAACTTTGTATTACTCCATTGCTTTGAGTTTAATTTATGAATTATGCGGAGTTCTGAAAGATGCTAATTACAACTCTTGTTGGAGAATTAAGAATGATTTGTTATTGATGTTTTCTATTGTGAATAAATACAATGAAGTTTAAGAACTTTTAATATGTGGTTTGTGTTGCGTATCTTATTAATGATAAAGTATGATGTATGAAGTATGTGGCATCCTATTTGATGTTGTATTTTAGAAATTAATTTACTCTGATTTTTATATAATTTACCGACGGGGAAATAGGGTGTTACACTTATCACTGGTCCATCCCGAAGTCAGAACTAGCTCTTGTTTTCTTTTCTTTGGGTGTTTATCTTTATCGCTTTATAGCTTGCTCATTTGTATATGATTATCTGAGCATATGTTTGCATTGCATTTTATCGCTTTCCATATACTGGTGCTGTGTTGGTTTATGTGTTTCCTTGTTGGGTGGGTGTTACTATCTAGGTAAAAGGCCTAATACCCAGGCCAAAGTTGTAAATTCTAAGGAACACATAGGAATAAAGTGAAACATGAGGGCTAGGGGTTGTAGATCTTTCTAGTGCGGTCACGTCATCCATTCTTAGATGAGGTTTTAATGAGGTATTATTGTCATCACGTAGGTGTACGACGATAGTACCTTGAGGCATACCCGGGATTCTGAGTTATCATTGACCTTATCCTGACCTAGATATCACCCGTGAGCAGGGAGGGAAAAATCTTTACAGGTACAAATGGTGACTATTTATTCTGATGGTGACCGTGTTCTGTTCGTGACTTGGTTTTCTGTGGTTTATGTTCCGGACCTTTGATTTTGGTATTATTAGCATATTCAAAAACAACACAATGGATACCCAGTGTTGTGGAAAACTTGATTCCATATTTTTGCACTTGCATCATGGCATGTTTATCTTTGCAAAAAAAGGAATATATAAAAAATGTATGCATACAAAAAGTTAACACACATGTTCTTTCCATTTCCAAGGAATTGGCTTGTGAGCCTTATGTTGTGTCTGTCCATCTCTTACTGGATCAAAATCAAAATTAAAAGCACGCGGGTTCCTTGAAAATGATTGAATATGGCATTGCATCCACTCATACACCTCATGCATCTTTATGCCTCCATAACAGGTACTCGGAGTGGGGAATTCTCATTCAGACTCGGTATTTTCTTATTAGAATTGTGAATCTTGACTTCTGGCCTCTCCGTGACCAAAATCAAGCTATGGAGTTACTTCGTAGGGAATTGGATGATATGGAAAATCATATGGGGCTATTTATTATGGACATGCAAGTTTTGGCCCGTGGTCAGGAACTTCTGAAGGAGGAGAATCGTCAGTTGAAGACCCGCCTGAGTTTGGTCATGGAAGTTCTGAAGACAATGTTGAGAAAGGAAGAGGATCCTATATTTGCTTCCACAACAGGGGTTGACATTCCTCCCCACACGCTAGAGGCACCTTCAGGTCATGGAGTGATTCATGTACCTCCTTCACTACTGTGTGTTTCGGGGTCTTCCTGTACACAACCAATTGCTGATCCCAAGAGAATCCAAAGCGTAAGGCTCGTCAGCAAAAGCCAAAGAAGCCCGAGAGGCAATTTAATCCTATTATAATATTACATGCTTAGTTACTTCCTCGATTGCTTGGGTTTTAGTTGGTTGAGCTCTGAAATTGGACTACTCCTGCAAAGATTACGCTGAAGTATGATGGTAACGCTAGGTGTGATTTCCATTCTGGGGCACCCGACCATGATATTGAAAATTGTATAGCTTTTAAGAATACGGTACAAGATTTGCTTGATGCAGGGATAATTCTGTTTTCTCCCAAGGGTTTAAGTGTGAAAATCAATCCTACCCCAACTACTGCTGGAAATATGGTTATGCCTTCTCGCGTTCAAGGCTCTACCTTGTGCCTCAGGTCATATTGTCTGCTTCCTATGCTTCTTGAGGTTCCTCTCCAGCAATCATTTCCTATTCCAAGTCGTGAGAGTTATATGGTTAATCAAAATCAGTATCATCCTTATGTCGAGTCAGCTCAAGGTGCACTGCATCCGCAAACCTATCGACAAAAATGTCATCAACTAGGAATGCATAGGGACAGGAAGCCAAAAAGAGTGTTTGATACCATTACCGTGTCTTATGGTCAATTGTTCTCGTAATTACTCAAACTTTCCTTGGTGGAAACAAAGCATTTGAAACCTGTTACTCCTCCTTATCCAAAGGGATTTGATCCCAAGGTCATGTGTAATTATCACACAGAGGCACTTGGACATTCCATCGAAAACTGTAAGTCGTTCAAAGATAAGGTGCAATACCTGCTTGATGCAAAGTCTATCAATTTCGCACCAACTGGTCAGATTTGAAGTCTCCTTTGACTCAATGAATGTTAAGACTGTTAGAGTATCGTCTGAAGCAATAAGTCCATACGGAGTCTAGTCTCCTCAACATGGAAATTTCTAGTTTCATTTGCTTTCTCATTTGTAATCTTGTTTTGTTCAGTACTTCCTTGTATGCAAAACTTGTTTTTTTTAATATTAATCACAATGCATTAAATATGTTTGTCTTGAAGTAATCCATTCATATTCACTCTTAAATGTTTTTCTTTGCTTTTTGATACTTAACTCTTATTAAATAAAGAAAAATAACCCTGGAGGGAGGATGATGAGAAATATACCTAGAATCTCAAATGGTATGATTTCGAGTAAAAACCCTGCTAACGATGTACATGCATTACTTCAAACCCCTAAACACAGGAGATATAAGGGAATGAAACTTTTGTTAACCCCTTTGATCCTTGAATTAGGAGTTTCTTTTCTGTTAAAAAAACCATCATTTTTTTAACCCTTGGTAGGGTAGTGTTAAGTTAATCTGGCTGAGCATTCAAATCTCACCAGGAGTGCACATCTAAGGATCAACCACATTGGTTGTTCTTCACCTCTCAAGAAGATAAAAGATGACGATACCATAGTGGTTACCCCTCATCAACCAAACATCAAGGTATTCAACACTTTTCGGCAAGTCAAAAGACTTAGGGTCCCATGACTGGTTCAAAAAGAAAAGTGAATGAAAAAGAAAAAGAAAGAAAGCCCGCTAAGTCAAAAAGAAAAAAGCTTGAAAATAAGTGACTTAGGCAAAAGTTAGGGTATCCCACTGGACCTCAAAATCAAAATTCAAAAGAATTTTTCCAAACAAAAGTTAGGGAAAACAAAAAGATAAATGAAAATACAGAAAGACAGAAAATGATTACAAAGGAACAAAGTCGTATGATCATAAACCAAAACAAAAAAGGTGAAATGACTATCGTGTCCAAAAAACCTCAGTGGTTCCTCAATCATTGTAAACTCCTTATGAGAGATGAGTGCTCATATCGAGTTAACTAAACATAGGAATGGAGAACATCATGGATAACGGGTGGGCGCCAAATATTTTTGAGACTTAAAATCCTTCTTTTTAAAACCGTGAACCATGCCATGTTATGACCCTTGAAAGTCCTAACTGAAGCATGGGTTGATTTGAAAGCAAAACTGTAACGAGAGTACAGTAATCTGACTCCTAGGAGGCTTGCTAAAACTTTTGAGTTAGTATCACTCCATATTTTTACATTCTTTTGTTCAAAAAACTTGATGTCTCGACATATTTTCAATAAAAGTTTTTAATTTCAAGACAAGCATAAGATTTGAATTAGAATTATCATCCTTGGAATAAAACATTCTTTGCATATGAACAAGTGCTTAAACATCAAGTAAGCTTGCATAATGAGCATCAGAAACAAGTTGATTATCTTGAGGGACAAATTGCTCAAGATAATGCTGAGGGGTAAATCATTTTTGAGAATGATCCTAGTTTGGGGCATACCTTTTATTGGCGTTATCAAGTAAAAGAAGACCAGTTTGAGAAATGATCTGAAGCAGATTGTGTGGAAGTTTTGATCGCCCAGAAGTCTCCGTTGAGCAATGGTGTATCACTTCCAGTTTGGTCATAAAGGACAAATTACTTCAAGTATCTGCTAAAACATGAGGAAATTCAAGTTGAGAAGTACGGTTTTGAGCTATCCTACTTTCAAGACTTAAGTCAATTACCCTAAAAAGGAAAAGTTTGAGACTCTCTTGAGTATGAGCAAATTTGTTTCCCAGTACTGTTCATTGTCGAACGCATCTAGCCTGAGGGAATCAAAGTCGAGAGGAGATATCCCAAAATTATCCAATCTGGGTAATTCAAGTCGGGATTCGATCCCTTTAATGCATTCAAACTGGGTAGTTATGTTGAGATTTGAAAAATCTCTTTGAGAATTTGTTGATGAGAGGAGAATTATTTCAGAATCTGAAGATGCAGGGGTATTCACTCAAGCATGGTTGAAATAGCTTCCACCTATGGTCAGTCAGGGGCAGTGTTCTGAAGTTCATAATGCCGAGGCCAATTATATGAATGGTACAAATCTTAGAAAGTCCTCTCTAGGTAAATTCCTTCAAATTCCTTACAAACTAGGGTAAAGTATTATGCAGGGATATTCCTCCATTTTAGAGTTTGAGCAAGTTGAGCCCAGGTGCAGAATAAACAATTGTGAATTCCGGGAAGTAAGGATTGATTATCCTCGGATCATTAGGGATTTAAGTTTAGGTTATTGATGTTCCTCCATCAGAAGTCGGGATCATTATCTCCAGCTGAAGTTTGGATCGTTATCATCAGCAGGGTACAAGCAAGAAAGTAGGGAGCATTTGAGGTGGTTACCTATACAAGATTCTTGATGGAAACATTGTTTCCTAAAAGGAGTTCCTTTCCCAGTAAATGATCAATTGTATGCAATGGTCAATCTCTTTCATTATCTCCTTAACAAAAGTCTGTCTGCTAAGGGGTTTCTCTTCAGAGATCTTTTCCCCAGAAGAGTACATCTTATTGAGTTGGGTACAACAATTTATCTTCTCAGTACAGCTCGTGCTTGTGAGATTTCTCTTAAGAATTCTCCTTTTCCCCAGTGATAGAAGGTGTTGTATCATCCTTAATGAAAGACAAGCTTAAAGGAGTCCTTGATCAAAAGCCCTTATTTCCTCAAGTGAAATTTTACTTTCTTTCAGCGAAGCCTTTATTCCCCAGGAATTTAGGATCTATTTGAAGTCAAAATGATTTCTTTTTTAGTGGACTACAATTTATTTTTGTAGTATCTTCTCCAAAGTCCACTTTTTAGTGGCATTCTCCTCGGAGTTGACATGTTGGAGTTCCAATCTTGCATCACAATTTTTACTCAGTGGTTGTTAGTTCAGATTGTTTTTTCCTCAGTGAAGTTCAATTTCCAAAGGATATTCTAAGGTTGCCATTCCATACATGGGGCATATTGTTGTAATTTCCCTTTCTGCAAGTACTGTTGGCAAGAAGCATACAAGCAAATGAACAAAGGAAGGTCTGATTGTGACTAACATGAGGGTCGTGAATCCCTTATCCCCAGTGAAGGCGTACCCTCACCCGAAGAGAATCTATTATCTCCAGTGAAGGCGTGTGTAACGGCCGTTGATTTAATTAATTATTTAATTAAATTACTTTTAAATTATTTGTTGAAGTTGTGAAATGTTGAGGATTGTTGGTATTAGTTGTTAGATTATTATTAATTAATTTATTGATTAATAATAATAATGATGATGTTGAAATTAATAGAATATTCACGTGGGTCTATTTTATATGGTGGTATGTAGTAAAGTGGGGGTGTGATAATTGAGCCCAATAGAAATAATACTATTATTATTAAGTTTGGTAATAATAGAAAAATAGGTTTTGTCAAGAAGAAGAGGAATAAGGGTTGGAAGAGAAAAAAATGTAGAAGTTACAGAGTAAAGAAGAAAAGAGGCAAAAGCAGGATTCGATTGGAAAACTGTAGAGCAACCTTTAATCCAAGGTA
This sequence comes from Vicia faba, assembly GCA_948472305.1. Taxonomy (NCBI): domain Eukaryota; kingdom Viridiplantae; phylum Streptophyta; class Magnoliopsida; order Fabales; family Fabaceae; genus Vicia; species Vicia faba. The sequence continues at coordinate 752,445,415 of OX451739.1, forward strand.
AGGGTGAGGTTCTAACTCTATAATTGGGTTTACAGTGCATATTACGTGGGAATTGGGTTGTGTGAAATTGTTGCTGTATGTGATGGTTGTATGGATAAATTGTTGTTGGCATCTATGATAATTGTTCTAATATTGCAGTGATTAAATCGATGAATTGGATGTTGGAATTATCATATATTAATGTGGGTATAATGGTTAAGTTGGCCTGAAATTATGATCAGGAAAGGAATTACCGATCACAAGAAAATTGGACGAAGTTGCATAACTGCAACTGTAATATTGGACATGTGCCGAGCAGTACATGCATGTTGATGAAGGGTGCCGACCGGTACCATGCCTTTATGCCGAAGGGCATGATCCTGCATGCCGAGGGGAATGAATCCATTTCCCAGAATTTCTTTAATTGTTCCTGTGGTTTCCAGTGCATGTCTGCTACTTAGTACTTTATTACAGTAAATGTATGCAGCAGGATTCGGAAAAAGAATGAATCGCAGTAGAGTTTATCTATTAGTAACAGAAGTGATCAAATTGTAAATTAGCATAAGTAATAGAAGTAGATATTTAGCAAGGTTAATTATTAAATTGCAGAATTAATAATTGGTATAGTTTTAGTTGCAGAATTAGCAGTAAATAACAAAAGCATTAGTACCAGAAATATATTAGCAGTAAAGGTAATTTAAGTAGCAGGAAAATAATAGTTTCACTAATTTAACAGAAAACTATTAACGAGGCTTATGTCAGAATAATTTAGTGGAAGTACTTTAGTAGTAACATGTTAATAATAATATTGGCATTATTAATTATTAAAGTTGTAGGTGATGAATTTTGTTGTGTTACCTCTATTGATCGACAATTATTAAGTTGTAGGCTTATGCCAATGTTGTTATATGTTGTTGTTGTTGAGGTTGAATTTAATCAAGTTGTCGCATACATCGCAAGTAAGAGGAAATCGTTGAAAGGAAAACAAAATTAAGAATGAAAACAAATAGCCATGTGAAACGATCTTATCGCCTTCCAATTCTACTATTGCCCCAATGTCTTCGAATGTCCCTTGCCGTTAATAGAAGTTGATTGGATTGATCTTGGACCGTTTGAACTTGGACCTTGGTGATAAAATTGACTGTGTTGATTCCACGGGACATAGTCACACGCTTTTAATCCTTAACTTTTTCCTGGACCGACCTTTCGGGTTTTCAGCCCACCAGGATACCCTTTTTTTCCCAAGTCACCCTTTCGGGTTTTCAACTTTCCGGGTGTACAATCTTTTGCATATATCCCTAATTTTTGCCTAAACCTTTTGGTTTTCCGGGATACCCTTATTTTTCCTAGGTGTGTCAACCTAGCGGGTCTCTTATGCGTAGTATTTTTTAACTATGTTTGCGTTTATAGGATGTGGGAAATCTTCACCATCCATGGTAGTCAACATCATAGCACCTCCAGAGAAAACTCTCTTGACAACAAATGGGCCTTCATAGGTGGGATTCCATTTGCCTCTGGAGTCGCCTTGTGGTAAAATGATGCGTTTTATCACCAAGTCGCCAACTTGATATACTCGAGGCTTGACCTTTTTGTTGAAAGTCTTGATCATCCGTTTTTGATACATCTGACCATGGAAAATAACAGCTAATCGTTTTTCATCGATCAAGTTTAGCTGATCCAATCTCGTTTGAATCCACTCGTCTTCGCCTAAGCCTTCCTCAATCATAATCCTCAGTGAGGGAATCTGAACTTCCACTGGCAGAACAACTTCCATGCCATAAATTAAGGAAAAGGGAGTTGCCCCCGTTGATGTTCTAGCTGAAGTGCAGTAGCCATATAGAGCAAACGGCAACATCGCATGCCAATCCTTATAGGTCACTACCATTTTCTATACTATTTTCTTGATATTTTTGTTAGCCGCTTCGACTGCGCCATTCATTTTCAGTCTATATGGAGAAGAATTGTGATGCTTGATCTTAAACTGAGTGCAAAGCTCAGTGATCATAGCATTGTTGAGGTTAGTCCCATTATAAGTGATAATCCTTTCAGGGTTACCATAACGGTAGATGAGATTGTGTATGATGAATTTGGCTACCACATTCTTGGTGACTGAGGCAAATGAGGGGGCTTCGACCCATTTGGTAAATGTGGGGCATTGACATTAGAAGCTGATGTCCGTTAGAAGTTGTAGGCTTGATCTCTCCGATCATGTAAATGCCCCACATTGAAAATGGCCACGGAGTGGTCATGACATTCAGAGGGATAAGAGGCACATGGACCTTGTCAGCATAGATTTGGCATTTCTGAAAAGTCCTTGAATGTTGATGGTAATCGGTCTCCATCGTTGACCAATAGTAACTGGCTCTTAAGATTTTCTTAGCCATCGTATGTCCGCTTGAGTGAGTACCGAAGAGACCATCGTGCATGTCTTCCATAATTTCCTCTGCCTCCTTCTTGTCCACACATCAGAGTAGAGTTGAATCATGGTTGCGCTTGTACAATATCTCATTACTTAGGAAGAATTTGGCTGTAAATCTTTGTAAGAACTTTCTATCATTGATAGATACACCCTATGGATATTCTTGTGCGTCAAGGTATCTCATCACCTCATGGTACCGTGGCTTTTCCGCATTGGTGTCAAGCTCATAGCAATGTTCAGGTTCATCAAATCTTTTAATTGTTATCATAGGGGCTTCGTTGTCCCATCTGACCTTGAACATCGAAGACATGGTTGCCAAAGCGTCAACCAACTGGTTTTCTTCCCTAGGGAAGTGCTCAAAAGCGATCTCTTCGAAGTGAGGAATTAGGGATAGCACAAGTTCCTTGTAAGGGATGAGATTAGGGTGTTTAGTGTCCCAATCTCCTTTTACTTGGCTGATCACTAGGGCGGAATCTCCGAACACATTCAAATGCTTGATCCTTAAATCAATAGAAGCTTTCAGACCTAAGATGCATGCTTCATACTCGGCCATATTGTTTGTGCAATCGAAACATAGTCTGGCAGTGAAAGGAGTGTGGCAACCTTCAAGAGAGATGATCACAACACCAATTCCGTTACCTAAGGCGTTAGAAGCCCCATCGAATATGATAGTCCATCGGGATCCTAGTTCAGGTCCGTCATATGGTTCAGATATCGCGCAGTCAGTTACTAGCATGATGTTCTCATCAGGGAAGTCGAAGTTCATTGACTGATAATCATCCACGGCTTGATTGGCCAAATTATCTGCTAGTACACTTCCTTTGATGGCTTTTTGAGTCATGTATTGAATGTCGTACTCAGTCAAGATCATTTTCCATCTGGCTATCCGTTCGGAAAGGGAAGGTTTCTCGAAGATGTACTTGATTGAGTCCATCTTAGAAATCAACAGAGTGGTATGCGTCAACATATACTCTCTTAGCCGGCGAGTAGCCCATGCTAGAGTGCAGCAAGTTTTCTCGGGCAGTGAATATCTGGTTTCATAGTCGGTAAACTTTTTGCTCAGGTAATAAATAGCATGCTCTCTTCGGCCAGACTCGTCATGTTGGCCCAAAACACACCCCATAGAATTCTCTAATACCGTCAAGTACATGATCAAGGGTCTTCCTTCAACTGGAGGCATGAGAATAAGAGGTTCTTGTAGGTATTCTTTGATTTTGTCAAAGGAAATCTGGAAATCATCGTTCCATCTGACTACTTGATCTTTCTTCAAGAGTTTGAAGAGTGGCTCACAAGTAGCAGTCAAGTGAGACATGAAACGAGCAATGTAATTGAGACGACCCAAGAATCCTATGACTTATTTTTCAGAATGAGGGACTGGCATTTCTTGGATGGCCTTTATCTTGGCAGGATGAACTTAAATGCCTTTATTACTGACGACAAAACCTATAAGCTTTCCAGATCGTACTCCAAATGTGCACTTATTAGGGTTTAACCTCAGCTTGTACTTTTTCAGCCTCTCGAATAACTTGTGCAGGTGATCGAGATGTTCTTCTTCGGTTTGTGATCTGGCAATCATATCATCTACATATACCTCTATCTCATGATGAATCATGTCATGAAATAAAGCTACCATATCCCTTTGATATGTTGCCCCTACATTCTTTAATCCGAACGGCATGACCTTGTAGCAGAAGGTTCCCCATTGCGTAACGAAAGTAGTCTTTTCCATATCTTCGGGAGCCATCCTTATTTGATTATAGTCTGAGAAGCCATCCATGAATGAGAAGACTTTATGCTGGGTGATATTATCAACTAAGACGTCAATGTGTGGTAGAGGGAAATCATCCTTGGGGCTTACCCTATTCAGATCCCTATAGTCTACGCACATGTGAACTTTCCCGTCTTTCTTTGGCACTGGAACCACATTGGCAACCCATTGAGGATAGGATGTCACAGCTAGGAACCCACATCAAATTGTTTCATCACCTCAGCTTTGATCTTTTCAGACATATCAGGCCTCATGCGACAAACCTTTTGTTTAACGGGAGGGCAGTCTTCTTTAGTTGGCAGACGATGAACTACGATGTCGGTATCCAACCCAGGCATATCTTCATAAGACCAAGCAAATACTTCCATATAAACATGCAACATCTGAACCAACCGGCTCTTGACACTGCTTTCCAGGTTAGGGCCGATCTTGATTTCTTTCTTATCTGCCTCAGTACCCAGGTTGACAACTCAACTGACTCCTCGTGCGGTTGAATAGCTTTTTCCTCTTGTAATAGAAGTCTAGCTAGTTCTCCCGGTATGTCACAATCTTCCTCGCCTTCGTCTTCGGCTTGGTTGATAGGACATTCAAAGTCATAGTTGTCAATAGTATAGTCATTGGCAATAGGATCCAGAGTGGATGTGGACCTGTAAGAGTGTGTGTGTGTGTGCATGTAAGATACATGGCTATATTTAAAAAAAATGTATTTGAAAGAAAGGAAAGATATGAACACAAATATTTGAATACAAAAGAGCCCAATGTACTGAATGATCATATGATTAGATGAACATAAATAAAACCCTTGACAAATGGACCAAAATGCCCCGGGCCAGGCACATGGATTAAAAGTCATTCTTTGAATATTACATACAATAAGTTCTTGAATTGAAAGAAAAGCAGAAACAAGTAGATTACTCCTCAACGAAGGAGACTGGTACAAATTCCTTTGTATGCCAATTCTTCAGCTCTGTAGTAGTTGGATACACCCACTCCTCAAATGCAGTCTCTTCTTCAGAATCACCCACGACGTTGACTCCATGGCTTCCAATGCAGAGAGGTGGCTTTCCAGTAAGAGCACGTCTCATTTTCTTCTGAGCTTTGACGGTGAATCCAAAACCAAACTTGTCTGCTTTAAATGGGATATCGAGGAGTTTCCCCCAAGTATCACAGTTTCCTTCTTCTATTGCCGCACATGCATCCTCGACTGAAACCATCTTTGGCGTGGCCTTAACAGCTTTAGACTCATCAGAAAAACATTTAGTAGCAGCAATCATCGGTGGTACAACCTCAAAGGCTTGACATGGGGTTTCAATGAATTCTCCTTCCATCTCTACGTACTTGAAAGAATTAAGGTGGCTTACCTAAAACTCTTATTCTCCACAGACGGTGACTATTCTGCCCTTGACTGGATATTTGAGTTTCTGGTGGAGGGTTGAGGTTACTGCCCCAGCTTTGTGGATCCACGGGCGACCTAACAGACAAGAATAGGCAGGATGAATATCCATAATATAGAAGGTGGAGTTGAAGATTTTGGAACCCACTTTGATTGGAAGATCTACCTCCCCATGAACAGTCCTCTTTGATCCATCAAACGCCCTTACGATGATATCACTCGGATTCAAGATTAAATCTTCACAGTTAAGACAGTCTAACGCACCCTTGGGTAATACATTAATAGAAGAACCAATGTCGACTAGCACATGTGCTAAGGTAGTCCCTTTGCACTCGATAGAAACATGTAAAGCTTTGTTGTGATTCTTCCCGAGAGGTGTTAAGTCAACATCTGAAAACCCTAAGCCATTATCAACTGTCAGGCTAGCCACACAATTCTAAAATTGGTCCGTTGTTGTCTCATGAGGGACATGAGCCCTTTTTAGGAACTTGATTAATGTCCGAGCATGGGCATCAGAGCAAAGCAATAATGACAACATTGAAATCTTAGAGGGGGTTTGCCCCAATTGTTCTACAATTTTGAAGTCGCTTATCTTGATGATCTTCAAAATTTTGTCCATTTCACGGGCGGAGGGTTCTTCATCAGCTACATCTTTGGAAGGTACCTCAATCATAACAGGCTCAACAACCTTCTCTTTTCCTCTTGCATCGGTACCTAGCTTGGCAGCAGTAATGCGGATGGGCGTCTTTGTAACTACTGGAGGTGAGATATTGGGTGAAAATATTCTCCCAGTTCTAGTTACTTTTCTTGAGCTAGCTATGTTACCAACATTGTCATCTTTTTCTTCTTTGATCCAGCCATCTAGTTTAATCCCATGATAGAATACTTCAGCTCCGTAATTCCATGGTACCGCTTTATTTGAAGAGTAAGGAATCGGTCCGGGATTGGTAATGATTAAGGGAGCAATAGTGGGTTCATTTGAAATCCTAATAGGGCCTTTGGAGGTGATCCTAATAGGTCTGTTTGAGATGGTAATGATGGAGAGGTCTTCACATTTGTTAATCAATCTTTTGGCAAGTGGAGTCTTTTCAAACAGAATTTCATGGCTATCCATCTAGCGTTGTATGTCTTTCTTCAGCCTTTCACAACCATTGTATTGTCTCGTACATCACACACAGTCTTTTTCACAGCCAGGGAAAATCCCATCTTTTAACAGATTGTTCTTGATTATATTCAGCGGGGTAGTCAATTCTTTAACAGAGGCAATAAAAATTGTATCTTCTATAACATTAACACCTTTGTCATGCTTCAACATTGGAGCGGTAATTACATTCGGCGTTGGAGGAGGATCAAATTCAATAGTTTTTTTGTCAATCAAATCCTGGATATTGTTCTTCAAGGCCCAGCACTGGTCAGTCTCGTGCACGAGGCTGTTTGAATGGTAAGCACACTTTGTGTTCGGATTATATTTTGGTGACGAGGTGTCAGGGTCGGCGGGAGGATCACGCAATTTCACTAAATTAGCCTTGAGCAAATGTTGAAGGGCTTGAGATAGTGACATGCCTAACCTTGTAAACTGTCTTCTTGTAGTTTCAAAACGTTGATGATTTGCAGATGGTCTTGGAGTAGGAGTTGGATTGAAGATTCAGACAACATTGACAGACGGACGATCATTCTTCTTGATATGGGCCCTTTCCCCATACACAACATTAATTTCTTTCTTCGTAGAAAAAGTTTTTTGATAGGATTTGGAGTGGAGGTAGATGCCACAAAGATCTTCCCACTTTTGATGCCACTCTCAATTCTTTCACCGGATAGGATTAATTCGGTGAAACTAGAAGAAGAGAAACCTACCAACAGATTAAAGAAAGGACCTGATAAGGTTCCCATGAACATGTCGATGTGTTCCCTATCAGTCAAGGGAGGTTGGACCCTACTATCAAGGTCTCTCCACCTTTGTGCATATTCTTTAAATCCTTCACTCTTTCCCATAGTCATATCATGCAATTGAACCCTCGTTGGCGCCAAGTCGACGTTGTATTGATACTGGTGATAAAAGGCAGTAGCTAGATCCTCCCAAGTATTGATACGAGAACCATCTAACTAATAAAACCATTCAAGTTGTGTTCCAGCCAGACTCTCTTGGAAAAAAGTGAACCCATAGCTTTTTATCGGCAGTGTGCGGTTTCATCTTGCGCACATAATACTTCAAATGGAGTTTTGGGCAAGAAACCTCATCGTACTTGGCAAAGATTGGTACTTTGAATTTGTGGGGGATGATTACCCTAGAGATTAAACCCAAATCGTCAAAATCTAAACCGGGGACGGCTTGGATTTCAACCGCTTTCAACCTGTCTTCCAACTGCTTGTATTTGACATCAGTGGGTGGATACTGTTCGTTGAAATAATCATCATCAGACTCTTGATCATTATCACACTCGGCCTGAGTACTCTTGACCTTGCCAACCTGGTTCTCGTCCTCTTCAGATGAGTCTCCTCTTACTGGGATTTATCGGATTGTCTCCTTGAACCTTCTACCCATGTTGAGTAGAGCTTTCTTCTTTGGCTTCTTCTTAACGGCCAGAAAAGCCATCATATCTTTCTGCCCATTGGCTAGGGCGAGTAGAGCTTCCTGAAACTGAGAATTATGGGCTTGGAGTTCCGTCACAATTTTCTCTAGATCCATCTTGCTGAAATAAACAGCAGAAAGATAAGGAAACCTGTTATGCGAAAACCTGTCATGTTATGATGCATAAAGTATGTACATGCTAATGATTTCAAGGATGAATAAAATTTAAATTTGTATAGATAAAAGAAAGAACAAATATTAATTTTCATTAGTCAAAATAAGGAAGATTACATCATGCCTCTTGGGTTTACAAAGTAGCTTTCTAAGATAGAAAGACTAAACGCATCCTCTTTGGTGCGAGATAGGCGTTCACACTTTGCTCTTCTTGTAGCTGCTTTGTAAGCTCCAAGACCCTCGTTTCACTAGCATAGAACTGAGCCTGGAAAGTATCTCGTTCTTCCTTCAGCTAGATCCAACCCTTTTGTAAGTCTTCGAGAGAGGTAGGCATGTTGGGATGGAGGATAGTGTAGGGAACATCTCCTTCGATCACAGGCTCCATGATAACTGGTAAGATGGAAGGATAAGTCATCACGAGTTTCTGAGCACGAGTTCACACCCATTTAAGGTAATTCTCGAGGGGAATGGAGTTCTTGTGTCCTAACGTCTTGCTATCCACCTTGTTCAACATCCCCCAAGCTCGGATAAATCTCTGACGGTAACCTTGATCGTCAATCTTGTAGTCAAATACCACTCCTTGAATAAGCATCTCATGGGGACCATCCCTCTGGGCATAACCAAACTGTTAAGGGTTGTAAGTGATACCCCCTCTAATTCCAAGTAAAGGAACATTAGGGAATTCTCCACAACGGTCGACAATGGTAACATTCTCCAAAGAGTGGGAACACCAATGAATATCTGAATGTATGAGTGCCATCAATCTTTGTGACCACCTTGAACCTTGCTCATTCTTCAAAACAGATTGGGGAAGATGCGAAATAAACCATCTTGCCAAAAGAGGAGTACAACACATAAGGATACCCCTTTTTCTCGTAGTGCGAGTGTGAAAGGAATGTAAAATATCCCCTAGAAAAGTAGGTACCGGGTTACGAGACATGAAGATTTTGTCAGCGTTCACATCTATGAGTTGGTCAGGATTTGGAAACAAAACCATCCCATAGATGAGGAGAACCACAATTTCCTCAAAGGCTTGCAAATCCAAAGAGTTCCAATAGTTTTGGGCTTTATCAAACAACAACTTTGCTAGGAAACCTCTGACACCACTCTTTGTTTCCCATTTGGTTGTGATATCGGAGGGTTGCAAGTGTAGAGCTCGAGCAATATTTTCTGGATTTGGGTCTCTTTCCGTACCGTTGAAAGGTAGTTGATTGATAATAGGAATCCTCAAGAGTTGGGAGAATTCTTCCAAAGTTGGCACAAGTTGGTAATCAGGAAATGTGAAGCAATGGTGTAAAGGATCAAAGAATTGAAAGAGCACCTTTATCATGTCTTCATCAGTGTTGGAGGTAACCAAGTTTAGTAGGCGACTATATCTCTCGGTGAATGGAGAAATTTCAGGAATTCTTGAAGCTAGCTCCTTAAGTTGAGGAGGGATCTTTACAAGGTTAACTTGAATAGTTTTCCTGCAAAGAGAATCCATGTCTTACAAAATAGAACAAAGATAAATCTTGAGATCCTTGAAATGGTTAGTGTATGATGTTATGATGTTCATGATGTTATGTACAAACAAAACAAGCAAGTCCTTAGGTTTAGGCTTGCAGGGGGTTTTATAGGTAAGTACCCTCTTGAAGTTTAGTTGGCTCAAACATGTCCTAGAAATAGTAATCGGGTTCTAAGGAGCTCAATATCACTGGTTTGTTTCTTTGATAATTGTTTCAACACAAGCCTCTTTAATGGCGACCGAAATATCCCAAAAAAACAAACCTCAATGAGTGTAGTATCGAGTATCTACCAACTTCGGACTGCACCAAAGCCGGTCATCTCACTACGTCCTAAAGGCCAAGTTGGTCAAGTAAAGGTTCTAAAAGTTCATTAGTGCTTTATGACATCACTCAGCGGCCCCTTATTCTCCTTGACTACTCAAGGGCTATCGGTACCCAAAAATATGTCGCACTAACGTAGCTATTGCTTAGACCATGTCGGTATACCCCGCACAATTTCCACAATGTATTGCTACTTACCTATAAGGTATCCCAAATCCGGGTAGAGGATTCAAACCCAAACAAAGAACCAAAAATGTAAAGCAAACAAATCAAACAATGAAAGCAAGTAAATGTGATCTAGACCTAAGGTAACCCCACTTATTAAACCTTATCCCCAGTAGAGTCGCCAGTTCTGTGGTACGGTGGGAGAACTGACTTGTGGGTTTTGTGTTTGATCACAAATGTTGCGGTTAGCAAGAGTCGCCACCGACTTTTATTTTATCCAAAAGGAAAGGTGAAAAAGAATAGGAAATACCTTTGAGATTATTTCTCGAGTTCGGGGGGTAGATTATGAAAAGGGAAGGTATTATCACCCTTTCCATCCATGGTTTTCCATGGGCTCTTAGTTACTTTCTAGATCACTTGCTTCTGTTTGAAATTGTGCTTTGTATGGTTTTTGAAAGTATTTTGTAAAGAGGCCATTGTTTAGGCAATCTTTGTAATGATTCTTGTTTGTAAGAATGTATACAAAGATGTTGATCTTTTGAAAATGTTTTCAAGTTTGTAAGATGTTTGAAAGTGTAGGTGATTATTTTTGAAAATAACAAGGATGTTTGTTTTGAAATGGAGAAAGTAATTAGGAGCAATCTACCTACTCAAATGTATTTCTTGTTCATTTTATTTTCCTTTGACATTGTTGTCTTACCATTGATTTGGTAAGCAACCCTATCTTTGGATATAAACGGGACGGGCGCGGGTCATCGTATAATCGTGATTAGCAATGTTGAAAGGTATCTTAGCATTCTTTTTGAGGGACTAAGATCATTTGTAAGGCAACTTAGAGAGCGTCCTCGAGGGACTATGATCTTGTATTTGCTTATTTTTTACTAAGATACCTCGCATGCGTAATATGGCCATTTTATATAAGGCAACCAAGTGAAATAACCCTAGGGGTGCTTGTGTGCAAATGTGTTGTTTTCATGCTTTGTTTTTGTCTTGAATATGGGTTGTCTATTTGTGGTTTTTATCTCATCATGCACACCATAATTACTAACAATACATGAAAGCAATAAAAATAAGGAAAATTAAAGTCCTACGCTATTACAACCATTAGGGGGTGGGGTGTATAAATTCACAAATAGGGATTGCAAATTAAATCCTAAGTTACTATTACAACCATATTGAATGGATAAGAATGTACAAGAAATGTAAAATAGACTTGTTTTATTTTTAAAAAGAAATAAGTTTGGTTTAAGAAAATATTTTGATCTTTTATGTTAAAAGAAATAAAATAAGATATGTGAATATGAAATATTTTTTTATGTGTTTTTGATTAATAAAAAAAATGATGGCAAAAATAATAAGGAGAAAGGAAAACAGAATCAGCGCTTTGCTGAAATAAAAGAGGTCAGAAGTTCTGACTCTGGCGTGCTTCACAAATTCAAATAAATGTTAGTAGAAATAGGTGTGATACGGTGGGAGAACTGACTTGGGATTTTGCGTTTGTGTTTGCAAATGTTTCGGTTTAGCAAGAGTCGCCACCGACTTTTTATTTTATCCTAAGGAAAGGTCAAAAAGCACAGGAAAGACCTTTGAGATGTTTTCTTGGGTTCGGGGAGTAGATTATAGAAAGGCAAGGTATTAGCACCCTTTCTATCCATGGTTATCCATGGGCTCTTAGTTACTTTCTTAGATCATTTGCTTTGCATTTCTATTGTTTTAAATGGTGCTTTTCAATTGTTTGAAATGGTGCTTTGTGTGTGATTTTGGAAAATGTTTTAAAAAGAGGCCATCGTTGTGGCAACCTTTGTAATGATTCTTCTTTGAATGTATACAAAAGTGTTTTTGTCTTTTGAAAAGTTTTCAATGTTTGAAAGTAGGGTTTTGAAATTGTGTTTGTGGAGTGTGTTTTGAAAAGTAGCAAGGATGTTTTTGCAAGCTTGATCAAGGAGTGTGTTCGCCGCTCCTTCTCTCGTCTTCGCTCTCTCTTCCTCGTTCTCAAACCGAGCCATGACTAATCCTTCCACCCTCCAGCCGCCAGAGTGTTACCTCCATCCCTCTCCTCTTCACGACGGCATGAGACGATGGTTGGAAAAGGTACTATTTTCGTCTTGTCCTAAATGCGTTTTCTTTTACAGTTTCTTGTGTATTTATTTCTTGCATGTTTTTAATCTTATGGCTTCCTTTTTTATGTTTATGCATAGTATGAGTTTGAAGGACATACCTTGGACGTTTTGTTCTGTGGGGGATGGAGAGGGAGAGGACTTTGGAACGGTGGTGCTCTCAGGTGGTCGGAGGAGGGAGAAGCGTGATGACGCTTATCTGGTACTTCGTATCTTTTGATTTCTCTTGAATTGTTTTGTGATGAGATTACTCTGAAAACGTTTGCTTCTGATTTCTCTCTTCTTCTTATCTGAATGTTGGCTTTTGATGATGATTTTGTATTTCTGAAAACCCTTGCTTCTGAGTTCTCTCTTCTTCTTTGAATATCTTGTTTATTCTATGATGAACATCGTTCTGAGATGCTTGTTGTTAGCTTAGGAAATTTCTGGCCTTGAGTTGCAGTTTTTCTTTTGGTAGGCAAGCTTGAGATGCAGTTGAACTGGCTTGTGTGATTTTGTGTTGGGATATTGAATGATGAAATGGTTTTCTGAGGTTTGCTATTGTTTTTGATTTTCATGGATGTTTGATGATGGTGAGACTGAAAAACATTACCCCTGAATGCTTGACAGTGATGGATTTATTTGTTCTTTGTTTGTCTTTGTTGAGCTTTTTGTGAAGGCAGGCTGATGGGCATTTGATGTTTTGCAGTTTGAAACAGGTTTGCTACTTTGTGGTGCTTGTGCTTACAAGCCCATTTGTAGGTTATGCAGGTAGGATGCAGTTTTGCTTGATACTTGTATTTACAAGCAGCTTTGCAGGTGGTTGAGCTTTGGTACAGTTTTGAATAGGTTTGTTGTGGAGCTAGAAGGAGGGGTTTTAGTATTTTTGTATTGGTAAGGCAGGCTTGAAGGTTTGTTTGGTATGTTTTTTAGGCAGGTTTTGATAACTTGCAGTTTAATTTGAGGCAGGCTTCAGGCTTCTTGTTGGTAAGGCAGGCAGGCTATTGAGTTCTTGTTTTTTGCAAGTTTTGCAAGTTTGATAACTTGCAGTTGTACAGGCCACATGTTTTGAGGCTTTTAGTTATGCAGGCTGGATGTTTGTTCTTTCAGCTTGCAGTTTTGGACTTTCATTTTTTGGTTCTGAAGGCAGACTGGTGTTTTTTGATATCAGCTTGCAGTTTGTGAGTTTAGTACAGGTTGGAGGTTTTATTTGTTTGGTACAGGCAGGTTTGCTGAGTTTTGCTTGTGGTTTGCTTGCAGTTTGCTTCTGGTTTTGAAAGCAAGCTCTAGTTTTTGTGGCCTTTTTTCTGAACTGTTAGAACTGTTCTATTTATTCTTATCCTTTTAAGCCTGCCAAAACTGCAAACCTTCTACTTCACTCTCTTTCTCTCTCCATAAAGCATTTTTAAATTGCTTAATATAGCTTTATTCTGAAAAGTTTTGTTGGCCAGAACATGATGAGATGTTTTAACAAGCTTGCTTGCTTGTATCTTGGTTTATCTCTGCATTCTACTTCCATATTTTCTGCATTGACAGTTTTGTGTACTTTGACAGCTTAGTGTACTTGGTTTGCTTTTGTGCAACTTGGTTTGCTTTTGGTTGACTAGTGCAGTTTGTTGTTCAGTTTGACATTGTGCAGCCTTGTGCCTTCTTTGTGCAGCCTTGTGCCTTATATGTTTGCATTTAATTGATTGTATGCTTGAAAAAATATTTTACTTTCCTCTTTGTGAACCAAGAAGAGAAATCTTCTTGTGATTTGCGAAGAGGACGAGTAAAACATGATGAAACCAAAACAATCTGATTCCGACCAACAATCTTTAATGATGACTTTATATTTATCTGCCTGAAAATGCTTTTTTAATTTAACTGTACTGATTTCTTTTTTCTGTCTTTGCAGGTAAATACCAGTTAGATAATGGAAGAAGCAGTAGAAGATAGAAGACTTCAAGAGACATAGATTTTAGATTTATTTTATTTTCAATTATTGTAATAAATATTATTGTAAACATTGTAAATAAATTTACAGTATTCAAATAACATTTGTAACAACAATTAAAATAAATAAAAAGTCTTTGTCAGATAATTCCTTATTTCTTCTGCACTGTCTATTTAATTATTTAAATCTCTTGAATTAAAATAATTGAAAATGCATCCCAATAATTTTAACTCAGATAAAATAAATAATCAACAAACTTTGCAATCTCGCAACCTTGCATTAACCACAATACGCCCGGCATTCCAAATAATCATATGCTTTGTACAGTTAAACAAACATACACCTTTCACTTCACTGATCAAACCAATGCTTCAAACTTTCAATCAAAAGCCTCAGCTCCTATCCCAGATGTTTAGGTTTTGACAAACAAACAGCAATCTTGAACAAGCGTAAAAACAATGTAACAGTCAATTGAAATACTGTGGATTCAAATTCTTCTGAGAAATACGAGTAAAAAACCCTAATTCCATATTTGTCGTCAAAGAAAAGTCTGCTTGATCAATTCCTGAGCCAAACTTAACAAAATCAATAGAAACCCTAATTCTGGATAGACTGATAAGAAAAATCTGTTTGACTGATTCAAATCAATGGAAACCCTAATTTTGGATTGACTGATAAAGAAAAGTCTGTTTGACCGATTCTTGAGCCAATCTGAAAAATCAGGGCAAACCCCAAAGTTATGATTTCTTGTGAAAAAAGGGAGAGCAAATTTTGGGGTACAACAATTGCCCCTGTTCAATCTTCTTAAACCTGAAGAGTTAGATTGGCAATTTTGTCGTTCGCGACTCGAAGGTAAAAGAATGATTGGACACTAGAGTGCCCAAAAATTTACACTCGTCAAAGCATAGTTGAGGGAATGGGCTTAAAGATGCCATTTGGAGATGTGACAGAATCTTGTCGGAGATGGGCTTAAAAGATGCCATCCAAGAATGTTTGTTGAATTGTATGTCGTAGGTGAGTGGGTGAGTATCAGAAAGGTGTCCATGTTTTGGAACATCTCTGAGCTGGGGGTCTGAATAAGCAATAGATTGACATCCATGTTGGGAAGCATCCGTAAACTGTTTTCAGAAGTTGAATCTGAACAAGCGATAGATTAACATCCGTGTGTGGAGAATCTGTAAACTGTTTTCAGAAGTCTTGAAGTTGAATAAGCAATAGATCAACATCCGTGTTTGGAAGCATCCGTAAACTGTTTTCAAAAGTTTTGAAGTCTGTATGAGTAGCAGAATGACTTCCGTGTCTGGAGTATATCTGAGACTGTAACTGTATTGGAATTTTGAATGAATATCAGAATGACTGTTGTGTCTGGAGTGTATCTGTATTGTATCTGAATTTGAGATCTGTATGAGTAGCAGAATGACTTCCGTGTCTGGAGTATATCTGAGACTGTAACTGGGATCTGAATAAGTGACAGAATGACTTCCGTGGTGATTGCACTGGGGAGAATCAAGCTACTGGTGTAAGGGACAGAATGGCATCCGTGTTTGGAGCATATATGAACTTGAAGTTGATAGTTGAATCTGAATGAGAGATAGAATGGCCTCCGTGTCTGGAGCATATCTAGTCTGTATCAGATTGCCAAAGTCTGAATGATTAGTAGAATGACCGCCGTGTCTGGGGTGTATCTGTACTGTATTTTGACTTGAAGTTCTTGAATGAGTGATAGAATGACCGCCGTGTCCGGGGTGTATCCATACTGTATCCGAATAATTTGTTAATGATAGCCTTTTAATCTTGTCTTGAAAAGGGTTAAATGTTAGCTAAAACACGAAGTTATAATGCATGATATGTATGATGCAATGAATTGTAATCCATGTTTATGATGTATGAATGTAATGTTTATGCATGTAAGCTGAGTAGCTGTCTTGCTGAGGAAAATAAATCCTGGATAGTGAAATCTTTGACTGCTGCCGGGGGAAGTAAATCCTTGACTGCTGCAGGGTATTGAAAATCCTTTGATCGTTGAAAATGATAAGTCCTGGGACCACTGTTGGGGAATCAGGGGTTTGGGTTGTATGCCAATCTACTGGGGATTCCTGTTTTGAGGAGATCTTCACTGGGGAATACTTTGTGAGGATTTGAGAATGAGAGTCTTCACTCTGCTTGGGGAATTAGAACCTTATGGGGAATAACCATACTGTTGAAAAGTAGCTATCTTGTTGGAGAGTAAAACTCAGGATTTTGGAAAAAGCTTATTCCTGTCTGGAAGAAGTTCAGGTTTAGGTCGTAGGCCACTTTAAGAATGAGAATCTTCACTCTGTTGGGGATACCAGGAATTCAGATGTTATACCACTTTGAGAAATGAGAATCTTCATTTAGGTCTTGGGTCATAAGATTGGGTGTATGAAATCTCTTGGGATTTTAAGGATGAGAATCTTCATTCTGTTAAGGGTCAGGAAATTGCGAGTATGCCAATCTTCTAAGGTTTCAAGGATGAGAATCTTCATTCCGTTAAGGGTCAGGAGGTTGGGAGTATACCAATCTTATGAGGTTTCAAGGATGAGAGTCTTCATTTTGTTAAGGGTCAGGAGGTTGGGAGTATACCAATCTTCTGAGGTTTCAAGGATGAGAATCTTCATTCTTGAGAGAAACAGATTTTTAGGAGCTTCAATTGTCCGTTATTCTGTTGGTGGCTGTAACTTCCAACAGGTGATGAAGGAAATTTTGGACGCCCGCAACTTGAAATGCAATTTGTTTTGGAGAATAAGTCATTGACAAGTGTTGGGGAAATAAACCCATGACTGCTGGTCTGTTCAGAGAGATGATAAACTTCTCGAGGATGCTTGAATTTCTTTTCAGAAAGATTTCGGAGAGGTTCATCACTGCCCCTAGTATCAGATGTTTGTGGCGCTTGCCAGGAAATTTGGACTATATGTAACCCTTTGATGAGATTGACGTTTAATGCCCCAAGTGATGGTGACGGAGACTTGCCCCGGGCTACTCTGCAATTGAGAGATTTCTTGAAATCTTGACTGGACTGCCCCAGGTTCACTGAGCTTTGAAAGATTTGTTGAAATCTTGACTGGACTGCCCCAGGTTCAGTGGACATAACTATATCAAATCCCCTTTTGTTGATAGGATATTTTTGTAACAGAAGTGTCATCCCACTTGAAGTGATTTTATTCACCGAGAGAGTTTTCGTTCCTCCGAACATTCACTGTTGTGAATTTCTTTGCTGTCAAACAAATAAACATGTGCAAACAATGATATTCAAATAATGAAAAGTTTATACTTGTCTTGAAGTTTTGAAAAATGTGTTTTTTAGTAGAAAACTTTTTATAAGACAAATTTAACACAAGATTTAGGGAAAAGCCTTACAGGAGTCAGGATACCTTTTGTAACAGTATGCTTTCGAACTAACCCATGCTTCAATTAGGACTTTCGAAGGGTTGTAACATGGCTTGGTTCACGGTTTAAGAAACAAAGGATAAAGGCTCAAAGTATATTTGTACCCACCCGCTCTTCGTGATGTTCTTCAATCCTAGACTCAGTTAATTGTGCGTCGAACTTTAATCGAGTTTGAAACGACATTTTGGTGATGGTCCACACCAGTTGAATTTATTGGAAGGCATTCATCAATTTTGCAACATTTTCCATATTGTTGAGGATTTATAATGACCTTTTTCTTTTTATTCGCTATCCCTAATTTTTGCCCGACTGCTCCTGTTTTTGAGATTACCGTCAGTGGGATGCCCCAGCTTTCTTAAGCCTCCTTTATAGGTTTTGGCTCAGTGGGCTTTTCTCTTTTGAGAGATTGACTGCCTATGAGATAAAGAACCATCACTGTCTTTTGGTTCCAAAGGAAATGTTTTTGATGTCATTCATTGTATTATGAATTGCGAGTTTGCGACTTTAATGCGCATCTTTTGAATTATCTGAGAGACTACCCAGCCCCAGGTTTAAATCAAATGTTTCAATTTGTGTTTAAAACAAAAAAATCCTACTTCTTTGGCTCGAAGGGGTTGACTATGGATTATCTTCCTTATAACTCCAGTGTTTTCGATTTGAAAGAAACGCCTGTACATCGTCAGCAAGGTCTGTTCAAAAGCATACTGTATGAGATTATGGTATTGTTTCGTCATCCTCCCTCTAAAGGCTTGTAGCTTTTTATCAAGAGTTAAATATCATAAAGAAAGTAGAAAGCATAGTTTAAGAATAGTGAAAACGAATGGATGAATTCAAGACAAACATATGCAATGCATTAATGAAACAGAGTTTGACATCAACAGATAATTGTTTGAATAATAAAAGAAATTACAACTTGAAAATTCAAATGGAACAAAAGTCTCTTGGTTCAAATTTTGTCATTTCAGGTGGAGAACCCTTAGCGGAAGATTTTCATCTCGCCATCCGGCATGAATTCCAGCACTCCTTCGTCAATCAAGTCTTGGATCTTATTTTTCAAAGCCCAACAGTCATCGGTGTCATGTACAGGACTATGGGAGTGGTATACACAAAACGCGTCGGGGTGATAGCTAGGAGTAGAGGTATTGGGCTTCTGAATAGGATCCCTTAAAGCAAGCAGATTGACCTCCAACAAGCGTTTCAGTATTAGAGATGATGGTATGTCAGTCTCAGAGAAATGTCTTCCAGACGTATTTTGCTTACGTCGATTACCCTGTTGACGTTGACGAGGTTGTTACTGGGCCTGTGACCCTGAAGCAAGTTGGGGAGCCTTTCCCTTGTTTTCTTGTCTCAAAGGAGGTTGAATGATGACTTGATCTTCAACCCTAGATGTTTGCCCCACTTGGCTGTCTCGAAGCAGCTTGTTGACGAGAACCATGAGCTCTTCTTGTCTTTGAGCTAGGTCTTGAATGAGAGCCATCTGGCCTACCAGTTATCCCATCATCTGGATCTTCATTGTTGCCAGCTCAATCTGAAGTTCTTCCAACTGATCATTCCTGACACTGCTTGAATTCCCTAGAACCATGCCCCTTGTGAGGAGAGCTTTCACTTCTTCTTGCCCCTGAGACAGGTTCAAGAACATTTCTTGAAGTTGAGCATTTTGATCTTGGATATCTTTGACAGTCCTCTCTAGAGCCATCTCTACTGAAATAAACAGTAGGAGAATAAGGAAACCTGAAAAGGAAAACCTGTTATGATATAATGCATGATATGTGGATGCATGTTTTTCAAGGATCTCTCGGGGTAAATACAAGAAAATGTTAGAGGTCGAATTTTGATCAACATCTTTGATTGGAGAACTTTGTATTGGTGGATGTCTTTCCACGAGAATCAAGCTCACCATGTCAAGTGGGTCATATCCATTGATTCAAGTTGTTGTACTTGATCTTTGACGGCGTTTGTTTAGAGGAAAAATAAAACCTCTTGCCCTTTGGTAGACGTCTGGTTCGACGTGACCCTGCATCAAAAGACCCTCGAGATCCTTGAAATGGTTATTAAAAATGCTATGGTATGATGTTATGATGTTATGTATTTTTTATGCAAAAGTAAGCAAGTGTATATACAGACAGTCATATTCACACAAAGCAGACAAGTCCTTAGGTTTAGGCTTGCATGGGGTTTGTAGGTAAGTACCCTCTTGAAGTTTGTTGGCTCAACCTGTCCTATAAATAGTAACCGGGTTCTAAGGAGCTCAATATCACGGGATTATTTTCTGTGTTCATTGTTTTGGTTTAGCCACTTAACTGGCGACCAAAATATTCCAAGAAAACAATCTTCAATGAGTGTAGTATCGAGTATCTACCAACTTCGGACTGCACCAAAGTCGGTCATCTCACTACCCCTAAAAAGGCCAAGGTGGTCAAGTAAGGTTCTAAAGTTAATTGATGCTTCACGACACCATGCGGCGACCCCGTACTCTCCTTGATTTAACTCAAGGGTTACCGGTACCAACCAAAGTGCCACATCAACGTAGCTACTGTTTCAACCATGTCGGTATACCCCGCACAATTCCCTCACAGTTTATTTCTACTTACCTAAAAAGGTATCCCAAATCCGGGTGTAGGATTTAAAACAAACCCAAGCAAGGAACCAAAAAGTAAATCAATCAAAGCAATCAAGGTAAGCATGTAAAGGTGATCTAAAACCCTAAGGTAACCCCACTTAAAAATATTTCCCCAGCAGAGTCGCCAGTTCTGTGATACGGTGGGAGAACTGACTTGGGATTTTGTGTTTGTGTTCGCAAATGTTTCGGTTTAGCAAGAGTCGCCACCGACTTTTTATTTTATCCTAAGGAAAGGTCAAAAAGCATAGGAAAGACCTTTGAGATGTTTTCTTGGGTTCGGGGAGTAGATTATAGAAAGGGAAGGTATTAGCACCCTTTCTATCCATGGTTATCCATGGGCTCTTAGTTACTTTCTTAGATCACTTGCTTTGCATTTCTATTGTTTGAAATGGTGCTTTTCAATTGTTTGAAATGGTGCTTTGTGTGTGATTTTGGAAAATGTTTTGAAAAGAGGCCATCATTGTGGCAACCTTTGTAATGATTCTTGTTTGAATGTATACAAAAGTGTTTTTGTCTTTTGAAAAGTTTTCAATGTTTGAAAGTAGGGTTTTGAAATTGTGTTTGTGGAGTGTGTTTTGAAAAGTAGCAAGGATGTTTTTGCAAGCTTGATCAAGTAGCTAAGAGCTATCTACTCTATTTTACTCAAAGATCTTTCTTATGTTTTTAACCCTTTTAACAGTGTTGTTTCACCATTGTATTTGGTGAACAACCTTGTGTTAGGATGTTTAACGGGACAGGCGCGGGTCATCGTATAGACCATGATAGCAATTGTGAGACGCTCTATAAATTTTGTAAGGGACGAGATCATTTTATCGAAGGCAACGCCGAGGGTCATCGAGGGACTACGATCTTTGTTTATCGAAGGGACATTTGCTAGAGTGTCTCATACTCGAGGGACATGATTTCATTTTCCGAGGCAACAAGCGAGGTTACCCTAGAGGTGCAAGTATGGACTATGTATTGATTTTCATGCATTTATCTTGCATTAGGTTATCTAGCGGTTGATTTTGAATCTTCGCATACAAACCCTAATTACTATACAATATATGGAAAGCGATAAATTGCGGGAATTTAAAGTCTAAGTTATTACAAATAAGTATCCGGGGATGGGGGTACAAATGTTTACAAATGGGGATGAGTCTTATCAGAATAGTAATGTCCAAGTATGTATTATAACCAAATCGAACTTGTCGCATTCTCAATGTAAAAAAAAAATACAACAAGATATAAGAATCAAAGAGAATCAAAAGTATTGTATGTGGTTATTTACAAATGATCAAATGAAATATTAACCTAATGAAAATTAAGTGTTTATTTTTATTTTTGTGTTTTTGTTAGTTATATATAAACAAAGGGTTTTTTAAAGAAAAAGGAAGAATTATTTTAAGTTAGGAAAGATCTATTATTTATGTATTTTTGGTTTTAAAGGTAATGAAAATTATTAAGAAAATTTTATACAAAAAATTAATATATTCTTTTATTTAACAAAATAAAAGAAAAGAATTAGATTATGAAAGTGAAAATAAAATGGTAAAAAAAAGAATATATTAGTTTTAAAGCAAAAGATAGAATTAAAGAGAAAGATGGGCCTTAGAAATGCTGTTGGGGCAAAAGCCCAAGAAGAAAGTCAGAGATAGGAAAGAAAGGGGGGTGTGGCGCCAGAAACATTGGGCTTTAGTGTTTTGGCTTGGGCATAGGCCCACGATGCTTGACAAAGTTTGTTTAGGGTTTGTTTTTCATGTTCTCAGAATCTAGGGTTTGCACTTTTGTAAACGGCGCCACTCCTTCTCTCGTCTTTGCTCTCTCCTCCTCGTTCTCAAACGGAGCCATGACTAATCCTTCCACCCTCCAGCCGCCAGAGTGTTACCTCCATCCCTCTCCTCTTCACGACGGCATGAGACGATGGTTGGAAAAGGTACTATTTTCGTCTTGTCCTAAATGCGTTTTCTTTTACAGTTTCTTGTGTATTTATTTCTTGCATGTTTTTAATCTTATGGCTTCCTTTTTTATGTTTATGCGTAGTATGAGTTTGAAGGACATACCTTGGACGTTTTTTTCTGTGGGGCGATGGAGAGGGAGAGGACTTTGGAACGGTGGTGCTCTCAGGTGGCCGGAGGAGGGAGAAGCGTGATGACGCTTATCTGGTACTTCATATCTTTTGATTTCTCTTGAATTGTTTTGTGATGAGATTACTCTGAAAACATTTGCTTCTGAGTTCTCTCTTCTTCTTTTCTGAATGTTGGCTTTTGATGATGATTTTATATTTCTGAAAACCCTTGCTTCTGAGTTCTCTCTTCTTCTTTGAATATCTTGTTTATTCTATGATGAACGTTGTTCTGAGATGCTTGTTGTTAGCTTAGGCAATTTCTGGCCTTGAGTTGCAGTTTTGCTTTTGGTAGGCAAGCTTGAGATGCAGTTGAACTGGCTTGTGTGATTTTGTGTTGGGATATTGAATGATGAAATGGTTTTCTGAGGTTTTCCATTGTTGTTGATTTTCATGGATGTTTGATGATGGTGAGACTGGAAAACATTACCCCTGAATGCGTGACAGTGATGGATTTATTTGTTCTTTGTTTGTCTTTGTTGAGCTTTTTGTGAAGGCAGGCTGATGGGCATTTGGTGTTTTGCAGTTTGAAACAGGTTTGCTACTTTGTGGTGCTTGTGCTTACAAGCCCATTTGTAGGTTATGCATGTAGGATGCAGTTTTGCTTGATACTTGTATTTACAAGCAGCTTCGCAGGTGGTTAAGCTTTGGTACAGTTTTGAATAGGTTTGTTGTGGCGCTAGAAGGAGGGGTTTTAGTATTTTGGTATTGGTAAGGTAGGCTTGAAGGCTTGTTTGGTATGTTTTTGAGGCAGGTTTTGATAACTTGTAGTTTAATTTGAGGCAGGCTTCAGGCTTCTTGTTGGTAAGGCAGGCAGACTACTGAGTTCTTGTTTTTTTGCAGGTTTTGCAAGTTTGATAACTTGCAGTTGTACAGGCCACAGGTTTGGAGGCTTTTAGTTATGCAGGCTGGATGTTTGTTCTTTCAGCTTGCAGTTTTAGACTTGCATTTTTTTGTTCTGAAGGCAGACTGGTGTTTTTGATATCAGCTTGCAGTTTGTGAGTTTAGTACAGGTTGGAGGTTTTATTTGTTTGGTACAAGCAGGTTTGCTGAGTTTTGCTTGTGTTTGCTTGCAGTTTGCTTCTGGTTTTGAAAGCAAGCTCCAGTTTTTGTGGCCTTTTTTCTGAACTGTTAGAATTGTTCTATTTATTCTTATCCTTTTAAGCCTGCCAAAACTGCAAACCTTCTACTTCACTCTCTTTCTCTCTCTATAAAGCATTTTTAAATTGCTTAATATATCTTTATTCTGAAAAGTTTTGTTGGCCAGAACATGATGAGATGTTTTGACAAGCTTGCTTGCTTGTATCTTGGTTTATCTCTGCATTCTACTTCCATATTTTCTGCATTGACAGTTTTGTGTACTTTGACAGCTTAGTGTACTTGGTTTGCTTTTGTGCAACTTGGTTTGCTTTTGGTTGACTAGTGCAGTTTGTTGTTCAGTTTGACATTGTGCAACCTTGTGCCTTCTTTGTGCAGCCTTGTGCCTTGTATCTTTGCATTTAATTGATTGTATGCTTGCAAAAATATTTTACTTTCCTCTTTGTGAACCAAGAATAAAAATCTTCTTGTGATTTGCGAAGAGGACGAGTAAAACATGATGAAACCAAAACAATCTGATTCCGGCCAACAATCTTTAATGATGACTTTACATTTATCTGCCTGAAAATGCTTTTTTAATTTAACTGTACTGATTTCTTTTTTCTGTCTTTGCAGGTAAATACCAGTTAGATAGTGGAAGAAGCAGTAGAAGATAGAAGACTTCAAGAGACTTAGATTTTAGATTTATTTTCTTTTCAATTATTGTAATAAATATTATTGTAAACATTGTAAATAAATTTACAGTATTCAAATAACATTTGTAACAACAATTAAAATAAATAAAAAGTCTTTGTCAGATAATTCCTTATTTCTTCTGCACTGTCTATTTAATTATTTAAATCTCTTGAATTAAAATAATTGGAAATGCATCCCAATAATTTTAACTCAGATAAAATAAATAATCAACAAACTTTGCAATCTCGCAATCTTGCATTAACCACAATACACCCGGCATTCCAAATAATCATATGCTTTGTACAGTTAAACAAACATACACCTTTCACTTCACTGATCAAACCAATGCTTCAAACTTTCAATCAAAAGCCTCAGCTCCTATCCCAGATGTTTAGGTTTTAAGAAACAAACAGCAATCTTGAACAAGCGTAAAAACAATGTAACAGTCAATTGAAATACTGTGGATTCAAATTCTTCTGAGAAATATGAGTAAAAAACCCTAATTCAAGATTTGTCGTTAAAGAAAAGTCTGTTTGATCAATTCCTGAGCCAAACTCAACAAAATCAATAGAAACCCTAATTCTGGATAGACTGATAAGAAAAATCTGTTTGACTGATTCAAAATCAATGGAAACCCTAATTTTGCATTGACTGATAAAGAAAAGTCTGTTTGACCGATTCTTGAGGCAATCTGAAAAATCAGGGCAAACCCCGAAGTTATGATTTCTTGTGAAAAAAGGGAGAGCAAATTTTGGGGTACAACAACAGGGAAGGTCAGAGGTTCTGGGTCCGCTGAGAACAAAGAAGATTTCAGAAGTTCTGATGCCACTGGAAGAACTTCGTCTCCCTCTCCATGCTAGTTAGAGCATCTGCAACTTGGTCATTTCTCAACAAAATAGAAGATGCACATATAATAGTTATGCCAGGTTTCATAATGTTTCAGAAACAAGAGATATCAAAACTATAAATCAGAAGCAAGCATGAATTTTGTAATCCTAATTCTGAGTTCTAATTTCTTCAAGAAGTTCTGAACTGAAATTCTCTCTACTTAGGCAGGCAAATATATGAAACCTCAGAATGTGTACAACATCAGAATCAGGATGTCTACATTGTATTTTTTAACAAAGTTTCCTGATAATGCCTAAGTAATATGATGAGAGTCAGCAGAAGCTTACCTTGCAGCTGGAAAATGTTGTGAGCTGGAGTCTACCTCTGACCACTTGTGATGTTCTGAACAACTTCCTCTCGTGTTCAGTAAGCTGGAAACATTCAACTTGGGTTGTGAGTGATTAGAAAATTCTGGAACAACCAAGGAGCAAAGTTCTGACTTCTTTGAGGTGGATATTGATGGTTAGTGTGTTACAGTTTGACTGCAGAAGTTAGGATGGCTTTTGAATGTATATCAAAAACTGTATGGGTGGTTTTGGTCGAGAAACACTTGAGGAAGAATGGAATTTGAATGCAAGAATCAAAAGCTAATAGGTTTTGTATTTTGTGTTTGCAGTTTTTGGACTCTTGGAATTTTAGCAGGGGTTCAGGGCTTTTCTTTCTCCAATTTCTGACCCTTTTACAGTTTCCAATGGCTTTCAATTTATAGGCAAAGATCTTGTAGCTTGGAGAGTACAACTATCACATGCTAGGGTGATGCCTTGCTGTTAAAGCATGTATGGTGGTTAGTAGCCTTAGCAGCGCTGTTAGCTGGCTATTTCGAATAAAGAAGAAACCACTATCAAAACAAATATTTCGAATAAACACCTAAGGAGATTGATATCAATGTTGGATATTGGTGGGAGATATAGGACCATTGTGCTAAAGGATTATTCGATTTCCAGTGATAGATGATGGATTTCGATTTGGATTTTTTAGTGTTTAAAATATAAAGAGCTCATTTGTGCAAGGGTGCCAGAATTGGAAACGTTCCAGACAATTGGCTTATTTCGAAACGAAGAGAATTAGTAAAATGCTTCGATTGACATAGGTTTTGAATTTCAAATAAAGGCGCCATTCTTAGAAGACATGTGGAAGTCAGTGAACGTGAGAAACCTGCATGCTTCGAACGTGGCATGATTTTAGAGTAGGACCGTTAGGGTCAAGACACTATAAATAGGTGTTTTTATGTTAGATTTGGGATGTTCTTTTTCATGTACTAAAATATCTCAAAACACTCAAATTACCGTGAATTAAGGGAAACGAGTCAGAAGACACAATGTACGTATTGAACATCATCATTCTTTACAATTTCAATACAAGTCTTTTTATATTTAATTCGCTATTACAGTATTTCTGCCCTTAAATCCTTCGATTTCCTTGCATTTCCTTGTTTTACTTGCCTTTAAACACAATTATTTCGTTAGAAACTTCACTTTTACTTTATCCTTTTATTCAAACACTTCATATTTCCATAAACTGTTATTATCTCAGAAACTCCTTATCTTTACATTCAAGCATTAAATCCTAAGTCTGATCCGAAGTCTTTCCTTTCTACATTCAGTTAGTTTATTCCTATAGACAATTTTAGAGATCTTTCTTAAGAATCTCATATTCGAACTTAACATACAATATAAGTTTATCAAGATAATTGGTATGAACATAGAAATGAGTTATGACACATGTGTTCTAGGATCAATCTAGTCGATCCTGCAAGTAACCAATAATAATCAATAAATTGGAAGACTAGCGGTTGTTTACTAGAAATCATTGTAAACAAATTGGCACACCTGGTGGGATAGTGTCATAACAAAAAGTTTTA
The DNA here is from genome assembly GCA_948472305.1 of Vicia faba. NCBI lineage: Eukaryota > Viridiplantae > Streptophyta > Magnoliopsida > Fabales > Fabaceae > Vicia > Vicia faba. The sequence goes on from OX451739.1 coordinate 752,472,394, forward strand.
TCAAATATATTAGAAGAATTTTTAGGCTTTTCTGAGTGTGGAGCGCGTTTCGGTACATGAACCTTCGAAGCGGAAAAATAAAGAATAATAATCCACATATACCCAGAAAACAACGTACCAAAACAATGGTTAACACAACCAACCAAGATGGGGTACAAAATCCCCCACAGGGGGCTGCAACAATCGTTTCAAGTTCGATTGATGCCTCCAATGCCATTCCTGTTGGCAGTTCGAATACGATCCCAGTAAGTACATTAGAAATGCCATCAAACGTGTCTTCAGTGCAAACTGCGCCACACATAGGGAATCAACAGTATTCGACCCCCCCTAGGCCTCCAGGTTTCGAACCTTTGAGACCCGGAAATCCTCAGTATGGAATGCCAACTTCGTTTATGGCAGGGTTACATAATGCATCAACTTCGTCCCCACTCCAAGGGTCTGGTTCAGGAATGAACCATTTGGGTACAAATTTCCAGAATATAGGAAACTTCGCCCAATTGCCTACTCTTACAACTAATAGTCAGGCAGCGCTTAGGCAACAAATGGATGATAGCAATCATGATATGGTAGGAATCCTAGCCCGCGAAATGAATGTTATTTTCAATCCCCTAATCCAGAATATGAATAGAACAAACCAAGAAAATGCAGCCCAGATGGCCAGAATAGCAGATTTTTTTGGTGCTCCTAATGCGCCTGCAAGGCGTAGGCAGAACCCGATGGTGATTCGAAATGAAGAACCCATAATTGAACAAATTAGACCCCTTGTACAAGTGGTCGAAGAAAGAAACATAGGGGTAAGAATAAGAGACCAGGGAATTCAGGAAGTTCAGAATGAACAGCCTAGACCTATAATGATGGTGAATAGGGACCAAAATGCAGACGAAATTGTTCATAGAATTAGAAATGACAATTTAGTGGCAGAAAATAACCTCACCGCCATGATTGAAAGAATAATGGCCCAGAATGGTTTAAATTCAGGATTTAGGAGGCCAAATTACACATTTCCTATTATAGATTATGTTTTGCAAACAGAATTACCCAGGGGCTTTAAAGTCCCTAAATTCACAAAATTTGCTGGAGATACAAGTGAATCAACAATGGAACATATAGCAAGATATTTAACCGAAGCAGGAGATATAGCAAATAATGAAAATCTTAGGATAAAATACTTCCCAAGTTCTTTAACAAAGAACACTTTCACTTGGTTCACCACCTTGCCCCCTGGATCTGTGGACACATGGCCTTATTTGGAAAGACTTTTCCATGAACAATTTTACATGGGTTAGTCTAAAATCAGTCTCAAAGAATTAGCAAGCATTAAGAGAAAGTTCACGGAACCAATAGATGAATATTTGAATAGGTTCCATTTATTAAAATCTAGATGCTTCACAGTGGTCCCTGAACATGAATTGGTCGAAATGGCTGTTGGGGGCCTAGATTATTCCATTCGAAAGAAATTGGATACACAGTATCTTAGAGATATGGCCCAACTAGCAGATAGAGTGCGTCAGGTCGAAAGGTTAAAAGCTGAAAAAGCCAGGGCTTGTAAAAATCATAAGAAAGAAAGAATAGCCTACATAGAGGCTGAAGTGGAAAACATAGATGATTCTCAAGACCCTTATGATTTTGATCAGTTCGAAATAGATCTTGCAGAACTAAAGGAAGCACCCCCTTATGCTTACAAAGTTCTGCTTCCTTCCAATGGAAAAGATTCTGTTGAAAGTGAAATGAATGATAAATTCCCTAAGAAAGTCTATACTTTCGACATAACTAAATGTGATGAGATATTTGATCTGCTTGTTAAAGATGGCCAATTAATAGTTCCTCCTAACCTTAAGGTTCCTCCGTTGGAACAAAGGAAAAAGAGGGGCTTTTGTAAATATCACAACTTTTTAGTCCATAAAACCTCACAATGTTTTCTTTTCAGGGATCTGATACAGAATGCAATCAAAGATGGAAGGCTGAAGTTCTCAGACAAGGGGAAGAATCCAATGAAAGTTGATACGGATTCGTTGCTGATGGCGGAGACTAACTATGCTGAACCTCTAGACATTAATGTGGTAGGAATTGCTGAGGGGAGAGTTGAATCGAAAGTGGAATTCGAAGAGGATGGGGACTTCATCTTAATCAAAAATGAAAGAGAGGCTACTGATGGCCTCCCATTGATCAAAAACGAAACAGAGGCTACTAATGGCCTCCCAAAGGTGCTCAAAGCAAAGATATTAAATGACAAAATATTAGCTGAGGCCACTGAGGGTCTTAGGATGAAATTTGAAGAAGTCAAAATTTATGATGATCAAATGCTAGGAGTGAATATGGTGGACTTCGAACAGCCTAACGTTGAAATGGAAGAAGTGGAACGCTGTTTAGAGAAGGAAAGGGAGCAAAGAAGAGAGAACTTACCTAGAAAAGACCCGGGTTTGCGTGAATACCTCTTCCACTGTCATAAGAAAAATCAGGAAAAGTTGTTATGCCCAAGGTGCAGCATCATCTACAACCCCAGAATTGCTGCTGAGTTCGAAAGGGCCCAGCGTGAACGAACAGGGGTCAATTAGAGGCAAGACAACCAGTTGTACAGAGTCTATCCAAAAGCTGATGAAAGTCTGCTCGAATTCCTGGTTCGTTGCCACAAAATTGGAACAGAGTGTTTAATATGTCCCAGATGTGCAGCGGTGTATGATAGGGAGATGGCTGAAGCGTTCGAGAGAATTCCGTTTGCATCAGGCTGGGGGCACCAAGGCGGAATGCCTTCGAATCTTGTTAGCACTGGAAGAAGTATGCCAAGGAGGCCAGATAGCCCTTACCCCAGGGGAACAAAGAGAGTTTCCTTTAAACTACCTGCAGAAATCCCCACTGACAGATGGCTGCAGGTGAATGCTGATAGGGGAAAAGGGAAGTGGCGCAGCTTTGAACGAGGAGGCAGGACTGCAATGGCTTACAGGAGGCAGTTCAATTCAAATAGGAGGGAAGAAATAATATTGGAGGATTATAAAGGCAGAAATCCAATGTCTCACTCTCAATGGCGCATACACCAGAGAAACCAAAAAGCTACAAGGGATTCGAAGCCTATGGGAATATGAGAATCTAGTACCAATAACCCAACATCAGTGAACCAGACTGGGGGCAAACCCCCAGTTTCTAGGAAACTTTTTTCACCACAGAAAGACACTAAAGAAAATAAGACTCAAAAGGAGGTTGCGAATGAAGAGGACTTGATAACTGATGACTTCGAATCCGAGGGGGAATCCTTCTTTAATGCAAACTGCAATGTAGTTTTGGTGCTGCCTTGTGAGTACAATCAGGATACAGAGGTTTATGCTGGTGAGGAGACTGATGAGGACGAAATGGCCAGACATAGGCCAGTGTGCTATTATGTGATGAACAATGGAGCGGTCGAAGAGCAGAACACTTTCTTCGAGAAACCAGACGAAGGAATGAGGAACCATCTAAAACCCTTATTCATCAGGGCAAAGGTGGAACAATATGGTGTGAACAAGGTTCTGGTGGATGGTGGAGCTGCTGTATATTTGATGCCTCAATTCATGCTAAAAAGGATATGCATGCAGGATTCAGATGTTAGACCTCACAACATGGTGCTTTCGAATTATGAAGGAAAATTTGGCAAGACTTTGGGAGTGATACAAGTTAACTTGACAGTTGGTTCCCTCACAAGACCAACAATGTTTATGGTCATTGCTGCGAAGGCAAACTACAATCTGTTGCTTGGCAGGGAATGGATCCATGGAATTGGCGCAGTGCCTTCTTCAATGCATCAAAGGTTGGTGTTGTAGAGAGATGATGGAATTGTCGAAAACATAGAAGCAGACCAAAGTTACTATTTGGCAGAAATCAACAATGTGGACAAAAGAAACTTCGATTGAAATATGGCCAACATAGGGCCATGTCACCCATCAGAGGAATATTTCGAGCCCAATGAGAACACTTATTATTCCCTAACCCTACGTCCCAATGGATTCCAATGGGATAGGGAAATCATGTGGGATAGGAAGGTGACTGAGAAAGATGGAGGGACTTCGACGATACGGCCAACTGGCTGGGCAAGTGAAGGTTATTATGACTGAGTCAAATTACTACCAAAAGATTTTGGCCTATCTGGCTGAGAACAAACGAAGAACGGCTCTCGAAGCCGAAATACAAAACATGGCTGTCAAAGCCATAGACAAAAAAGAAATAGAAAATCCTGAAGGAAACCATTCACCCTCACCATGTGATGAACAAACTTCTGAACTGGTGGATCAACGACTAGATGCCATTTATGATCAAGAACCCTTGGGGTTCGAGAAGGATCCAGAGTCATCAAGCGCTAAGATGTTGGCCCAAGATCCTTTGGAGGAAGTTGATATTGGGGATGGTGTCGAAAAAAGGGTTACATACATCAGTGCGAAACTTAGTCCCAGTCTAAAAGACAAGGTGGTTGAAATGCTCAAACAAAACAGAGATTGCTTCGCCTGGGACTACGATGAAATGCCTGGTTTAAAGAGGGAACTGGTAGAACATAGGCTTCCAATCAAGGATGGCAAGAAGCCCATCAAGCAGATGCCTAGACGATTCGCTCCAGAAATCCTCTCAAAAATAAAGGCAGAGGTGGAACGGCTCCTTCGTGCAAATTTATCAGGACCACAAGGTACGTAGAATGGCTTGCTAATATTGTACCTGTTATTAAGAAAAATGGCTCTTTGCGAATTTGCATAGATTTTAGGGATTTAAACACTTCCACCCCAAAAGATGAATATTCCATGCCTATAGCAGAAATGTTGATTGATTCTGCTGTGGGTTTCGAATACCTGAGTATGTTAGATGGATACTCTGGGTATAATCAGATTTTTATTGTTAAGGATGATGTTCCCAAAACTACATTCAGATGTCCAGGCGTCTTAGGAACTTATGAATGGGTAGTTATGCCCTTTGGACTAAAAAATGATGGGGCAACATATCAGAGGGTAATGAACACCATTTTTCATGATTTCATTGAGTCATTCATGAAGATTTATATAGATGACATAGTAGTCAAATCTGTTTCTGATGAGGATCATTTGACTCACCTTTGCCAGTCATTCGAAAGAATGAGAAAACATGGCTTAAAAATGAATCCTCTTAAATGTGCTTTCTTTGTTCAGGCTGGGGATTTCCTAGGCTTTGTGGTCCACAAGAAGGGGATCAAAATTAACTTGAACAAGGTGAAGGCTATTATGGAGACGAAACCTCCTTCAACAAAGAAAGAGTTGCAATCTCTATTGGGTAAAATTAACTTTTTAAGGAGATTCATATCTAATTTGAGTGGGCGAACTCAGGCTTTCTCTCCACTCCTCCGTCTCAACCAAGGGAATTTTGAATGGACTGCGCAGCATCAGGAGGCATTCGAGAAAATCAAAGCTTATTTGATGCATCCTCCTATACTTGCACCCCATTCTAAAGATAAACCAATGAGGTTGTATATCTATGCCTCCAATGTAACTATAGGTAGGATGTTGGCCCAAGAAAATGATGATGGCGTCGAAAGAGCCATTTACTATCTTAGTAGGGTCCTAAATAAAGCAGAGACTAAGTATAGTAGCATTGAAAAACTACGCCTCTGTCTGTATTTCTCTTGTACAAAACTTAAATATTATATTAAACCAGTTGATGTTTATGTTTCATCTCACTTTGATGTTATTAAACATATGCTTTCAAAACCAATCATGCACAGCAGGATTGGCAAATGGGCTTTAGCGCTCACTGAGTATAATTTGACCTTCAAGCCTTTAAAAGCTATGAAAGGACAAGTAGTTTCAGATTTCATAGTGGATTATTCTGTGAGTGAGGACTTCGCGTTAGATTATGTTGAGATCCACCCTTGGAAATTATCCTTCGATGGGTCAACACATAAATATGGGAGTGGTGTTGGAGTCCTTATAATTTCTCCTGAGGGAATTCCAACAAAATTCAAGTACAAGTTAGAAGGCTCTCCCTGTTCGAACAACGAAGCTGAGTATGAAGCATTAATTGCTGGACTTAAAGCTTTGTTGGATTTGGGGGCAACCAGAGTCAAAATTAGGGGAGACTCAGAGCTTGTCATCAAACAGATAACCAAAGAATACAAATGTATCAAGGAAAATTTGATCATGTACTTCGTTATTGCTAACAGGTTACTCAAGAAATTTATGTGGATATAAAACATATTCCCAGAATTGATAATCAGGAGGCAAATGACTTGGCTCAAATAGCTTCAGGATATAAGACATCTAGAGAAAAACTCCAATATCTCATAGAAACAAGAGGCAGAATAATGGCTACCAAATTATCACCATTAGACTTGGAAAATTCGAAACTGGGTTATGCAGATCAGAAAGAATTCGAAGTACTAAATATTGATACTTTGGCAGATACAGATTGGAGAAGTCCCATAGTAAATTACCTGAAAGAACCTTCAGTAAGTATAGAGAAAAAGATCAAATATAGGGCATTGTCTTATGTCCTAATAGGGAATGAACTTTTTAAGAAAACCCCAGAAGGTATCTTACTCAAATGTTTAGGAGAAAATGAAGCATATTTAGCATTGTCCAATATACACAGTGGGGCATGTGGGGCACATCAAGCAGGTCACAAAATGAAATGGTTGTTGTTTCGATATGGAATGTATTGGCCCACTATGCTCAAAGACTGCATAGAATTTGCTAAAGGATGCGAGGAATGCCAAGTTCATGCAGGTATTCAACATGCTCCTGCAAGTGAGTTACATTCAATTGTTAAGCCTTGGCCTTTTAGTGGATGGGCATTAGATCTAATTGGTGAAATTCGACCAGCATCATCCAAAGGACAAAAATATATCCTTGTGGGTATAGATTATTTTACAAAATGGGTCGAAGCAATTCCTCTAGTGAATGTTGATCAAGAGGCCATTATGGAATTTGTCCAGAGGCAAATAATTTACAGGTTCAGAATACCAGAAAGTATCACAACAGATCAAGGTTCAGTTTTCATAGGGCGAAAAATGCAAGAGTTTGCAAAAGAAATGGGATTTAAATTACTCACGTCAACTCCTTATTATGCTCAAGCTAATGGACAAGTAGAAGCAGCTAATAAAGTCATAATAGGTTTGATAAAGAAACATGTAGGACGAAAGCCAAGAAATTGGCACAAAACTTTGGACCAAGATTTGTGGGCATGTCGAACATCTCCTAAAGAAGCAACGAACACTACTCCGTTTCAACTTACATTTGGACACGACACAATGTTACCAGTCGAAATACACTTACAGTCAGTAAGAATCCAAAGACAAAATGAAATACCGGCTGATCAATATTGGGAAATGATAATGAATGAATTAGTGGACGTGGATGAAGATAGGCTACATGCTTTAGAAGTTATGAGAAGACAGAAAGATAGAGTAGCCAGAGCATACAACAAAAGAGTTAAAAGTAAGTTGTTCTCAACCAATGACCTGGTATGGAAAGTTATATTACCTATGGATAAAAAGAATAGATTATTAGGTAAATGGTCACCCCATTGGGAGGGTCCCTTTCGTGTTTTGAAAACATTTTCGAATAATGCTTATGAAATAGAAGAATTAGCAGAAGATAGAAGAATCTTGAGGGTAAATGGGAGATGCTTAAAAAGGTATAAGCCATGCTTGCAAGAGGTTAGAATCACTGCAGGATAATAAAAAATATATATATAAACTTGAAGCCAAAATGGTATTATATAAGTGCCAAAAATGGTTGTGTTCAATCATTAACAATAAAAAGCATTAACAAAATACATTCGACAATCAGAAAGGGGCATTTTGTTTCAAATTAGCAAACTTGCTCTTGCATAAGTTGATTTTGTATTGGGTAGTATTTCTGACGTTTTCGAGCCCCTTGATTTCTTCACTTATTCCATCAGCCACCTCCATTTGTTCAAGACTCTGTGTGACAAGGTTTTCAAGCTCTTGGTCATCAACAGGCTTCAAGGCTACCTGCTCATTTCGAGCACCCTCAATCTTCTTCTGGAGTTCTTCAATCTGAGATTCCCAAAACAGGATTGGTCGAGCCAAAACATCATGCTTGTCTTGGGCCTGGATTTTAGCGCGCTCCAACTTCTCTGCTTCTTCAGAAAGTTTTGAAGTTTGATCATAAGCTTTAGACAAACCTTCTTGTTTGCTTCGAATCTTAGCCTCAGCATCATTGACCCTAATATATTCACTGCTAACCTCATTGAGCAAGATTTGCAGATCATATATAGTTTCACTTACTTCAAGTGGACAGATGCCGAGATCTATCTGAGAAAGCAACTTCTTCATCGAAAAATAGGCTGCAGTATCTGCTTTTAGAATGGTAAAAATGTCAGCCTCAAGAATAGTTTTGTTGACTTGTTGAAGAAGTTGATCAAGAGAAGTAAGAGGGGCATTATCCTTTGTTTGGCTAGAATCTTCAGATTGATTTTTCCTAGAAGAAGAATCCCGTTGAGCTAGCATTAGCTTGATATATTTCAGGGGATTACTCCGTTTTAGCTCTTCCTTCTGTTCCCCAGTCAAGATTGGAGGGTCTAGGTTTTTAGTGAAAATAGTCCCAGTAGGTACTGGAACTTCCACCTCCTCTTGCACCATCTCATCTTCGTCACCATCTGCGAAGTAACGACTCACAATATGTGTGTCGCTTTCCTCTTCAAATTGGTCAGTAAAATGTACCCTTCTGGGAGAAGAGTCACTAGGATTGTCATTGATGAGAGTTTCGAGCATTGTGTATAGTTCGCCAGCTACATGGACCTCTGTCAAGGGAGGAGAAGTTGCTTGTTGGTCTAAAGCTTCAACCAATGGAGGCGAGGTTGCTTGTTGATCCAAGACTTCGACGGTCCCTGCAGGAGTAGCGGCAATGGATGAACCTTTATTTAAAACAGCTTCGTTGAAATCCTCTGGTTGAGGAGAGGTTGTAAGTTTTGAAGCTTGGCCTTGATTGGCAGGAGGATCAGAAAGAACAAAAGGAGCGCTCTGCACAGAAACAAAGGGTTAGCATAAAGAAGATTACATAGTCAATTTAAAAAGGCATTGAGTAAGATTTACCTTTTGTTCATCAGAAGTTGCATTGCTACCAATGCGTTCTGAAATTACATTCTTCGAAGACTGAGACTTCGAAGATCCTTTGGATTTGAGCTTGGGAGCAGTCACATTCACTTTGCTTTTTGAAGGATTGGCAAGTTGAGAACCTTCGCCAGATTTGTTGATTTTCTTTTTCTTTTTTCGTTTGAGAGGGGAAATGTCTTCATCTTTTTCTGATTCATTTTCAGAATAGGCACTATCGTGTTTTCGTTTCTTAGGAGACTTGGGAGGTAATCCACTCGCCTGGAGAAATGAAGAGAATAATTAGTCAATTTAAGAAGTAATTTCGACAATAAGAGAGGAGTGAGTGAAGTATTACCTTTTTCTTTTTTGAGGAATCATCCTCTTGTTCAGAAGGAGGATTCTCAGTATTGGTCATTGGTCATTGAGCTTGCTTTGGGTACAACTTTATCCTTTTTCACAAATTTTAGATCAACAGCTGAAAAGAATATGAAATGGTCAAGTTTAAAACAAGGTTTAAAAAGAATAAGGGAACTTCAAATTTCTTCAGTTTCGCACCTTCGTCGTTTTGAGACGTGATAGACATGGCTGACAAGTCATAGCGAAGGTGCACCCTGAAATTGTTTAGATCACATTTAGCCCACGTTACCCTCTGGGCAGGTTTTTTGGCATCATTTTCATACAGACGAAAAATGTTCCCACAAACGAACCACCAGGGATACGGAGAAAAAAAGGCTAAAGCCAGCTCTGAAGTAGGTAGGTTTGTAAATTTTGGTGTTTGATGTTTAAAATCCCACCAATACCTATCTTCAGGTTTTACATAAGGAGGAAATCGAATTTTTGAAAGTTGTTTTTCAAATTTTTCTTTCAAAGTTTTGGCTGCTTCGCAGACAGTTCGATGTATCTCCATAGGATTATAGACAATTTCGAAATATTTTTGAAAGGCTCAAATTTCCTTGACATGAGTAAATATACCTTTTTTGACATGCTCATGCACAAAGGAAAAAGCTGTCGTCAGTTGTTGTTGAATTTGGGTGGTGCTGAACATATTCTTCGAATAATAATCCGTCCACCAAGTATAGAAATCTTTTGTCATGTAAAAGGAAGGAGTAAAGAAGACTAATGAAAATTCAGCAAAGCCAACATATTTCTTCTGCCGAGTTTCGATTTCTCTAAAGGAGTAAGGTACCCCTGCTAAACATATCTCCCTTTTGTTGTTGAAGAGAGGCTCAGGTTGAATCTGGCATAATCCGAATTGACGGGCCACGAAGTTAGGTTGATAAGCAAGGATACACACTTGGCTCTTCACAGGCGTGATCCTAGAAATAATAAGCCTAGGGTTTAAAAAGGCACACCAAATGTCCCTGATTATCTCTTCTTTAATGGCTTGTTCAAGGGGCATGGTGAACCAAGTTGGACCATAGTTTCGATTGGCAAAAGGGGCCATTGAAGGGTCAAACCTATGTCTTTTGGAGAAAATCATTGTGTAGTTAACAAAGCATGTCTTGAAATTTTCTCTTTCATCGTTTGGGGTTAGCTTTAACAACCTAGTGCCTTCGATGCTGCAATTTACAACGTTAGGATGTTCTTCGTTAATAATCCCAAAGGTTGATAAAGATGGTTCGAAAGTTGCATTTAACCAAAGCTGCAATAGCCAAAAGGGCCCAGCGAGAAGAAGGTTAGTGCCAGATTCGTAAGTTTTTAGTTTCGAAACTGCAGCACTTATGCTTTCATATAAGCTTGTTAGCAGCAAATCACTGATACACACCCTTCGACCATGATGAAGTTGATTTGCAAGGGTGATGAACCTGCTAGCAACTTGTAGAGACTTGCTGCAGAAGACATATTTTGATAACCATAGCGCCAGAAAAGCTATATGTTCAACATCAGAAACCTCTTCCTCGGCAGAATGATAGAGATTGATGCATTTTGAAAAGCTGGCATTCTTGACATCAAATTCAATAAGATTATCTGCATCTTCGTTTGGATCAAAAGTTTCCCCAATAGGGGAGAGTCCAGTGATAGCAGCAATATCAAAGAACGTAGGTGTCAACATTCCACAAGGGAGATGGAAAGTATTATAGGTGATATCCCAAAAGTATAAAGAGGCTAGCAAAAAAGGTTGGCTATAACTGAAACCTAATTTTGACATTCGAATCAGGTTTAGGATGCCTATATTTTCCCATTCCTAGGATTTCTTATGTTCAACTTTCGAAATCCAGTCTTGGTATAATTGATCTGATGAGGGACATGAGCGAAAGGGTTTGAAATTCCCAGTAACATAGTCCATGCAAAAAACGTCCCTCGTGGGTTTTGACATTTCTGTGTCATGTGTTTTCTCTTGTAAGGTTTTGGACAGTTTAACAACTGATTCGTCTTCCTTAAGTTTTGGAGAAAGGGATTTGTTAACAATGGGTTTGGTTTTTGAATACGCGGGAAAGAATCTCTTCGTTTTTTCTAAACGATCCGTCGAGATTAGAGGACCCATAACCCCTAGGGTTTTATCAAGAACAATAGTAGGAATGATTACCTGAGAGGCATAGATGGCCTTTTGTTCTTGAGTGAGTTTGGGGGTTGAGATGAACTCCTGATTATCAAGATTGATAATCTTGCTTGCTGGTGTAGGAATGGAGGAAGAAGCTTACTTGGACTTTCCAGACTTCTTGGATGAGGAAGGTAGCGCTGAAGACATTGTGAAAATAAAAATTTTGATATCTGAAAACAAGAAATCTGGTTGTTTGAAGAATGAGCAAGTTTGGAAAAGTTGGAATGAAGAAGATGAAGTATTTTTATAGCCTTCCTCAACGATTTAAAGGTTTTTGACCTTTGGAAAAGACGGGATACGTGTAACTCCCTCATTGGAAAGAGAAAAGGTGGATTTTTTGAACTTCCCTAGGGAAGTGATGTTTTGCTGCTAATTATTAGCTATAACTGTTGTGATTGCACGTTTTGGTATGGTGATTGGACGTTTTGCAGAAAGTTGGACGCTTACTCTGCCATCGTGTGCAGTATTGTCATCATGAGTTTTGCTACTCTCGAAATAGCATGGATAAATCAAAAACAAGTATTTCTTTATATTTATCGAAATACATGTTCTTGAGGGGCAATTTGTTAGCTAGCTATTTCGAATAAAGAAGAAATCACTATCAAAACAAATATTTAGAATAAACACCTAAGGAGATTGATATCAATGTTGGATATTGGTGGGAGATATAGGACCATTGTGCTAAAGGATTATTCGATTTCCAGTGATAGATGATAGATTTCGATTTGGATTTTTTAGTGTCTAAAATATAAAGAGCTCATTTGTGCAAGGGTGCCAGAATTGGAAACGGTCCAGACAATTGGCTTATTTCGAAACGAAGAGAATTAGTAAAATGCTTCGATTTGAACAGGTTTAGAATTTCAAATAAAGGCGCCATTCTTAGAAGACGCATGGAAGTCAGTGAACGTGAGAAACCTGCATGCTTCGAACGTGGCATGATTTTAGAGTAGGACCGTTAGGGTCAAGACACTATAAATAGGTGCTTTTATGTTAGATTTGGGATGTTCTTTTTCATGTACTAAGAGATCTCAAAACACTCAAATTACCGTGAAATAAGGGAAACAAGTCAGAAGACACAATGTACGTATTGAACATCATCATTCTTTACAATTTCAATACAAGTCTTTTTATATTTAGTTCGCTATTACAGTATTTCTGCCCTTAAATCCTTCGATTTCCTTGCATTTCCTTGTTTTACTTGCCTTTAAACACAGTTATTTCGTTAGAAACTTCACTTTTACTTTATCCTTTTATTCAAACACTTCATATTTCCAGAAACTGTTATTTTCTCAGAAACTCCTTATCTTTACATTCAAGCATTAAATCCTAAGTCTGATTCGAAGCCTTTCCTTTCTACATTCAGTTAGTTTATTCCTATAGACAAATTTAGAGATCTTTCTTAAGAATCTCATATTCGAACTTAACATACAATATAATTTTATCAAGATAATGGGTATGAACATAGAAATGAGTTATGACACATGTGTTCTAGGATCAATCTATTCGATCCTGCAAGTAACCAATAATAATCAATAAATTGGAAGACTAGCGGTTGTTTACTAGAAATCATTGTAAACAAGCGCCTAAGATGAAATTATAAGCAGGAATTAAGGAAAGGTAACTTCAAAAGAAAAAGCAATGCATGGGCCCAACACACTTTTGTACAAGAGTTTGCTTTTCCAAGACAATAAAGGTACGTCTATGCCACACGTGGAGAAATCCTTTGAACAAAGACCCAGAAGTGGTTGTGAGCATTAAATGATGATGAGATTGATCAAACCAGAAATCATGCAACGTGATATTCTGCATCATTGCTTAGTTCTGGATCAGAAGTTTAGCTTCAGCGTGACTTAGAATAGACATCCAACTTCTGATCTTTGTATCTCCTTGCTCCAGTATGTTATGAAGGAGCTCTCGAACTTTCCAGGAAGCTTGCAACACGCTTTGTAACCTTTTTTGAATTACCCTTGCAAACTATGACTGAACCTTTGTGAAAACTGGCCCATAAGTTCTGACCAAACTCTGTCTTGAAAGTGTCCAGAATTTGCTGAGTGCTTTAGTTTCATGGATGTGTCTTTGAACATTTATAACTTGAAATTCCAGCATTTCCAGGAGAAGTTCTGTTCTATAATGTTTTAGATCTTATTGAAATCTAAAACTCTTTAGTTAGAAATTATTCCAGAATCAACTTGCATCATGGTGATAATCTGATCAGAAGTTCTGAGCTTGTCATATTTCTTAAACACTTAGAAAAATTCTAAGTATTTAGAAATTTGACTTTTCCAAAGTAACTTTTGACTTTTGAATTTCTAGATAAAACAAACTTCATATCTCAACATGTCTTGATGAAATATGACTCTTGAAACTTGATTTTGATCAAAAGTCAAAGTTTGACTTTTCAATGCGTAAATGACCATTTTAACCTCGTGAATGACTTTCTTGGAAAATTTGTAAATCAAGGCTTGAAATTTGATGGGAGCAAACCTGAGGATCCAGGGTGATCCTTTGAGAAATGAGAGGGCAAATTTTGGGGTACAACACACGTGTCTTGTAAATTGCATTTCAAATAACTTTTGATGCTTACTTGAGATCATTTGCGTGTTTGTTGATCATTAGTGATGAGAATTATCGATTCCGGTATGTTTTTCCGTGTAATTTTAGGAAATGGTGTAGTGTTGTCTAGTTTATGAAAATGATCTCGGAATGTGATTTAATTGTGGTTTAATGCGCAAGTGAGGTTGCTTTGATGTTTGTAAAAACATTTATGTCGAGTTTTGTTGGTTTTTAGTCGACATTTTGTGCGGTTTATGATATTAATATGTTGATGTCTGGGATTTGTAAATGGTAGCATAGTTCGGTTTTAACCCTTGAGCATTCCATAAATGAGTTTAATCGAGCATTGGTTTAGCATTAGCATCAAGTTTATTCCGTTTTGATCCGAATTTTTTGTGCATTTCATGTAATGATACAATGCTATTCGGTTTTCCGTTTAACATGTACATTGCGATTTGATATTCATATAATGCATGTTTGTGCTTAATTATTCAATTATTGACCATTGTTGTTGAGTTTGCTCGCTTTTAATGCGATTATTTGAGTAATTACATGAAGTAATACAGTGCTTCCCGGTTTTGTAAGTTGAACTTCAAGTGTGATTTAATTGTTTGTTCATGGTTAAAGGAACTTGTTTTGGTATTTGTTTGAGTTTAGTGTTGAGTTTGTGCGGTTTTTTAAATCAATATTTTGTGTGTTTCATGAGATAACAACGTTGCTGCTCGGATTTTCGTTTTCACTTGTCGATGCTTGTTTGGATTTAGTTCCTTTCAAATTCATTATTATTTTTGAGTGGTGTTTCAACACTTGAGCTTAGCTTATGTCACCTTATTAATTGCTAACTCATTTTGTGACTTGTGCGAGCTTTTGGAGGCTGTTGTCGTGCGACATGTGATGTTTGGGTTTTTGCTTGGTTGTGTATACTTGTTTTGTGTAGGGACTTTGATCGGATGCGATTGTTATCCGCTTGCGATTTATTTTCACATTGCGACATTTGATGCTTATATTGGATATTGTTTCTGACTATTTCATTGTTACTTGGTGAAGCTTGTTCGAAGTTTTTCCGAAGTTATTCTTCCTTTTCTTGCTTGCTAGGAACTCTTGTTCATTTGGTATTACACTATTTTCCGCATCATTTACCTCTTTTCTTGCCCTAAGAAGTAGGAATAGATATGCATGACTGGGAGTCCCTACTTTAGATGGGCAATCTGTTTAAAGTCCTTAAGTGAAGTGATGTTTGTTATGTTAAAGTCTTCAAAATGAGGCGATGTTTTTATTTGCAAAAGACTCCAAAAGTGGCGATTTCTTGATGTTTGTTTAAAGACCTCAAAAGAGGCTTTTTGTTAAAGTCCTCAAAATAGGAATTTCCATTTCCCTTATACATTGTGATTGCTATCGAGTCAACAAGTGGAACAGAGGGTCCACAATCGACCTCCACACATTCTAGTCCGTGTCGTTCCTAGCTCGCATTGTACGTTGATGCTCTGAACAGTGCTTACTCTTGTTATCGAGTCGGTTAAGTGGGAGACATGGGTATGTAAACAACCCCCCATGCTTTGTCATTCATTTCGATGATGTTAGCTCGCATTGTTTGACGTTGATGCTATGAGTTGTTACTCGATGTCGGCGCTCAATAAAATCAAGTGGAAATATTTCCTTACTTCCACTTTGAGATCCATTGGACTCTTTATTTGCCATTAGCTCGCAACCGAATTTTCTTTGGTTTTGGTTCGACTTTGGTTTATTGCACTTGTGCTCAATTGTGCTTGTATTGTGTTTCTCTTTAAACCTTTACATGATACCTTAGGATTGCTTGTCTTGTTTTCGATTCAAGTTGGATATTAGGTTGTAACCTTTGCATGTTCCCTTAGGATTGCTTGTCTCGTTGCCGATTCAAGTTGAACATTAGGTTGTAATCTATGCATGCTAACATAGGTAGGGATTTCCATTTTTGTTATCCGAACCTTAGGGCCATCATTGTATGACAACATTAGGGATAGAGCTAGATAGTCTCCCTTAGACGTTTTTCTTTCCCTTTTATATTCTTAAAACTAAAACCTCTTTTTTCTTTGAAAATTCTAAAACACTTAATAAAGGAAGATGAGAATCATATGCAGTTAAGTCTTGTGGGGAAGAGAGAATCATTTTAGATTGGGACTCACTCTATTTTCACTTTTGGACTTTATTACGGTTTAAATTGCAAATTTTTTCGCAATAAAAAGTACAAACCAATGCAAAAAAATTTATGTCTTCAGACCTTTTTTACTTTTAAAACCTTTTCAATAAGGATGTGTTGTTTCAAATTCGAACAACTTGGAAATGCTAAGTGTACGAGGGGCCTAGCATAAGTCTTTTACAAGTTGCATCGCCAAGCACGAACTGCAATCCTAACCGTAAGGATGCGAATGCAACATTATTCATAAAAAACACAAAACAAACAAACAATTTTGAGCCGAACTACGAATATATGATTCCTTAAAAGGGATACGTAGGAATTTGGTCACGGGGCCCAGTCGAGCGAAACTTTGTAAATATTCCTTATTTTCCCCGTGTTTTCTTTTTCATGCATTTCCTCTTTGCATTTTCCCTTTAGCTCGTAAGCTTTAGATTATAACACAACATTTGATTTTAACAAAAAGAGTGGATCCCGTGGAGTACCACTGACGTGATGGGGGCTAATACTTTCCCCTTGCGTAATCGACTCCCTTATTCATCTCTATCGATCGTTTGATCATGATTTTACCCTTCTTAGGTTTACTAGATGTTTACCTTTCCTTTCCTATGGGATAAAAATGTTCGATGGCGACTTCAGATTTCCTCTCGATGATTGTTCCACCGGTTGTTTCACAACTGCCGATGACTAACAAACAATGACATGATCAGTGATCCGATTTAACGAATATAATGTTCATTGACCTAATAAAGTATGATCACTTAAGATCTCCTATCAGGGTTTCCTAAATGACCGCATCCACTGCCTTCTTGAGATCATACCTTCATAAGTCACTCAAGTAACCTTTCAATGATGTGTTCAGTGATCCTATTTAATGGATATAACAACCATTGACTCAACAGATTTTGATCACTTAAGATCTCCTGTTAGGATTTCCTATAATGTCTGCAACCATTATATTCTTGAGATCAGACCTTCAAAAGGTCACTCAAGGAATCAATCAACAACAGTTGATAAGATCTTGTGTTTACATGATTGCTTCTTCTAAGAAGATTACAAGTGTTTTAAGCACATATTGTGTAACACATTGTCGAGCAACAACTCTAGTGTTAAAAAAATTTACATGAATAAATTAGAACTAAGACACAATACAAGCAACATCTCTTATGTTCATTACAATGTTCTACAAATATGTATATGATCAAAAGTTGAGTAGCATCTTGTAGTCTTCTTCTTCTTCATCTTCTTGTTGAGCAAGTTCTGAGAAACAACTCCTTGCTTCTTCCGAGATCTACCAAGATGTATATGATGATAGTTGGTTAGCATCTTGTAGAATATTCTTCCATTGAGAAAGCTAAGATAAATAACTCCTTGCTTCCTTTGTTTCATCCAAGATGTATATGATGAATAGTTGAATAACATCTTGTTGAAATCTTCTTCTTCTTCTTTATTTATTTTCTCTCTTCTGTGGTGGTCTTCAGAATGTGTAGCATTGCAACTTTAACATCTTTAGCATCCACAGCTTTTTAGCTTGATGGCTAGAGGTAGATTTCTTCAAATCTTTGATCTTCTTTTATAGCCTTTAGAGAGAGAGAGAGAGAGAGAGAGAGAGAGAGAGAGAGAGAGAGAGAGAGAAGAGAGAGAGAGAGAGAGAGAGAGAGAGAGACTGGTTGTGAGGATAGAAAAGAAAGAAAGATAGCTAGAAATCCAGTCGTTTGTTCCCAACGATTACAATGAGAGTGGTTGGCAATACAATATGAAAGGACTGTCCTTACGCCACTCTAGAAGAGTAGAGGTTAAAGACACTTTATGTACCTTTTATACATCATCACACGTTAACCATTTTGGACTTCTCTTTATCTTCAGGTGTTTCATATAATTTGAATGTTGAAGCTTGTAGTAGAAGATTTTCTTTTAAGTCTTAGAACCTAAGTCTTGGAGTCTTTAGAACTTGTACCTTCAGAACCTCGTCTTCAGAGTCTTCAACACTTGGTTGTAAGAACTTGCTTTCTTCATATTTTCAGAACCTGTTCAGTAGAACCTTGTCTTCATAATCTTTAGAACTTGTAACACACATAAGTAAAGCTTTAGAAGACCTCCAAAGCTTAACCACATAGTCACGATCATAACCTCTTGTACTAATGTTCCTTAGACACGTTTCATAGGATGTGATTAGAATCTTGACTTCAACTATAACACGTAACCAAATGTTTTCTTCCATATTGTTTATGCTCAGAATCTGATGATGTCACATGCCTTGTACCAAAGTTAGAACATTATAGCAGCAACTAAACACTAGAACGAAACCATTAGAGTATACAATTGTTCTTTATGATTTCAGGTAATATTATCATAAAAATCCTAAGGCCAAATGTGGAAAAAATTCTTGTTCTTACAATCTCCCCCTTTTTGATGATGACTAAACCATGTATTTTGATAGAACAATTTATAAAGGGTAATCACTGTAACCGACAAATTCAGAGTTAAGATCACAGCTCTCCCTGAATCTGTTAATCCCAAAATTTCATTTATGTTTGTTCAGAGTCGCTCCCTGAGCCCAAGACTCACAAAATAAATTTTGAGTTTTCAAAACATAGAATTAGAGAAGTAACACTTCCCTATAATAACTCATCAGAGTCTGACTAGAACACCTGGTCTTTATCTCAGAACCTGGTCACTATCAGAACATGATGAAGCACACGTATCAAAGAACATCTTCCGAGTGGCATCTCTATATCAGAGCATGCATCAGAATATTGACTTGACTTCCTTTCAGGAGAGCACAACTTTTGAAGCTTTAAGTCTGAATTCCATATTTTTCAGAAAGTTCACAACTTTTGAACATTATGATATCAAGCAAGATTACCTTAATTTCAAAAAGCTTATAACTTTTGAATTGTGTTTTGTACATCTGTTTGAATATTCATATATTCATAAGGTGTACACTTCTTATATATGAAATCAGAGTTGATTTCATTCATAAGGTTCTCAACCTTAGCACCAGGATCTTCATATTTAACTTATCTTAGAATACTCAGTGAACTTATTCAAATTTCCTGATTGGAACATCAAACAAACAATTAATAGTAACAACATTTTATATCTTTGAGTTAAATATTTTGAGAATAAATATTATCAAAATCATTTTACTTTCTCCACCTTAGTCAAAAATAAAAAAGGTACTAAAGAGACAGAGAAATGAACTTTGAAGATAACAACCAGTTAAAGACTTCATTAAAAACATAAGGGTTTAAAAGATACAATTGTTTTATACACAAAAGAAAATAAATATTAAGTTCTAAGACAAAGGCCTAATCCTAAGACTCCTTGTTAAACTTCTCCATAAACTGCATCAACATCTCAACCATCTTATTGAAGGAAGTTTCTTGAGCTAGACTAGATTCCTCCTATTGTTCCAGATGCTCTTAAATAATCCTATTATATTCTTTCACCTTCTCCAAGGTTTCCTTTATCCCATAAATTTCCTTTTCGACATTTATAGAAGGCTTTACACCAGAGCATGAGGGTTGGTTTTCACTTGTTACTAAAAAAATATCAGGGGTATTGGAAAGGTGCACAACTTCTAAGCCAAGAACCAATTGTCTTGTAGGTTCTGGAGCAGGAAAACATAAGGGATGTGAGGATAAGGATTCAAGGAGGTCTTCAAATTTCCTTTTAGACTCTTGACAATAGACAAATTGCATGATGTTAGAATTAACATTCATTACATGTATGAAGTTGATCCAGGCGGCTTCAATTTTGACTGAATCCATGTTGGAAGAACATATTCTCAATATATTTTCAAGAGAGATTAAGGAAAGTTGTTGAAATTTTTGGAAGAGTTCAGATGGGGTTAGTGGCATGTGTGAAGTTTGATAAAAACCAGGGTGAAAGGGTGTTGGAGGCAAGTTGTATGATGTGATGGATGGAAGATGTTACTGATTGATGTCCAGGATGAGAGAATTAGTGGGGTAGGTTATGATGGAATTTGATAGGGGATCCAAGATCAGGTAAGGGATCAAGGTTTTATCGAGGAGGATTTGATTCACAACAATTAGTGTGAGTAGGTGATTCAATTTCCTTCTCAGAGTTAGATGACAGTTCAACTATATCAAGAGAGATAGAGGATAATTCCCTATCAAGAGTTTCAAGAGAGTTTGCAATTTGATAAGGATTTTCGAAGGTTAAAGCAGATAGTTTATGGCAAATGGTTTGAAGAGGACAAGGTTCATCAGAAAAGGGAATACGTGGTTTTGACGATGTAGAACATGAATCTTATTCACTGAACGAATCATCAAACTTTTGGTTCATTTCTGTACATTTTCGAAAAATTGTAGCTCGAACTTCAGAAACAAATGGAAGTTTATCTTTGTATCCATAATTGTCAGCAATACTAAGGATGTATTGAATAGTTCTTTGGGAGAGAATTTCAGGAGGATTAAGAAGGATTGATACAATGACTTCAGGGGACATACTTATTGGTACATCCATGATCAGACATTCTTTGAGATGATTGAAACAAACTTCTGGTCCATCTGCAGTAGTGAACACAAAATTGCTTCTATTTCTGGTGCATGATTGTTTGCAAATTTTGACACGAGTTCTTCTGATGAGGGAATAAGAATCGTCAATAATGATCATAAATTTCTTCCATCAAATAAATTTCCGGATCGTGGAGTCATATACTCATGAATGTTCAATTTAAATAGAGAATCAAATAATCCATAGTTAACTAAGAGAGCAATGACGAGTCTTCCCAGAAGTATCCATTTGATAGGACTCTTTACATGACATATGGAGTTGTTGATAGCATTTCTCAAATGTTTGAAGAGAATAAAGGGAAGATTAAATTTTCTTTTTTGATGCTAGGTTGTATAAAATATATTTTTATATTATTGTTGATAATGGGTAGATCATATGAGAGAGGCTTCTGATAGATGCATTCTAAGATGATTCTGCCCAAGATATTTAGAGAAGGTTGAAGATCCTTGAACTGTTTAGAGATTTTCTTTTCCAAGAATATATTTGAGGATACATTCAATCTATGTTTCCTGCTAATGCTCTTGCCATTTAAGCTGTAACACTTTAGTCCAGTCCCATCATGATTAAGTAGCCGAGCAATGGATTTTTCAGTAAGAACTACAGGCATTCAAACAATGTTTGTTGTGATTTCCTGCCTTGATTCTTTTGTCATAATCCAAAATTGTTTCACTAGTTTAGAAAAGGTGGGACCTTTTAGAGTTTCAAAGAAGGTTTCCCATCCTTGCAAGGAAACATATAATGAAAGATCATAACCATTTTCCTTGAGATTTTCAAAGCTTACGACTGATTCAGAGAGAACTAGAAGTTGAGATGTCGGAATGGGACATTTAAGTTCAGAGAAGTCGATGTCCATTTGCTCTGGATAAGATGATGAGCTGACAATTTATTTTTCTGAATCCATTGAGGAAGAAGAACGGGTTTGAACCCTAGACAAAGATTTTTAGGGTTTTGAGAGAATGAGGTTAAAACTAGCGAAAGAGTAGGAAGTGGAGTGAGACTAGAGTGATAGGTGGGGTGAGTGAGTTTTTGAAATTGTAATGATTTTTAAACCTTTTGAGAGGAGTGAAAAAACTGAAAAAGGTAAGGCGAAAGGATCTTTCACCTACTATCAGGATAATCTCACTTATCAATAAATCACATCAATCATTATGCGTGTTTCGAAAAATAGCCCATTTAATGCATTTAGACTTTTTTTACGGGATAAACTTGATTTTTAAACTAAGAGAGTTTCTTCCTTGAGCACTTCTAATTATTTGACAAGATTAAAAGTTCTTTATATTAGACGTAAAATGATTTTAGTTAATTCTACTTATTATTTATTTTTACTAATATTTGAAAAAAGAATAACAAAAAGAAAATACTCTATCAGAAAACATGTAAATTCTAAACTGGCATATCTGGCTTGTGAAGAGTTTACCTTCATCATTGAGCTTGTTTTTGACCAGCCATTCTGTTGAGAACTTCTTGTATTTCACATTTCATTCTTTGTCCAGAAGTTTCGTGAAGAGCATATTCAAATTCTCTTACTTCTTGAGCTTTAGCAGCAGCTCCATTACTTATGAGATTTGGCACATTGGCTTAACTCCTAGCAAATGACTCTTTTTCAATTTGACTTCCTTCTTGTATTTTCAGATTCCATTCAGTATCAGTAGGTTCCTAATCAATCGATGTATATTCTAAACACTTCTTCAGAGAAATTTGAACAACAACAACTTTTGGTTGAACGCCTTCTGAGTCTTTTACTTCTTGTTCCTCAG
Source organism: Vicia faba (assembly GCA_948472305.1). Classification (NCBI taxonomy): domain Eukaryota; kingdom Viridiplantae; phylum Streptophyta; class Magnoliopsida; order Fabales; family Fabaceae; genus Vicia; species Vicia faba. The sequence continues at coordinate 752,495,001 of OX451739.1, forward strand.
TAGTAGCTTCATTACTTTCAAAATTTGAAAGTAGTCTTCACATATTTCAGAGATGTTCTGCTTCCTGATGGATGATAGTTTCTCCTATTGACTCCCAACCCTTTTGGTGACCTTGAATGTGTTACTGAACAAAAGATTCTTCTACACAATATGAACACGTTAAACTTTCAAGTAACTCCTCCTTCTGACTTTTGAAGTGCATATCTTGAGAAGTTTTGGTCTTCTTAGATCTCTTGACAGATCTTCTCGAGACAATGTTGATTTGTATCATAGCAGCTTGCAGCGGTTGTAATTTGGATGACATGCTTTAGTTTATGATCTGTAGTATTGATTGTTGACCTTTGCTTCTGATGGAGAACTTCTGGTGTTGAGAATAAGAATTCCTTTTCAATGAGGTACTTGAGCCTTCTGAATCCTGAGAACTTGATTCCAGATATTCTATCTGCATGTTTCTGATTCTTACCCAGAGTTTTAATTCCTATACAAAACATGTTTTGAATCAGAGAACCATTCTCTCATTTAAGTTAAAATAGACGAAGAATTTTCTCTTGTTGGATCTCTCTACATGGTTAAGTGTTTGATTCTAAAGCAATAACAGAGTCGGGCTCTGATACCAATTGAAGATAGAGAAAACACAAGAAAGGGTGGGGGGGTTGAATTGTGTTTATAGAAAACATTCCCCATTAGAAATTCTAATCACTCAAATAATTAAAGCAATAAAGACAATGATGAGTAAATGACACAACCGATTTATCCAGGTTTGCCATTAACTAGGCTACTCCTGTTCACCCCCCCAAGGATGATTTCGCCTTATCTAAGGACTTAATCCACTATAACCAAACTGATTACAAGTGCACGGGAAACCGCCAGTGACTAATAAACAATGACACATTCAGTGATCTAATTTAATGAATATAACATTCATTAACTTAATAGAATCCAATCACTTAAGATCTCATATCAGGGTTTCCTAAAATGACCATAACCATTGTCTTCTTGAGACCAGTTCTTCACAAGTCACTCAAGGAACATTTTAATGATGTGTTCAGTGATCCGATTTAATGGATATAACAACCATTGACCCAACAAAATCTGATCACTTAAGATCTCCTGTTAGGATTTCCTATAATGACAATGTGATATGGTGGGAGAACTGACTTGGGTGTTTTGCGCTTTATCTTAAATGTTGTGGTTAGCAAGAGTCACCACCGACTTTTCTTTTATCCAAAAGGAAAGGTGAAAAAGCACAGGAAAGACCTTTGAGATTATTTCTTGAGTTCAGGGGGTAGATTATGAAAAGGGAAGGTATTAGCACCTTTTTCATCCATGATTTTCCATGGGCTCTTAGTTATTTGCTAGATCACTTGCTTTATGTTTAAAATTGTGCTTTGTATGGTTTTTGAAAGTATTTTGTAAAGAGGCCATTGTATAGGAAATCTTTGTAATGATTCTCGTTCGTAAGAATGTATACAAAGATGTTTGATCTTTGAAAATGTTTTCAAGTTTATAGGATGTTTGAAAGTGTAGGAGTTTGTTTTGAAAATAGCAAGGATGTTTGTTTTGAAATGGAGCAAGTAATTAGGAGCATTCTACCTACTCAAAAGTCTTTCTTGTTCATTTTCTTTTCCTTTGACATTGTTGTCAAACCATTGATTTGGTAAGTAACCCTATCTTTGGATGTAAAAGGGACGGGTGTGGACCATCGTATAACCATGATTAGCAATGTTGCAAGGTATCTTAGCATTTTCTTTAAGGGGCTAAGATCATTTGAAAGGCAACTTAGATAGCGTCGTCGAGGGACTATGATCTTGTATTTGTTTTTTTTTTGCTAAGATACCTTACATGCGTAATATGGCTATTTTTGTAAAGGCAACCAAGTGGATTTACCCTAGGGGTGCTTGTGTGCAAGTGTATTATTTTCATGCTTGATTTTGTCTTGAATTAGGGTTTTCTAAGTATTGGTTTTAAAGTTACTAGCACGTTATGTATAAAGCGATAAATTGCGGAATTTAAAGTTACTACGTTATTATAACATTTGTGGCGTATACAAATTCATGAATGGGGATTGCAAGAATTTAAACCTAATTAGTCTATTACAACCATATTGAATTGGTATAAATGTATAAGAATTTAAATGAATATAATGTACAAAATGAATAAATGTACAAAAATGTGAAATGTAAAGTAAATGGATATTTGTTTGGATTTTTAGGAAAAAAAGGGAAATTGTTTTAACCTAATTAGTTAAGGGGAAAAATAATTCATTAACATAATAAAAAGTAAACCCTAAATTTACTAAGAAAATATTTTTAAACAAAATACTAAAAGAAATTAAGTTTTATAAGAAAAGTATTTTTTTGGTATTTTTGTCTTGAAAATAATTATAGTATTATGAAATATTTTTTGCCTTTTTAATATTAAAATAATATATTTTAATTAGTGTAAAAGAAAATAACTAATAACCTAGTTTTAATTAAATTTACAAGATAATAAGTAAAAATAAATAAAGTATGATTAATAAAATAATTTTTGTGTGAGAAAATAAATAAACTAAGTTAAAATATAAATCTACTATTTTTGTATTTTTTTATGATTTTTAGTATTAGGAAAAATATTTTAAAAAATAAATGAAATAAATAAAATTAAATAAACTGGGCCAGGGGCGCAAATATGAAACAGTGGGTTAGCTAGCAAAAAGAAAAAAATAAAACAAGCCCAAAGAGGCCCAGCGCCCTGCAAAAAAAGTCAGAAAATGCAAAACATGTAAAAAACACAAAAGGGTAGCACTTGGGCTCGAACCCAGGTCCCAAAGGTTACAGGCGCGCGCTTCTACCACTGGGGTGGCTATACATCCGTTAACATAAGCAAATAAATAAATATATGATACAAAACGCGCCCTGATTACTTCATCTTCAACCTCCAGCCAGACCAACTGTAACTTGTTCATTTCTCATCAAAAATGAAAACTGTAAACATGAAACTTGTAGCAAATTTCCCCACGGTTTCAAAAATGTAAAGCATTAAAACTATAGATCAAAGATAAGCATGAATTTTATTGGCCCTAATCTGAACCCTAAAAATCTCAGAAACTTCAACCTTAAAATTCTTTAAGCTCAAGCAAAATCAATGGAAACTATGGACATGGTTAGCTTTAGGGCAATGATATCTACATGTTTTGTTCACAAATAATTCATTTATGATGCCTATATGAGAAGTTCCAAAGTTAGAAAACTTACCTTGCAAGAGGGTATCGGGTTTGAAGTTTGAGCAGCTTTCAAGGAGTTCCAATGGTTGGGTTAGATTCCTCAAGTTCCCAGGAACCTAATGGAAGGCTTAGCTTGAGCTGAAAGGGCCTGAGGAGTTCTGGAGAAGTCCAAGTGCAAAGCTCTGTTTTTTAAAATAAAGGATAGTGTTAAGGGTGTTACAGTTCTGTAACAGAGTGTGGGATCAATTCTATATGATGTTTAGAAGCTTTAGAAACCAAAAGGCCAAGAAACGCACGAGTAGATTATGAGTTTCAAGTTTTTGGTCAGTTTATGTGAAAATGGAGGTATCATATGTGTTTCTGAGTTCTAGCTATTTTCAGGGCATGAGCATTCGTGTATTTAATGCAAATAGTTTGTGTATCTATAAGCAAAAGGATTGGAGAGCTTTGGACAATTAGAAGTACAAGTTTTTAGCTTTTGGCTAGGTTACTTGATTTTGAAGAAAAGTGGCAAACAAGTTTAAATAGGAGGTACAAGCATGGGCTGGGTGATTGTAAGTGTCTAAACCATTTCTTATGAGTTATAAGACTTGTTTGATCAAAAGAGAACAAGTGCAAGGCTCAAGAACAAGTTTTATGCAAAAAGTCACTTTATCAAAATGGCAATGTAACCTTTCTTCCAAAAGTGGATATAAAGCATGTCCATGCATTGAATGCTTGATGTGAGACCTCTAACAAATATGTAAACCATTAATTATGGAGTGCATAACAAGTTCAAGGCCTGAAAAGTAGTGTTTATGCAGCATAGTTTGAATTTTGAATTTGGTTCATCACAAAATGACTTGTAATTCAAGTGATAAAACCCTAACTTCATCTCTTCGATTCTCCCTACTCAAGAATGATCTTAAGGAGTTCTTGGACATTTTGGAAAGATTTTAATGTGATCTATAACCCATATTTGAATTTATTTTGAAGATTACCCTTGTAACTATATGAAAAAGTTCCACGAAGTTGGGTCAAAATCCTGACCAAATTAGGGCAAAATTTCACTAAGTGTTTTGTTTCATGACCACATGTTCATAAAATTATAACTTGAGATCCAAGCACTTCTGGAAGAATTTGTGTGACGAAAAGTTATAGATTTCATGGAGATCTACAACTTTCATGTTGGAAGTTTCTCTTGAATCATCTTGCATCATTGTGAAAATTTTGCACAAAGTTATGAAAAAACATGAAATTTCCAACACTTAGAAAAATTTCTAAGTTTAGAAATTTTGACTTTTCAAAATGAAATCTTTACTTTTTGATTTCTTGATGAATAAGTTTCATATTTTGACATTTTTTGATGAATTATGATCTTTGGTATTTGAATTTAACCAAAAAGTCAAAGTTTGACTTTTCAGTATATAGTTGACTTTTGATCAGTTGACTGAAAGTTCATCTGTTAATCCATTGGACTTGAGCAATGTTTTGAGCCATGTTATTAGGTCAAAATGATTCAACTAGACTCTTGAGATTATTCCTTAAACCAATTGATCATTTGCTAGGTCAAAAAATCAGAAATTGCCCTTTCCCAATCAAAACCCTAATTTTAACCATTTTGCCCTTTTGGAGATTTGATCAAATTTATTGGGGAATTGTGATCCAAACTTGATCAAATGATACATATGGGTTTAAAATGTTGACGTGGATAAAAAATTATGAAGTTTGACTGTAAATTGGCCATGGTTGACTTTTCCCCCAATTCAGCTGATTTTTAGGTCAACTTAATTGGCTGAGCAACAATGTGATCCAAGGCTTGAAACTTGATATGAGTGATCTCGGGGGTCCATAATGATCCATGAAAATAATAAGGGGTATTGAAAGTTCAAATATCCTTGTGCAATCTCAAACCCTGATTTTGGTCATCAGTGCTTAAGGAGGTGTCTTGAGCTGATCAAACCTAGTGCAGTCTTGAGCCCAATGAGGTCTTGTGAGAAAATTCTTGATAAGTGAGAGGGAAAATTTTAGGGTACAACAGCTTCCCCTGTTCAATCTTCTTAAGCCTGAAGAGTTATATTGGTAAGTTTTACCATTCGTGACTCAAAGGTGGAAGTAGATTGGACACTAGAGTGCTCAGAAATTTGCACTCGGTGATGTGATGGTAGAGGGAATGGGCTTAAAGATGCCATTTGGAGAGATGATAGAAAATTGTTGGAGATGGGCTTGTAGATTCCATCCAAAAGTGATTGTTGAATCTGAAAGAGAATCTGAATGAGTACCAGAATGGCATCTGTGTCTGGAGCGTATCTAAACTGTATCTGAGAGCTAAATCTAAATGAGTATCAGAATGGCATCCGTGTATGGAGCGTATCTGAACTGTATCTGAAAGATGAATCTGAATGAGTATCAGAATGGCGTCCATGTATGGAGCGTATCTGAACTGTATCTGGAAGTTGAATCCTGAATGAGTATCAGAATGGCATCTGTATCTAGAGCGTATCTGAACTTTATCTGAAGAGTAGATTCTGAATGAGTACCAGAATGGCGTCCATATCTGGAGCGTATCTGAACTGTATCTGAGAAACCTCTGAACATTGTTAATGGTAGCTATTGATTAATCTTATCCTGAAAAGGGTAAAATGTTAGTTAATATGCAATGTCATGTTGTATGAAATGTATAGTGTATTGTATTCGTGTTATCGATGTTTACGATATATGGATGTGATGTATGCGTATGTGAGCTAATTTTCTGCACGGTTGTTGGATTAGGGAAAATAAATCCCTGACTGCTGCTGAGGACATGGAGTGTAAGTCTTCATGTTGTGAAGTTGAAGTGTTGATGAATTTCTGCTTAGAGAAATAAACTCTGTTGTAAGGGAAATGTTGTGTACTTCTTGTAAAAGTCTGTTGGGGAATCTAGAGAAATTGGACGACTTCTACTGGAGATTGATAGTTGGAAGCTTTGTTCTGCTGTGGATTAATATACACACTGTGGGGGATTTATGGAAATATCTTAGAGATATTTCCCTATCTCTTAAAGCCATCAGTGATTGTCTTTCTATTTTGTTTATTTTTAAACAATAATTATGTTCAAATGCATATGTTCAAAAACAGATCATTGGACGTTTTTGTAAACAAAACACAAGAGTAAAGAAAAACATGTAGTTATGCACATTCAAAGGGATAACTTTGTATTGACTTTGAGTAAGTATTTTTGTACAATGAGACAAACGTTCTAGTAAGAGAATGTTGTCGTAAAAATGAAAATTTTGATACAAAGAAAAGATAGCTATGTGCAATAATCCCATGGGGTTCCCATTCTGCTATAGCCTTCATGTCGCTGAGCATCTTGTCTGTTTGTTTCCTTGTCCGAAGCTGATTGGATTGATCAGAACCTCTGAGTTTGTCAGGTCGCCTGTAAGGTGATGCGACAAGACATAGTCGTACACTTTAATTCCCTAACTTTTGCCTGGACCGCCCTTTCGGGTTTTCAGTCCACCGAGATACGCTTTTTTTCCCTATCCCTAATTTTTTCTTGAACCTCTTTGGTTCGCCAGGATGCCCTTATTTTTCCTAGGTGTGTCAACCTAGCGGGTCTCTTATGCATAATATCTTTTGACTATGTCTGTGTTCGCAGGGTGCGGAAGGTCGTCTCCATCCATGGTGGTCAAGATCATTGCTCCACCAGAGAATATGTTTTTTATTACAAATGGTCCTTCTTATGTAGGAGTCCACTTGCCCCTGGGATCACCTTGCGGCAGTATGATACGTTTGATCACTACATCCCCGACTTGATACACTTGGCGTCTGAAATTTTTGTTGAAAGCCTTGATCATCTGTTTTTGATACATCTGACCATAACAAACCGCAATAAGCCTTTTCTCATCAATCAAGTTTAGTTGATCAAGTCGAGTCTAGATCTAATCTTCTTCATTCAGCCCTGTATCCTTCATAATTCTCAGAGAGGGGATCTGGACCTCAATAGGCAAGACAACATCCATGCCATATACCAGAGAGTAGGGTGTTGCCCCGATTGATGTGCGTGTTGTGGTATGATACTCGTAGAGAGAGAATGGTAGCATCTTATGCCAGTCTTTGTATGTGACTGTCATTTTCTGTATGATCTTTTTGATATTCTTATTTGCAGCTTCGACATCACCATTCATCTTTGGCCAATAAGGGGAAGAATTGTGATGCTGGATCTTGAATTTCTTGCACAGGGCGGTGATCATAATATTGTTCAGGTTTGTACCATTGTCTGTGATGATCCTCTCCGGGATACCGTATCAGCAGATGAGGTTCTGTTTAATGAACCGGGCTACAACATTTTTGGTTACGGAGGCGAAAGACGTTGCCTCAACCCACTTTGTAAAATATTCAATGTCCACTAAGATGAAGCGGTGTCCATTGGAGGTTGTTGGTTTGATTTCCCCAATCATATTGATGCCCCACAAAGCAAAGGGCCAAGGAGCCGTCAAGACATTCAGAGGAACCGGAGGTAGGTGCACCTTGTCAGCATAGATCTGACACTTGTGGCAGGTTCGAGAGTGTTGATAGCAATATGCTTCCATGGTAGACCAGTAATAGCCTGCCCGTAGGATTTTCTTTGCCATTGTATGCCCACTGGAATGGGTGCCAAAAGTGCCTTCATGTATATCAGCCATGATCTTTTCCGCCTCAACCTTGTCTACGCAACGAAGTAACACAGATTCATGGTTGCGTTTGTATAGAATTCCATTACTAAGGAAAAACATAGCAGAGAGTCTCCTTAAGAACTTCTTATCATTGACTGAAGCTCCTTCAGGATATTCATGAGCCTTAAGATATCTCTTGACTTCGTGAAACCAAGGTTGGTCCACTACTTATTTAGTATTAATCTCGTGACAATGAGATGGTTCATCCATTCATTCAATGGTGATATGGGGAGCCTCATTATCCCATTTAAGTTTAAACATGGATGACATTGTAGCTAGTGCGTCTGCTAGCTGATTTTCTTCTCACGGGAAATGCTCGTAGGTAATCTTCTCAAAATATGGGAGCAATGTCAAAACATGTTCTTTGTAGGGGATAAGGTTGGGGTGTTTGGTGTCCCATTCCTCTTTGATCTGGCTGATGACCAAAGCTGAATCACCGAATACATTTAAGGATTTGATCCCCAAGTCTATGGCAGCTTTGAGACAAAAAAATGCACGCTTCGTATTCTGCCATATTATTTGTACAATTGAAGCAGAGTCTTGCCGTAAAGGGAGTATGACATCCTTCGGGATATATGAGTACAACACCAATACCATTAAAGAGTGTGTTGGATGCCCCATCAAAAACCAGGGTCCATCGCGATCCTTGTTCAGGTCATTCATATGGTCTGAATTCTTCACAGTTGTTTACCATCATGATGTCTTCATTTTGGAATTTGAACTTCATGGACTGGTGGTCTTCCACAACTTGGTGAGCAAGGTGATCAGCTTATACACTGCCCTTTATTACTTTCTAGGTAGTATACTATATGTCATATTCTGTCAGGATCATCTGCCATCTCGCTATTCTCCCAGAGAGAGCAGGCTTCTCGAAGATGTATTTTATTGGATCCATTTTAGATATCAACAAGGTAGTATGGGTTAGCATGTACTGTCTTAGCCGACGAGAAGCCCATGCCAGAGCGCAACAAGTTTTCTCGAGCAGTGAATATCTTGTTTCACAATCGGTAAAATTTTTGCTTAGGTAATAAATAGCATGCTCTTTTCGGCCAGACTCGTTATGCTGCCCCAGCACACACCCCATTGAATTTTCCAAAACAGTTAGATACATGATCAATGGTCTTCCCTCGACTGGTGGCATTAAAACATGAGGCTCTTGTAAGTACTCTTTGATCTTGTCAAAAGCAGGTTGACACTCATCATTCCATTTGACTACTTGATCTTTCTTCGGTAACTTTAAGATTGGTTCACAAGTAGCTGTCAGGTGAGAAATGAATCTGGAAATGTAGTTCAAACGTCCCAAGAATCCTCTGACTTCCTTCTCAGTACGAGAAGCAGGCATCTCTTGTATCGCTTTCACCTTGGCGGGATCCACTTCAATACCTTTATTACTGACGACAAAGCCTAGGAGTTTACCAGACCTCACCCCAAACGTGCATTTATTTGGGTTCAACCTCAGCTTGTACTTCTTCAGTCTCTCAAAGAGTTTCTGTAAATGATCAAGATTCTCTTCTTCTGTTTGAGATCTAGCTATCATGTCGTCCACATAGACCTCTATTTCGTGATGTATCATGTCGTGAAATAGAGCTACCATGGCACGCTGATAGGTTTCCCCATCATTCTTCAGTCCGAATGGCATAACATTGTAGCAGAATGTCCCCCACTGTGTGACAAAGGTTATCCTCTCTATGTCTTCAGGCTCCATTTTGATTTGGTTGTAACCTGAGAAACCGTCCATGAAGGAAAACACTTTGTGTTGTGCCGTATTGTCAACTAGAATATCAATATGGGGAAGTGGGAAATCATCCTTAGGGCTTTCCCTATTCAAATCTCTGTAGTCCATGCACATTCGTACCTTGCCTTCCTTCTTAGGCACGGGAAAAACATTGGCAACCCATTGCGGATAAGAGGTTACGGCCAAGAATCCAACATTGAATCGTTTCACGACTTCAGCTTTAATCTTCTCTGACATGTCAGGTCGCATACAACTGACCTTTTGCTTTACCGGTGGGAAATTCTCTCTTGTAGGTAGACAATGTACTACGGTATCTGCATCAAGTCCTGACATGTCTTCGTATGACAAGGAAAAGACCTCAACATACTCGTGTAGCAACTGAATCAAACGCTCTTTGAAACTGGGTTCCAGGTTGGCACCTACCTTGACTTCTCTTTTGTCTTCTTCGGTACCTAGGTTGATTGTATCCACTGGCTCTTCATGAGGCTGAACGGTCCTCTCTTCTTGTTGTAGTAATCTGGAAATTCCCCTGGTACTTCACAATCTTCTTCACCTTTGTCTTCAACTTTGTAGATTAGATTTTTAGAGTCACAAAAAGCCATAGAAGAACAGTTACCCATGGAATCCCGAATGGATGTAGACCTGCATTATGAGTGTGAGTGTGAGTGTGTGTAAGAGTATAGCTATCTTTGAAAGAAATGAAAATGTAAAAAAAGAAAAATAATGAGCACAAAGTTTGTATGCAAAAACGTCCATGATTCATTGATGTCATATGAAAATGAGATAATAACCCTTACAAATGGACCATTGTGCCTCGGGTAAGGCACAAGGTTTTAAGAGTCTGAATTGTTTTAATATTACAGATCAAAAAAAATCTAAAGACAAATTACTGTGGGATAAAAGTGATTGGGATGAAATCTCTAGCCTCCAAGTTGTTGAGCCCTCCACTGACAGTTGGGAAAATCCAATCCTCCAAGTCATAGTTGTCTTCATCCTCCTTTACTGCATTGACTTCGCGGTTGCTGATCTTCAAGGGCGGTCCTCCGGCACGAGCGTGACGTACAACTTTCTGGGCACCTGAAGTGAAACCCAGACCAAATTTGTCATATTTGTATGGGATATCTGGGAGTTGTCCCCAAATAGTGCACCCACCTTCTTATATCACTGCCTTGGCAACCTTCAAAGACGACATCTTGAGCGGAGGCCTTGTAATTTTGGGAACTTGAGACACAGCCTTGGTCACTGCCACATCTTGCAGGACTTCTTCAAAGTGCTGGAATGGAGTTTCAATAAATTCACCAGCTAGCTCCACATATCTAAAAGAATTTAGATGGCTGACTGTTGTACCCCAAAATTTGCCCTCCCATATTTCTCAAAATATTTCAAGAAAAATTCACAAGTCCAACCCGGCGCATCATATTCAGGTGTTCTTTCGCCAAGATATCTCTGATAACATATTCTCAAATTCAGGTTCGGCTCAAGAGTCAATTCTTTAAAGAAGGTATCCGAATGTGTGAGTTTTCTCGAAGAAATATGGTGAAAAAAGTGTGCTGAAAGTGTAGTTTTTACGCGCTAAAAAATTCATAACTTGAAGATCGTGGCTCGTTTTGAACCCATTCCGGTGGCCAAAATTCCGTCTTGACATTATCTACGTTTTCATCTCTCACGGTTGGAAGCCAATTTCGATCATAAGGTCTTCAAAAATGTGGATTTATCAAGTATTTTCATACAGAAAATTTGTGACAGAAGTTTATTTACGTCATGTTTAGAAAATCATAAATTGGTCGATTTTCATCGTATCGAGCTGGTTCCGGCGCCAAAATTTCACAAATTGAGTTGGCTACATTTTCACAGAAGGTATTGAGTTCAAACGGTATTCAAAAGGCCTTCGTTTTTTGCTTAGAGTGCGTGACACACCGAAAATCCTGAATGCTGAATATTATTTCATCTGGGCCGAAACTTCGAAAATTCATAACTCGGTCAATTTTTATCGGATTGGGCTTATATTTTTACACAAGGTCCCTGACTTGTAGATCTACAACTTTGCTTCAAAAGTCGAGACCGGATTATGCTCCGATCAATACCAGTTTTTTATTGAAGAACGTGTCAGAGTCGACACTGGAGCCCAAAATAAGTTTGTCTGAGCTGAAACTTCAAAAATTCATAACTAATTCACCGTTTATCCGATTGAGTCGATTTACGGACAGGAGTTAGCTATCGATGTCGGCTACATTTTGTTTTCACATTTCAACTTCAAAAAATGCATTTAAGTCCCTGCGATTTAGCCTGGAAAGTGACGAATTCAAGTGAATATTGGAGGCTCAATTGCACATTCAAAGCCCATTTGCTTTACTCTAATTTCCATTATATAATCACCTTCTTTTCAGACAAACGAGAGAGGAGAAAAAGAGAGAAAAAACCTGGCCACAACACTGTCAGAATATCAAATTCTTTCAAGAACCCTAAAACCTTGAAATCCTTATTACAAATCCCTCTCTCACTACAAACAAGCCATCACAGTTACAAACCAACATCTTATTACTTCTTCAGTAAGGGTAAGGCTGGCTTGATCTCCATGATCCAAAGGGCATAAAAGCATTCATGTCACTACTTTTCCAGTAAGGGTAAGGTTGATTTGATCTCCATGATCAAAAGGGTATAATCATTTATACATGCCATATTGTGCCTAAACATTAAATTTCTTCATATATTGGCTTTATTTGCATTTTATGATTTTATTTAATGTGTTCGTGAGATTCAACACTGCAGATTTATACAAGATCCCATGCAGGTTCATTAAGAAACATTGAGGCCAAAAGCCAAATGGCCAAAAGCCAAAAGCCAAATGGCCAAAGTAGAAAAACTTATGCATGACACCAATACATGGCGAGACAGACATCCTAGAAGATTAAGGAACGTTGAGGCCAGAACATAAATGACCAACAGCCAGAACACAAATGGTCATGAAACCCAATCCAATGGCCAAAGAATGCAGACCACGGTACTCAGGAGTCAATGAATACGCACGTGATGCCAGAAAGTCAAACAAGGCTTTTTGTCTAATGGGCCAGATTTCTCACAAAAAACCTCCCTTTGGGTCTGAATACCCTCCATGGTTTGCACATTTTTATTTTTTTATTTGATTTTTCTTTTTATTCTTTTAATTGTTTTCAATTGTTTTCTTTAATTTCATAAATTAATTTTCATAAGATAAAAAATCAGAAACTAAAATATATTTAATTATTATTATTTCACTATTAATTTATTTTGTAAATAAACTTTAATAATTAGTTTAGTAAATTAGGTTTTAAAACTTTAATCTTTTTCTCAATAAATTAAAATATGTAGAAATTAGTTTTTTTTAACTTTTATCACTTTTCTTAATAAATAATTTTTTCTTATTATCATTATTATTAATTACTAATTTATTTTGTAAATAAACATGTACATTAAATATTTAGTAAATTAGGTTAAACTTTAATATTTTTCTTTAATAATTAAAAACAACTTAGAATTAGGGTTTCTCTTGAATTTTAATTTTCTTTATTTCATAAATACAAAAACCATCAAAAAAACATTTCTTTTCTTTAATTTAATAATTAATTAACTTTTCATTCAATTTAATTCCAAAAGGGTCCAACGCCCTCGAACGTTCCATTTTTTATTCTTTTCGCGCATTTATTCTTATTTTCCTTTTTTTATATTATGTAATTGCTCAAGCCTTGTAATAGTAATTAGGAATTTATTTACTCTCCGCATTTTTATTCAAAATGGGTCTTTGTATTTTGGCGATGTATAGACCCGCGCCTTGTAATAGCTTAGATTTAAATTTCCGCACTTTTAAATTCTAATTGCATGAAAGAATGTATGGCCTAAATTAAAAACAAGCGTAGATCACCACAAATGCATGATCAAAGATAATTGCTAAACTGAAAACAACACACAAATTCACACACCACTCTTAGGGTACGCCTCACTGTTGCCTTGCCTCGAAAGGTGATCGTCGAGTAGAGGATGTCTTAGTAAGTCCTCATGATCCGGGAACCTGGCATGAGGGTAGCTTCTAAGGTATCTTCCTATTGCTCCGGTGATCACCACGTCCCGAACCTCGAATTGACCCGAACACCTCCAACGGTGGTGCTACCTACCTCTCAATGGTGGGATGGCACTACTTTAAAGGACATTTACACAGACGAATTCCTTAGGGTAGGTAGACGACTCTAGATACTTGCTCTAATTTCAAAACAAATCAAAAATACTTTTCACACCCTCACATTTTCAAAAAGCTTTCGAAAGCAATTTTTCAAACACTCTTGAGGACCGATACAAGAGTCGAACTGGAATTTTCAAAGAAACTTTTTAAAACCCACATTGAAAAGCAAACAAACATTTTGAAAACACAAATGATCAAGTATCTAAGAGCCCATGGATAACCATGGATAGAAAGGGTGCTAACACCTTCCCTTTCTATAAATCTACCTCCCGAACCGAGAGCAATCTCTTTAAGGAATTTTTCTGTGCTTTTGTCCTTTCCATTTGGAGAAAATAAAAGACGGTGGCGACTCTTGCTTCCGCGACATTTCGCAAACCAGCGTTAAACAGTCAGTTCCAGATCCACCGATCACAGAACTGGCGACTCTGTTGGGGATCTATAAAAGTGAGGTGTACCTTAGGGTTAGTTCATAATTGTGTTTTCAATTGTATTGATTTGCTTGCTTTATTATTGTGGGACTGTCTTGGGAGTTCTATAGATCCTAACCCGGATCTGGGGGATACCTTCTTAGAAAGTAGCAACAAGGCTGTGAGGGAACTGTGCGGGGTATACCGACATGGTTGAAGCAGTCTGCTACGTTGATGTGGCACTTTGGTGTGTACCGGTAACCCTTGAGTTCAGTCAAGGAGAGTACGGGGCCTCCGCATGGTGTCGTGAAGCATCAACAGACCTTAGGAACCTTAATTGAACTATCTTGGCCTCTTTAGGGTAATGAGATAACTGACTTTGGTGCAGTCCGAGGTTGGTTGATACTCGATACTACACTCAATTGAGGGTTGCTTTCCTGGAATATTTCGGTCGCCAGTTCAGTGGCTAAATCGAAACGATGAACAATGAAAGCAATTCAGTGATATTGGGACCCTTAGAACACAGTTACTTCTAATAGGATATGTTGAGCCCACCAACTTCAAGAGGGTAATACCTAGACCTCATGCTGGCCTAAACCCTAAGGGCTTCTCTTGTGTGACTTGCGTGCCTTCGTACTTGACTACTTGCATGTTTGTTATCTGACACATGAACTACTTGCAGGTTTCGTTCATAGTCCTTAATTGGGACTCATAACAGGGTTTACTAAGTTTCTCGCAGGTTTTGTTGATAGTCCTTATTTGGGACTCATGACAGGTTTTACTTGAGTTTCTTGCAGGTTTTGGTTTGCAGTCCTTAATTGGGACTCATAACAGGGTTACTTACATCACCCCATGCATATCATAACATCATACCATTGCATACATCCTAATCCATTTCAAGGATCTCAAGGGCTTGTGATGCAGGTCATGGTGAATCAACTATCCCAGCAAGGGGCAAAGAGGATTTATTTTCCTCTAGACAAAGTCAGAGGCTATGACCCACTGGATATGGTGAGCCTTTGACCCTTGGAAGAAAGACTCTCAACAAATATGAATTTCTTTCAATCAAGCTACCAGATCCAAATGCTAATAAATTTTCTTATTTACCCTGCGAGGTCCTTGAAAACATTGCATGCATACATACACATCATTGCATAACAGGTACCCTTCTGACAGGTCACTTACCTTTGTCGCTGTTTATTTAAGGCAATGGCTTCCCTACAAGATAACCAGGACCTTCTTGCTCAAGAGACTCGGTTCGGGGAAATCCTCATAAATCTATCCAAGGGGCAGGAGGAGTTAAGGACACTTCTCAGGGAGACTTTAGTCAGGAACAGCGCTGAGGATGAACGGCTGAAACATCTGCAAGCTGAGGTGGATGCATTGAAAGCCCAGATGCTGGGGCATGGGACTGCCATTCAAGGGTTAGCTCAAAGACAAGAAGAGCTCGGAGTTCTCATCAACCAACTGCTTCAGAATAACCAACTGGGGCAAACGTCTAAGGGTAAAAAGCCAGTCATCGTTTAACCACCTTTGAGACAAGGAGATAAGGGGAGAGCTCCTCAAATGGCTCCAGTGTCACAAATTCAGCATCAACCTCACCGGCTTTAGCCAGACAAGTCCAGGAGGCAATTCACCCCGCTCAACATGTCGCTGTTTCAAGCTTTACAACGCCTGTTGAGATTGAATTTGATCACATTAAGGGCTCATCCCCAGAATCCCAACACAGCACATCCTACTTATGATCCCAATAAAAGGTGTGCCTACCACTCTGCCTGTCTAGGACATGACACAAATGAGTGTTGGGCTCTGAAGAACAAGATCCAGGACCTGATTGATGAAGGGGCATTACAGTTCACACAAGATGGTCAGGCAGAATTTTTCTACCATCCCTCCAAGGCTCACCATTTGAAGTGACAAGCCCTGAGATGAAAAGACTTTTGTTCATTCGAATGTTCAAGTTGTAATTTTCTTTTGTTCAAACATTTACTCATGTTGGAACGTTGTTATTTCATTAATGCATCGCATATGTCTGTTTTGAAGCAATATAGTCGTATTCACTAAATGCAAATTGTTTTCATATTTTTTCTGATGATCAACTCTCAATTAATAATTATAAGCCTCTTGAGGGAGGATGACGAAAACGATACCATAATCTACAGTATGCTTTTGAACAGACCCCGCTGATGAGGTACAGGCATTGTTTCAATCCCTAAACACTGGAGTTATAAGGATGATAATCCCTCGTCAACCCATCTGAGCCAAAGAAGTAGGAGTTTTTCTTTTCGAAATTTAAAACCCTTTATCATAACCTGGGGCAGGGTAGTTCTCTCAGTTGATCCAAGTGCATAACGAATGGCACCAAAGAGGTCCTTACAAAACAAAGGAAGACAGTGATGGTTCCGAATAATCAATAAAGAAAGGCAGTCATTATCTCAAAAAATAAAAAACCCATTAAGTCAAAACCTATGAAGGAGACTTACAAAACTGGGGCATCCCGCTGACTGTAATTCCAAAAAAGGAAACAGTTCAGGCAAAAAAAGAAAGGGATAACAAAAATCAGACAAGAAAGAGGTCTTACAAACCCTCAACAAAAAAGGAATGACTGCCTATTCAAAATAAGTTATCAACATCCGAATCATCACCAGAAAATCAGAGCAAAGACTCAAACAAGGTCTAACGTATGATCAACTGAGTTTAGGTTTGGAGAACATCACGAAGAGCGGGTGGGTACAAATAAAATTTGAGCCTTTATCCTTTGTTTCTTAAACCGTGAACCAGGCCACGTTATAACCCTTAAAAGTCCTAGCTGAAGCATGGGTTAGTTCGAAAGCATACTGTGACGAAAGGTATCCTGACTCCTTAAGGCTTACTATAAAGAAGGAGTTGACATCACGTTTTACAAACATTCATTTGTTTTATGAAAAAAGAATGCATTTTCAAAATCTTCAAGACAGACATAGGCTTTGCATTTTTAACATAACTTTGTTTGCATATGACTTTTTATTTGAACAACATAGAAATTCGCACGACGAATGCCTAATGAACAGAAGTACTTCCAATCAAGGGGCAGACATGACCATGGTCCATTATCTGGGGCAGTCCAATCAAGATTCGGAGAATCTCTCAAGAGGCCAAACAACCTGGGGCAAATCTCCGCCTGAGTCACTTGGGGCACTCCAGCAACGAATCTTGCCTGATCAAACACCTTCTGGTGGCATGACATAACACTTCTAACAGGGGCAACTCCCTACATTCTGAGAGCGTGGACATAGTCGAAAAATACTACGCAAAATCAAAGACCCGCTAGGTTGACACACCTAGGCAAAAATAAGGGCTTCCCGGCGAACCAAAAGGGTTCGGGCAAAAATAAGGGATGAAATGAAAAAATCTGTACACCCGGCAAGTCGAAAACCTGAAAAGGCAGCTTGGGCAAAAATGGGTATCCCAGTGGACTGAAAACCCGAAAGGGCGGTCCAGGAAAAATTTAGGGATCAAAGCGTACGACTATATCCCGTCATCTTGTCACCTGCCTACCAGAAGAAGGTTTGTCCATCAACAACTATCAGCACCCCACATGTGCCTTCTCCCATAGAAACAGGGGCAATAAAAGAGTTGTCAAAGCAATCTAATTGTCCTGTCCTCCAAGGTATCAAGGTAGGTTCAGCTAAAGAATAACCAAATATCTTAATCCCCCAGAGAGTGAGCCAGCAGGTCAGTACACTCTCCTCCAGCAAAGTTACAATCAAACCTTAAGGAAGTTGGGTATCCTCCAGCAGATCTCAACATTCCCCAGCAGCATATATACATTCCTAACAAGCATCCCCGGCAGTCTTGGTCTAAAGATTGTTCCCCGGCGGTATATCAAACGTTCAATGGAGTCACTTCCCCGATACAGTTCAGAACTTCCCCAGGAGAGTCCAATCCAGTTTCCCCAGGAAAATTGGAATCCATATCCCCAAGCAGTAAGCTTATCCCCAGTAGATTCTGGAAGCTTACCCCCGCAGAGCACGAACGCGCTCCCCAGCTTTATTCAAAGAGTTATTTCCTTGCCAGGATATAACTGGGTTATCCTCAGCCAAAAGCCACGGAAAGAGCATCCTCGACGTAGTCTTCTTATCCCCAACGAAGTCTATTAACACTTCCAACACAACAAGGGTATCCCCAGCAAGTTATTATCAACAACTCAACAAAGTATTTCTCTCCCCACAGAGTATTGCTTCCCAGCAACATCGCTAGAGTACTTTTCTCCCTGCAGGGTTATCCCTTCGCCAAGTTTATTCCCTAACGGAGTCCTCTTCTCCTACCGGTATTCTTGCAACTATCATCCCCAGCGGAGGCAAAAGTCTATTCTTTCAACATCAGCCCAGGAGCGATTTCCCGGCACCCGTCAGGGATTTATTTTCCTAAGACGAAAACATAACATTCATAAACATCTTCATACATTATAGCATGCATATACGCATCATATCTTACAAATCTCATTTATGTTGAGAACATCATTGCTTGATCCATATCATGCATCGCATATGACTGAACTTTACCTTTCAGGAAAGATCCAGTTAAGTTCCCAGCTATATTTCAAGACCTTGACCGGTTCAGTTAAATCGACCCTAAGATTTTTCTGTTTCTTATCCAGTCAAAGGCCTTCTCTGGTTCAGTCAGATCGACCCTAAGATCTCCCTGTTTCTTATCCAGTTGAAGACATTTCAAGACCTAGACCGGTTCAGTTAATCGACCCTAAGATTTTCTGTTTCTTATCCAGTCTAAGGCCTTCTCTAGTCCAGCTAAATCGACCCCTAACAGATTTTCCTGATAAAGACTCAGTAGAAGTTATCCAACATTCTCTCAATGATTATTGTTGAGGTTGTAGTCGCCTGTGGTTCTCTCCCCGTTACTGCGGAGGTAGTAATCGCCCCAAAATTCTCTCAGCGTTACTGTTGAAGTAGAAGATATCCAAGATTCTCTCAATGATTACTGTTGAGGTTGTAGTCGCCTGTGGTTCTCTCCCCGTTACTGCGGAGGTAGTAATCGCCCCAAAATTCTCTCAGCGTTACTGTTGAAGTAGAAGATATCCAAGATTCTCTCAATGATTACTGTTGAGGTTGTAGTCGCCTGTGGTTCTCTCCCCGTTACTGCGGAGGTAGTAATCGCTCCAAGATTCGCTCAGCGTTACTGTTGAAGTCGAAGTCGTCCAAGATTCTCTCAATGGTTGTTGTTGAGGTTGTAGTCGCCTATGGTTCTCTCCCCGATACTGCGGAGGTAGTAATCATCCCCAGATTCTCTCAATGATTACTGTTGAGGTTGAAGTCGCCCAAGATTCTCTCAATGATTATTGTTGAGGTTGAAGTCGCCCAAGATTCTCTCAATGATTACTGTTGAGGTTGTAGTCGCCTGTGGTTCTCTCCCCGTTACTGCGGAGGTAGTAATCGTCCCCAGATTCTCTCAGCGTTACTGTTGAGGTTGTAATCATCCAAGGTTCTCTCACCGTTCCTGTTGAGGTAGTAACCATCCCTGGTTCATTCATCACCGTTTGAAGCTCCAGATCCAGCTCCTGTAACCAGTCAGGACACATCTATACACAAGAATTTGAAGACCAGCTCCTGTAACAGGTCAGGTAATCATTTTTCTTTTGAAGGTACGCAAGTTCTCGCTAAGGAATCTCTTACGCGATCGACACCCAGATGGCATCTATAAGCCCATCCACCTATCCATCACCTCTCAGCATGGCATCTATAAGCCCATCATCCTATCCATCAATCTCCAAATGGCATCTATAAGCCCATTCCCACCATCACACTACTATGTGAGCGCAAATTTCTGGGCACTCTAGTGTCCAATCATCTTCCACCTTCGAATTACGAAAGGCACGTCAGCCAATCTACATCCTTAGGTTTAAGAAGATTGAACAGGGGCAACTGTTGTACCCCAAAATTTGCCCTCCCATATTTCTCAAAATATTTCAAGAAAAATTCACAAGTCCAACCCGGCGCATCATATTCAGGTGTTCTTTCACCAAGATATCTC
Source organism: Vicia faba (assembly GCA_948472305.1). Taxonomy (NCBI): domain Eukaryota; kingdom Viridiplantae; phylum Streptophyta; class Magnoliopsida; order Fabales; family Fabaceae; genus Vicia; species Vicia faba. The sequence goes on from OX451739.1 coordinate 752,515,264, forward strand.
TGATAACATATTCTCAAATTCAGGTTCGGCTCAAGAGTCAATTCTTTAAAGAAGGTATCCGAATGTGTGAGTTTTCTCGAAGAAATATGGTGAAAAAAGTGTGCTGAAAGTGCAGTTTTTACGCGCTAAAAAATTCATAACTTGAAGATCGTGGCTCGTTTTGAACCCAATCCGGTGGCCAAAATTCCGTCTTGACATTATCTACATTTTCATCTCTCACGGCTGGAAGCCAATTTCGATCAGAAGGTCTTCAAAAATGTGGATTTATCAAGTATTTTCATACAGAAAATTTGTGACAGAAGTTTATTTGCGTCATGTTTAGAAAATCATAAATTGGTCGATTTTCATCGTATCGAGCTGGTTCCGGCGCCAAAATTTCACAAATTGAGTTGGCTACATTTTCACAGAAGGTATTGAGTTCAAACGGTATTCAAAAGGCCTTCGTTTTTTGCTCAGAGTGCGTGACACACCGAAAATCCTGAATGCTGAATATTATTTCATCTGGGCCGAAACTTCGAAAATTCATAACTCGGTCAATTTTTATCGGATTGGGCTTATATTTTTACACAAGGTCCCTGACTTGTAGATCTACAACTTTGCTTCAAAAGTCGAGACCGGATTATGCTCCGATCAATACCAGTTTTTTATTGAAGAACGTGTCAGAGTCGACACTGGAGCCCAAAATAAGTTTGTCTGAGCTGAAACTTCAAAAATTCATAACTAATTCACCGTTTATCCGATTGAGTCGATTTACGGACAGGAGTTAGCTATCGATGTCGGCTACATTTTGTTTTCACATTTCAACTTCAAAAAATGCATTTAAGTCCCTGCGATTTATCCTGGAAAGTGACGAATTCAAGTGAATATTGGAGGCCCAATTGCACATTCAAAGCCCATTTGCTTTACTCTAATTTCCATTATATAATCACCTTCTTTTCACACAAACGAGAGAGGAGAAAAAGAGAGAAAAAACCTGGCCACAACACTGTCAGAATATCAAATTCTTTCAAGAACCCTAAAACCTTGAAATCCTTATTACAAATCCCTCTCTCACTACAAACAAGCCATCACAGTTACAAACCAACATCTTATTACTTCTTCAGTAAGGGTAAGGCTGGCTTGATCTCCATGATCCAAAGGGCATAAAAGCATTCATGTCACTACTTTTCCAGTAAGGGTAAGGTTGATTTGATCTCCATGATCAAAAGGGTATAATCATTTATACATGTCATATTGTGCCTAAACATTAAATTTCTTCATATATTGGCTTTATTTGCATTTTATGATTTTATTTAATGTGTTCGTGAGATTCAACACTGCAGATTTAGACAGGATCCCATGCAGGTTCATTAAGAAACGTTGAGGCCAAAAGCCAAATGGCCAAAAGCCAAAAGCCAAATGGCCAAAGTAGAAAAACTTATGCATGACACCAATACATGGCGAGACAGACATCCTAGAAGATTAAGGAACGTTGAGGCCAGAACATAAATGGCCAACAGCCAGAACACAAATGGCCATAAAACCCAATCCAATGGCCAAAGAATGCAGACCACGGTACTCAGGAGTCAATGAACACGCACGTGATGCCAGAAAGTCAAACAAGGTTTTTTGTCTAATGGGCCAGATTTCTCACAAAAAACCTCCCTTTGGTCTGAATACCCTCCATGGTTTGCACATTTTTATTTTTTTATTTGATTTTCCTTTTTATTCTTTTAATTGTTTTCAATTGTTTTCTTTAATTTCATAAATTAATTTTCATAAGATAAAAAATCAGAAACTAAAATATATTTAATTATTATTATTTCACTATTAATTTATTTTTGTAAATAAACTTTAATAATTAGTTTAGTAAATTAGGTTTTAAAACTTTAATCTTTTTCTCAATAAATTAAAATATGTAGAAATTAGGTTTTTTAACTTTTTATCACTTTTCTTAATAAATAATTTTTTCTTATTATCATTATTATTAATTACTAATTTATTTTGTAAATAAACATGTATATTAAATATTTAGTAAATTAGGTTAAACTTTAATATTTTTCTTTAATAATTAAAAACAACTTAGAATTAGGGTTTCTCTTGAATTTTAATTTTCTTTATTTCATAAATACAAAAACCATCAAAAAAATATTTCTTTTCTTTAATTTAATAATTAATTAACTTTTCATTCAATTTAATTCCAAAAGGGTCCAACGCCCTCGAACGTTCCATTTTTTATTCTTTTCGCGCATTTATTCTTATTTTCCTTTTTTTATATTATGTAATTGCTCAAGCCTTGTAATAGTAATTAGGAATTTATTTACTCTCCGCATTTTTATTCAAAACGGGTCTTTGTATTTTGGCGATGTATAGACCCGCGCCTTGTAATAGCTTAGATTTAAATTTCCGCACTTTTAAATTCTAATTGCATGAAAGAATGTATGGCCTAAATTAAAAACAAGCGTAGATCACCACAAATGCATGATCAAAGATAATTGCTAAACTGAAAACAACACACAAATTCACACACCACTCTTAGGGTACGCCTCACTGTTGCCTTGCCTCGAAAGGTGATCGTCTAGTAGAGGATGTCTTAGTAAGTCCTCATGATCCGGGAACCTGGCATGAGGGTATCTTCTAAGGTATCTTCCTATTGCTCCGGTGATCACCACGTCCCGAACCTCGAATTGACCCGAACACCTCCAACGGTGGTGCTACCTACCTCTCAATGGTGGGATGGCACTACTTTAAAGGACATTTACACAGACGAATTCCTTAGGGTAGGTAGACGACTCTAGATACTTGCTCTAATTTCAAAACAAATCAAAAATACTTTTCACACCGACACCTTTTCAAAAAGCTTTCGAAAGCAATTTTTCAAACACTCTTGAGGACCGATACAAGAGTCGAACTGGAATTTTCAATGAAACTTTTTAAAACCCACATTGAAAAGCAAACAAACATTTTGAAAACACAAATGAGCAAGTATCTAAGAGCCCATGGATAACCATGGATAGAAAGGGTGCTAACACCTTCCCTTTCTATAAATCTACCTCCCGAACCGAGAGCAATCTCTTTAAGGAATTTTTCTGTGCTTTTGTCCTTTCCATTTGGAGAAAATAAAAGACGGTGGCGACTCTTGCTTCCGCGACATTTCGCGAACCAGCATTAAACAGTCAGTTCCAGATCCACCGATCACACTGACCATATACTCTTCTTCTCCATGAACGATGATAATTTTCCCTTGAATCATATATTTCAGCATTTGGTGCAACGTAGAAGTAACTGCGCCAGCATTGTGGATCCATGGTCGGCCTAATAAGAAGGAGTTTGAAGGGAGAATATCCATTACATAAAAAGGTTGAATCAAATGTTTGGGTTCCAACCTTTATGGGGATATCCACTTCCCCATGCACCATCCTTTTTGAGCCGTCAAAGGCCCTCACTACTATAATAAGAAGGAGTTTAAAGGGCGAATATCCATTACATAAAAGGTTGAATCAAATGTTTGGGTTCCAACCTTTATGGGGATATCCACTTCCCTATGCACCATCCTTTTTGAGCCGTCAAAGGCCCTCACTACTATGTTGCTTGGTTTCAATGTCAATTCCTCACAGTCAAGCCTATCAAGAGCCTCTTTTGGCAACACATTCAGAGAAGAACCAGTGTCCACCAAAACATGAGCCAAGGTCGTGCCCCTGCATTCCACTGAGACATGCAATGCCTCATTATGCTCCCTCCCTCTTGGCGTTAAATCAGCATCTGAAAAACCTAAACCATTATCTACAGTCAAGCTGGCTATGCAGTCTTGGAACTGATCAGCAGATGTTTCTTCAGGTACATGGGCAGTTTTAAGGAACTTTACCAAGGCCTTTGCATGAGCCTCGGAACATAATAATAAAGCCAACATGGAAATTTTGGATGGAGTTTTCCCCAGTTTCTCAACTACATTGTAGTCACTTCTTTTTATGATCTTTAGAATTTCCTCCATCTCTTTCCGAGAGGTCTCAGGGATAGCCACTGATTGTGCCTTCGTCCAGACAGGCTCAATCAGAATACCTTTACCTCGAGTCTCGGTTGACTCGGCAGCAAGAATATCAGTAGGGGTGATAACAAGGATTGTAAAAGCTTTGTCAACAGGAGTATTAACAGAGGTGATTGTAGGACGGGGAACAACCTTTGGAGGAGCAACAAAAACATGAATGATTACGGGTCTAAAAACGGCTTTTGGAGAATCAATTTCTGGAGAGAATATCCTTTCACTCCGCGTAGTCTTGCTAGTCCCTGCGATATTACTGATATTAGAATCAACTTTCTCAGAACTTGAATCTTCAGCTGCTGGCCAATCTTGCTTGATACAGTGGTAGTAGACATCCCCTCCATAATTCCATGGTACGGTTTTGTCTGACGAATACGGGATTGGTTCAGGCATTATAATTATCAAAGGAGCTACTTTAGGAACTGATGTAATTCTAACGGGTCTTTTGGTTGAGACCCTGGAAGAATTGTTGGAAATGGTCACGATGGAATCATCTTTATAAGAAACAGTTGGAATTGAAGCCTTCTCAAACAAAATTTCCTTGTTATCTATTAGGCACTGAACGCCTGCTTTTAATAAAGGACAGCTGGTTAGTGAGGACAAACAGAAATGACAGCTTTCATCACAACCTAGGAAAACACCAGCATTTAATAAGTTCTTTTTGATAGTCAGGAGTGGGGTCATAAGTTCATCAACTGAAGCAACACACATATCTTCTTCAATGGCGTTGGCATTATGGCTGTGTTTGGGCATAGGGGCAGTAATGACATTTGGAATTTCTAGCGCATCAAATTCAATCTCTTTGGCTTTAAGGAGGTCTTGTACTTTGTTCTTCAGATCCCAACAGTTGTTAGTGTCATGGCCGGGACTCTCAGAGTGGTATGCACAGCGGGCATGAGGATGATAGTGAGGAGAGGTTGTGTTAGGGTTCTTTGGAGTTTCTTTCAAAGTCACTAGGTTGGATCTTAACAAATGTGGAAATACTTGAGATAAAGTCATGTTAATTCTGGTGAATTGTCTGACTGGTCTTTCAATTCTTGGCTGATTGCTTCTTTGTTGAGCAGGCGCTGGTTTAGGAATCATGACAGCCCCCACCATAGGACGACGTCAACTCTATCTTGATTTCTCTGAGGATATACAACAACCACCTCTTTCTTTCTGATGAATGGTTTCCTTACAATAGCAGAGGATGCATCTTTTTGAATCTTTCCATTCTGTAATATGGTGGGAGAACTGAGTTTTTGTTTTGCATTTGATTGAAAATGTTGCGGATAGTAAGAGTCGCCACTGACTTTTCTTTTATCCAAAAGGAAAGGCTGAAAAGAACAGGAAATACCTTTGAGATTATTTCATGAGTCCGGGGGTAGATTATGAAAAGGGAAGGTATTATCACCCTTTTCATCCATGGTTTTCCATAGGCTCTTACTTACTTTCTAGATCACTTGCTTTTATTTTGAAATGTGCTTTGTGGTGTGAGTTTTGAAAGTATTTTAAAAATGTGACTTTGTAATGATTCTCGTCTCTATAATAAAGCGTACAAAGTGTTGGTTTCGAAAATAGTTCAAAGAGATGTGTTGGTGTATAAAATGTTTTTGTTGTGAGCAACCGAGCAACTAGGAGCGAATCTACCTACTCAAAAAGTCTTAGGTATTCTTTTCCTATTCCTTTAGATGTTGCTATCTTACCATTGATTTGGTAAGAAGCCCTATCGTTGGATGTGAAGGGACGGGCACGGGACATTTTTGTATAGTCATGGAAGGCAACCCATGGAATGTTTTAGCAAAGTCGTTTGAGGGAATAGATCGTTTATCGAAGGAAACATTGAGGGTCATCGAGGGACTACGATCTTTTATCGAGGGTCTTTTCCAAAAATGCTCATGTTCGAGGGACATGACTATTTTTCCGATAGGCCACAAAGTCGGATTACCCTAAGGGTGCTAATGTGCAAATGTGTTTGATTACATGCATTTTAGTCTTGATTAGCGTGATCTATTTGTCGATTTCATATCTAGCCATACACACCCTAATTACTAACAATATATGAAAGCAATAAAAGTGCGGAAAGTAAGGATTCTACGTTATTACAATCATTAGGGGGATGGGGTGTACAAATTTACAAATGGGGAGTTGAAAGAATTTAAATCCTATTTAACTATTACAACCATATTGAAATGTATAATGCAAGAGAGAAAAGGGACTTGTTTAGAAAATGGTTTTTTGTCTTAATGAATTAAGAAAAAGAAATAAATTAATTAATAAAAGAAAATATTTTTATGTCTTTTTTATATTAATAAAAAAGGGGATTAATATTGAAAATGATAAAAAGGAAAATAAATGAAAGATAGAAACAACGTGCTGCTGCAAGCAAAACAAACAAGGATCAGAAGTTCTAAAGCCGGGCGCGTTGTGACTCGGAAAGGAATGTCAGTAGAATCAGAAGTTCTGGATTGATACATTCTAAGGCCCTGCAAGAAATGTCAGAGGGAAAGGAAACAGAGGTTCTGGATGGCATTCAGACAATGAGCCAAAAGTCAGAAGTTCTGTGTTGTGATAAGCAGTGAGTGAAAATCAGAAGTTCTGTGTGTTGAAACAGTAAGAAAGCCTAGAAGTTCTGTGTGTTTAAATAGTAAGAAGAACTCATAAGTTTTGTGTTGTTCTAAAACAGTGAGTGAGCATCAGAAGTTCTGTATTACATCAGCGTGTGAAAGTCAGAAGTTCTAAGTGTTAAAACAGTGAGTGGAAACATCAGAAGTTCAATGTGTTTGACGGTAAGGAGAACTCAGAAGTTCTGTACTGTGTTAAAACAATGAGTAAAAATCAAAAGTTATATGCCACATTTCAGCTCTTTCCTCATATTAATCAGCACATCAACAATTTATTCAATCCTTAACAGTAAATCAGGAGGATAAAAGCACAGCAGTTTATAGAAGTTTTAATCCTAATTCTGAGCCTAGCCTTAATCAAGTTCTGATCCACAGTTTTCCTACTTATGCAATGATATGGACAACATTAATATTGTGATATTTACATATTTAATGATGTTCTGAATGAGAAGATGCTAAGTCAGAAAGACTTACCTTGAATTTGGAACGTGTGCTTGGAACTTGAACTGCTGCCTTCAAATGTTCTGGAGTCAGCAAGAGCAACAGGAGAGAAAATGCCAAGTTCTTTGATTCAAAAGGAAGAACAAAGGTTTTGTTTTCTGTTTGGGAATTCTGGATTTTTTTACGAAGGTTTCACAGTTTTTCTTTTCTCTCTTTTTACAATTTTCTCTCTCAAAAAACCAGCCCCTTGAAAGTGTGATGGAGCAACTTATTTATAGGTGAATTTGTTGTGGTTTTGGGGAGGAAATCAAATGGGATTTAAACTTTTTGGCACACTGTTCCATTTCTTTTTTATCACAGCTTTTTGTATTTGGTGCAAATATGGGATTTGGGAAAATGCAGGCATGGACTGGCTTAGCTGCTGGTTAGAGTACTGTGTTGTAGCAGTGCAGTAGGTTGTTTAAACGAGGTCTTGGGATTTGGTGATGTTCTGGTCGCAGAAGACCAAAATCAAACTCGAAGGGTGATGTTTTGACCGAAGCGTTAAACATAGCCTTCATATGTTGAAGAATCATGTTCTGACCAAAGAGCATCGCTTCTACATGTTCTGATTGAAGCACCATGTTCTGAACCGTGATTGCAACTTCTGACTGCATTTGCATGGAGGCTGGCTCAGAAGTTCTGAAGTATCATATTCTCTTGACACTTAGAAAATTTTCTAAATGTTTAGAAATTTGATTTTTTCAAAGTAACTTCTGACTTCTGATTTTTTGATGAACCAATTTCATGTCTTGATGAAATATAATTGTTAAAACTTGATTTTTGATATAAAAGTCAAAGTTTGACTTTTCAGTGTGTTTTTGACCATTTTGCCCTTATGAATGATTTTCTTGAAAAGTTGTAATTCAAGACTTGAAACTTGATAGGAGCAAACCTGAGGGTCCAGGATGATCCCTTGAGAAATGAGAGGGAAAATTTTGGGGTACAACAGTTGCCCCTGTTCAATCTTCTTAAGCCTGAGGATGTAGATTGGCTGGTCTGACTTTCGTGATCTGAAGGTGGAAGATGATTGAACACTAGAGTGCCCATAAATTTTCACTCGCATGAAGTAATGTTGATTGGTGATATTGGGAATGGGCTTACAGATTCCATTTGGAAGGCGACAGAGAATCGTCGGAGATGTGCTTAAAGATGTCATCCAAAAGTGATTGGTGGAAAAAATTTGAAGCAGTATCAAAATAAATCTCTGGTTGATTTATACTGAAATAGTAGATGTAGTGGGATGAGTATCGAAAAAATATCCATAAATGGATGGCTTCTGACTCGCATCTGAAAGATGTACTGAATGAGCGTTAGAATGGCATCCGTATCTGGATCATATCTGGACTGCGTTTGAGAAATATGCTGAATGAGTATCAGAATGGCATCCGTATCGGGAGCGTACCTGAACTATATTTGAAAGTTGAATCTGAATGAGTATCAGAATGGCATCCGTATCTGGAGCACATCTGAACTGTATCTGAAAGTTGAGTCTGAATGAGTATCAGAATGACATCCGTATCTAGAGTGTATTTGAACTGTATCGGAAAGTTGAATTAGAAGGAGCCCGTGTAGGATTGCTTCACGATGAGTTCGTGTAAAATTGCATCTAGAAATGAGAAGGAACCTGGGTAGGGTTGCTTCAGCTGGTCGAGTAGATAGTTGTCCTGTCTGGTTTCAGGTATTAATCTCTGACCTGAGAAAGAAAGATAGTTTTCCTGGCTTGTTACAGGTGTTAATCTTCAATCTCTTCATGTAGATAGTTTTCCTAGCTTGTTACAGGTATTAATCTACAATCAGTCATCCACAGATAGTTTTCCTGGCTTGTTACAGGTATTAATCTGGAACTTGAAAAGGTTGGTCGATGAGATAGTTATCCTGTCTAGTTTCAGGTATTAATCTCTGACCTGAGAAAGAAAGATAGTTTTCTTGGCTTGTTACAGGTGTTAATCTTCAATCTCTTCATGTAGATAGTTTTCCTGGCTTGTTACAGGTATTAATCTACAATCAGTCGTCCACAGATAGTTTTCCTGGCTTGTTACAAGTATTAATCTGGAACTTGAAAAGGTTTTCTTCAATGATGAATAGGAATCCAGGTAAGATTGCTTCATGATGACCCTGTGTAAAGATGCATCTGGTTACATAGGTAGTTCCTCTGTCTTGCTTAAGAAACTAAACTTGGACCTATCGAAAATTGTTGATGATAGCCATCTGTTGATTGGACTTTCCCTGAAAAGGCAAAATGTTAGCTGCATGCAATGTCATGATGCATGGTGTAATGATGTTCTCAAAGTAAATGAGATTGTTCCGTATGCATTTGTCATGTATGTGATATGATGCATGAAATGTGAAATGTTGTTGGAATGCATTTCTGTCTTGGAAAATAAATCTTTGACAAATGTTGGGGAGCCCTAGGGAATGAAATTCTAGACCGCTGTTGTGGATGAAGAGTAAGCTCCTTTTTGGACCTTGCTTTAGGATGTTTCCACTGGGGATTCCTGTTTTGTTGATTGAGGAGGAATCCCGTTGGGGAATATTGACTTTTCTTGAGAAGGCTATATGGAGAGTGTTGATTTCGGCTTAGGGGAAAAGAATTCAGGAGCCTCAGTTGTTTGTTGCTCTACTAGCGAGTTATCTTGGGAAAGATTAAATTGACTGTTATCTGGTCGTATTCCAGGCTTCACAAAAAATTTCTTGGAGAGAGTGAAGTTAGGCTGTTATCTGGTTGAATTCCCAGCTTCACAACAAACTTGCTAAGGATAAGGAAGTTAATTGTTATCTGGTCAGATTCCAGGCTTTGTAGTAACTTTCTAGAAAGGATGAAGTTGAACTGATATCTGGTCGGGTTCAGACTTTGCAGTAACTTACTAGGGATTGTAGAATAGTATGCTGGAAGAAAGGAGTTGTGGTCCCTTTATTTGTAGCAATATGAGAGGCAAAATCAAGCTGGGGAATATGTAGTTTGTTAGGGAATTAAACCTTGTCGCCAGTCTATTTGGGAAAAGTCTTCTCTTGGCAGAAATCCTCGAGGATTTTTGAGGTCGACTCAGTTGGGTAGAAGTTTTCAGAGATTGAAAACCTGGCTAGGGTCACCTTATGAAAAGGGATTGGTGGGGGGATTTGTCATTTCCCCTAGTAGCAGGCGTTTGTGGCACTGTCAGGAAATGTTTGACCGTACATAATCTTTTGCTGGGATGCGCGTTCAATACCCCGAGTGATTCAGACAGAGACCTGCCCCCAGTATATTCAGCGTTTCTCGAGAGACTTCTGGGAATCTTGACTGGACTGTCCCAGGCGTGTTGGATAGTGACATATCATGCCCCCTTGTTGGTAGGAGATTTTTCATTGGAAGTTTCATCCCACTTGAAATGATTTTATTCACTGAGAGAGCTTTCGTTCACTGGACATTCGTTGTGTGAATTTCTCTGCTGTCAAACAAATAGCCATATGCAAACAGTGATATTCAAGTAATGCAAAGTTTATGTTTGTCTTGAAACTTTTGAAAATGCATTTTAGCAAGTAAAGAAATTTTGTAAGAAAAATTCAACTCAGGATTTAGAGTAAATCCCTACGGGAGCCAAGATACCTTTTGTAACAGTATGCTTTCAAACTAACCCATGCCTCAATTAGGACTTTTGAAGGGTTGTAACATGGCTTGGTTCACGGTTTAAGAAACAAAGGATAAAGGCTCAAACTGTATTTGTACCCACCCACTCTTCGTGTTGTTCTTCAGTCCTAAACTTAGTTAATTGTGCGTTTGAACCCCAATTGAGTCTGGAATGACATTTTGGTGATGGTTCAGACAAGTTAAGTTTGTCGGAAGGCAACCATTTTTTGCAACATTTTTCATGTTGTTGAGGATGTGTAGTGACCTATTTTTTTTTATCCCTAATTTTTTCCTGACTGTTCTTGTTTTGAGATTACAGTCAGCAGGATGCCCAATTTTTCTTAAGCCTCCTTTGTAGGTTTTGACTTAGCGGGATTTTATTTTGAGATATAATGACTGTCTATTTGGTAGGGAACCATCATTGTCTTTTGATCCCAGAGGAATGTTTATGATGTCATTTGTTCTATTACGAGATGAGAGTTTGCGGCTAAACGCTTGTTTGAAATAACTGAGAGACTACCCTGCCCTAGGTTTTGATTAAAGGTTTTAATTTGTGTAAGAAAGAAAACGTCTACTTCTTTGGCTCGGAGGGGTTGACTAGGGATTATCTTCCTTATAACTCTAGTGTTTAGGATTTGAAAGAAACGCATGTACATCATCAGCAAGGTCTGTCCAAAAGCATATTGTATGGGATTATGGCATTGTTTTCGCCATCCTCCATCTAAAGGCTTGTAACTTTTAGCAAGAGAGTAAAAAATATAGTTTAAATATAGTGAAAATGAAAGGATGAATTCAAGACAAACATATGCAATGCATTAATGAAACAAGGTTTGACATTAATAAATAATTGTTTAAACAACAAAATAGATTATAATTGAAAATTCAAATGAACAGAAGCCTCTTTGTCTGAACTTGTCACTTTAGGTGGCAAGCCTTTGAGGGACGGCAAAAGAATTCTAGTTGACCATCTGGTGTAAATTCTAGCGTTCCTTCGTCAATCAGATCTTGAATTTTATTTCTCAATATCCAACAGCTATTGGTGTCATGTCCAGGACTGTTGGAGTGGTATGCATATCTTGAATTTGGATTGTACCTTGGGGAGGCTATGTTGGGATTCTGAGGGGGTCTTTTAACGTAACCAGCTTGGCCTCCAACATGTGTTGTAGTGCTTGAGACAATGACATGTTGACTTAGGTGAATCATCTTTCAGATGTATTCTGCCTACGCCGATTACCCTGTTCTTGTTGGCGAGATTGTTGTTAGGCTCGTGATGTGGAAGCAATTTGGAAAGGTACACCCTTCATCAGAGGTTGATCAATGACTCGATCTCTAGTTCTGGCTGTTTGCCCCATTTGGTTGCATCTGTCTTGATGAAGCCTGTTGACAAAGGCTCTCAGCTCTTCCTGTCCTTGAGCCAAGTTTTGGATAAGATCCATCTGGCCCACCAGTTGTCCCATCATCTGGGCTTTCATTGTTGGCATTTTAGTTTGTAGCCTTTCCTACTGACCATCCTTGGTGCCCTCCGGATTCCCCATGACCATGCGCCTAGTGAGGAGATCTTTCACCTCTTCTTGCCCCTTGGATAGGTTCAAGAACATCTCTTGAAGTTGAGTGTTTTGGATCTGAATGCTCTTGATGGTCTGTTCTAGGGCCATCTCTAATGAAATAAGCAGTAGGAAGGTAAGGAGACCTGTGTGGGAGAAACCTATCATGATATGATGCATGATATATAGATGCATATTTTCAAGGATCTCACGGGGTAAATATTAGTAGTCACTTACAGTTTTGATTTGGGAACTTTGTATCGGTGGATGTCCTTCCACGAGAATTAAGCTCACCATATCAAGTGGGTTGTAGCCCTTGACTCAAGTTGTTGTACTTTGATCTTTGACGGTGCTTGGTTAGAGGAAAATAAATCCTCTTTCCCCTTGATAGACGTCTGGTTCAACGTGACCTTGCATCAAAGACCCTTGAGATCCTTGGAATTCTATGGTTCAATGTTATCGAAAATGCTATGGTATGATGTCATGATGTTATTTGCAAACAGAGTAAATCATACACAAACCAAACACACAATAGTCATTAGGTTCAAAGGCTTGCATGAGGTTAAAGGTAAGTATCCTCTTGAAGTTTAGTTGGTTTAAAACCTTTCTTAGAAAAGTAAATGGGTTCTAAGGATTCCCAATATCACTTATCATCCTCTATCGGACATTGTTTCAGCTCAGGCAAACTTTTCTTGCGGCCGAAATATCCCGAAAGTCTGATCTTAATGAGTGTAGCATCGAGTATCAACCAATCCTCGGCTTTATACCGAGGCCGGCTATCTCACTACTTTCTAATGGCCAAGTTTGTTTAACTAAGGTTCTAAGGTCCATTAGTGCTTCACAACACCACGCGGCCGCCCCGTATTCTCTTCGTTTCCACACGAAGGGTACCAGTACCAACCAAAGTGTCACACCAACACAACCATCGCTTAAACCATATCGGTCTATGCCATACAGTCTCCACGATCTTTTTTTGTTTACCTAATAAGTGTCCTCTAGATCCGGGTGTAGGATCTTTAACAATACCCAAGCAAAAAACCCTTAAATGTAAAGAAAACAAGTCAAACAAAAAAAGCAAGTAAAGGTGATCTAACCCTAAGGTAACCCCATTTATGAAGTCCCAACATAGTCGCCAGTTGTGTGATACGGTGGGAGAACTGAGTTTTTGTTTTGCGTTTGATCGCAAATGTTGCGGATAGCAAGAGTCGCCACTGACTTTTCTTTTAGCCAAAAGAAAAGGCTGAAAAGAACAGGAAAGACCTTTGAGATTATTTCTTGAGTTCAGGGGGTAGATTATGAAAAGGGAAGGTATTAGCACCCTTTTCATCCATGGTTTTCCATGGGCTCTTAGTTACTTGCTAGATCACTTGCTTTTATTTTGAAATGTGCTTTGTGGTGTGGGTTTTGAAAGTATTTTGAAAATGTGACTTTGTAATGATTCTCGTCTCTATAAGAATGCGTACAAAGTGTTGGTTTCGAAAATAGTTCAAAGTGATGTGTTGGTGTATAAAATGTTTTTGTTGTGAGCAAGCGAGCAACTAGGAGCGAATCTACCTACTCAAAAAGTCTTAGATATTTTTTTCCTCTTCCTTTAGATGTTGTTATCTTACCATTGATTTGGTAAGAAGCCTTATCGTTGGATGTGAAGGGATGGGCGTGGGACATTTTTTTATAGTCATGGAAGGAAACCCATGGAACATTTTAGCAAAGTCATGTGAGGGACTAGATCGTTTATCGGAGGCAACATCGAGGGTCATCGAGGGACTACAATCTTTTATCGAGGGTGTTTTTCTAAAACGCTCATGTTCGAGGGACATGAGTATTTTTCCGATAGCCCACAAAGTGGGATTACCCTAAGGGTGCTAATGTGCAAATGTGTTTTATTTCATGCATTTTAGTCTTGATTAGGGTGATCTATTTGTCGATTTCCTATCTTGCCATACACACCCTAATTAATAACAATATATGAAATCAATAAAAGTGTGGAAAGTAAATATTCTACGCTATTACAATCATTAGGGGGGCGTGTACACATTTACAAATGGGGAGTTGCAAGAATTTAAATCCTATTTAACTATTACAACCATATTGAAATGTATAATGCAAGAGAGAAAAGGGACTTGTTTAGAAAATGGTTTTTTGTCTTAATGAATTAAGAAAAAGAAATAAATTAATTAATAAAATAAAATATTTTTATGTCTTTTTTATATTAATAAAAAAGGGGATTAATATTGAAAATGATAAAAAGGAAAATAAATGAAAGATAGAAACAATGTGCTGCTGCAAGCAAAACAAACAAGGATCAGAAGTTCTAAAGCCAGGGGCATTGTGATTCAAAAAGGAACGTCAGTAGAATCAGAAGTTCTGGATTGATACATTCTAAGGCCATGCAAGAAATGTCAGAGGGAAAGGAAATAAAGGTTCTGGGTGGCATTCAGACAGTGAGCCAAAAGTCAGAAGTTCTGTGTTGTGATAAGCAGTGAGTGAAAATCAGAAGTTCTGTATGTTGAAACAGTAAGAAAGCCTAGAAGTTTTGTGTGTTTAAACAGTAAGAAGAACTCAGAAGTTTTGTGTTGTGCTAAAACAGTGAGTGAGCATCAAAAGTTTTGTATTACATCAGTGTGTGAAAGTTAGAAGTTCTAAGTGTTAAAACAGTGAGTGGAAACATCAGAAGTTCAGTGCGTTTGATGGTAAGGAGAACTCAGAAGTTCTGTACTATGTTAAAACAATGAGTAAAAATTAGAATTTCTATGCCACATTTCAGTTCTTTCCTCATATTAATCAGCACATCAATAATTTTTTCAATCCTTAACAGCAAATCAGGAGGATAAAAGCACAGCAGTTTATAGAAGTTCTAACCTAATTATGAGCCTATCCTTAATCAAGAAGTTTTGATCCACAGTTTTCCTACTTATGCAATGATATGGACAACATTAATATTGTGATATTTACATATTTAATGATGTTCTGAATGAGAAGATGCAAAGTCAGAAAGACTTACCTTGAATCTGGAACGTGTGCTTGGAACTTGAACTGCTGACTTCAAATGTTTTGGAGTCAGCAAGAGTAACGAGAGAGAAAATGCCAAGTTATTTGATTCAAAGGGAAGAAGAAAGGTTTTTTTTTCTGTTTGGGAATTCTGGATTTTTTTACGAAGGTTTCACAATTTTTCTTTTCTCTCTTTTGACAATTTTCTCTCTAAAAAAACCAGCCCCTTGAAAGTGTGATGGAGCAACTTATTTATAGGTGAATTTGTTGTGGTTTTGGGGGGGGGGGGGGGGGGGACAAATGGGATTTAAACTTTTTGGCACACTGTTCCATTGCTTTTTGATCACAGCTTTTTGTATTTGGTGCAAATATGGGATTTAGGAAAATGCAGCCGTGGACTGGATTAGCTACTGGTTAGAGTATTGTGTTGTAGCAGTGCAGCAGGTTGTTTAAAAGAGGTCTTGGGATTTGGTGATGTTCTGATCGTAGAAGACCAAAATGAGACTCGAAGGGTGATGTTCTGACCAAAGCGTTGAACATAGCCTTCATATGTTGAAGAATCATGTTCTGACCAAAGAGCATCACTTCTACATGTTCTGATTGAAGCATCATGTTTTGAACCGTGTTTGCAACTTCTGACTGCACTTGCATGGAGGCTGGCTCAGAAGTTCTGAAGTATCATATTCTCTTGACACTTAGAAAGTTTTCTAAATGTTTAGAAATTTGATTTTTTTCAAAGTAACTTCTGACTTCTGATTTTTTGATGAACCAATTTCATGTATTGATGAAATATAATTGTTGAAACTTGATTTTTGATCTAAAAGTCAAAGTTTGACTTTTCAGTGTACTTTTGATCATTTTGCCCTTCTGAATGATTTTCTTGAAAAGTTGTAATTCAAGACTTGAAACTTGATAGGAGCAAACCTGAGGGTCCAGGATGATCCCTTGAGAAATGAGAGGGAAAATATTGGGGAACAACACATTCTTTATCCCGGCTTCCACCCTTTCTTCATTCAGTATTAATTCAGTAAAACCTGTCGATGAACTCCCAATTAAGTGATTAAAGAAGGGACCGGACAAGGTGCCCAAAAACATGTCTACCAATTCTCTTTCAGATAAGGGAGGCTGGACTCTTCCTGTTAAGTCCCTCCATTTTTACGCATAGTCTTTGAAGCCCTCACTTTAAACCATGGCCATACTCTAGAGTTGAGTACGGGTAGGTGCGAGATCAGTGTTGTATTGGTATTATTTGTAAAAGGCAGCAGCGAGATCTTCCCAGTTGTGAACATTTGCTCTTTCTAACTGATAAAACCAATCAAGTTGAGTTCCAGACAGACTGTCTTGGAAGAAGTGTACCCATAAATCCTTGTCAGTGGTATGGGGCTGGATTTTCTTCACATAGGACCGGAGATGCATTTTGGGGCATGAAACTCCATCATATTTGGCGAATACCGGTGCTTTGAATTTTGGAGGAATGACAATCCCCGATACTAATCCCAACTCCTCAAAGTCCAATCCAGGCACTTTTTGGATTTCCATTGCACTTAACCGTTCTTCTAGATGCTTATACTTGTCGTCGGCTAGAGGGTATTGTTCTTCAGAATAGTCTTCTTCTTCCTCTTCCTCTCCTGACTCTGATTGGACAACTATTTCTTTGCCCTTCCCATCTTGATTGCCTTTCTCACTGGATGTTGTTGCAAAGTCTAAGGCCCTTCTTGTTTTCCCTTGGAATCTTCTTCCCATGTTTAGAACTCCAGTTATTTTCTTTTTCTTCTTTTTCTCTTCCACCAGCAAAGTCTTCAACTCTTCTTGTCCTTTGGCTAGAGTAAAGAACATCTGTTGAAACTGTGCATTCTGAGCTTGGAGTTTCTTCACCGTTTACTCGAGATCCATCTTACTGAAATAAACAGTAGAAAGATGAGGAGACTTGTTGCAAGAAACCTGCTTATGTTATAATGAATAATAAATGCGTATGCAATAATTTCATGGATTTTAAATATTCAAATTTGTTTTAGACAAAAAGGAAACACACGTTATATTAATAAATTAAAGCTTGAGTACATCAATGCCTTATTGGGCAAAACAAATACAAAAACTCTAAGATAGAAAGTTTGTACGCATCCTCTTTGGTGCGATGTAGGCATTCAAGTTCCTCTCCTCATGAAGTTGCTTAGTGACTTCCAAAACCTTTTCTCGCTTGCATAGAATTGGGCTTCAAAAGTGTCTCGCTCTCCTTTGAGTTGTATCCAATCTCTTTGTAGGTCTTCAAAAGAGGTGGGCATGTCATGATGGAGGATAGTGTATGGAACATCTCCTTCCATGACAGGCTCAATGATTACTGGGAGAATGGAGGGGTAAGGCATCATAAGACTCTGAGCACGAGTGCGTACCCATTTGAGGTAAGGCTCAAGATGGATGGAATTATTATGCCCCAGTGTCTTGCTATCTACCTTGTTTAACATCCTCCAAGCTCGGATAAATCTCTGGTGAAGACCTTGATCGTCGTTCTCGTAGTCAAATACCAAACCTTGAATTAATATCTCATGTGGATCATCCCTTCGAGCGTAACCAAACTGTCTTAAGGCTAATCAAGGGTTGTAGGTGATACCTCCCCTAATGCCAAGTAGGGGGACATTAGGAAACTCTCCACAACGGTCGACGATGATAACATTCTCTATAGATCTGGAGCACCAATGGATGTCTGAATGTTTGAGCGTCATCAACCTTTATAACCACCTTGAACCTTGCTAGTTCTTCAATACAGATCGGGGAATATGCGAAATAAACCATCTTGCCAAAAGAGTAGTACAACACATAAGGATACCTCTTTTCCTCATAGTGCGAGTGTGAAAAGAATGTAGGATGTTTCCTAGAAAAGTAGGTATCAGGTTAGGGATATAAATATTTTGATGGTGTTCACATCTATGAGTTAGTCAGGATTTGAGAACAAAACCATCCCATAGATGAGGAGAGCCACAATTTATTCAAAAGCTTGCAAATCCAAAGAGTTCCAACAGTTTTGGGCTTTCTCGAACAAGAACTTCGCTAGGTAACCTTTGACACCACTCCTTGTTTCCCAATGGGTTGTAACATCAGATGAGTGCAAGTATAAAGCTTGAGAAATCTCTTCTGGCTTTGGGTCTCTTTCCGTACCGTTGAAAGGTAGTTGATTGATAATGGGAATCCTCAAGAGTTGGGAGAATTCTTCCAAAGTTGGCACAAGTTGATAATCAGGAAATGTGAAGCAATGGTGTAAACGATCAAGGAATTGAAAGAGCACCTTCATCATGTCCTCATCTGTGTTGGAGGTGACCAAGTTTAGTAGGCGACCATGTCTCTCGGTGAATGGAGAATTTTCAAGAATCCTTGAAGCTAGCTCCTTAAGTTGTGGAGGGATCCTTACAAGATTGACTTGAATAGTTTTCTTGCGAATAGAATCCATGTCCTAAAAAACAAGAACAAAGATAAATCCCAAAATCCTTGAAATGATTAGTGAATGTGTATGATGTTATGGTGTTCATGATGTTATGTACAAGAAAATATACACAAACAAAGCAAACAAGTCCTTAGGCTTAGGCTTGCATGGAGTCTCATAGGTAACTACCCTCTTGAAGTTTAGTTGGCTCAAACTTGTCCTAGTAATAGTAATTGGGTTCTAAGGAGCTCAATATCACTGGTTTGTTTCCTTGGTCATTGTTTCAGTACAAGCCTCTTTAATGGCGACCGAAATATCCCAAGAAACCAAACCTCAATGAGTGTAGTATCGAGTATCTACCAACTTCGGACTGCACCAAAGCCAGTCATCTCACTACGTCCTAAAGGCCAAGTTGGTCAAGTAAAGGTTCTAAAAGTTCATTAGTGCTTCATGACATCACTTAGTGGCCCCGTATTCTCCTTGATTAACTCAAGGGCTACCGGTACACACAAATAGGTCACACTAACGTAACAATTGCTTAGACCATGTCAGTATACCCCGCACAGTTTCCACAACGTATTGCTACTTACCTATAAGGTACCCAAATACGGGTAGAGGTTAAAGGTAAGTACCCTCTTGAAGTTTAGTTGGTTTCAAACCTGTCTTAGAAAAGTAACTAGGTTCTAAGGATTCTCAATATCACTGATCATCCTCTACCGGGCATTGTTTCAGCTCAGGTAATCTTTTCTTGTGGCCGAAATATCCTGAAAGTCTGATCTTAATGAGTGTAGCATCGAGTATCAACCAATCCTCAGCTTTATACCGAGGCCGTCTATCTCACTACTTTCTAATGGCCAAGTTTGTTCAACTAAGGTTCTAAGGTCCGTTAGTGCTTCACGACACCACGCGGCGGCCCCGTATTCTCTTTGTTTCCACACGAAGGATACCGGTACCAACCAAAGTGTCACACCAACACAACCATCGCTTAAACCATATCGGTCTATGCCGTACAGTCTCCACGATTTTTTGATGTTTACCTAATAAGTGTCCCCTAGATCCAGGTGTAGGATCTTTAACAATACCCAAGCAAAAAAGCCTTAAATGTAAAGCAAACAAGTCAAACAAAAAAATCAAGTAAAGGTGATCTAACCCTAAGGTAACCCCACTTATAAAGTCCCCAGCAAAGTCGCCAGTTCTATGATACGGTGGGAGAACTGACTTTTTGTTTTACGTTTGATTGCAAATGTTGCGGATAGCAAGATTCGCCACCGACTTTTGTTTTATCCAAAAGGAAAGGCTGAAGAGAACAGGAAATACCTTTGAGATTATTTCTTGAGTTTGGGGGGTAGATTATGAAAAGTGAAGGTATTAGCACCCTTTTCATCCATGATTTTCATGGGCTCTTAGTTACTTGATAGATCACTTGTTGTATGTTTGAAATTGTGCTTTGTGTGGTTTTTGAAAGTATTTTGTAAAGAGGCCATTGTTTAGGCAATCTTTGTAATGATTCTCATTCATAAGAATGTATACAAAGATGTTTGATCTTTGAAAATGATTTCAAGTTTGTAGGATGTTTGAAAGTGTAGGTGTTTGTTTTGAAAATAGCAAGGATGTTTGTTTTGAAATGGAGCAAGTAATTAGGAGAATTCTACCTACTCAAAAGTCTTTCTTGTTCATTTTCTTTTCCTTTGAAATTGTTGTCTTACCATTGATTAGGTAAGTAACCCTATCTTTGGATGTAAAAGGGACGGGTGTGGATCATCGTATAACCATGATTAGCAATGTTGCAAGGTATCTTAGCATTTTCTTTAAGGGACTAAGATCATTTGAAAGGCAACTTATATAGCGTCATCGAGGGACTATGATCTTGTATTTGCTTTTTTTTCTAAGATACCTTACATGCGTAACATGGCCATTTTTGTAAAGGCAACCAAGTGGATTTACCCTAGGGGTGCTTGCGTGCAAGTGTATTGTTTTCATGCTTGATTTTTTCTTGAATTAGGGTTTTCTAAGTATTGATTTTAGTCTTTCCATACAAACCCTAATTACTAGCATGTTATGTATAAAGTGATAAATTACAGAATTTAAAGTTACTACGCTATTACAACATTTGTGGGAGGGTATACAAATTCATGAATAGGGATTGCAAGAATTTAAACCTAATTAGTCTATTACAACCATATTGAATTGGTATAAATGTACAAGAATTTAAATGAATATAATGTACAAAATGAATAAATGTACAAAAATGTGAAATGTAAAGTAAATGGATATTTGTTTGTATTTTTAGGAAAAAAAGGGAAATTGTTTTAACCTAATTAGTTAAGGGGGAACATAATTAATTAACATAATAAAAAGTAAACCCTAAATTTACTAAGAAAAGATTTTTAAACAAAACCCTAAAAGAAATTAAGTTTTATAATAAAAGTATTTTTTTGGTATTTTTGTCTTGAAAATAATTATAGTGTTATGAAATATTTTTGGCCTTTTTAATATTAAAATAATATATTTCGATTGGTGTAAAAGAAAATAACTAATAACCTAGTTTTAATTAAAATTATAAGATAATAAGTAAAAATAAATAAAGTAAGATTAATAAAATAATTTTTGTGTGAGAAAAATAAATAAACTAAGTTAAAATATAAATCTACTATTTTTGTATTTTTTATGATTTTTAGTATTAGGAAAAATATTTAAGAAAATAAATGAAATAAAAAAAAAGAAAATAAAATAAACTGGGCCACGGGCGCAAATATGAAACAGGGGGTTAGCTAGCAAAAATGAAAAAATAAAACAAGCCCAAAGAGGCCCAGCGCCCTGCAAAAAAAATGTCAGAAAATGCAAAACATGTAAAAAACACAAAAGGGTACCACTGAGACTCGAACCCAGGTCCTAAAGGTTACATGCGCGCGCTTGTACCACTGGGGTGGCTATACATCCGTTAACATAAGCAAATCAATAAATATATGATAGAAAATACGCCATGATTACTTTATCTTCAACCTCCATCCAGACCAACTGTAACTTGTTCATTTCTCATCAAAAATGAAAAATGTAAATATGAAACTTGTAGCAAATTTCCTCACGGTTTCAAAAATGTAAAACATTAAAACTATAGATCAAAGATAAGCATGACTTTTATTGGCTCTAATCTGAACCCTAAAAATCTCAGAAACTTCAACCTTAAAATTCTCTAAGCTCAAGCAAAATCAATGGAAACTATGGACATGGTTAGCTTTAGGGCAATGATATCTACATGTTTTGTTCACAAATAAATCATTGATGATGCCTATATGAGAAGTTCCAAAGTTAGAAAACTTACCTTACAAGAGGGTATCGAGTTTAAAGTTTGAGCAGCTTTCAAGGAGTTTCAATGGTTGGGTTAGCTTCCTCAAGTTCCCAGGAAGCTAATGGAAGGCTTAGCTTAAGCTGAAAGGGCCTGAGGAGTTCTGGAGAAGTCCAAGTGCAAAGCTCTATTTTTGAAAATGGAGGATGGTGTTAAGGGTGTTACAGTTCTGTAACAGGGTGTGGGATCAATTCTATATGATGTTTAGAAGCTTTAGAAACCAATGACCAAGAAACGCACGAGTAGATTATGAGTTTCATGTTTTTGGTCAGTTTATGTGAAAATGGAGGTATCAAATGTGTTTCTGAGTTCTAACTATTTTTAGGGATGAGCATTCGTGTATTTGATGCAAATAGTTTGTGTATCTATAAGCAAAATGATTTGAGAGCTTTGGACAATCAGAAGTACACGTTTTTAGCTTTTGGCTAGGTTACTTGATTTTGAAGAAAAGTGGGAAACAAGTTTCAAGAGGAGGTACAAGAATGGGTTGGGTGATTGTAAGTGTCTAAACCATTTCTTATGAGTTATAAGACTTGTTTGATCAGAAGAGAACATGTGCAAGGTTCAAGAACAAGTTTTGTGCAAAAAGTCACTTTATCAAAATGGCAATGTAACCTTTCTTCCAAAAATGGATATAAAGCATGTACATGCATTGAATGCTTGAAGTGAGACCTCTAACAGCTGTGTAAACCATTAATTATGGAGTACCTAACACGATTTCCTTACTTTTAGTCACTTCACAATTTCTTGAACAGTAGGAGTATCAGAGCTTGATTTAACCATATTTTCATGAAGTTCACTACTTCTGAATAATAGGTACTTCAAAGTTTATTTCAGCCTTTAACTTAGTCAAAGCCTTCTGACCAAATCATAGTTTCAGCTCATGATTCGTTTTTAGATAGTTCACAACTTCTAACGAATACATGTTCACAGATGCTTAGCTCATCAGAGCATTCTTCATGCATCTTGATCTTAATTGTTCCACAGATGCTTAGCTCATCAGAGTATTCTTCACGCCTCTTGGTCTTGATATTAATCTTTTGGTTGGCAGATGATAATCTTCTGATAGCCATTTAACCTGTCTATGAAAACCAATGAACTTTTGCAAAGTTTCAGAATCAAATATCAAACAAACTGTTAGCAGTAAAAGCATTATATCGTGTTTGGGTTTGAGATATGAGATTAAGTACTATAAAAATCATATACACTTTTCCCCCTTTGTCAGAAATATAAAAGGATTTAAAAGACAATTTTTTTTCTTCATTGAAACCCAAGAGGATAAAGATACAATTGTTTTAGAAACAAAATAAAAAGTATTCTTAAGTTCTAATACAAAGGGTTAACACTCTAAGCATCGTCCTTATTGTAAAACTTCTCCATAAACTTCATCAATGCATCCGCCAGTTGTTTGAACGAAGCTGCCTGAACTGAAATCCTTTCATCCCACTGATCCAATCGTTGATGGATACACGATTATCTTCCCATTGTTTTTCCATAACAACCTCCAGCTCCTTTATTTCTTGCCTCTTGGATTTCTTCTTGGTTACAAAGGGACCTCCCCAAATTTCTTTTTCAAAATGTTCTCTCTTACTCTAAACCTTGTTCTCCTTGTCAGATAAGGCAGAAAACACATGATTGGGTTGTTGAAGCAATGGAAAAAGGAATATATTTCTTCTTGAAACATCTTATGGAATATGCTTTTCAAGTCCCTTAATTACTACAGTAATTAAATACATGTCTAGCAAATCTTCTCTATTGAAGGGTTTTCCAATAATATTTTTTGGCATAAATTGTTGATTTTCAGAATCTATAATATTGCTATCAATCAAGAATGCAGAGATCAATCTTCCATAAGGAATCCAATTCCTTTGATTCTTGGACATTCTTTTGGAGAAGATGACAGAGTGATGAAGATAATCAAAGAGACTAGCAGGTAAGTTAATCCTTTCTCCATTAGCCAAATGATACATAAGATAATTGAGATCTATATCTAGAAACTTAGAAGAATTTGTTTAGCTTTTGTGAATGACAATGCCAATGAGAATCCTGAACCAAACCCTTAAGATCTTGAAGAGGTCGTTTGCTGACTGAGAATCCTTTCCATTTGTGAAGATGACTGAAGAGATATTTTGAATAGCCTAAGAAAAACTATACTTAGTTATTAGTAATAGAGCAACTATATGGTTGTAGCAATAAACTCATGTGTTGTCATGTTGAAGGAGTTTAGCAATATCAGTTTCCCTAATGCAGATATCACGACCCTTGATTTTAGAGAAAATAGTATGTTGATCTAAGATGAAGGCATTTTCCCAAAAGTCTTTGAAAAGATTAGGATAGGTTGGTCCTTTTAGGATATTGAAGTAGTTTTCCAATCCTTGGGTATTCACCATCTCAGAAAGATCGAATCCATGTACAAATAATATTGTCGAAGTCTACTATCAGTTCAATAATCACATGCAGATGTTCAATCGGCAGGGTCAGAGAGGTTTGAGGTACATTGCTGTTTTGAATGGGATATGAGCCTTGATGTTCTCCTAACTCTTGTTGTTGTATAAGTATACGTTGAGAATAGGAAAGGTAGTTGGCCATGGATGAGAGTGATCAAGGATGCTTTACTGGTTTTTCAGAAGAAAAGTGTAGTGGTTTTAAAGTGATGGTGTGTGAAGTGGAGTGAGTGAGTTTATAAACAAAATTTAATAATGATGAGAAAAACTTAGAACAGTGAGACGATATGTCAGGGGGAAGACGAAAGAATTTAAACTTAATATCAAGATAATTTCTTTTCCCAAGGTGTCACATTAAATGATATGCATGGTTTAAGACATCACATATGTCTAATGTTTCAATCATCAACTTTTCATTTAAATAGACAAATCTTTTAATGAGGTAAGCCTTTTAGTTTCTAGTGAACAAAAACATTCTCAAGAGAGCATTTTGAACAAGGACATTTCTAATATGAGGGTTTTATTAGATTAAAGTATCATAACCCAGGAAAAAAAAACTTTGGAATAATACTTACCTTAGAGTTTTATTCATTTGGAGAACTCTATGCTGAGAGTGAACTTTTTTTCACATATGTCATAATTTTTTGAGAAGCAACATATTTCATTATGAGAGGCCAGAACCCGATCTTTGTTCCAACACACTTCTTCTGAGATTTTGACTCTAGGTCCTCCTATAGTGACTTCCTTGTCTTCTATTCCTGAGTAGATAATCTTCTAATCTGCAAACATTTTGAGTAGCTTTGACTTTTTAAGATCAAGCTTATTAATAAATCTAACATAGATTAGTTCTTCAACACTGAGTGTTCCGTTTGTTGTAAACTCTGTAGCCTTTTTAGCATTCAGAATATTCCACAAAAGTACAACCAAGAGTTTTAGAATTACTAAGTTAAGATTTTATTGTTCGTTATAAAACACGAGCATCCAAGAGGATGAGAATAAGAGATGTTGAGATTCTTGTTATTTCACAATTCATAATGAGTCTTGTCGTACCCCAAATTTGTCCTACCCCGATGATTTTATTTTTTAAGACTAAAATAACAAAGAAATGTTTAATCAAAGGTAGTAAAGCAGTATCTGATGGCCCATCTTTATCCGGGACTAAGGGAGTGTATTTTAAATTCAGGAAAGTGGGGCTTCCTAAATTAGAAACTCATGTATCCGTGAACACATTCACGAATCATGTTGGCCAATGGACCATGCGATTCGTGAATGGAGAGCTATTCAAATAACTATTAAAACCAACTTAAATTTAAATGGTTATTAGTTGAAATTAAATCCATCTAAAGATTTTTTTACCAAAAGGGGATGCGTGAAATATCAATTAAAAGCCTGTTAATTCATTGGGACCATTTCCATTTTTTGGTCATTAAAAAGTAAAGAAGGGGGGTGTATGTCTTATTAGCCTATTTGATCCACTTTTAAAAATCATTCTATTTTGTTTTAAGGAAAAAAAATTATAATTAAACATTGTCCTACTGATTATTTTCATAACCTATTTATTAAAAGACTAGTTTTACAAAACTCAAGCTTTATATTGGGTCCGATCTATTGCAAAGGGGCCCAATCGGTACCAAAAAGGAGCATTACAGTAAGAAAAAGTACTATACTGGGCCCATTTAGCATTTTGAGCAAATTTATTTGGTTTTTTATTGTTACTGTATTACCAATTTATTTTATTAAATACTTTTTATTAAGTATTAAGGGATTTACTGTATTATTTTATAAACTGTATTAAATGTTTTCAAATTTATTTATTAAGAGTTTGTAAACATGAATGGGGTATTTGAAATAAGATTTGATTTTATTATTACTGGATCTAATCTTTGTAAGAGAAACAAGAAGATAGGGTAATCGGGCCCGATACGTATTCAAATAAAAATGTTGTTGCAATAAGCAAAAGAGAGAATTGGGCAGTGGTTTGAGGCCTAGAAAGCCAATTGGTAATGTGTTGGGCAGAAAAGAAATAACGCAAGCCCAAGATACAAACAGACATTGTGCAAATCAGAGCGGAATACACGCGTTTCAATTAGACTAACATGTACTGTAGGAATCCAAAATCTAAACTGAATCAAAATTTTCTTATTAAAAAACAAATCTTAAAACGCAATCTACAAATCAAATATAACACCAAATCTGGAAAAACAATCTTACAGGATCTTCAAAGGAATATATTACAAAAGTTCTATCACAGAATAAAAGAATCGAATCTAAAACGGATCAAATCATATATTACATAATAAGAACCAAATCAATTACAAATAATCAGAATTAATTAACAAGTAAATCTAAATCCCTGATCTTGTTCTAAACCTAAGGCTAAACTTGAAAAAACTCAAAACCCTAAATTTCTAAAGCTATAAATACAGAAGAAAATTTGATACAAAGGAGGATTTTTTACGGAGAACAGAGGGAAGAAAATTCTGGAGAAGAAAGGTATACCGAACCGAGCTTGAAGAAGGTGAAGAAGCGGTTAGAGTTTCGAGGTCCGAAACCCTAATCGCGTAACTGCGTGTTTGCTACCGCGCCTCCCAAATTATCGTCTACCACAATCTCCAACTTCAATCTTCGTCGGAGCCTGCGAATAAGAAGAACAAGGAGGGTCATCATTAGATCGCCACGAGAAATGCAAAGATTCAGAAAACGAAATCGCACAGAGGGTAAATACACTTAGCTTTTTGATGTTCTTGTATTTGTGGTTGTGGGGAGGGTTTATTTTACAGCGGAGAAGGTAGTCGATCGCACCACCGTGTTGGTTCGTTTAGGCGTTAGGGCTTGAGGCGGAGAGAAGAAGAAAAGTGAGGAAGATGAAACATTGTTGTAAAGGTTGTGAAGGTCAAAATGAAAACGAAAAAATGAAAAAAAAAACAATGTAATGTTATGTCATAATCACGTGCTTGCGCGTATACGGCGTTATAATGGACCTCCTAAATCTCATCGACATGATCGTCAGTGGACGACCATAAGGCCAAGTCCACCATAAGCTTCGTGCGCTCTCACACACCCAATGAACCAGACCTCTCTCCAATTACGTTTTGGGCCTAGTCCAATGATTTCCACACCGCCCTTTTTTTCACGATTGCTGAAGAAGGCAAAAAATGCACCCCCTCTGCCTGAATTATTCTGGGCATGGCCATGCCTTACTATTATCACCCCCCCTGTTTTTACTTCATAACTGAAAACACCCCCCCCCCCCCCCGCCCCTTGAAATTACTTATTTTTATATTTTCTTTTATATAACTCTATTTTCTTATTTATTTACTTATGTTATCAATATTTATTATTATTGGTAGTATTAAATTTCATTAATATTTTATATATTTTTATTCATCATTTTTATTCATTAATTTTTTATATTATTGTTATTATCATATGTTTTCTATTTATTATATTAGCATATAAATTATTTTTTCAAAAACTCATGTACATATATTATTTTCTCATATATTGCATTAAATCCTTTTTTAATCATGCATTAATCAAGATTTTCGCAACTAATATAATTAAAAAACACAAACAGATCTAAAACTATTTTTCGCAATAAAACTAAGTTAATCAACAGTATTTTTGCAAATGAGTTTCAACTAGTTTTGGCTTACTTCGCACTCAGTCAAAATCTCCGCAATCACCACTCCCGACCGAGTGCGAAGTGATTCAAAATATATTTGCAAACCCCTAAAAAACACCAACCCATACGAACTATGAATTGGGACTCTGATTCCTCATAAGAGGATAGGTAGGCATACGACCAAAAATCGTAGCGAGTTCCCCTATAAAAATATTTAAACCCTTTCCCCTATAAAAATTTAAACCCTTCCCCTAATAAACTTAAAACCCTGTTTATCCCAAACCTAAACCTAGAGCTTAATATCCTTGTGAACAAGGTGGATGAAAGGTGCCTAACACCTTCCTTTCATCTATTTGAGTCCGAAACCTAGAATCTGTGTCCGCGAATTAGGGTTTTCTGTTAGGTTCCCTTCCCTAGGATAAAAACTAATAGTGACGACTCTTGATTTAAAAACCAGTTGCTACAGATGGCGACTCTGCTGGGGACTCTCCTTAACCTT
The DNA here is from genome assembly GCA_948472305.1 of Vicia faba. Classification (NCBI taxonomy): domain Eukaryota; kingdom Viridiplantae; phylum Streptophyta; class Magnoliopsida; order Fabales; family Fabaceae; genus Vicia; species Vicia faba. The sequence continues at coordinate 752,543,833 of OX451739.1, forward strand.
AGGTTTTAGGTTTTACTTTGGGGTTTTTATTTTATTTTATTCATTTATCACATTTATCTATTTTATTGCGTTTATTTATTTGTTGTTAATATTTCTTATCATCATATACTTACTGCGTGGCGGGAATTTCTATCTCAAAAATATTTTCAACATAACCCTTAGAAAGAAGGTTCGTCTATTAGCTTAGGGGGTACATCATCCCTGCTAGTTTATGTGACGACTTCGCCTAGAGTCAGTGAACTTCCGAAAAAGGAATACTTATCGAGAGATATCCTCTTGACGAGTAGGACTTTGGAAGGTCACCCATGACTCTTTGTGACAGCCTTAACCTAAAATCTCATGACGAGACCTTTCACGACTTTGAGACGAAAGTCTCAGTCCGTAAAGAGGCTCCACATAAGGGAGGCCCTTGTGCCCTTTCCCTCTGATGTTATTCATGACACCCTTAAGGAAGCCACCTTTTGGGAGGGTAAACCAACCATAGGTTAAAATTATGGAACCTACCTTCTAGGGGTACTTATCACAAAATCCTGTCATTCAACCTTACACCCACGCATTCATACATTTCATGTACTCGTTATGCACTTCATATATTCGTCACCCTACACTTGTCTTATTCATGGGGTACAAAAAAATAAAATCAAGATCTCGGTGACTGTCTTTAAAAATGGATACCGAAGGAAACAACTTCCATGCATCAACACGCCAAACATGTCTGAAATCAAGGCCACGAAAAGGAAATCATGTGCTAAATATTTTCTCAAGCTTTGTCAGGTCAAGGTGGATGACTTCCAGATCAGATATCCGCAGGCACACCTAGAAGACTTATTTCCTTTTTGCCTGATTTCAGGCAAATAAAGTTTTGGCTTAAGGTTATAATATTTTTCAATATCTGAATTACGTTACTATCAATAAAGGCATTTTGTTTCCACATCTCATTCGCGTATCTATTTTAAAGATAGTCGTTAAGTAAAGTAATAAGAAAAAGACGGATACATACCCAAGTGAATAATACATTCAAAACAAGTAACCATTTCATATTCATACACATTCATTCGCACGCATGCATTCACGAACACCTGCATGTCATGTCAAAACTCATTTTTCAAAAACATCTCTCCAGTTGAACCATTGGTAGAAGAAGGTCTCCACCTCATTGGCCTCCATATCAAACCAGGGCCTATCAACAAAAAGCAATAGACAAAATCGAGGAAACTCAGGCTGCATTCAAAGAGGATCTCGACCAAGTAAAGGGTGATGTCACTTCGATGAAAGGAGACCTGAGTCAAGTTCTCCTAGCTTTGAAGAACGTTATTGACAGGCAAGAACAGATTCCCAGGGAAGCTTTCGAGGAAGTAGCCCAAACTATTGGTGCATTAAGCGGTCGCAACTAGGGAAAGAGCCAGAAGTAGGACTCCAAAAGTCTGTCATGGCCCAACAAGAAGCTGAAACTGAAGGGTTTGTCCCACCTCCGCCAAAAGTAGGGGCATCTCGTAACCCTACAGATTCCAACTAATAATGCAGATAACTACTTGGACCTGCAATACGGAGACCACGACCCAGAGTATGCCAACCAAGCACCCTCAAATACGATTGATACTCATGCTATTGATAACCCACTAATGATGAATCAGTATAAAGCTCTGGAAGAAAGACTAAAAGTTGTGGAGGGTTTCGACGCTTTCGAAGTAGATGCTCTCGAAATAGGCCTAGTTCCTGATGTGGTGATTCCACCAAAGTTCAAAGTACCTGACTTTGAAAAATACAAGGGGCTCACCTGTCCAAGAAATCATCTCCGTATGTATTGAAGGAAGATGCATGCCCATGCCCACAATCAGAAGCTGATGATTCACTATTTTCAAGATATCCTGAGTGGGGAATCTTCAGACTGGTATATACAACTGGAGCGAACGCATATTCACACATGGGAAGATCTTGCTAATGCTTTCCTAAAGCATTACAAATATAACCTGGACATGGCGCCTACCCACATGCAACTCCAGAATTTGTCCTAGAAGAAAGAAGAGTCCTTCAAGGAGTATGCTCAGAGATGGAGGGAGTTGGCATCCCGCGTGCAACCACCACTGTTAGAGAAGGAGTTAGTAGACACGTTCATGGGAACTTTGCACGGGCTGTATTATGATATGATGGTTGGAAGTATCTCTTCAGGGTTATCAGACCTAGTAACCATCGGAGAAATAATCGAGACTGGGATTAAAAGTGGGAAGATATCAAAGGAACCATCAAATGCTCCCTATAATTCAAAGCGACCTGCTTCAAACTTCACCAAACGAAAGGAGGGAGAGATTAATGCTGTAGCACCACAACCCAAGGTTCAACAACCATTAGTGATCCCTCTAGGGCAGCAGCAAGGCATAAGGCCACCCAGGAAATTTGATCCACTGCCTATGCCACCTAGCCAGTTATTGCAACAGCTAGTTAAGGCATCCCTAGTGTAACTTAAGCCTCTAGCTCCTCCAGTCGGGCCACTCCCACAAAGATACGATGCCAACGCCAAACGTGAGTATCATGCTAATTCTCCTGGACATACCATAAAACAGTGTTGGCCTTTCAAATACAAGGTGTAGGATATATTGGATTCTCAAGACATCACTTTCGAGAAGCCCAACATCACATCACACCCTACGCCGTCGCACGATAGGCTGACAATAAATGCAATTGAAGTATCACCGACTCTGGGGCAAGCAGACAAGCAAAAACCCCGACAAACTCGCTGAAAGGATATCTGTTGGGATGCAGACTCCCGCTAAGACACAATGAAGCTTTCGATAGAGCTCTACAAAGGCTAGGGGACCAGGGGATAGTCCAGTTCAGACAATACCCTGAAGGAAAATATGAAGCTACTCTGAAGGGCAAAGCACATTTTCCTCCAATCTAAAAGACCTTTGTCAACAGGGGAGTATCGCATGGCAGATATATGGAAAAAGTATCCAACAAAGCCAACAGCAAAAGGGCAACCGAATTCATCCGAGAATACGCCCTAGAAGGAGAACTCAAAAGATGGACCTTCGTGGAGATTCATGAGATCTTTTTCTAATTAATTTTTCTTGTTTTCGAAAGAACCTATGTCAAGCCCGAGGCATAGGGGTTGCTTGTAAGGGTTTCCCTGTTTTGTTTCAGACAATACTTACGATTAATAAAAGTTATGTTTTATTCTCAATCAAGATCCCTGTCTTTCTCTTGCATTTATATCGTAAATTTAAAAATGGAAACACTTTCTCCGCATATGCATTTTCAAATTTCACATACTAAAATATGCGCCAAAACATGATAAAGGTGCAAATTCATGCCCAAAACCACCGATAATGCTACTACTGCGATCCAATATAATTTTGATCCTCCTATCAACCAAGCTAAAGAGGAAGATGATAAAGATGTTGAACTCTCTAAGGAAATGGCGAGGGAAATGAAACGAAAGGCTAACAATATACAACCGTATCAAGAGGCTATTAAGACCATTAATCTAAGCACATGGGAAGATCCAAAAGAAACCAAGCTAAGGGGAAATGTTAGAGAGGAGCCATAAAGAAGTTGATCAAGTTATTGCGTATATCTACGGAAACAAGCCAAGGTCAAATACAGACAGTGCTGTAAAAATAAGAAACTAAGAAATACCAAGATCTGACGAAGAACCCGAGCCAGGGGTACGTTGGGTATCCACGTTCGACGAGGCTTTAAATACACTGGGGCATGGTATAGGGGAAGTTTTGGCTTCTCCAAAGAATGCTCACAAGCCATATACCAAGTCAACAGCAAATGAGAATACTAAATATCCAAAACTGGTTCCATATCAGGATCACGTTTTGAAAACCAACTGCGGAATTTGCAAAAATCATTTTCAGTTACGTCCCACGAAAAGGAAATCAAATGACAGGCGCCCTGGCAACTATATCATCTATATTTAAAATAACTCAGTCTAACCACGAACCGCGCATCACAAACAGACACATCGAAGAGCCCACGCATTGCCTTTCCATCAAAGAAAGACCGGATGATAAGTCTTAGTTTTACGACATCAAGAAGTACCTGGAAAAAACAAGAACATCCAGAAAAAGCCTCTAGAATCAACAAATGAACTCTATGGAATATAGCCTCAAAATTCTTTCAAAGTAACTGTATACTGTACAAGATGAACCACGATATGGCCTAGTACTCAAGAAGATTCTGCTACCTCGCCTCGACCCACGTGGTAAATGGACCCCCAATTACGAAAGTACGTACGTAGTCAAAACAACATTCATCTGTGGTGGTCTTATCTCCACAATAATGGATGTGGAAGAACAACCGCACCCGGAAAATTCAGACGCAGTAAAAAATACTATGTCTAAGAAGCTCGCTAAGCTCGAACCTTAAACAGGCGACTTAGGAAAAAAGGAGCGTCCCGGTGGATCGAAAACCCTAAAGGGCGATCCAGGAAAAAATTAGGGGCATATAAACAAGAAAATTATCCTGGTGGATTGAAAACCCTAAAGGGAAATCCAGGCAAAAATTAGGGATCATACAAAGAAATAAAGAACAAAAAGATTGCGATCTATGAACCGCGACTACGAACCACGAAAGGAGAGATAGATCTGAATCATTCAACTCAGAAGCGGAAGAGATAAGATCACTAAAAGGATATGGGGGAACAACAATAGCAATTATCATTTTTTATCGCCATTTACAGTTTTAAAACTTTCTGTAATTACCTCTTTATAGGAATTGCACCGTGTATTCTCGCCTATTCAGAGGCATATCAATAAAACATTTGCTTTCTTCGCATCTTTCAAATCACGTTTTTCTTTTCTCAAACTTGTTTACAAAATACTATGATCATTACTTGTGAATAATGTCTTGAAATCATTTCGGGGGATTAACAAAATAAAAGCATTTGACAAAACATTTTGGCTAGAAAAAAATTGAAAGAAAATCCACGTCTACATCCACGCACATAGCTACTCCTAAGTCTTGCAATACAAAAATCTATGCATATCTACTCCTTCATCTACGCGTCCCTACACAAAGTCTACATCCATGTCAGCACATATGCCTACACTTGCAACACAAATTCTACGTTCGCGCATGCGTCCTTGCACATGTGTACTCCTGCTAATCCTATACATATGCCCACGGTTACGCCTGCGCCTATGACATATGAATCGACACACGTTTACGCTTACGCCTACGCCTACGACATACGAATTAACATACGCTTACGCTCGTGCCTACGACATATGAATCTACGTACGTCTACGCTCACGCCTGCGCCTACGGAACACGAATCTACATACGTCTACGCTTACGCTCGCGCTTACATAGACCATACATATGCCAATACATACGTTTACGCCTGCATACAAATCTACACATAGGCCATTACCTACGTCTACGTCTATGCCCGCGCTCATAATACAAAATTAACAAATTTTGCTAACATTGTCCACTGCGTTCAAGTTCAACAATGCTACGACGACAAAACATACAACGCCAGGAATTGGTAACTCTAAGTCAATGGTTTAAATGAGAGAATGCCAAAAATGGTGTTCATAACATTTCAAGGCATATACGCATCTTACACACATTTCACACATACATTTTGCATATCTAAAGCATATATACCCTATACATTTCAACATTCAATACGAATACACTAAGGGTTCCATATAAATGTCAAACATCATACATGTCGCATACATACAACATTCAATATGCATGCATACACATGTATCACATAGCAAACAAACAATTGATTTCACCCTCGATTCAACTATCTAAGGGTCGACCAATGCAATACACCTCCTATGATTCAACCCGTCACCTCAGTCTTAATTCCGTGACACATTCAGCCCATCACCTAAGTCTTCCCGCAGTGATGAGTTCCTTACAAACCTAGTACATTGCCTTTGAGCCGCAATGTATTTGCAAAATCCATGACGTTGCCTCTAAGCCGCAATGTATTCACAAACTCAGGACATTGCCTCTAAGCCGCAATGCATCCTCAAAACTCAACACATTGCCTCTAAGCCTCAATGTATCCACAAACTCAGTATGTTGCCTCTAAGCAGCAACGCATTGTTGAAACTCATTACATTGCCTCAAAGGCATAATATATTATCCAACTCAAACACATTTCCTCTAAGCCGCAATGTATTATCCAAATCCACGTGTTTCCTCTAAGCCGCAACGCATTGTCAAAACCCATCAACACGTTTCCTCTAAGCCGCAATGTATCCTCAAAAATTAACACGTTGCCTCTAAGCCGCAATGCATTACCCAAACTCAGACCATCGTCTCAGACTTCAGGCATCAATGTTCAAAACCAGATTTAGCTTATCACATCAGACTTCACGCAATGATTTTCAAACCTAACCCATTGCCTCAGACTTCATGCAGCAATGTGTTTCTTATTCTGCGACACAGATCATTACCTCATACTTCATGCAGCAATGTTCGAAACCAAAGTTAGCTTATCACATCAGACTTCACGCAGTGATTTGCAAACCCACACCATAACCTAATTCATGCAGCAATACGTTTCGTTATTCCATAGCACAGATCATCGCCTCAGACTTCATATAGCGATGCTCAAAAGAAAACAAAACTTTAACCCATTGCCTCATACTTCTTGCAGCAATGCGTTTCTTTACTCCCTAAACACCGATTATCGATGCTCCAAAATACAAGGATCAGCCTATCGCATCAGACGTCATGCAGCGGTTCGCAAACATAACCCATGGCCTTAGTCTTCAAGCAGCCATACATGATCAATCATTTCTATACTCATCCTCCAAATAGGTGAACAAACCAAGATATACAAAATTGCGCTTTTAAGATCAAAGACTATCTGCCTCGTTACCAAACCCTGGTAAGCAATCAGCTTGACCTACTTCCCCAGAGACTTGTAAGGGTATGCTATATCAGTGTAACCTTATGTTTGTCAGACAAATTTCAGGATACTTCAAGTATTTAATAAACTTCCAATCAAAATGTGTAAGACTTGAGTTTTTCTTACGCCATTCGAGTGGAAGATAATTGAATAGGGGCAGCTGTCGTACCCCAAATTTGTCCTATCCCGATGATTTTATTTTTTAAGACAAATAATAAAGAAACGTTTAATCAAAGGTGGTACAACATTATCTGATGGCCCATCTTTATCCGGGACTAAGGGGTGTATTTTAAATTCAGGAAAGCGGGGCTTTCTAAGTTAGAAAGACTCATGTATCCGTGAACACATTTACGAAGCATGTTGGCCAATGGCCTATGTGATTCATGAATGGAGATTTATTCAAATAACTATTAAATCCAACTGAAATATAAATGGTTATTAGTTGAAATTAAAGCCATCTGAAGATTTTTTTGCCAAAAGGGGGTGCGTGAAATATCAATTAAAAGCCCGTTAATTTGTTGGGACCATTTCCATTTTTTGGTCATTAAAAAGTAAAGAGCGGGTGTATGTCTTATTATCCTATTTGATCCACTTTTGGAAATAATTATATTTTGTTTTAAGGAAAAAAAATTATTATTAAACATTGTCCTACTGATTATTTTCATAACCTATTTATTAAAAGAGTAGTTTTATAAAACTTAAGCTTTATATTGGGTCCGATCTGTTGCAAAGGGGCCCAATCTGTACCAAAAAGGAGCATTACAGTAAGAAAAAGTAGTATGCTAAGCCCATTTGTCATTTTGAGAAAATTATTTGGTTTTTTATTGTTACTGTATTACCAATTATTTTTATTAAATAATTTTTATTAATTATTAAGGGATTTATTGTATTATTTTATAAACTGTATTAAATGTTTTCAAATTTATTTATTAAGAGTTTGTAAACGTGAATGGGGTATTTGAAAGAAGATTTGCTTTTATTATTATTATTGGATCTAATCTTTGTAAGAGAAACAAGAAGATAGGGTAATCGGGCCCGATACGTATTCAAATAAAAATGTTTTTGCAATAAGAAAAAGAGAGAATTGGGCAGTGGTTTGAGGCCCAAAAATCTAATTGGTAATGTGCTGGGCAGAAAAGAAATAGCGCAAGCCCAAGATACAAATAGACATTGTGCAAATCAGAGCGGAATACACGCGTTTCAATTAGACTAACATGTACTGTAGGAATCCAAAATCTAAACTGAATCAAAATTTGCTTATGACAAAACAAATCTTAAAACACAATCTGCAAATCAAATATAACGCCAAATTTGGAAAAACAATCTTACAGGATCTTCAAAGGAATATATTACAAAAGTTCTATCACAGTACAAAAGAATCGAATCTAAAACGGATCAAATCATATATTACAGAGTAAAAACCAAATCAATTACAAATAATCAGAATCAATTTACAAGTAAATCTAAATCCCTGATTTTGTTCTAAACCTAAGGATAAACTGAAAAAACTCAAAACCCTAAATTTATAAAGCTATAAATACAAAAGAAAATTTGATACAGAAGAGGATTTTTTTACGGAAAGCAGAGGGAAGCAAATTCTGGAGAAGAATGGTATACCGAGCCAAGCTTGAAGAAGGTGAAAAAGCGGTTAGAGTTTCGAGGTTCGAAACCCTAATCACGTAAATGCGCGTTTGCTACCGCACCTCCCTAATTGTCATCTACCACCATCTCCAACTTCAATCTTCGCCGGAACCTGCGAATAAGAAGAACAAGGAGGGTCAGCATCATATCGCCACGAGAAACGCAAAGATTCAGAAAACGAAATCGCACAGAGGGTAAATACACTTAGATTTTTGATGTTCTTGTATTTGTGGTTGTGGGGAGGGTTTAGTTTACAGTGGAGAAGGGGGTCGGACACGCCGCCGCGTTGGTTCGTTTAGGCGTTAGGGCTTGAGGCGGAGAGAAGAAGAAAAGAAAGGAAGATGAAACATTGTTGTAAAGGTTGTGAAGGTGAAAATGAAAACAAAAAAAATGAAAAAACAATGTAATGTTATGTCATAATCACGTGCTTGCGCGTATACGGTGTTATAATGGACCTCCTAAATCTCATCTGCATGATCATCAATGGACGGCCATAAGGCCAAGTCCACCATAAGCTTCGTGCGTCCTCACACACCCAATGAACCGGACCTCTCTCCAATCATGTTTTGGGCCTAGCCCAATGATTTCTACACCATCCTTTTTTTCACAATTGCTGAAGCAGGCCAAAAACGTATCCCCTCTGCCTGAATTATTCTGGGCCTGGCCCAACCTTACTATTATCACTCCCCTGTTTTTACTTCATAACTGAAAACACACCCCCTTGAAATTACTTATTTTTATATTTTCTTTTATATAACTCTATTTTCTTATTTATTTACTTATGTTATAAATATTTATTATTATTGGTAGTATTAAATTTCATTAATATTTTATATATTTTTATATATCATTTTTATTCATTAATTTTTTATATTATTGTTATTATCATATGTTTGCTATTTATTATATTAGCATATAAATTATTTTTTTAAAAACTCATGTACATATATTATTTTCTCATATATTGCATTAAATCATTTTTTAATCATGCATTAATCAAGATTTTTGCAACTAATATAATTAAAAAACACAAACAGATCTCAAACTATTTTTCGTAATAAAACTAAGCTAATTAACAGTCTTTTTGTAAATGGGTTTCAACTAGTTTTGACTTACTCCACACTCAGTCAAAATCTCCGCAATCACCATTCCCGACCGAGTGCGAAGTGATTCAAAATATGTTTGCAAACCCCTAAAAAGCACCAACCCATACGAACTACGAATTGAGACTCTGATTCCTCATAAGAGGATACGTAGGCATACGATTAAAAATCGTAACGAGTTCCCCTATAAAAATATTTAAACTCTTTCCCCTATAAAAAATTTAAACCCTTCCCCTAATAAACTTAAAACCCTGTTTATCCCAAACCTAAACCTAGAGCTTAATATCCTTGTGAAGAAGGTGGATTAAATGTGCCTAACACCTTCCTTTCGTCTAATTGAGTCCGAAACCTAGAATCTCTGTCCACGAATTAGGGTTTTCTGTTAGGTTCCCTTCCCTAGGATAAAAACTAATAGTGGCGACTCTTGATTAAAAAACTAGTTGCTACAAGTCTTTCACAAAATAGGTCTTTGGAGAGACACTGTTTTGAATGTAACCCATCCTTGTGTCATAGAAACTCCGCTCAAGATCATCTGCAATGGTTGTTAAAAGTGACTAATCCATCATTCTCTTTATTTAATGATACAACTGTCACTGGTCCAAACAAATCAATGCAGAAGATCTAATGATCTAGAGGTAAAACCAACGTTCTTGCTCTAAAGGGAAGTTTTTGAAAGTTGTCATTCTTAACATACTTCACAAAGAGCTTCTGAAGAGAACTTCAGATTAAGAAAGCTGCTGACCAATATAAGTTAGTTTAGCTAAGATATTATTCTCATCTATCATAGCTTAATCATCAATGCCAAGACTAATGCTCTTTAGAAGTAAACATAAGAGTTTTTAAGATTTGAAAGACTTATTATAGTGATGTTGTTTTTCCCTTATATCATGAATAGAATATTCACATCCTTCAAACTAGTAGCACGACATAATTCTTTATTAATGATAACATCATAATAATTGTCACTTAATTAATTTAAGGACACACATTATGAGTTGTTCCACTAGTTATTTAAGACTGTTAAAAGATGGAAGAAAAACATTACCAACTGTTTCAGAGCATGATATTTTCTTGATCACCTCAGAGAACCATGATGCCTCCAGACTTAAGTTTCAGGCTTATGAACATATGCCTTCTTTTCTCCATATGTTGCAAACAACCAGAGTACATGTATCATAACAGGTGTTTCAACTGCGCTGCTAAGAGTATCTGTAACATAGATTATTTGATTCTTGGGTACCCATAATTTCTTGGGTCCTCTCTTGTTAGTTTCCCCAAAATTTTTGATATGAGTTAGGCTCTGATGTCATTTGTTGAACAGGTGACTCCAAACACAAGAGTGAGGGATGTAGATCTACGTGACACCATCTAGGTCGAAGTCTCATAGAACAACTCCCTGTCCACCACCTTGGCCGAACTCTGGTGGAACAAAACTCCGTTCGCTTCCGCGACCAACAGTAAAAACTTTTGGAATGCCACGGCCGACACTTCCTTTGTCTGGGGTTTCATAGTCGCCATCCTCATCAACTCTTTTGTCTGGGGTAGGATCTACCATTGATAAGATTGAGTTAGAAGAAGGGCTGAAAAGAATAACATATATGCATAGAACTTTCCTTTAATCTTAATCGGACTCACGATACCATTTAGAGAATAACATTGTGATGTATTATCATGAATTCATAGACTCCTTTTATAGGAGAAAATATCATGAATCAATTCCTTAATTTCAAAGAGATATATAAAGAAAATAAAACAAACATAAATTTAGAATAATAAAAAAAGAAAACAATATTATATTTCAACAAAAACCCTTGAGCTAAAAATGGAGTGATGGTTCCTCAGTTTTACGGGGGAGTGTAAGACCAACAAGTGCAACAACACCTACAATCAAGGCCAATATATTTGTTGTTAATATTGCTATTAATTTGTTTATAGCTAATTTACAAATTATCATCCAATGTCTAGCCATGATTCTTGTTGTATTTATTGTATATATTTCTTAATGTAAATAAAACAATGTATTGAGCAATTTTGTGTTCTTACAATATGCAGCAGATAATCCAAACCATTTCCACACATTTTTACAAAACCATATTATTATATATAACCTCAAAACATCAAGCAAACATGCATATTCATATAATACTACAAATGCCGCAAAGATAATCCCTTTCTATATGTATTCAATTTTCAAATACACATATCCCAATGTCACAATCTAAGCTTGTACTTAAAAATGAGCTTAACTTTATCTCTTCATCTCTACTACTTTGAAGCAGCAACAATGACATGTCTGAGCTTGTTTCATGTCTATGATCTTCTTGACTCAACTGAGAAGCTACAAACTTGTCAAGATCTCTCCAATCAGTCACTTTCTCAGTTTTGTTGATGTTGTTTTCTGATATTATTGACATTGAGTTTTGTCTTTTTGCTAATGGCAAAGAGAGACATTCTAACTGAGGAAGAGGTAACAATTGTTGGGAATGCATGAAGATTGAGTTATCTTCTCCTATATCTTGCTTGTACATGAAGCTTTGAGATGAAATTCTCTGAGGTTGCATTGAGATGATGCTACTTGTTTGTTCAATACCATATAAGTTGCTTGGTTCCCATCTTTCATTAGTCTTTGTTTGGAGATTGGTTTTCTTCTTGAATGCTTTGCACACAACCCAACCTTCCTCCTGCAAAGCCATAGTCAATTTAATTAATTTTGAAAGCTATTATAATGATGTTTTGTGAATTGGTCAAAAGAAGAGACTTAAACTTAGAGAAGTATCATATTTGACTTGAATAATATGTCATTCATCAACAATTCATGATGTTTTGAATGTGAAAAGGTGAAAGTTCTTGTTCATCTTTTAATGCGTGTGTTCTCTTTTAGCTTTTGAGAAAATTCAGCCTTTTTGGTACTTAGTTAAAGTCAATCATTTAATTAAGTCAAACAAACTAGAATACAATGAGCTAATAAAGTGATCATCTAATATAATGATAAATAAAGTGTCAATGAAAACAGCCGCGACAAGACGGTATTAGAAAGTGCCGATATCGATATAGTATAATTTACTACTTTTATGATAATAAAACAAATTGTGTTGATTCAGTGTGACGGCATAGTTAGTGTCGCAACACCCTTTCTAACGAAATTGCGTTAATCTTTATGCGACGCGACGTTTGCTTAAAAACTTATAGTGATATTTGAATGAAATAACAAGTTTCATACATGTCCTTTTTGAGAAAAAAGTTTGTGCTTTCTACATAGTATTGTACTATTAAGTAACTATAAAACGAGTTTAGAGGAGTAATCATGAGCTTAATTATACTAAACTATAACATGAGAAAATGACATATCGTGCGAAAGAATTACTATTGGAAGTTGAAACACTTTAACAGTAGTTAAAAAAGTAACCATGCTCACTAAAAGTCACTAATCAAGTTTAAACTTTAATTACTCCTGAAACTCAACACAAAGTACATGGTATATATATATATATATATATATATATATATATATATATATATATATATATATATATATATATATATATATATATATATATATATATGAAATTATGAACTATATAATAGTATATACTATATAGAAATATGTTTAAGAATAAAAATAGTTAAACTTACCTGTGGAGGTGCATTTTCTACGGTTTCAAGCCTATACTCATGCATGATCCAATCAGTTTTCTGTCCATTAGGAGCTCTTCCTTTGTAGAAAACAAGTGTTTTCCTCATTCCAATAAGCTTTGTTCTTTCATACACTGACTTATCTCTTCCTGTTGCTTTCCAGAACCCTACCATTGTAGCTCGGTTCGTTCTCGTCCCCGTCGGATATTTCTTATCTTTGTGACTAAAAAAATACCATTCATGCTGCTCCTCATTCCCAATTCTACACCTTTCTGTAATCAAAGATCAAAAACCTTTCAATATATACTTTTTTAACATGGACAAAAAAAACTTAACCCTAATAAAACCCTAATCAAGAGTTTTGATGAACCTCTATAATCTCGTGCATTACCATGATATATACATGGTTTTAGAAAATTTGAACACTATATATAGTGTGTAACATTTACTAAATAGTATGTATATATATATACCTTGGAGATCCCACGGTTCGATACGATATAGATCGATTTCTTTGATAACATCAAGATCAATCTTGTGAGAAGCTACTTTCTTTCTAAGATAATAACCAACAAGCTCTCCGTCGGTGGGATGAAACCGAAATCCAGGTGGGACACAAGAATCCATCATGTAAATTACAAGTAATATTGGTGCATCAAATTCACCACCACACCATTAATACACTTTGATCATCATGTATAAATCATAAGCAGAAGAGAAAAATAAATCTGAGAGTGTGAAAATGTATGTAGATATAGGTGAGAGATAAAGATAAAGAGAGTGTGAAGTGAAGAGAAGCAAAGAGATAATTAATATTCAAGTGAAGCAAAAAGCTAAAAAGGCAAAAACTCCAACAAAAAAGAAATGATAATAAAAGCATAGTGAAAAAGGTGGCAAGTGTAATGAGATATTTAAAAATGGAAAAAATATATATATAAGCGCGTGTGAATAAACAAAAAGGAATTATTTGAGAGACAATGATTTTCTTCTATGGGTTGAGTTATTATAAGATGGGTAGAGAGAACAAAATAATGAGTTTGGTTATTTTTTTTGGTGAAAAACATGAGGGAAATGGAGGTTATAGATGTGTAGTGTTTGTGAAGGTTCTTCTAAGATGAAACGGACAGGTAGAGTCTTGTTTTAATGATGTTGTCTTGTGTTGGTGAATGGAAGGAATGATTCATCTAGAACGGGGTTACCTAAACCACGTTATTGTTAATAATTATACATTTTCATAAATAATCATCAATATTACATTAGTCAATTAATGTATTAAGCTCAAAATCACATACTATATGTGACTAAACATATTTAAATAATTTTTCAATAAATCAAATCAATTGTACATATACATCATTATATTAAATTTGTTGTTAGTTGTAGAGACATGGTTACATTAGATCCGTAGATAACTACATATATAATTGGAATATAGAAATGTGGTGAGAGTGTGGTGTTGGTGGGATGACGTTATCAGAATAAGGGCACGCGTATTTGGAAAGAAAAAGGGTTTTGAGAGGGAACAAAAAGAAGGAATAAAAGTGGTGCAAAAGTTGAGGATGGATGGATAGAAAACATGGTACTGTTATGTGAGCCATTAACTAAAGTTTGTGTCTCATTCAGGAAGCTGGGACTCTGACTCTACTGTCTCTTTGTCTAGAATTTTCATGGCACATTTTACCCTCTTTAATTCCTTCACCCTAACCTAACCTAGCCTAACCTGCATATTGTTTCTTCTTTCTTAGTATAAGAATAAGAGAACAACATGATGCTTGAATAAGAGAGAGAGAGTGATGACAAGGTTTTAACAGGAGAGGGAGAGTGTATAATACAAGAGTATGGAAATCGGTGCGGTCCACCATCATCTACTAGCCTTCTCTTACCCATTTTTTTGAATTCTTTTAAAAAAAAAAACTTAATTCATATCAGAATACGTTGAATACGTATTAGAATATCGATAAAATTATGAAAATTAACAAGAGATAGAATCATTAATATTAAAGCATAATATTGATAAAATTATGAAAATTAACGAGAGATAGAATCATTAATATTAAAGCATGAACAACTGTATTAGTTTGTCTCCTAACGAATTAAATACGAGTTCATAAAATAATAAGCTATTAAGCATTTACATTCCTTGATAATTTCACTGAACTCTGACAAACTCAGTTGATAACTATTCTCATTATCCGCTACACTTTAGAATCAACCTCAAAATTCACTCCATCCAAATCGAGTTCATGCACCCATTTGATTACTTCTAGAAGGCCTAAAACCTCCCCCGTAATAACATTGGTAATAGGTGATACGCACTCTGTCCAAGCTATCACAAATTTTCCCTCTTCATCTCATACATAAATACCTATCCCTACCTTATTAAAAGTCTTGAAAACGAAGTGTCTATATTGCATTTGAGACGATCTGCCAAATGTTTTCTCCAAATAGGATACATATGAGTTTCAACTTGGTTAGAGCTTCTAGATTGGAATTGTTGAGCATTCATCCATCCCAAAAGTCGGTGAGAGGCACGCTCACAAATTGTTTCCACGGAATAATCTATATGATTCCAAATATAATTGTTTATGTCCTTCCAAATACTCCACAATATGATTGATAATAGAGCTTGTTGTTCTTGACTTTAAACCTGTAAAAGAGAATAAACTCTTGAGTGAGATGTTATCACTCCCCTATATACTTTTAGGATAATAGAAGACAAGGTGTTTATCATCTTCTAGTAGAATACATGTCATTTTTTTTAAATAACCAACAAATATAGAAGTAATACAAAAATTAACACCAAATGACAAAGGAATCAAAAGTTTTTTCGGACACACATGACTTTATAGATGATTTATCTATGACTTCTCAAAAATCACAAAACCATCAAGTAACCTGCTGTGATACGGTGGGAGAACTGACTTGAGGTTTTGTGTTTGTTTTCGCAAATGTTTCGGTTGAGCAAGAGTCGCCACCGATTTTTTATTTTATCCTAAGGAAAGGTTAAAAAGCACAGCAAAAACCTTTGAGATGTTTTCTTGGGTTCGGGGAGTAGATTATAGAAAGGGAAGGTATTAGCACCCTTTCTATCCATGGTTATCCATGGGCTCTTAGTTACTTGCTTAGATCAACTTGCCTTAATTTTCAATTGTTTGAAATGGTGCTTTGTTTGTGGATTTTGAAAATGTTTTGAAAAGAGGCCAATGTGGTGGCAACCTTTGTAATGATCCATGTTGGGATGTATACAAAGGTGTATGTCTTTTGAAAAGGTTTTCAATGTTTTTGAAAGTTGTTTTTGAAAGTGTAATGATGTGTGGTTTGAAAAATAGGCAAGTGTTTTTGTTTTGCAAGGGGGCAAGTAACCAAGAGCTATCTACCCTAAATTTCTCAAAGATTTTTGCTATGTTTTAACCCTTTTAACAATTTTGTTCCACCATTGTATTTGGTGGACAATCCTGTGTTAGGATGTGAATGGGACGGGCGCGGGTCATCGTTTAGACCATAATTACAATGGTGCCAAGTATCTTTGGGCAATTTTCTTTAAGGAACTTGATCATTTTTAGGCAACTTTCGAAAGCGTCGTCGAGGGACTATGATCATTTGAATTGTGTTGTTTTGCCCAAAGAGACCTAACATGCAATATGGCCCATTATTGAAGGCAACAAGTGGAATACCCTAGGGGTGCAAGTGTGATTAGTGTTGTCCATTTTCATGCTTGTTTATTTTGAAGTTAAGTCAAACTATTTTTGGTTAATTGATTTGCATACAAACCCTAATTCTAACATGGCATATTTAGAAAGCTTTTAAAATGCAAAAAATAAAAGGTCCTAAGTTATTACAACACAATATATGGGATGGGGGTACAAATGTTCAAATGGGGATATTTTGACAAGAATTAAATCCTAAGCTATTACATCAAATTGGAATTTTGCAAGGTATTTAATTACACAATATTCAAATAAAATAAATATGCAAAAATACAAAAAAAAGTTTTCATATGTATGTGAAAAAAATGTTTATCATATATCAAATAAATAAAAATAAAAATTAATGTATTTTTGGTATTTTTATGGATCTAGGGTAAAACCCTAATTTTATAAATAAAAAGTATTTATTATATAATATATGTAATATTTATTAATTATGTACAAAAAATAAATGAAAAGAAAATATATGAAAAAAAGTAATTTTTAAGTTAAATATTAGTAAAAAAATAAAATGTATTATTTTATTGTGTTTTTAACCTAAATGTATTAACAAATACCTAAATATTTATAATATTCACTAAATACTAAATATATGTATAAAAATAATAATATTTAATATTTACAAAAATGTATTTTTTTTATAAAAGTTTTTTCAAAGATAAAATAAAACAAAAGTCAGAAAATAAAAAGTATTTATATTATTTTGGTATTTTAAATAGAAGAGTATTTATATGTTATCTATATGTACAAATGTTAATTTAAACCAATAAATGCCTAATAAATATAAAAATGGTTTGAAAAATATTTTTTATATTTTTAATATTATGAGAAAAAATAAATAAGTCAGAAATAATAAGCAAAAGTCAAAAAATGTTTCAAATAAGCACAATGGGCCAAGGGGGTTCAAAAGTGAAAATAGGGTGCAAATAAGAAGTCAACTCAGGCCCAGCCCAAGAAGACTTTGTCTTCAACCTCAGAACCTGTTTGAACAACCACCAACGCGCGTTTTCCTATCTCCAGATTCCTTGATTATTTGTCAAATCTTGCAACATGAAACCTGTAGAGCTTGAAGTCACGATTCTAGACATATAAAGAAATCAATCTAACTCTCAGAAATGAGAGAGAATTTCTTCTCCCCCAATTCCTGACCTAGTTTTTGTTCAAAGTTCAGACCTCAAATTCTCATAGCACATGCAAAATAAATGGAAGGTAAAGATATGTATGGCTTCAGGGACATGAGCATGACATTTTTTATTCACAAACTTAGAGCTAATTCTTCCTACATTGAGAGATGGAGGTCCAAAGATTTACCTGTTCAGTTGGAAACGTGTGCAACAATGGAGATGCTTACAAGGCAAGGTAATGATTTGTATAGCTTGCTTGATGTCCAAGGATGCTATTCCAATGCTTGGTGTACTTTGAAACCAAGTGAATCATGTTATGGCACTCCAACTGCAAAACAGAAAATATGAAAATGGTGATGTGGGTTAGGGGTGTTACAGGTCGTGTTTAGGGCTTGGAACAGTTTCAAGGGATGGTGTGGGATGTGTTTGAAGTGTTTTTGGCCAAGGTGCACGATGGAAATGAGCTAGCCAAGTCCAAGTGCAGAATGCCCTGTTTTTGTGCAGTTTAATGGTGATTCTGTGTTGGAGGATGTTTGGAACTTGGTTGGCTTGTGTTTCAGCTTGGGTTTGATGTTTAGAATGTGAACAATAACTTTTCTTAGGCTTGCTCTTGCTGGAATGAGAGTTGGTAGTTGTTATGCAAGTTTTCTTCACCTTTAAGCAACAAAATGCCAAGTTGTTTTCTAGACTGATAGAGGCCCCTCTAATGTGCTGCTAAGCTTGCCCTTGATCAGTGGGATTAGCTCAAAAACTTGTGCCAAAGAGATTTGTTGTGTACCTCTTGATTTGCAAGTTGACATAAAGTTTTCACTTTTCAAAAATGGACATAATGCTTTTTCTACTTATGGCTTAATTTTGCATACAATGCTTGAACACACAAAATAAGGCCTTGGCACAATGAGTTAGCATTAAATTTATGAGTGCAAATGGGATATAGGACCTGTAATCAAGGAATGCAAGCTGAGTTCAAAATTGCCTAAGTGTATGAACATGAAAATTGGCCATAAACAAAGTGAGTTTTTCCCATATTGCCAAATTCGATTCTCCCTAACCATGAGGTTGTTTGATGAGTTCTTGGACATTTTGGAAAGCTTGGAATGTGTAATACAATCCTTCTTTGTAATGAAAATTTAAATTCCAAGTGGAAGTATGTGAAAAGTGGTCTTGAAGTTAGGCAAAAATCTTGCCTAAAATAGGTCAAAATTTCTCTAAGTTAAGAATAGTTTGGTACCCTTGTTCCAAAAATTGTAACTTGATCTACAAGCTTCTTTTGAGGAAACTTTGTGAATAAAAGTTGTAGATTTTGAAATGGACTACAACTTTCATATTTTGACTTTTCCTTGAATCCAAATGCATCTTGATGAGAAAGTGGGACAAAGTTAGGAAAAATTAGGGTTTTTTCATAACTTAGAAAAATTCTAAGTTATGAAAAATCTTCATTTCAAACCCTAATTTGATTTTGGATTTCTTAATGAACAAGTTTCATGATTTGGCATGTTTTGATGAAAAATGAATCTTGACACTTGATTTTGACCAAAAAGTCAAAGTTTGACATTTTAGTATACAGTCAAAAATTGATCAATTGACTGGAAAATTCAACTGTCAATCTTGTGTATTTGGGACCTTTTGAACTTGTTGAGTATGTCAAGACAATTCCATGGGGTCCTTGAGTCCATATGTGAGCTTGGTTTGCCATTGGCTAGGTCAAACAGTCAAAAATTGCCTTTGTGCAGTCAAAACCCTAAAAATGACCATTTTGCCCTTTTGGTGATCTGATCAAATTTCTTGTGGAATTGTGATCCAAACTTGATCAAATGGTCCATATGAGTTCACAATGTTGATGTGGGTCAATTTTCATGAGGTTTGACTGTCAATTGACCACAGTTGACTTTTTCCCCAATACAGCTGATTTCTAGGTCAACTGTCCAATTGACTGGGCAAAGGTTGGAATCAAGGCTTGAAACTTGGTATGGATAAACTTGGGAGTCCAACATGAAGCATGAAAGTCATCTCAGGCATTTTAGGTCAAAATATCTTTGTGCAAACACAAACCCTAATTTGGGTCAACAGTGCTAGGGGAAGTCTTGCAGAGGAAACCCTAATTGGATCTTGAGCTCCAAGGGCCTTGTGATGAGAAAATGTTGAGAGAATGGGAGGGAAAATTTTGGGGTACAACAGTTGCCCCTGTTCAATCTTCTTGAACCTGAAGAGTTAGATTGGCAAGTTTGCCTTTCGTGACTCGAGGGTAAAAGGAGATTGGACACTAAAGTGCCCTGAAATTTGCGCTCGCATGTTGGAGTATCAGCAATGTGATGTCAGGAATGGGCTTATAGATGCCATCTGAAGGTGTGATAGAACCTTGTCGGAAATGGGCTTATAGATGCCATCTGAAGGTGTGACAGAACCTTTTCGGAAATGGGCTTATAGATGCCACTTGGAAGTGTTGATCGCATAAGAGATTCCTTAGCGAGAACTTGCGCGCTTTGAGAAAGACAGATGTTTTCCTGGTCTGTTACAGGTGTTGATCTTCAATCTCCTCATGCAGATATGCTCTGGCTAGATACAGGTGTCGAATCTACAATCGGTTGCTCACAGATATGCCCTGGCTGGATACAAGAATCGAATCTTCAAACTCTTCAGATGTGCCCTGTCTGGATACAGGAATCGAATCTGGAATTAGTCGTCAACAGATATGCCCTGGCTGGATACAGGAATCGAATCTTCAAACTCTTCAGATGTGCCCTGGCTAGATACAGGAATCGAATATGGAATTAGTCGTCAACAGATATGCCTTGGCTGGATACAGGAATCGAATCTTCAAACTCTTCAGATGTGCCCTGGCTGGATACAGGAATCGAATCTGGAAACTGATCACTCACAGATGTTCCCTGGCTAGATACAGGAATCGAATCTGGAATTGTGACAGTTGAAGGTAGTCGTCTTTTGGGTTGTCTTTTTTTTCTGAAAAGGCAAAACATCAGTTGCATGCAATGTCATGATGTATGAAATGGATGATGTCATGATGTTCAAAATGAGATAGTGTTGTATGCGCTTTATCATGTATGTAAGCAAGATGTATGAAATGTGAAATGTTTATGAATGTATTTTCGTCTAGGAAAATAAATCCTTGACGATCGATTGGGGAATTAAATCCTGGGCTGACGTTGAAGAGTAGAGTTCTTCGCTTTCCGCTAGGGATGATGGTTGCAAGAATACACCGGTAGGAGAAGATGACTCCGTTGGGGAATAAACTTGTTGGAGAGATTACTCTGAGAGGAATTACTCTGTGGGAAGAGATACTTCGCTGAAGTTTGCACTAGAGCTCCGCTGAGGATTTCGATGATGGACTCCGCTGGGGATAACAATGATAAACTCCGTTGGGGATTCTGTTGATAAGTTATGTTGGGGAACTTTGATGAATTCCGCTGGGGATAGGAAGAACTTTGCCGAGGGCGATCTTCCATGGTAATTAGCTGAGGATAACCCAGTTATAAGCCCCTTGTGAGGAATAACTTTTGAATGAAAACGGGGAGGGACGTTCTTATTCTACAGGGGATAAGCTTCCAGAGTCTACCGGGGATAAGCTCCAAGACCTGCTGGGGATATGGATTCCAATTTTTCCTGGGGAAACCTTCAGACTGTACTGGAAAATGGTTCCACTGGGGTGTCTGTATTCCGCCGGGGAACAATCTTAGATCAAGACTGTCGGGGATACTTGCTGAGGAATGCCTATACTCCGCTGGGGAATATTGATATCTTCTGGGGATACCCAACTTCTTTTAGGCTGGCCGTAGACTAACTCTGCTGGAGGAGAGTATTGCTGACTTGCTAGGGGAATAGTGTGCCTATTGTTGGGCTGATGATAGACTAACTCTTCCTGGGGAGAGTATTGCTGAATCTTGTCTTACTTTGTGGGGAGTTGAGGTAACTTGATCACATTCTTCAGTTGAACCTACCTTGGTACCTTGGCGGACAGAGCAACTAGACCGCCTGGACAACTCTACATTGCCCCTGTTTCTGATGTCGCCTGTAATCAGTCCTTTGTTTCGTATGCAAGTATTTATGAGTTAGCAATTTAATGTCAAATGCATATATCAAAAATGAACATTGGACGTTCTTCGCAAGACAAAACAGAAAGAGGAAAAACAAATGGCAATTTGTTTGGAAAAATGAATTTGTATTGATTTTGAAATTTGCCTGTAAATAGGCGTTTTTTGTACAAGAGGCTGACGTCCTAGTAAGAGAACGCCGCCGAATAACATAAAGTTTATACAATTTTGAAAAGGAAACAAAACAGCTATGTGAACAATATTCCCACTGGGTTCCAACTCTGCTATCGCCTTTATGTCTTCAAGCGTCTCATCACTTTGCTGCTTAGTTGAAGATGAAGCTGATTGATTGATGCCGAAGTCTGAGCCTGAAAGTTGATGCCGAATTCTGGATGCAAGGTGATCCAATGAGACATAGTGTTACGCTTTATCCCTAACTTTTGCCTGGACCGCCCTTTCGGGTTTTCAGTCCACCGGGATACCCATTTTTGCCCAAGCCGCCTTTTTAGGTTTTCGACTTGCCGGGTGTACAAATTCTTTTCATTTCATCCCTTATTTTTGCCCGAACCTTTTTGGTTCGCCGGGAAGCCCTTATTTTTGCCTAGGTATGTCAACCTAGCGGGTCTTTTATTCATGCGTAGTATCTTTTTACTATGTCTGCATTGGCGGGGTGAGGAAGGTCGTCACCATCCATGGTGGTTAGAATCATGGCTCCTCCTGAGAACACATGTTTAACCACAAATGGCCCTTCGTACGTAGGGGTCCATTTGCCCCTGGGATCACTTTGAGGAAGGATGATGCGTTTGATTACCAGGTCCCCAACTTGATACTCTTGTGGTCTGACTTTCTTGTTAAATGCCTTGATCATCCGTTTTTGGTACGTCTGACCATGACAGATAGCGGTGAGTCTCTTTTCGTCAATTAGGTTTAATTGATCAAGTCGAGTCTGGATCCAGTCATCTTCGCTCAAGTCTGCATCCTTCATTATCCGGAGAGAGGGTATTTGGACTTCGATCGGCAAGACTGCCTCCATGCCATAGACCAAGGAAAAGGGGGTTGCCCCGGTTGACGTTCTCGCTGAGGTACGGTACCCGTGAAGAGCGAACGGTAACATCTCGTGCCAATCTTTGTAGGTCACTGTCATATTCTGCACAATTTTCTTGATGTTTTTATTTGCCGCTTCGACAACTCCATTCATCTTCGGCCGGTAGGGAGAAGAGTTGTGGTGCTGTATCTTGAATTACTCGCAGAGCTCAGTGATCATCTTGTTGTTAAGATTGGTACCATTGTCTGTAATGATTCTTTCTGGGACGCCGTACCGACAGATCAAATTATGCCGAATGAAACGTGCCACTACGCTCTTGGTTACGGTGGCGTAGGAGGCTGCTTCCACCCACTTCGTGAAGTAATCAACCGCTACCAAGATGAAGCGATGCCCGTTGGATGCCGTTGGTCGGATCTCGCCGATCATGTCAATGCCCCACATTGCAAAAGGCCAAGGTGCCGTCAGGATATTCAGAGGAACCGGAGGAATGTGCACCTTATCAGCATAGATCTGGCATTTATGACAAGTTCGAGAATGTTGGTAACAGTCGGCTTCCATTGTGGACCAGAAATATCCTTCCCGAAGGATTTTCTTTGCCATGGTGTGTCCACTGGAATGTGTTCCAAACGTACCTTCGTGTAGTTCTACCATGATCTTCTCTGCTTCAGTCTTATCCACACAACGCAGTAAAGTTGAATCATGGTTTCGTTTGTAGAGAATGTCGTTGCTGAGGAAGAATTTTGCCGCAAACCTTCTTAGGAACTTCTTGTCATTGACCGATGCGCCTTCGGGGTATTCTTGAGCTTCCAAATATCTCTTCACCTCATGATACCAGGGTTTTTCGGTTACCTCTTCGGCCTCAAGATCGCAGCAGTATGCAGGTTCGTCCAACTTCCAGATAATGATCCGGGGAGCCTCGTTGTCCCATTTGACTTTGAACATTGAAGACATCGTAGCTAGTGCGTCTGCTAACTGATTCTCCTCTCTTGGGAAGTGTTCAAAAGTTATCTCTTCAAAGTGGGGAAGCAAAGTCAACACATACTCCTTGTAAGGAATAAGATTTGGGTGTTTCGTATCCCACTCGCCTTTGATCTGATTGATCACGAGAGCGGAATCTCCGAAGACACTCAGAAACTTGATCCTTAAGTCGATTGCAGCTTGAAGACCCATGATACATGCCTCGTATTCTGCCATGTTGTTGGTGTAGTTGAAACATAGCCGGACGGTGAGTGGAGTATGAGTACCTTTAGGGGATATGATCACAGCGCCGATGCCGTTACCCAAAGAGTTCGAGGCTCCGTCAAAATGCATAGACCATCGGGATCCTTCCTCAGGTCCTTCATCCGGTCCAGGTACTTCACAATCAGTTACTACCATGATATCTTCGTCTGGAAATTCAAAGTTCAATGATTGGTAATCGTCCACAGGTTGGTGTGCCAAATGGTCTGCCAATACACTTCCCTTGATTGCTTTTTGAGTTGTGTACTGGGTGTCATATTCTGTCAAGATCATTTGCCATCTTGCTATTCTTCCAGACAAAGCAGGCTTTTCGAATATGTACTTGATTGGATCCATTTTTGAAATCAACAAAGTAGTGTGAGTTAGCATATACTGTCTCAGCCGGCGAGCAGCCCATACCAGAGCGCAACAAGTTTTCTCGAGCAGTGAGTACCGAGTCTCACAGTCGGTAAACTTTTTGCTCAGGTAATAAATAGCGTGCTCTTTTCGGCCAGACTCGTCATGCTGCCCCAACACACACCCCATTGAGTTGTCAAGTACAGTCAAGTATAGTATTAGAGGTCTCCCTTCCACTAGAGGCATACGAATGGGTGGTTCTTGGAGATACTCCTTTATCTTTTCGAAAGCGGCCTGACATTCATCGTTCCAACGTACTACTTGATCTTTCTTCAGCAATTTGAAGATTGGCTCACAGGTAGCAGTTAGATGCGAGATGAACCGGGCAATGTAATTCAGTCGTCCTAGAAAGCCTCTGACTTCTTTCTCTGTCTTGGGAGTTGGCATCTCTTGTATGGCTTTCACTTTGGCAGGGTCCACTTGAATACCTTTGTCGCTTACAATGAAACCTAGCAATTTTCCAGACCTCACCCCAAAGGTGCATTTGTTTGGGTTCAACCTCAGCTTGTACAACTTCAGTCGGTCAAACAGCTTCCGCAGATGGTCAAGGTGTTCCTCCTCAGTTTGGGACCTTGCAATCATATCATCGACGTATACTTCAATCTCATGGTGGATCATGTCATGAAATAAAGCAACCATGGCACGTTGGTAGGTTGCCCCAGCATTTTTCAACCCGAATGGCATGACCTTGTAGTAGAAGGTGCCCCACTGAGTAACAAAGGTAGTCTTTTCCATATCTTCAGGAGCCATCTTGATCTGATTATACCCTGAAAAACCATCCATGAAGGAGAACACCTTGTGTTGAGCAGTATTGTCAACAAGAACGTCGATGTGAGGCAGAGGGAAATCGTCCTTAGGGCTGGCCCTGTTCAAATCCCTGTAGTCAACACACATTCTGACTTTACTGTCTTTCTTTGGCACTGGAACCACGTTGGCCACCCACTGAGGGTAAGAAGTCACTGCTAGAAATCCGGCATCAAATTGTTTCATAACCTCAGCTTTGATTTTCTCGGACATCTCTGGGCGCATGCGGCGGACCTTCTGTTTTACCGGAGGGCAGTCTTCCTTGGTAGGCAGGTGATGAACTACAATGTCGGCATCTAAACCAGGCATGTCTTCGTAAGACCAAGCAAAGATTTCCATGTAATCATGCAGCATCTAAATCAATCGTTGTTTTACGCTGAGCTCTAGATTGGCACCAATCTTGACTTCTTTTCTATCTGTCTCCGTACCCAGATTTACCGTCTCCACTGGCTCTTCATGCGGCTGAATGGCCCTCTCTTCCTGGAGTAGCAGTCTTGCGAGTTCACCAGGCACTTCGCAATCATCTTCACCTTCGTCTTTGGCTAAGTTGATCGGATTTTCGAAGTCATAACTGGCGGTAGCAGAGTCGTTACCAGCGAGATCCAGAGTGGATTGGAACCTGTATAAGTGAGTGTGTGTAAATATAGCTGTTTTGCAATATATAACAAAGAAAGAAAAAGAGCACAAGATTTGAAATGCAACAACGTCCAATGTTTTGATTAATGATATATGGAAATGTCATACAAAAAGCCCTCACAAATGGAGCCACGGTGCCCCGGGTAGGACACCGAGCCAATAAAAGTTTCAACATATTGTTTGTTACAAATTGAAAACAAAAGAGTTCATTACTGAGTGACAAAAGTAATAGGTGTAAAATCTTTTGTCATCCAGTTGCTTGGTCCGTTGTTGGTTGTGGATAGATCCAACTGTCAAATTCCGCTTCCTCTACGTCATCCTCAATAGCATTCACTCTTGGGTTGGTGATGAACACC
Organism: Vicia faba; assembly: GCA_948472305.1. Lineage (NCBI taxonomy): Eukaryota > Viridiplantae > Streptophyta > Magnoliopsida > Fabales > Fabaceae > Vicia > Vicia faba. Next base: position 752,570,452 of record OX451739.1, read on the forward strand.
GGAGGCTTTCTGATCCTTTCTTTGCGAACAACCCTCTGAGTCGCTGCAGTGAAGCCCAACCCAAACTTGTCGGTCTTTTGAGTGAAGTCAGGAAGTCGACCCCAGTTTGCACACTTGCCTTTCTCAATTACAGCCCGGGCATCCTTCAAGGAAGCCATCTTCAAAGGAAAGTCTTCTTCAACCACTGTCTCAGCTGACGCCAATGTTGGAGGTACCTCTTCAAAATTTTGAAAGGGGGTTTCAATAAACTCCCCGTCCATCTCGATATACCGGAATGAATTCAGGTGACTAACCATGTATTCCTCCTCTCCCTGCACAGTAACAATCTTCCCTCTGACAGGGTATTTGAGCTTCTGGTGTAGAGTGGATGTTACAGCCCCAGCCTTGTGAATCCAGGGTCGAACCAGCAAACAGGAATAAGATGGACGAATATCCATCACATAGAATGTTGAGTCAAAGACTTGGGAACCCACACGAATAGGAGTGTCTACCTCACCGTGCACCATCCTCTTAGAACCGTCGAAGGCCCTAACAATGATGTTACTAGGTTTCAATTCCAGGCCCTCACAATCCAACCGATCTAAGGCCTTCTTGGGAAAAACATTCAGGGAAGAACCGGTGTCCACCAACACGTGTGCGAGAGTAGTGCCCCTGCATTCTATGGAGACATGCAGGGCATCATTGTGGTTCTTTCCCTTGGCGGTAAGGTCAGCATCCGAGAAACCCAAACCATTGTCAGCTGTCAAATTGGCCACACAGTCAGTGAATTGATCTGCAGATGTTTCTTGCGGCACATGGGTTGTTTTCAGAAATGAAATCAGGGCCTTGGCGTGGGCCTCTGAGCACAACAGTAATGATAGCATAGAGATCTTGGAGGGGGTATGCCCCAGCTGTTCAACGACATTGAAGTCACTCTTTTTAATGATTTTAAGGATTTCCTCCATCTCTTGCTGGGAGGCTTTAACAACGGTCTTTTTTGGTGCCTCCGTCCGGGCAGGCAAATCGGTAGCAACTCCTTTTCCCCGAGCATCAGAGGACTCGGCGGCAGTGGTAGACACAGGAACTTGATTTGGAAGGGAAACATGCACACTTGCGGGTGTGATGATAAGAGGTTTTCAGATAACTGGTGGTGCAATGTCAGGCGAGAAGAGCCTGCCACTGCGAGTAATTTTGGCGGGACCAGTGATGTTACTGATACTGGTACCGGTGTTGAACTCCTGCTTCACTCCAAGCACATACACATCTGCCCCATAGTGCCATGGGACAGCCTTGTCAGATTCATAGGGGAGGGGCCCCAGAACAGTAATGGTAATGGGTGCAACAGACATAATTTTGACTGGCTTCCTCGGGGGAGCCTTGGTAGGATTGTTGAAAATTGTGACGATAGATACTTCTTCAGCGGGAACAAAAGGAACAACGGTCTTCTTGAATAGAATCTCCTTGCTATCCACCAGGCTTTGGATGCCTGACTTCAGTAGCAGACAACCGGTAGGGGTAACAGCACACAGGAGGCAACCCTTGCTACAACCCGGAAATAAACCGGCTAGAAGTAGGTTCCTCTTAACAGTCAATAGAGGGGTATCAACATCATTCACCGAAACAGCATACAAGTCTTCCTCAACGGCATTTACTCTATGCTGGGGCATAGGAGCAGTCACAACATTTGGCCTCTCAGGCGCCTCAAACTGTATCTCCTTCGCATCAATAAGGTCTTGAACCTTATTTCTCAGGGCCCAGCAATCATCAGTAGAATGCCCCGGGCTATCAGAGTGATAAGCACAGCGGGCATTTGGATTATACTTTGGAGATGCAGTATTCACAGCCTTCGGAGCCTCTCTGATGGTCACCAAGTTGGTCGATAGCAGTTGCGGCAAGATTTGTGACAAGGTCATACTCAGCCGAGTGTATTGCCTTTTGGGCCTCTCACCCCTTTGTTGATTGTACTGCTGAGGAGCAGCAACAGGCTTTGAAATTACTAAGGCATTAACGACTTGGCAGCGTTCCGGCTTAACTTGTCTTCTAGGACCATAAACGGCACTAGCTTCCTTCTTGAAAGGTTTCTTCTCAGTACTTGCGGAGGCACCTTTCTGTATCTTTCCTGACCTGATGCCAGCTTCTATTCTTTCACCCGTCAGGATCAAATCTGTAAACCCAGCGGAGGAATTACCAACCAGATGATTGAAGAATGGACCAGACAAGGTCCCTAGAAACATGTCAACCAGTTCACGGTCAGTCAAAGGAGGCTGCACCCTGCCAGCCAGATCTCTCCATTTTTGTGCATATTCTTTGAATCCTTCGCCCGTTCCCAGTGACATACCCTGAAGTTGGGTACGCGTAGGAGCGAGGTCAGAATTGTACTGATATTGTCTATAAAATGCGGTAGCCAAATCCTCCCAATGTCGGATACTGGTTCCATCTAGCTGATAGAACCACTCAAGTTGTGACCCTGAAAGGCTATCTTGGAAGAAATGGATCCAAAGGTTCTTGTCTGCCGTGTAAGGTTGGATCTTCCTTACGTACGATCTGAGATGCAGCTTAGGACAGGAAGCCCCGTCGTATTTTGCAAAGGCAGGCGCCTTGAACTTGTGTGGGATTACCACCCCAGAAGATAAACCTAAATCTCCGAAATCCAGCCCCGACACATTTTGAATCTCCATGGCACTTAAACGGTCCTCTAGTTGTTTGTATCTGTCTGTAGCAGGAGGGTATTGTTCGTCATTGTAATCCGTCTCGTTGTCAGAGACTGCAGGACTAGGAGCCCCTCCCCCTTGGGGACTGTCTTTCTCTGCAGAGGAAGTAGCTTGATCAGCCTCATTATGGAGTGTATTCCCAAACCTGCATCCAGTGTTGAATAACGCAGTCCTCTTCTTCTTCTTCTTCTTCTTTAGGAGCAGAGCCTTCAACTCTTGTTGACCTTGGGCCAAGCTCATGACCATCTCTTGAAACTGGGCGTTCTGGGCCTAGAGGGCCTTGATAGCTTGTTCACTGGATGATTCAGGATTCATGATGACTGTTCAAAATAAACAGCGAAGAAGATTAAGCAACCTGTAGAAAAAGGGTACCTGTTATGCACATGATGCATGAGATGCTATTTATGCTATGCATTCAAGGTTTTTTAGAAATTCACAATTGTTGCAGACAAAAAAGAATGCACGTCATATTAATAAGAAGAAATTTGTTAGTACATAAATGCCCCATGGGCCAAATATTACAAAAACAACTTCTCAAGGTAAAAAGACGTTGCGCATCCTCTTTGGTGCGATGTAGGTGTTAAGGGTCTCTTGCTCATGGAGTCGGCGGGTGAGCTCTAGAACCTTCTTCTCGCTGGCGTAAAAGCTGGCTTCAAAAGTGTTCCGTTCCTCCTTGAGTTGGATCCAACTCTTCTGCATCTCCTCCCACGATGTAGGCATGTCAGGATGTAGGATGGTGTAGGGAACCTCTCCTTCCTTAACGGGCTCTTTAATCACAGGGAGAACATGAGGATAAGGCATCATTAGACTCTGGGCTCGGGCTCGTACCCACTTGAGATAAGGCTCAAGAGGGATGGAGTTCTTGTGTCCCAGTGTCTTGCTATCAACCTTGTTGGGCATCCTCCAAGCTCTGATGAATCTTTGGCGAAGTCCTTGCGCATTGTTGTCGAAGTCAAAAACTAGGTCAGGAATCAACATGTCGTGAGGGCCATCTCTTCGTGCATATCCAAATTGTCTCAAAGCTAGACAAGGGTTGTAGGTGATGCCTCCTCTGATTCCAAGTAAAGGAACATTAGGAAACTCTCCACAACGATCGATGATGATGACATTTTCTCTGGACCGAGAACACCAATGTACATCAGAGTGAGTAAGAGTCATCAACCGTTGGGACCATCTTGAGCCTTGGTCATTCTTCAAGACAGATTGTGGAAGGTGCGAAATAAACCACCTTGCAAGGAGAGGAGTACAGCACATGAGAACACCCCTCTTTCTCATTGTTCGTGTGAAAAATGAGTGAAGAATGTCCCCAAGTAATGTTGGTATTGGATTTCTGGACAAAAAGATTTTGACGGCGTTGACCTCTACAAGCTGGTCAGGATTTGGGAACATGACCAACCCATAGATAAGGAGTGCCACAATTTCTTCAAAGGCTTGTAGGTCCAATGAGTTCCAACACTCTTGTGCCTTTTCAAACAAGAATTTTGCTAAGAAGCCTTTGACACCGCTTCTAGTTTCCCAATGCCCCTTGATGTCGGATGGTTGTAGATGTAGTGCTCGAGCAACATCTTCAGGCTTTGGTTCCTTTTCCGTACCGTTGAAAGGTAGTTGATTAAGGATAGGAATTCTCAGGAGTTGAGAAAATTCCTCCAAGGTGGGCACCAACTGGTAGTCGGGGAAAGTGAAACAGTGGTGAGGAGGGTCAAAGAACTGGAATAGCACTTTCATCATGTCATCTTCAATGTTGGTGTTGACTAAGCTGAGCAGTCTACCATATCTTTCACTGAAGGGAGAGCTTTCCGGAATTCTTAATGTGAGCTCCTTGAGTTGAGGAGGGATTCTCACAAGGTTGACTTGGATGGTTTTTCTGCGAGGAATTTCCATGACCTACAAAACAAGAACAAAGATGAAGATCTAAACCCTTGAAGTGGTTAGTAAATGCATATGATGCTTTATGATGTTCATGATGTATGCACAAACATATGTACAAGCAAATCACACCAAACCCTAGTTTCAGGCTTGCATGGGGTTTCATAGGTAAGTACCCTCTTGAGTGTAGTTGGCTTAAAATCCTGTCCTATAAATAGTAACCGGGTTCTAAGGAGCTCAATATCACTGAATTGTTTTCATTGTTCATTGTTTTGGTTTAGCCACTTAACTAGCAACCAAAATATTCCAAGAAAACAACCCTTAATGAGTGTAGTATCGAGTATCTACCAACTTCGGACTGCACCAAAGCCGGTCATCTCACTACCCCTAATGAAAGGCCAAGATGGTCAAGTAAGGTTCTAGGTCATTAGTGCTTAGTGACATCACTCAGCGGCCCCGTACTCTCCTTGATTGAACTCAAGGGTTACCGGTACTCACAAATATGTCGCACTAATATAGCTATTGCTTCGACCGTGTCGGTATACCCCGCACAGTTTCCATAACGTATTGCTATCTATGAATGTTTCCCAAAATCCGGGTGTAGGATTGTAAACCCAAACAAGAGAGCCAAGATATAAAGCAATCAAAACAAACAATTAGTCATGCAAGAGGGTGATCTAAGCCCTAAGGTTACTCCACTTTAAAGTTATTCCCCAGCAGAGTCGCCAGTTCTGTGATACGGTGGGAGAACTGACTAGAGGTTTTGCGTTTGTTTTCCCAAATGTTTCGGTTGAGCAAGAGTCGCCACCGACTTTTTATTTTATCCTAAGGAAAGGTTAAAAAGCACAGCAAAAACCTTTGAGATGTTTTCTTGGGTTCGGGGAGTAGATTATAGAAAGGGAAAGTATTAACACCCTTTCTATCCATGGTTATCCATGGGCTCTTAGTTACTTGCTTATATCAACTTGCCTTAATTTTCAATTGTTTGAAATGGTGCTTTGTGTGTGGATTTTGAAAATGTTTTGAAAAGAGGCCAATGTGGTGGCAACCTTTGTAATGATCCATGTTGGGATGTATACAAAGGTGTATGTCTTTTGAAAAGGTTTTCAATGTTTTTGAAAGTGTAATGATGTGTGGTTTGAAAAATAGGCAAGTGTTTTTGTTTTGCAAGGGGGCAAGTAACCAAGAGCTATCTACCCTAAATTTCTCAAAGATCTTTGCTATGTTTTAACCCTTTTAACAATTTTGTTCCACCATTGTATTTGGTGGACAATCTTGTGTTAGGATGTGAACGGGACGGGCGCGGGTCATCGTTTAGACCATAATTGCAATGGTGCCAAGTATCTTTGGGCAATTTTCTTTAAGGGACTTGATCATTTTTAGGCAACTTTCGAAAGCGTCATCGAGGGACTATGATCATTTTAATTGTGTTGTTTTGCCCAAAGAGACCTAACATGCAATATGGCCCATTATTGAAGGCAACAAGTGGAATACCCTAGGGGTGCAAGTGTGATTAGTGTTGTCCATTTTCATGCTTGTTTATCTTGAAGTTAAGTCAAACTATTTTTGGTTAATTGATTTGCATACAAACCCTAATTCTAACATGGCATATTTAGAAAGCTTTTAAAATGCGAAAAATAAAAGGTCCTAAGTTATTACAACACAATATATGGGATGGGGGTACAAATGTTCAAATGAGAGTATTTTGACAAGAATTAAATCCTAAGCTATTACATCAAATTGGAATTTTGCAAGGTATTTAATTACACAATATTCAAATGAAATAAATATGCAAAAATGCAAAAAAAAGGTTTTCATATGTATGTGAAAAAAATGTTTATCATATATCAAATAAATAAAAATAAAAATTAATGTATTTTTGGTATTTTTATGGATCTAGGGTAAAACCCTAATTTTATAAATAAAAAGTATTTATTATATAATATATGTAATATTTATTAATTATGTACAAAAAATAAATGAAAAGAAAATATATGAAAAAAAGTAATTTTTAAGTTAAATATTAGTAAAAAAATAAAATATATTATTTTATTGTGTTTTTAACCTAAATGTATTAACAAATACCTAAATATTTATAATATTCACTAAATACTAAATATATGTATAAAAATAATAATATTTAATATTTACAAAAATGTATTTTTTTTTATAAAAGTTTTTTCAAAGATAAAATAAAACAAAAGTCAGAAAATAAAAAGTATTTATATTATTTTGGTATTTTAAATAGAAGAGTATTTATATGTTATCTATATGTACAAATGTTAATTTAAACCAATAAATGCCTAATAAATACAAAAATGGTTTGAAAAATATTTTTTATATTTTTAATATTATGAGAAAAAATAAATAAGTCAGAAATAATAAGCAAAAGTCAAAAAATGTTTCAAATAAGCACAATGGGCCAAGGGGGTTCAAAAGTGAAAATAGGGTGCAAATAAGAAGTCAACTCAGGCCCAGCCCAAGAAGACTTTGTCTTCAACCTCAGAACCTGTTTGAACAACCACCAACGCGCGTTTTCCTATCTCCAGATTCCTTGATTATTTGTCAAATCTTGCAACATGAAACCTGTAGAGCTTGAAGCCACGATTCTAGACATATAAAGAAATCAATCTAACTCTCAGAAATGAGAGAGAATTTCTTCTCCCCCAATTCCTGACCTAGTTTTTGTTCAATGTTCAGACCTCAAATTCTCATAGCACATGCAAAATAAATGGAAGGTAAAGATATGTATGGCTTCAGGGACATGAGCATGACATTTTTTATTCACAAACTTAGAGCTAATTCTTCCTACATTGAGAGATGGAGGTCCAAAGATTTACCTGTTCAGTTGGAAACGTGTGCAACAATGGAGATGCTTACAAGGCAAGGTAATGATTTGTATAGCTTGCTTGATTTCCAAGGATGCTATTCCAATGCTTGGTGTGCTTTGAAACCAAGTGAATCGTGTTATGGCACTCCGACTGCAAAACAGAAAATATGAAAATGGTGATTTGGGTTAGGGGTGTTATAGGTCGTGTTTAGGGCTTGGAACAGTTTCAAGGGATGGTGTGGGATGTGTTTGAAGTGTTTTTGGCCAAGGTGCACAGTGGAAATGAGCTAGCCAAGTCCAAGTGCAAAATGCCCTGTTTTTGTGCAGTTTAATGGTGATTCTGTGTTGGAGGATGTTTGGAACTTGGTTGGCTTGTGTTTCAGCTTGGGTTTGATGTTTAGAATGTGAACAATAACTTTGCTTAGGCTTGCTCTTGCTGGAATGAGAGTTGGTAGTTGTTATGCAAGTTTTCTTCACCTTTAAGCAACAAAATGCCAAGTTGTTTTCTAGACTGATGGAGGCCCCTCTAATGTGCTGCTAAGCTTGCCCTTGATCAGTGGGATTAGCTCAAAAACTTGTGCCAAAGAGATTTGATGTGTACCTCTTGATTTGCAAGTTGACATAAAGTTTTCACTTTTCAAAAATGGACATAATGCTTTTTCTACTTATGGCTTAATTTTGCATACAATGCTTGAACACACAAAATAAGGCCTTGGAACAATGAGTTAGCATTAAATTTATGAGTGAAAATGGGATATAGGACCTGTAATCAAGGAATGCAAGCTGAGTTCAAAATTGCCTAAGTGTATGAACATGAAAATTGGCCATAAACAAAGTGAATTTTTCCCATATTTCCAAATTCGATTCTCCCTAACCATGAGGTTGTTTGATGAGTTCTGGGACATTTTGGAAAGCTTGGAATGTGTACTACATTCCATATTTGTAATGCAAATTGAAATTCCAAGTGGAAGTATGTGAAAAGTGGTCTTGAAGTTAGGCAAAAAGCTTGCCTAAAATAGGTCAAAATTTCTCTAAGTTAAGAATGGTTTGGTACCCTTGTTCCAAAAATTGTAACTTGAGCTACAAGCTTCTTTTGAGGAAACTTTGTGAATCAAAGTTGTAGATTTTGCAATGGACTACAACTTTCATGTTTTGACTTTTCCTTGAATCCAAATGCATCTTGATGAGAAAGTGGGACAAAGTTAGGAAAAAATTAGGGTTTTTTCATAACTTAGAAAAATTCTAAGTTATGAAAAATCTTCATTTCAAACCCTAATTTGATTTTGGATTTCTTAATGAACAAGTTTCATGATTTGGCATGTTTTGATGAAAAATGAATCTTGACACTTGATTTTGACTAAAAAGTCAAAGTTTGACTTTTCAGTATACAGTCACAAATTGATCAATTGACTGGAAAATTCAACTGTCAATCTTGTGTATTTGGGATCTTTTGAACTTGTTGAGTATGTCAAGACAATTCCATGGGGTCCTTGAGTCCATATGTGAGCTTGGTTTGCCATTGGCTAGGTCAAACAGTCAAAAATTGCCTTTGTGCAGTCAAAACCCTAAAAATGACCATTTTGCCCTTTTGGTGATCTGATCAAATTTCTTGTGGAATTGTGATCCAAACTTGATCAAATGGTCCATATGAGTTCACAATGTTGATGTGGGTCAATTTTCATGAGGTTTGACTGTCAATTGGCCACAGTTGACTTTTTCCCCAATACAGCTGGTTTCTAGGTCAACTGTCCAATTGACTGGGCAAAGGTTGGAATCAAGGCTTGAAACTTGGTATGAATAAACTTGGGAGTCCAACATGAAGCATGAAAGTCATCTCAGGCATTTTAGGTCAAAATATCTTTGTGCAAACACAAACCCTAATTTGGGTCAACAGTGCTAGGGGAAGTCTTGCAGAGGAAACCCTAATTGGATCTTGAGCTCCAAGGGCCTTGTGATGAGAAAATGTTGAGAGAATGGGAGGGAAAATTTTGGGGTACAAAACCTTCCTAATAAAGTATTTTTTTTCTGTTTGATGAATCTTGTTAATTCTCTATTTTTGTGGAATTATGTTTGGTAAAACTAACTTAGCATAATTATGTTGAAATAAGATCTTCTATCAACTGGAGCAAGATGTCGAATACGATGTCCTATGAAGAACCTTTCGACATCGTGACTATGTACAGCGGGACATATGGATGCGGTTAGTCTGTTACAGATGCAAAATATCATGAGAATATTGTGCTATCATATGTGGCGCTCAGTTTAAGGATTAAGAGATTCAAGCGGAATTCAAGGAGTATTCTTAGTTTCTAATTATGAAGATAATTTATGAAACTAATGATTGAAGTCCTATTTTTATGTTGAACTTTATGTGATTTTTAGCAGCTGATTTGTTGGATTTTTGAAGCCCAATCCAGTCCAGAAGATTGTTATAAAAGGAAGGCTTCAACCCTAATACGAGTGTGGAATATATTGTAATTTTTGTTGAGTTTTAGGGCTTGTGTTCTTGTGAATTGTGAGCGGCTCTTGTATTATTTTGATAATTGAGTTGAACTGTCTCTATTGAATTGCAAATTCTGTTAGTCATTCTTAAACTTTTAAGCATTGAATGATTGTCTATTTTTGAAGTGTGACTTTTTCTATTTTCTAAGTGTTTAGAGTTGTTCAATTACTGCTGTGATTGAAAGGGATTTGAGAAGGGTTTCATACCTAGGTGTGTCTTAGGTAGAAGTTAAGCACAAGTACTGATTAAGTGAGTAGATTGTAAACTAGTGAAAGTTTGTTGTGGATCTACAAATTGATACTACTTAGTTAATTTCGTCCCTGACTTGGTAGTCCCCAGAATGGGTGTTGTTGTACACTGAACTGGGTTAACAATTATGTGTTTTCCTTTATTTTTCTACACTGTTTTATTGTTTGAAATTGTTCATTATGTTGTTGTTCAGAGATCAGTGTCTCGAAATCTCATAGGACATTTGAGATTTGTATATCAGAATTTCAATTGGTATCAGAGCAGGCATCCTGCTCTGACTCTGGGTGAGATTCATGGAAGATACTTTCTGATACAATGAACAAAGAATGAGGATTTGTGAATAGAGCACCCATCTTTGATGGAACCAATTATAACTATTTGAAAGCTCGTATGGTGACTTTCATCAAGTCCATGGACAATAAAGCTTGGAAATCTGTTGTCAAAGGATGGGATCCACCAATGACAAAAGATAAGGATGGAAAGATTGTCGATGTGCTGAATCTAACACCCCACTTTCATTTTTCTAATTAAATCGATAAATAACTAGGATTTCAAATAAAATAGTTTTATAGACAAATCAGAGTACTCATTAGTGGATGTCACTCGGGACTGCTCAGGTTGACTCTTAGATTGACTCATAGCGAGTCTTTGGACATGCATGAGTCAAAGCAAAGCCCTGCTCAAGTCGACACATAGGTCATATTTTTGGAATCTGTCTTCCTCAGGTGTGCTTAGGTCGACCCCCCCTTTGCTCAGATCGACTCATGCTGTTTTGTGCTCAGTTTTTCTATTGTTTTGTGTTTCTCATAGCTGCGAATTCCTGCACCAACACAGACCCTATTCCACTCGAATCTAACACAATACAACCTCAAAATCATCATAATTACTCATATTTACCACATACAACAACAACTCAATTCATCATACATCCCATGCATCAATTGGAAGCAATTACTACATCAAATCATCATCAATTTCATCATGTTTATCTCATTATCAAAACTACACCAAAACCCCAATAATCCTACAATAATCTAAGCCTTAAATCAAATATAATAACAATGACAAAAATCCCCTTACCTTAATTCGTAGTTGAATTCGACTTCTCTTCGCGTTCTACCGAAATCCAAGGTTCCTCTTGCCTCTTTGTGCCCTAGCCTTCTCTTCACGGCGTTTCTCCCAATTCTTACGATTGCACAAAATGAGACAACTAAACTCTTTTCCTTAGTTTTAACCCTTGGACTCTTTTGATGATTTTCCCATCCCGCCTTCACGTACAATTCACAAATGACCACCTTGCCCTTATTATCTCTAATACTAAAATAAATCTTATTTTTTTAATTAAAATAATTCTACTTATTATTCTAATTATTATAAATTATTCTAAAATACTCCAAAATCCCTAAATACACCTAACCATCACACAAATCACCACAACGTCACATGAATCATTCAAAACATCACATAAGTCATCATACTCTCAAACACCACAAATCATCACAAACTATCACAAGGGCTCAACATAACATCACATATTCAAATACTTCACAAAAATCACTAAAACATCATTTATATAAAATGCTTCACAATAACTCACATAAACATCACATAACCATCATATATATCGATTACTTTACAATGACTCATATATTCACGCTAAATTAATTAAATAATTAATTAATCTAAAGTTTGGGGTGTTACACTGAAGGCTGAGGAAGATTGGAATGATGAAGATGATAAGTTAGTAGAGGGAAACTCCAAAGCATTGTATTGTTGCTAAAGAAGCTTGGGATATTCTGAAGACTTCTCATGAAGGAACCTCTAAGGTGAAGATGTCAAGACTTCAACTTCTAACTACTAAGTTTGAGAACTTAAGAACGAAGGAGGATGAGAGTATTCATGACTTTCACATGAATATTATTGAGATAGCCAATGCCTTAAGTTACCTGGGGGAGAAGATGTCAGAAGCCAAGCTGGTGAGAAAGATTCTCAGATCTCTTCCAAAGAGGTTTGACATGAAAGTGACTGTCGTTGAAGAAGCACAAGATATAACCAACATGAAGGTTGATGATCTTATGGGATCCATAGAGACCTTTGAGCTAGGGATCAATGGAAAATCTGAAAAGAAGAAGAGCATTGCCTTTGTCTCTAATATTGATGACCTAGAAGATGAATGTGACTTGGATACAGAGAAAGGGATATCTAATGCTATTGTGTTACTTGGAATATAATTCAACAAAGTATGAAAGAAGGTGGACTGGAAGTCGAGGTCAAGTGTCAAGAACAAGTCATTTGATATCAACAAAAACCAAGACTTTAGTAGAAGGGTCAGGACTGATGACAATTCCAGTGAAGGAAGAGAAGTTCAGTGTCATGAATGTGAAGGGTTTGGACACATAAGAGCTGAGTGTCCCACTTATCTCAAGAAGTAGAAGAAAGAATTGTCTGTGTCATGGTCAGAGGAAGATTCTGAGAGTGGTCATGAAGAGGAATCACCTAAGCAAGTGTATGCCTTGACTAGAATTTTTAACTTTGATGACGAATCAGATGGTGGTGAACTTACTTTTGAGGAACTTGGTGCATCTTACAAGGAGTTATGTCTCAAAAGTGAAGAAGTGTGTCAACCGGGAGAAGAGAAAAAGACAATTATTGCTGAAACTACAGGCTGAGAAAGTAGAGCATTTATCCATCATTTGTGATCTAAAGGAGGAGGTTGTATTGCTCAATTCAAAAATTGACAATATGACTAAATATATAAGAATGTTAAATAATGGTTCTACTGGTCTTGATGAGATTCTTCAAATTGGGAAGAATGCTATAAACATTAAAGGCCTTGGTGATGGTAATCAAGATGTGGAGAATAAAGGAGAAATGCTTGAAGTGAAGTTTGTACCTCAAAAGAAGAAACAAGAGTAGAAGATGTTGAATCACATGTCCCAACACCAGCAGAGACATCAGAGGAAGTACAATGGAGCCAAGAATCAGTAGTGGAGATTTCATTATTGTGAAAGGTTTGGTCATTTAAAACCATTTTTCTACAGGTTGTATGGCTATCTCAAACCTGTTACACAACATAGAAGAAAATAGGATGATGTTAAATAAAAGTCTAAGAGGCATCCCAAAAATGACACTTGTGGACTCATAACACACACCTCTCTCAGAGATTTTACAAGAGAGGGTTGGTATTTTGACAGTGGTTGTTCTAAGCACATGACTGGTGTCAAGAAAGTTTTGGTGGATATTAAATCAGATTCCACTAACTATGTTACTTTTTGAGATAGACCAAAAGGAGAAATAAAGGGTGTTTAAAAGCTGGACTATACAGAACAACCTAATCTTGATGATGTTCTACTTGTTAAGGGGATGACTGCTAATTTGATAAGTATTAGTCAACTGTGTGACCAAGGTCTCAAAGTTAATTATACTACATCTGAATGTCTAGTAACAAATGAGAAGAATGAAGTTATCATGAAGGGAGTTAGATCAAGAGATAATTGTTACTTGTGGATTCCTCAAGAAAAAAATTTCTCCTCCACATGTTTTATGTCAAAAGAAGTTGAAGTGAAGTTATTGCATCAAAAACTTGACCATTTAGTTCTGAAAGGTATGAAGAAAGTCCTATCAAAGGTAACAGTCATAGGTATTCCCAAGCTAAAAGTTGAGGAAGGCAAAATCTATGGTGATTGTCAAATAGGGAAGCAAACCAAAATGTCTAATCCAAAGTTGCATCATCAAATTACTTCCAAGGGGTTAGAAATTCTTCATATGGCATTTATGGAACTTATGCAGGTTGACAGTTTTGGTAGAAAGAGATATGTCAATATTGTTGTTGATGATTTTTCAAAATTTACTTAGATGAATGTAACACGGTGGGAGAACTGACTTGGGTGTTTTGCATTTGAATGCAATTGTTGCGGATAGCAAGAGTCGTTACCGAATTTTCTTTTATCCAAAAGGAAAGGCTGAAAAGAACAGGAAAGACCTTTGAGATTATTTCTGAGTTCGGGGGGTAGATGATGAAAAGGGAAGGTATTAGCACCCTTTTCATCCGTAGTTATCTACAGGCTCTTAGTTTCTTGCTAAATCACTTGCTTTTGTTTGAAACTGTGCTTTGTGGTGTGTTTTTGAAAGTATTTAAAAAATGTCTTTGTAATGGTTCTCGTTTCTATAAGAACGCGTACAAAGTATTGTTTTAAATATAGTTCAAAGAGGTGTTTGTGGAGTGTGTTTTTGAAAGTGATTTTGAAAAGGTGTCTTTGTAATGGCTCTCATTTCTATAAGAACACGTACAAAGTGTTGTCTTTTGAAAATGTTTCAAAATGAAAGTGTGGGTGTATAAAAGATTTTTTTTGTTGTGAGCAAGCGAGCAACTAGGAGCAATCTACCTACTCAAAAGGTCTTAGATGTTCTTTTCTTCCTCCTTTAGATGTTACTATCTTACCATTGTTTTGGTAAGAAGCCCCATTGATGGATGTGAAGGGACGAGCGTGGGACATTTGTATAGTCATACAAGGCTACCCATGGGACGTTTTAGCAATGATGTTTTAGGTACTAGATCGTTTACCGAAGGCAACATCAAGGGTCATTGAGGGACTACGATCTTTTATCGAGGGTCTTTGTTAAAATGCCTATGTTCGAGGGATATGACTATTTTTCCGAGGCAACAAGTGAGATTACCCTAAGGGTGTGTTGTACCCAAAAATTTTCCCTCTCATTTATCAATATTTTTCTCACTAGACTTCTTTGACTCAAGACAAGATTAGGGTTTGGTCAGCTCAAGACATCTCATCTTGCACTGATAACCCAAAATTAGGGTTTGAGTTTGCACAAGGATTTTTGGACCACCAATGCTTCATGTGACTTTGATACATCATCTTGGACCCCTAATATTGCTCATGTTAAGTTTCAAGCCTTGAACCACATTTTTGGCCAGTCAATTGGACAGTTGACCTAAAAATCAATTGTATTGGGAAAAGTCAAACATGGCCAATTTAAAGTAAAATTTCATATTTTTTGATCCACATCAACATTTTAGACTCATATGTACCATTTGATCAAGTTTGGATCACAACCCCTCAAGAAATTTGATCAAATCATCAAAAGGGCAAAATGGTCAAAATTAGGGTTTTGATTGAGAAAGGGAAATTTCTGATTTTTAACCTAGCCAATGACCAATTGAGTTCAAGAATTATTTCAAGGGTTCAATGGAATCATCTTGACCTAATTACATGGCTCAAAAGATCTCAAGTTCATTGGATTGACAGATGAAATTTGCAGTCAACTAATCAAAAGTCAATTGTACACTAAAAAGTCAAACTTTGACTTTTTGGTCAAAATCAAGTGCCAAGGGTCATAATTCATCAAGATATGTCAAAATGTGAAACTTGTTGACCAAGAAAACCAAATTTGAAAATTAGGGTTTTAATTTGAAAATTTTCATAACTTAGAATTTTTCTAAGTATAAAAACTTTCTTTTTTTTCCTCAACTTTTCACCACTTTTTCACCATGATGCATTTTGATTCAGGAAAAACTTCCAACATGAAAGTTGTAGTCCTCCATGAAATATACAACTTTTCTTCACAAACTTTTCCATAAAGATGCTTGGATCTCAAGTTATGAATTTGTGAATATAGGGCCATGAACTAGATAACTTAGTGAAAATTTGCCCTAATTTAGGCAGGTTTTGGACCCAACTTCATGGCAATTTTTCACCTAGTTCCAAGAGGTATCTCAAAATTCATTTCAAAGACGGATTATAGAGCACATTGCAATATTTCCAAAATATCCAAGAACTCTTCAAGATCATTTTTGAGTAGGGAGAATCGAAGAGAGGAAGTTGGCATTTTCTCACTTTTGTTCAAGCCATTTTCACATAGAATCAAGTTGCAAATCAAACCTATGCTGGTTATATCTTGCTTTACAGGTCCTAAGCTTGCTATAAACTCCATAATTAAATGCATATTCAGTTGACAAAGCCTTTATCTTTGCTTTTGAAGCTTTACACAAGATGTATTTCCATTTTGGGCAAAAAGGTTACAATGCCATTTTCATAAAGATGAACTTTTGCAACTCTGTCAATCTTGAGCATTGAACATGTCCCCTTGATGCATACAAACCACACAGGTCTCAATCAAGTTGTACAAGCTCATACCAACCCTAAGCAAGCTGGTACAAGCATGTGAAGCATGAGTCTTGTCACTTTGCTTCAAGTACAAGAAAGTTGGCAAAAAGGCTAGCATTGATAGATCTGTTGGGAAGCTAACTTTAGATCACTTCTATACATATTTGCAAACTTGGTACAAGGCATAACACGTTTTGCTTGGACTTGAAACTCTCTCAAACTGAAAAACACCATAAAACTTCCCAAACACAGAATTTCTGCAAAAGCACAGCCAACTCTCATTTGGCTCGTGCGTTTTGTGTTTAATCACTTCAAGCATCTTATACACTTGATAACTAATCAATCCAAGCCATCACCCTGGTTCTGTAACCCCTGTTTCAGCATCTGCCATTTTCAACTTGGAAGCTTGCAGTTGGACTTGGTCAGAGAGTTCTAGCCATCCTCAGAGCAAGATAATCATTGGAATAGTTTCAGGGAAGTTCAAGGAAGCTCAAACAATCACTAGGCCTCCATTTAAGTCCCTACATTGTCCTACACGATTCCAGCTGAAGGAGGTATTTTTTCAAACTCTATCTCTCTGAATAGGCAACCTCAAGCCACGATTTATGAAGGAAAAATGTAGTCCTTATCATAACGAAGTTGTACATACCATTACTTTGCATTTATATTACTTGTGCTAAGAGAATTTGAAGATTGAAAACTCTGAAAAAGTTAGGTCACGAATTAGGGGTTCAAAAATTCTCTTTGATCTTTAAGAGTTAGGTTACATAATTTATATGGTTGAAATCGTGAGCTCAAATGCCACATTTTTCATGGTATGAGTTTTTGTTTTTATGCAAGCATAAGCATGTTACAGGTTTGAACATGGAAGCGCGCGAAGGAGAGAACGAAGGACATGGATGAAGTGGTTCTGGGTTTTTTTGTGCTTTAGCCTTTTTGTTTTTGCTATTTGCACCCCCTGACTTGCTATTGCACCCCCCTGGCTAACTTTTTATATTTTTGCATTTTCTTCATATTTTTATATTTAATACTTTCATTTATTTTTCTTAATGATAAAAAATATCAAAAAATGATTTATTTATTTTCACACTTTTATTTTATTTTTTTAATATTATTTTCTCACATGAAAAAATAGTTTATTTTGATAAATAGAGTTTATTTTCTTAAATAACTTGTAAATATATTTAAAAATACTTAATATTTTTATTATATATTTTATACTCATGAATACTTATTTTCTACACATATTTAATTTTTAATATTTAAACATAATATTATTTATTATTTTCTTATACAAAAAATGTACAAAATAATAATATGAAACATTTATTTTCTTTTAATTGAAAATTAGGGTTTCATCCCTTTCAAAAAGAATTAATTATTTTTCCTTATTTTTAGGTTTAAGTTAAATATTTCTTTTATACAAAAACAAGACATAAAACATTTTTCTAACATGAACATTGCATTGCATTTTAAATATTTGTATTATTTATTTAATTCGCGCAATTTCAATTTGGTTGTAATAATATATTTAGCTTTATATTTGTGCAAATCCCCATTCAAACTTGTATTCCCCCCTCCCATAAAAATTGTTGTAATAGCTTAGTATATTTACATTATGCAATTTATCGCTTTATATACTATGACTAGTAATTAGGGTTTGCATGACAAGAACAAAAACAAAGCAAAATAGAAAACCCTAAATGCAAGACAAAAGCATGAAAATGATACACTTTGCACACAAGCACCCTTAGGGTTCCTCCCACTTGGTTGCCTAAAACAAAATGGCCATGTTACGCACGCGAAGTATCTTGGCAAAACAAAACAAGAATAAGATCATAGTCCCTCGATGACGCTATTTCAAAGTTTCCTAAAACAAAATGATCTTGGTCCCTCAATAATGCTAAGATACTTGGCAACATTGCTAGCATGGTTATACGATGACCCACACTCGTCCCGTTTACATCCAAAGATAGGGTTGCTTACCAAATCAATGGTAAGTCAACAATGTCAAACGAATAGAAAATGCACAAGAAAGACATTTGAGTAGGTAGATAGATTCTAAGTTACTTGCTCTATTTCAAACAATCCTTGCTATTTTCAAAAACAAACACACACACATTTCAAAACATCTTGCAAAACATTGAAAACATTTTTAAAAGACAAACATCTTTGTATACATTCTTACGAACGAGAATCATTACAAAGATTGCCTAAACAAATGGCCTCTTTTACAAAATACTTTCAAAATCACACCAAACACCATTTCAAACAAAACAAAGCAAGTGATCTAAGCAAGTAACTAAGAGCCCATGGAAAACCATGGATGAAAAGGGTGCTAGCACCTTCCCTTTTCATAATCTACCCCCCGAACTCAAGAAAACATCTCAAAGGTCTTTCCTGTGCTTTTTCACCTTTCCTTTTGGATAAAAGAAAAGTCGGTGGTGACTCTTGCTAACCACGAAATTTGCGAGAAAACACAAACCCTCAAGTCAGTTCTCTCACCGCATCATAGAACTGGCGACTCTGCTGGGGAAAATTTAAAAGTGGGGTTACCTTAAGGTTTAGATCACATTTATTTGCTTACATTGTTTGACTTGTTTGCTTCACAATTATGGTTCTTTGTTTGGGTTTGAATCCTCCACCCGGATTTGGGAAACATTATAGGTAAATAGCAATACATTGTGGAAACTGTGCGGGGTATACCGACATGGTCTAAGCAATAGCTATATTAGTGTGACATATTTGTGGGTACCGGTAGCCTTTGAGTCAATCAAAGAGAATACGGAGCCACTGAGTGATGTCATGAAGCACTAATGAACTTCTAGAACCTTTACTTGACCAACTTGGCCTTTTAGGATGTAGTGAGATGACCGACTTTGGTGCAGACCGAAGTTGGTAGATACTCGATACTACACTCATTAAGGGTTGATTTCTTGGGATATTTAGGTCGCCATTAAAGAGGCTTGAGCTGAAACAATGACCAAGGAAACAATCCAGTGATATTGAGCTCCTTAGAACCCGGTTACTATTGCTAGGACAAGTTGAGCCAACTAAACTTCAAGAGGGTACTTACCTATGAAACCCCATGCAAGTCTAAACTAAGAACTTGTTTGATTTTCTTGTACATATATACTTGTGCATAACATCATGGACATCATGAACATCATATGCATTCACTAACCATTTCAACGATTTTGGAGATTCATCTTTGTTCTTGTTTTGTAGGTTATGGAAAGATGGTTTATTTCTCATCTTCCACAATCAGTCTTGAAGAATGAGCAAGGTTTGAGGTGGTCACAAAGGTTAATGACGCTCAAACATTCAGATATTCATTGGTGCTCTCGATCCAAAGAGAATGTTACCATTGTTGACCGTTGTGGGGAATTCCCTAATGTCCCTCTACTTGGAATTAGGGGAGGCATCACCTACAACCCGTGCTTACCTCTAAGACAATTTGGTTATGCCCGAAGGGATGGCCCACATGACATGTTGATTCAAGGATTGGTTTTCGACTACGACAACGACGATCAAGGACTTCGCCATAGATTTATCCGAGCTTGGAGGATGCTAAACAAGGTGGATAGCAAGACTTTGGGACACAAGAATTCCATCCCTCTTGAGCCTTACCTCAAGTGGGTGCGAACCCACGCTCAAAGTTTTATGATGCCTTATCCCTCCATTCTCCCAGTGATTATTGAGCCTGTTAAGGAAGGAGAAGTTCCATACACTATCCTACATCCTGACATGCCGACATCACTCGAAGACCTACAAAGGGATTGGATACAGCTCAAAGGAGAGCGCAATACTTTCGAAGCCCAATTCTACGCAAGCGAGAAGAAGGTTTTGGAACTCACTCGGCTACTTCATGAAGAGCAGACTCTCAATACCTACATTGCACCAAAGAGGATGCGCAATGTATTTTTACCTTAGAATTTTGTATTATTTTGCCCAAGGGGAATTGATGTACTCAAATTCTATTTTATTAATATGACGTGTGTTTCTTTTTTGTTTAAAACAAATTTGTATTTTTTAAATCCTTGAAAGCATTGCATGAATACATATCATTCATCATAAACATAAACAGGTCTTTGCAACAAGTTCCTCATCTCTCTACTGTTTATTTCAGTAAGATGGATCTCGAACAGACGGTCAAAGATCTGCAAGCTCAGAATACACAATTTCAACAGTTGCTCATGACCTTAGCCAAGGGGCAAGAGGAGCTAAAGACTCTGCTAGAAAAAGAGAAAGATAAAAAGAAGAAGAAGCCAACTGGTGTGGTAATCATGGGCAGAAGATTTCAGGGACAAGCTAGAAGGACCTTAGATTTTCCAACAACATCTGATGAAGGGGAAAGAAAAGGAAAAGAAACGACAGTACCATCAGATTCTGAAGAAGAAGAGGAAGAGGAGGACTACTCTGAACAACAATACTCTCTGACTGATGACAAATACAAACACCTTGAAGAGCGATTAAACGCTATGGAAATCCAGAGAGTACCAGGGCTAGATTTTGAAGAGTTGGGGCTGGTGTCAAGGATTGTGATCCCACCAAAGTTTAAAGTGCCACTATTTGCCAAGTATGATGGGGGTGTCTTGCCCTAAAATGCACCTCAAATCATATGTCAGGAAGATTCAACCACACTCTGCCGACAAAGACTTGTGGGTCCACTTTTTCCAAGACAGTTTATCAGGAACGCAACTTGATTGGTTCTACAAATTAGAAAGGGTTGACGTCCATAATTGGGAAGACCTGGCAGCAGCTTTCTATAAACAATACCAGTACAATATCGATTTGGCGCCTACCCGTACTCAACTTCAGAGTATGGCTATGGTTTCCAATGAGGGCTTTAAAGGTTACGCGCAAAAGTGGAGAGATCTAGCCGGAAGGGTGAAACCCCCTCTATCTGAAAGGGAGTTGGTGGACATGTTCTTGGGGACTCTATCAGGCCCTTTCTTCAATCATCTGATTGGGAGTTCTTCTGCAGGGTTTACTAAATTGATTTTAACCGGCGAAAGGGTGGAAGCTGGTATAAGAAGTGGGAAAATTCAGAAGGACGCGTCTGCCTCTACAGCTGTGAAAAAGCCCTTCACGAGAAGAAAGGAAGTATCTGTTGTTTATTCACAGAGGAATCAGGGAAGAACTGAGCGCCGACCAACGGTGGGGCCCGTTATGATTCCGAAGCCTGCATCAGACCAGCCAAGAAATAATCAGCAAAGGGTAGAAAGGCCAGTTCAGCAATTCACCAAGATTAACATGAATCCAGCTCAAGTTCTACCACATCTTCTAAAGTTGAATCTGGCGACGTTGAAAGAGGCCCCAAAGAACCCCAATACTACGTCTCCTCATTACCATCCCAATGCCAGGTGCGCATACCATTCTGAAAGTCCAGGGCACGACACCAACAACTATTGGGCTCTGAAGAACAAAATTTAAGTTCTGATAGACGCGAAGGAAGTTGAGTTTTAAGCGCCTTAGAAACCAAATGTTATTTCCGCTCCGATGCCTAGGCATGGTCACAATGCCAACGCTATTGAAGAAGATTTGTTTGTTGCTATCGTGGATGAACTGTTTACTCCGCTCCCGACTATTAAGTTGAATTTGTTGAAAGCTGGTATATTCCCAGGTTGTGACAAAGACTGCCAGGTTTTCCTATCCTCATCATTTGACTGTCCTCTGTTGAAAAAAGGTATCCAACGATTGATGGATAACCAAGAAATGCTGTTCGAGAATGCTCCTGTTTCACCCATTCCAGTTAAAGAAGTTTCAATTATAACCATCTACGTCAATCCTTCCAGGGCCCCTAAAAGACCCGTTAGGATTACACCTGCTCCAAAGACTACCCCACTTAAGATTACAATGCCTGGGCCGACCCTATAAAAATCAGATAAAATAGTACCATGGAATTACGATGGAGAAATCTACTACCATTGTATTAAATAGTATGGACTGACTACCGAAGAAGAGAGCTTCGAAGAGGACAATTCTGACATTAGAAATATTGTCAGAACTAGCAAGATTACCCGTAGTGGTAGAATCTTCTCTCCAGAGATTTCCCCTCCAACGGCAGTCTTTGGACCCGTGGCCGTTCTGAAGATTACCTATGCACCAGTGATTATACCTGCAAGCGTACTTACCGACAAAGACAATACAATCCCTATCCATACTTCCACTACTGAGAATAAAGGAAAAAACATTCAAGAAGAGCTTGTCCAGACGAAGGCTCAATCACTAGCTATTCCTGAAACATCCAAGAAGGAGATGGAAGAAATCCTAAGGATAATAAAAAAGAGTGATTATGATGTGGTTGAACAGTTGGGGCAAACCCCTTCCAAGATCTCTATGCTAGCTCTGCTGCTGTGCTCCGAAGCACTTGCTAAAGCTCTGGTAAAATTTCTGAAGACAGCTCATGTGCCACAAGAGACGTCTGCTGACCAGTTCCAGGAATGTGTGGCCAGTTTGACAGCTGATAATGGCTTGGGCTTCTCTGATGCTGATTTGACACCCAGAGGGAGAAAACACAATGAGGCATTACATGTCTCAGTGGAGTGTAGAGGAACAACCTTAGCCCATGTCTTCATTGATACTGGATCATCTTTAAACGTCTTACCGAAAAAAGCCCTTGACGGATTGGATTGTGAGGGGCTGACTTTAAAACCCAACAATATAGTGGTGAGAGCTTTTGATGGTTCGAAGAGGATGGTCCACAGGGAGGTGGACATCCAAATAAAGGTGGGAACTCAGGTTTTCAACTCAACCTTCTATGTGATGGACATCCGTCCTTCTTATTCCTGTCTGTTAGGACGCCCCTGGATCCACAATGCCGGTGCTGTCACCTCCACATTACACCAGATGCTGAAGTACCCCGTCCAAGGAAAGATCATAACTGTCCATGGGGAGGAGGAGTGCATGATTAGTCATCTGAATTCTTTCTGATATGTAGAGTTAGATGGCGAGTTCATTGAAACCCCTTTCCAACATTTTAAAGAAGTCTCTCTAGAAGTAGCGGCGACCAAGGAGGTATCCTCAATTCCTAAGATCACAAGACCTCCGCTTCGGATGTCATCTCTAAAGGATGCTAAGACAGTAGTGGAAGAAGGGGGATGCACCATCTGGGGGCAGCTTCCAGACATTCCGTACAAATCAGACAAGTTTGGCTTGGGGTTTACTTCAAATGGTCAGAAGGCTGTGCGCCGTTCCAGTGCTGGGGGGCCACCTGTAAAGATTAGCAACCAAAGAGTCAATGCAGTAGAAGACAATGAAGAGGGTGGAAACTTGGAAGATTGGATATTTCCTACTGTCAGCGGAGGACTTCGCAACTGGGAAGCCAGAGACTTCATCCCAATAACTTTCATCTCTCAGTAATTTATCTTTTACATTTCTGTTGGACTTGTAATATTCATGAACAATTCACACTTTAAAAACCTTGTGTCTTACCCGAGGCACAACGGTCCATTTGTAAGGGTTTTTATTTCATCTTCATATGACATTCAATGAATCATGGACGCTTTTTCACATATAAACCTTTTGTGCTCATTGTCTTTCTTTTTACATTTATTGTTTTAAGATGGCTATACCCTTACACACACCCACACTCACAAATGCATGTACCCTTCCATTCTGGATCCCATGGGTAACGATACTGCTATAGCCTTCAGTGACTCTGAAGATCTGATCTACCAAGCCGAATACGAAGGTGAGGAAGATTGTGAGGTGCCAGGGGAATTGGCCAGACTATTACAACAAGAGGAAAGAGCTATTCAGCCTCATGAGGAGTTGTTGGATACAATCAACTTGGGTACAGAGGAAGATAAAAAGGAAATCAAAGTGGGTGCCAAGCTAGAGCCGAGTGTCAAGGAGCGCCTAATTCAGCTGTTGCATGATTATGTTGAGATCTTTGCCTAGTCATACGAAGACATGCCGGGACTCGATACAGACATCGTGGTACATCGTCTACCCACAAGAGAAGACTGTCCACCAGTGAAAAAAAAAGTCCTCCGCATGAGACCTGACATGTCAAAGAAGATCAAAGCAGAAGTTATGAAATAGTTCAATGCTGGATTTCTGGCTGTTACTTCTTATCCTCAATGGGTGGCCGACATTGTTCCCGTGCCTAAAAAGACCCTCATAGAGTCGCCACCGACTTTTTATTTTATCCAAAGGAAAGGTCAAAAAGCACAGGAAAGACCTTTGAGATATTTTCTTGGGTTCGTGGGGTAGATTATGAAAAGGGAAGGTGCTAGCACCCTTTTCATCCATGGTTATCCATGGGCTCTTAGTTACTTGTTTAGATCACTTGCTTTGCTTTTCCAATTGTTTGAAATGGTGCTTTGTGTGTGGTTTTGAAAAATGTTTTGAAAAGAGGCCATCATTGTGGCAACCTTTGTAATGATTCTTGTTTGAATGTATACAAAGGTGTATTGTCTTTTGAAAGGTTTTTCAATGTTTGAAAGTTTGTTTTGGGAAATGTTTTGAAATTGTGTTGTGAGGTGTGTTTAAAAATAGCAAGGATGTTTTTTGCAAGTTTTGATCAAGTAACTAAGAGTTGTCTACCCAATTTTACTCAAAGATCTTTCCTACACATTTTTAAGCCTTTTGACAGTGTTGTTTTACCATTGCGTTTGGTAAACAACCTTGTATTAGGATGTTAAACGGGACAGGTGCGGGTCATCGTATTGACCATGATAGTAATATTGCCAAGTATCTTTAGCAAATTGTTTGAGGGACTAGATCATTTTGTATAGGCAACCAAAATAGCGTCATCGAGGGACTATGATCTTTTGTTTTGTTTATGTTTTTCCAAGATACTCAACATGCATAACATGGCCAATTTTAAAGGGCAACAAGTGGATGAAACCCTAGGGGTGCATGTGTGTATTGTGTTGTCAATTTACATGCATTTATGTCTTTGTATTAGTCAAGCTATTTGTTTGATTTTGGATTTTTGCATACAAACCCTAATCTCTAACATGGCATATTTGAAAGCATAAAATGCACAAAATAAACCTAAGTTATTACAATATTGGTATGGGGAGAGGGATACAATTTTTGAATGGGGAATATTTGCAAGAAAATAAACCCTAATATTTACTATTACATCCAAATTGAATAAATGGTACAAGTAATAAATAGACAAGTATTTAAATGGTCAATTAAATAAATATGCAAAATATTATGAATATGCAAAAGATATTTTTTTGTTCATTTTTATGTATGTAAAAATATAATGTTTAATGTATTAAAAAAGAAATAAAAATATTATTTTTTTATTAAGGGTAAAAACCCTAATTTTCTTTTAAGAAAGTAAATATATATTAATATATTATTTATTTATGTACAATAAAAAAATAAAAATGTATTCAAGTGTCAAAAAATAAAATATATTAGAAAGAAAATTATTATTTTTAATGAGGGTAGAAACCCAAGTTTTTTTGTTTTGAGATAATATATACTATATTATTTATTTTTATGTACAAGAAAATAAATACAAATATATATATATATATATATATATATATATATAAGAAAATAAAACATATAAAAAAATATTATTTTATATATATGGATAATAAAAATAAAATATATAATATCTCTATAATGTTTATAAGTTTTTTTTTATTAAAGAAAATAAAGGTATATGCCAAATAATAATTATTTTTATGTCTAAAAAAATAATAAAATAATAAAAATAAATGTGAAAATTTATGAAAATATTTTTAGGTATTTTTTATGTTTAGAAAATATAAAATAAAATCAGGAATGAAAAATAAATGAAAAAATACAAAAATATGAAGAAATGGGCCAGGGGGTGCATTCAGCAATGAGGGGGGGTGTCAAAAACAAGGCCAGAACCAAGCCCAGCCCACTGACTTCATCTTCAACCTTTGTCAAAGAAAGTGCGCGCCTGATTCAAACATGGAGAACCTGCATACGTGCCCTAATGTAAAAACTCATAACATCAAAGTTATAGCATTTTTCAAGACGAATCCAACCATGTAAAGAACTCATTCTAACTCTCAAAGACCAGAGAGAATTTCTCTGGCCCTAAATCCTAACCTAATTTTTTCAGGAAGTTCATGAATCAAATTCTCTTAACATGCTTAACTTAAATGAAAACTGAGCATATGTACAGTTTCATGGCTATGAATACTACATTTTTTATTCACAAACCTAAGCCTAATGATTCCTAAATAGAGAGATAGGAAGTTGATAAAAACTTGTTTCAGTTGAAATCGTGTATGACAATGTGGAGCTTTTCAGTGAAGCCTGAGGTGTTTGGGAGCTTGCTTGAACTTCCTCTGACCTTTCCCAATGCCTAGTTTGCCTTGAATGTGCTTGAACAAGCTTGTAGAACTCAACCTGCACAAGCTGAAAACAGAAATGGTGAACCTTGTAAAGGGAGTTACAGTCACTCTTCAATGGTTGGGATAGCTTGGATAAGTTATGTGGAATGTGTTTGAACCAGTTTGAGGCAAAACGCACAAGGGGTTTTTGCTATGGAAGTCAAACTGCAGGAAGTGCCCTGTTTTGCCAATGGAAGGTGATTTTGTATTCTGGAAGGCTTAAGGACTCAAAGGCTCGTGTTTCTGGCTCAAGGGTGTGTGTGAAACTTGTCTCAAATGCTTTCCAAAGTTGGTTTTAACAGATGTGCAAGTTGTAGTGTATTTGACAAGTTTCTTGTATTTTAAGCAAAAACAAGCAATGATGCAAGACAGGCCTGTACAGGCTATCTATCAGTTGGTACTTTGTGATATTGTCCCCCTCAATTGGTGGATATTGTGTGTTGTACCATATCTTGTTCAAGGCTCAAGAGATGTGGTTTGACATAAAGCAATTTTGACAAAAATGACAATGTTGCCTTTTTGCTATTTTAGGATTAATTCTTTGTGTAATCCTCCCATGACCAAAACAAAGCCTTAAACCAATGGATTTGCATTTAATTATTGAGTATGGAAGGGTTTTGGGACCTGTAATCAAGTAAAAACAAGGTTGATTAGAGTTTGCAACTTGTATCAATATGAAAATGCCATGGATCAAAAGTGAGTTTTTGCCAACTTCAAGCCTTCGATTCTCCCTAACCACAAATGATTTTGGAGAGTTCTTTGACTTTTTAGAAAGCTTGTAACATGATATATAATCCATATTTAAAATTAATTTTGATATTCCAAGTGGAACTAGGTGAAAAATTGCCAAGAAGATTGGTCAAAATCCTGCCTAAACTAGGGCAAAATTTCACTAAGTTAAAAGTTTCATGGACCCTTGTTCCAAAAATCATAACTTGAGATCCAAGCTTCTTTTGGGAAAACTTTGTGAATAAAAGTTGTAGACTTTGTGGAGGAATACAACTTTCATGTTGTAAGTTTTGTTTTAATCCAATTGCATCATGGTGAAAATATTGGGCAAAGTTGGGAAAAAATAAGAAAATTCCATAACTTAGAAAAATTCCAAGTTATGAAAATTTTCAATTTTAAACCCTAATTTGCAAAATTAGGTTTCTTGATGAACAATTTTCATGTTTTGACACATCTTGATGAAAAATAACCCTTGGCAATTGATTTTGACCAAAAAGTCAAAGTTTGACTTTTCAGTGTACAGTCAAATTTTGATTAGTTGATTGGAAAATTCATCTGTCAATCCAATGCATTTGAGATCTTTTGAACCTTGTGAATAGGTTAATATGATGCCATTGAGTCCTTGAGTCCATGCTTGAACCCAATTTGCCATTGGCTAGGTGAAAAATCAGAAATTTCCCTTGTGCAGTCAAACCTTAAAAATGACCATTTTGCCCTTTTGATGATCTGATCAAATTTCTTGAGGAGTTATGGTCCAAACTTGATAAAATGGTTCATAGGAGCCTAGAATGTTGATGTGGATAAAAATTACGAGGTTTGACTGTAAATTGGCCACAGTTGACTTTTTCCCCAATACAATTGATTTCTAGGTCAACTGTCCAATTGACTGGGCAAAAATTTGATTCAAGGCTTGAAACTTGGTAGAGGCAATCTTATAAGTCCAACATGAAGTATGAAAGACACTTTGAGCATTGAAAGTTCAAAAATCCTTGTGCAAACTCAAACCCTAATTTAGGTCATCAGTGCAAGGAGATGTCTTAAGCAGAGCAAATCCCTAATCCTGTCTGGAGTTCAAAGAGTCTTGTGAGGGGAAATCTTGATAAAATAAGAGGGAAAATTTTGGGGTACAACAGCTGCCCCTGTTCAATCTTCTTGAACCTGAAGAGTTAGATTGGCGAGTTTTCCTTTCGTGACTCGAAGGTAAAAGATGATTGGACACTAGAGTGCCCATAAATTTGCACTCGTCAAAATGTAGCTGAGGGAATGGGCTTAAAGATGCCATTTGGAGATGGTAGAATCTTACTGTAGATGGGCTTAAAGATTCCATCCAAGATTTGTTTGTTGAAAATCAGGAGAATAAACAACATATTGGTATCCGTATTTGGAATGTATCTGAGTTGTATCTGGAGATTGGATTCGTATGAGAAAATGAATGGCGTCCGTGTCTAGAGTGTATCCAAGTTGTAACTGTATTTAATTCTTGAATGAATATCAGAATGACTGCCGTGTTTAGAGTGTATCCGTATTGTATCTGAATTCTGAATGGGCGACAGAGAAACATCTGTGTATGGAGCATCTCTGGGCTGGGGATAAATTCTGAATGAGTGACAGAAAGGCAACCGTATCTGGTGCGTATCTGGACTGTATCTGAAGTTGAGATCTGTATGAGTAGCAAAATGACTTCTGTGTCTGGAGTGTATCTGTACTGTAATTGGGATCTGAATAAGTGACAGAGAAACATCTGTGTATGGAGTGTATCTGAACTTGAAGTTTGATAGTTAAATCTGAACGAGAAATAGAAAGGATTCCGTGTTTGGAGCGTATCTAATATGTATCTGATTTTTGAAGTCTGAATGAGTAGTAGAATGACCTCCGTGTCTGGGGTGTATCCGTACTGTATCTTGACTTGAAATTCTGAATGAGTAATAGAATGATCGCCGTGTCTGGGGTGTATCCATACTGTATATGAAATCTTTGAACATTTGTTAAAGGTAGCTTTTAATCTTATCCTGAAAAGGGTAAAATGTTAGCTAAAACACAAAGTTATGTTGCATGATATGTATGATGCAATAAAGTGTGCTTTATTAATATTTATGATATGTGAATGTAATATATGCGTATGTAAGCTGATTAACTATCTTGCTGAGGAAAATAAATCCTTGATAGCTGGAAATAATGAAATCTTTGACTGCTGCAGGGGAAAACAAACCCTTGACTGCTGTTGTTGATTCAAGATCTTTGATTGTTGAGAATGAGAAATCCTTGGACCACTGTTGGGGATTGAAAATCCTTGGTGACTTGTGGGGATGTGAGAGTCCTTCATGACTTTCCTGGGAAATAAGGAAAACTCTGATGATCTCTACTGGGGAATTAAAACCTAGGAGGCTTCATCTGGAGAAATGAGATCGAGAATCTTCGATCTGCTGGGAAATAACTCTGTGGGGGGAATGTTTATTCTGTTGAAGAGTTCTCAAGGGCTTGGATTGTATGCCAATCTACTGGGAAATTGGAGGAAACTGGATGGTCCTCTACCTGGGTTTAAGGGTTGATGTTTTGGACTCCGCTGGGGAATAAAGTTTCATCTTTACTGAGGGTTTGCAGTTCAAAGTTTTCTGGCTCCATTGGGGATATGTATTTCAAAGCTTCAACTCTGCTGAGGATCTGAATGATGCACTGCAGGGGATTTCGTCTGGAATAGCCTAAAGACATTTTCATATACTTTCAACCTATCAGTAATTATCCTTTCTCATTTCGTTTTATTTGTAAGCAGTGATTATATTCAAATGCATATGCTCATTTAATAAATCATTGGATGTTTTCAAATAAAACACAAGTGTAAAAAGAAAGAAAAGGCAGACAAATTTATGCACTTTGAAGTATCTTTATATTAGCTTTGTGTAAGTATTTTGTACAAAGGAGACAAACATCCTAGTAAGAGAATGTTGTCATAAAAATGAGAAAAAAATTATACAAAGAAATATGGCTATGTGTAACAATTCCATGGGGTTCCCATTCTGCTATAGCCTTCGTAACTCTGAGTATCTTGTCCATTCGTTGCTTCGTCCATTGATGATTGGATTGATCAGAAGCTTGGAGCTTGTCCGTGAAGAGATTTTCCTTAAAGTGATCCGACGAGACATAGTCATACGCTTTAATTCCCTAACTTTTTCCTGGACCGCCCTTTCGGGTTTTCAGTCCACCGGGAAACCCCTTTTTGCCCAAGTCGCCCTTTCGGGTTTTCAACTTGCCGGGTGTACAAATTTTTTTATTTATCCCTAATTTTTTCCTGAACCGCCCTTTCGGGTTTTCGATTCACAGGGATGCCCATTTTTTCCCAAGTCTCCCTTTTGGGTTTTCAACTTGTCGGGTCGTTTATGCGTAGTATCTTTTGACTATGTCTGCGTTCACAGGGTGCGGTAGGTCATCACCGTCCATGGTGGTCAGGATCATTGCCCCACCAGAAAAGATGTTTTTGATCACAAATGGTCCTTCGTAAGTAGGAGTCCATTTGCCCCTGGGATCACTTTGCGGCAAGATGATTCGCTTGATTACAAGGTCCCCGACTTGATATACTTGTCTCTTGACTTTCTTGTTGAAGGCCTTGATCATATGTTTTTGATATGCCTGACCATGGTAAACAGCAGTGAGTCGTTTTTCGTCGATTAAGTTAAGTTGATCAAGCCGGGTCTGAATCCAATCGTCTTCACTCAAAACAGCATCCTTCATGATTCTCAAGGAAGGAATCTGAACCTCAATAGGCAAAAAAGCCTCCATGTCGTATACCAAAGAAAAGGGGGTTGCCCCAGTTGAAGTGCGTGCCGTGGTACGGTACCCGTGCAAAGCAAATGGTAACATCTCATGCCATTCCTTGTAGGTGACTGTCATCTTTTGAATGATCTTTTTGATATTTTTGTTCGCAGCTTCAACAACACCATTCATCTTAGGCCGATAGGGAGATGAATTGTGATGTTGTATCTTGAACTGCTCGCACAGAGCGGTGATCATGGTATTGTTCAAATTTTTACCGTTGTCAGTGATGATCCTGTCGGGGATACCATACCGGCATATGAGGTTCTGCTTGATGAAGCGGGCAACCAAATTCTTTGTAACAGAGGTGAAGGAAGCTGCTTTGACCCACTTGGTAAAGTAATCAATAGCCATCAGGATGAAGCGATGTCCATTGGATGATGTAGGTTTGATTTCTCCAATCATGTCGATTCCCCACATCGCGAATGGCCAAGGAGCTGTTAAGACATTGAGAGGAATTGGAGGAATATGTACCTTGTCAGCGTAGATTTGGAATTTATGACAAGTACGTGAATATTGATGATAATAAGCTTCCATGGTAGACCAGTAGTAGCCTGCCCGTAGAATCTTTTTAGCCATCGTATGACCGCTTGAGTGGGTGCCAAAGGTGCCATCATGTAGTTCAGCCATGATCTTCTCAGCTTCAACGTTGTCCACACACCGGAGTAGGACACAATCAAGACTGTGCTTGTATAGGATACCATTTCTCAGGAATAATTTGGCCGCGAACCTCCTTAAGAACTTTTTATCATTGACTGAAGCTCCTTCAGGGTATTCTTGTGCTTCGAGATACCTCTTGACGTCAAGAAACCAAGGTCGGTCCACTACTTCTTCGGTATTAATCTCGTGAAAATGTGCAGGTTCGTCCATTCGTTCGATGGTGATTTGAGGTGCCATATTATCCCAGTTAAGTTTAAACATGGATGACATTGTAGCTAGCGCATCTGCTAGCTGATTCTCTTCTCGCGGGAAGTGCTCGAAGGTAATCTGCTCGAAGTGTGGTAACAATGTCAGGACATGTTCTTTGTAAGGGATGAGGTTTGGATGTTTAGTATCCCACTCTCCTTTGATTTGACTGATAACCAAAGCTGAGTCCCCAAATACAATCAGAGATTTGATTCCCAAGTCAATAGCGGCCTTGAGACCAAAGATACAAGCTTCATACTCGGCCATGTTGTTGGTGCAGCTGAAGCAGAGTCTAGCAGTGAAAGGTGTACGACAACCTTTTGGAGAGATAAGTATCGCGCCGATACCGTTCCCAAGTGCGTTGGAGGCACCATCAAAGTACATAGTCCATCGGGATCCTTGTTCAGGTCCGTCATACAGTTTATTTTCTTTAATGTTGCTCAAAGTCATGATATCCTCGTCGGGAAAGTCGAACCTTATGGATTGGTAATCTTCGACAGCTTGATGAGCCAGATGATCGGCTAGCACACTCCCCTTTATAGCTTTTTGGGTCGTGTACTGTATATCATATTCGGTGAGGATCATCTGCCATCTAGCGATTCT
Source organism: Vicia faba (assembly GCA_948472305.1). Taxonomy (NCBI): domain Eukaryota; kingdom Viridiplantae; phylum Streptophyta; class Magnoliopsida; order Fabales; family Fabaceae; genus Vicia; species Vicia faba. The sequence continues at coordinate 752,603,100 of OX451739.1, forward strand.
TCCGGTTAGAGAAGGCTTCTCGAAGATGTACTTGATCGGATCCATTTTAGAAATCAACAGAGTGGTATGTGTCAACATATACTGCCTTAGCCGGCGAGCAGCCCATACCAAAGCGCAACAAGTTTTCTCGAGCAGTGAGTAGCGAGTCTCACAGTCGGTAAACTTTTTACTAAGGTAATAAATGGCATGCTCTTTTTGGCCAGACTCATCATGTTGGCCCAGTACGCACCCCATTGAATTATCTAAGACAGTCAGATACATGATTAAAGGTCTTCCTTCGACGAGTGGCATCAAGATAGGAGGTTTCAGCAAATACTCCTTGATCTTATCGAAAGCAACTTAACAGTCATCATTCCATTTAAACACCTGATCTTTCTTCAATAACTTGAAGATTGGTTCACAGGTAGATGTTAGGTGAGAGATGAACCTTGCAATGTAGTTTAGGCGTCCCAAGAAACCTCTGACCTCCTTCTCAGTGCGAGGGGTAGGCATTTCTTGTATAGCTTTGACTTTGGCAGGATCAACCTTGATGCCTTTGTTACTGACGATGAATCCCAAAAGTTTACCGAACCTAACTCCGAAAGTGTACTTGTTAGGGTTTAGTCTGAGCTTGTACTCTTTTAACCTGACAAACAACTTTTGCAGATGGTCGAGGTGTTCTTCTTCTGTTTGTGAACGGGCTATCATGTCGTCTACATAGACTTCAATCTCATGATATATCATGTCATGAAATAAAGCTACCATGGCTCGCTGGTAGGTTGCCCCGACATTCTTCAGTCTGAATGGCATCACTTTATAACAGAAGGTACCCCACTGCGTAACAAAAGTAGTCTTCTCCATGTCTTCGGAGGCCATTTTGATCTGGTTGTACCCTGAAAATCCATCCATGAAAGAGAAAACCTTGTGTTGAGCTGTGTTGTCAACCAAGATGTCAATGTGTGGTAGTGGAAAGTCATCTTTAGGGCTAGCCCTGTTTAAGTCTCTGTAATCCACGCACATTCTGACTTTTTCGTCCTTCTTAGGCACGGGCACAATGTTAGCAACCCATTGGGGATATGAAGTAACAGCAAGAAAGCCAACATTGAACTGCTTCATCACTTCAGCTTTGATCTTTTCGGACATGTCGAGCCTCATTCGATGGACTTTCTGCTTGATTGGTGGACAGTCTTCTCTTGTAGGGAGACGGTGAACCACAATATCTGTATCCTGTCCCGGCATGTCTTCATAGGACCAGACGAAGTTCTCAACATATGCATTCAACAGCTGAACTAAGCGCTCTTTGACACTTGGCTCTAGGTTGACACCCACTTTAACCTCTTTTCTGTCTTCGGCAGTACCCAAATTGATAGTCTCTAACAACTTTTCATGGGGCAGAATAACCCTTTCTTCATGTTGTAGAAGTCTAGTCAACTCTCCAGGCACTTCACAGTCTTCATCACCTTCATATTCGGCATGATTGACCAGATCTTCAGAGTCACTGAAGGCCATAGTAGAATTGTTACCCATGGAATCCGGAGTGGATGGGTACCTGCATTTTGTGAGTGTGGGTGTGTGTAAGGGATAGCCACCTTTAAACAAATAAAAATGTAAAAAGAAAGAAAATGAACACAAAAGTTTACATATGAAAACGTTCATGATTCATTGAAAATGGCATATGAAAATGAAGAATCAAAACCCTTACAAATGGACCTATATGCCCCAGGTAAGGAATAAGGCGAAAAGAGTGTACGAATTATTTAATAATTATTACAGACCAAACATGAAATGTTCAAAAGATAAATTACTGATTGATGAAAGTAATGGGAACAAAGTCTTTCGCCTCCCAGTTGTTCAGTCCTCCTTCAATGGTTGGGAAGATCCAGTCTTCAAGATTGCTTCCTTCTTCATCATCCTCCAAAGCATGAACTCCAAGATGAGTGATTTTCAATGACGGTCCTCCAGCCCGGGAGCGACGCACAGTTTTCTGACTAGCAGCAGTGAAACCCAAACCAAACTTATCTGTCTTGAAAGGAAAATCTGGTAGCTGACCCCACACTGTACTTCCTCCTTCCTTGATCACAGCCTCCGCATCTTTAAGGGATGACATCCGAGACACAGGTTTGGTAATGCTGGGCACAACAGTCATTGTCTTGGCTACTGCAACTTCAGGATAAACCTCTTCAAAGTGCTGGAAAGGTGTTTCTATGAATTCACCATCTAACTCCACGTAGCGGAAAAAGTTAATGTGGCTTATCATATACTCCTCCTCACCATGAACCGTTATGATTTTCCCCTGGACTGGGTATTTGAGCATCTGGTGTAGAGAAGAAGTGACTTCTCCAGCGTAATGAATCCAGGGCCTTCCTAACAAGCATGAGTAGGAGGGACGGATGTCCATGACGTAAAATATGGAGTTGAAAGTTTCCGTACCCACTTTAATTGGGATGTCCACCTCCCCGTGGACCATCCGCTTAGAACCATCAAAGGCTCTTACGATGATGTTGCTGGGCTTCAAAATTAGACCTTCACAATCTAGTCTGTCCAATACTTTCTTTGGGAGGACATTTAAAGACGACCCGGTATCAACCAGAACGTGAGCAAGAGTGGTCCCTCTGCACTCTACCGAGACATGCAGCGCATCATTATGCTTTCTTCCCTTATATGTTAGATCTGCATCAGAGAAGCCAAGACCATTGTCGGCTGTAAGGCTGGCTACACACTCTTGAAACTGATCCGCAGAAGTTTCTTGAGGCATGTGCGCCGTCTTCAAGAATTTGATCAAGGCTTTGGCATGAGCCTCGGAGCATAGCAATAGAGCCAGCATAGAGATTTTTGAAGGGGTTTTCCCCAGCTTCTCTACGACATCATATTCGCTCTTCTTAATTATCTTTAAAATCTCCTCCATTTCCTTTTGGGTGGTCTCGGGGATAACCAAAGTCTGAGCCCTCATCCTGACGGGCACTTCTTGGATCCCCTTACCTTTATCAGCAGTAACAGCAGAGGGTATAGCTTCGGGAGTAACAATTTCTTCAATAACTGGACTTTGCACAGATATCTTGACTGGCACATGAGCACTTGAGGGTCCAAAGACTGCCCTTGGAGGAGCAATCTCCAGAGAGAATATTCTTCCGCTACGAGTGATCTTACTTGTCCCCGCAATATTTCCTATGTCAGGAGTTTCTTCGTCAGAACTTTCTTCAACTGATTCGATCTTCTTAACACCGTGGTAGAAGATCTCTCCCCCGTAATTCCACGGTATTGTATTGTTGGACTTGTATGGGATAGGCCCCGGCATAGTAATCTTCAGCGGTACAAACTTTGGATCGGGTGTAATCTTAACAGGTCTTTTGGAGACCTTGGAAAGATTGTCGGAAATGGTGATTATAGCAACATCATTGATTGGAGTAACAGGAGTAGCATGAGTTTTCTTGAAGAGGATTTCTTGAGTATCCATCAGGCGTTGGATGCCTGACTTCAATAGTGGACAGTCAGATTGCAAGGTTGAACAAAGGTAACAATCTTTTTCACAGCCCGGAAAAATTCCGGCTTTCAACAGATTCATCTTGATCATTGGCAACGGAGTCATTAAGTTATCAACAACAGTAACATGAAGATCTTCTATAATAGCATGGACATTATGACCATGTTTTGGCATAGGAGCGGATATCACATTAGGTTTTTCGGGGGCATCAAACTCCACCTCCTTGGCATCTATTAAATCTTGGATCTTGTTTTTAAGGGCCCAACAGTTGTTGGTGTCATGCCCCACACTGTCCGAATGATATGCCCACTTCACATTGGAATGATAGTAGGGAGAAGAGGTATTTGGGTTCTTTGGCGCCTCTTTCAAATTGGTAAGGTTTAACTTTAATAGATGAGGGAGAACCTGAGCAGGTGTCATATTGATCCGGGTGAATTGCCGTACAGGCCTTTCCACCCTGGTTTGGTTAGGTTTGGGTTGACTCCTTCGAGGTTGATCGGCTGAGGAGTTCTGAATCATCACAGCCCCCACCGCTGATCGGCACTCCATTCTTCCTTGATTTCTCTGGGTGTAAACAGCAGAAACTTCTTTCTTGGCTGGAAAGGTCTTCTTGATAGCAGCGGAAGCAGATGTATCCTTCTAAATTTTATCGCTTTTAATGCCAGCTTCGACTCTTTCACCAGTCAGAATTAGTTCGGTGAACCCTGCAGATGAGCTCCCGATCAAGTGATTAAAGAATGGTCCTGACAGGGTCCCCAAAAACATATCAACAAGCTCTCTTTCAGACAATGGTGGCTGCACCCTTCCAGCCAAATCCCGCCACTTTTGGGCATACTCCTTAAAGCCTTCATTAGAGACCATACCCATACTCTGTAATTGAGTACGAGTAGGCGCTAAATATGCGTTATATTGGTATTATCGATAGAAAGCAACAGCCAAATCCTCCCAGTTATGTACATCAGATCTCTCAAGCTGATAGAACCAATCCAATTGCGTACCCGACAAACTATCTTGAAAAAAGTGGACCCACAGATCCTTATCAGAAGAGTGAGGTTGGATCTTTCTAACATAAGACCGCAGATGCATCTTCGGGCAAGACAAACCATCGTATTTAGCAAATGTAGGTACTTTGAATTTAGGGGGAATAACGATCCCAGCAACCAACCCTAGTTCTTCGAAATCTAACCCAAGTACCCTTTGTACCTCCATGGCTGCCAGCCGATCTTCTAGATTCTTATACTTATCGTCCGCGGGAGGGTACTGTTGCTCAGAGTAATCTTCATCCTCTTCTTCTTCTTCTTCTTCTTCTTCAGCCTCATACTCGAAAGGTACTGCAGCTCCTTTTCCTTTACCAATCCCTTCATCAGGACGTCGAAGGGAAATCCAGGACTCTCCTAGCTTGGTTCTCAAATCTTCTTCCCATAGTGGCCACACCAACTCTTTTCTTTTTCTTCTTTTCTTTTTCCTTTTCCTTCTCTAACAGTGCTTTAAGGTCCTCTTGACCCTTTGCCAAGGTCATGAGGAGTTATTGGAACTGTGAATTCTGCGCCTGTAGATCTTTGACCGTCTGCTCTATATCCATCTTGCTGAAATAAACAGCAGAGAGATAAGGAAACCTGGTGTGAAGACCTGTTTATGCATATGATGAATGATGTGTATTCATGTAATGCAATCAAGGGTTTAGAAATTCAAATTTATTGTAAACAAAAATGAACGCACGTCATATTAATAAGACATAATTTGTTAGTACATAAATGCCCCATGGGCAAAAACAATACAAAATTCTAATGTAAAAAGACGTTGCGCATCCTCTTTGGTGCGATGTAAGTGTTGAGAGTCTTCTCTTCATGGAGTTGACGGGTAAGTTCCAAAACCTTCTTCTCACTGGCGTAGAAGCTGGCTTTAAATGTATTCCGTTCTTCCTTGAGCTGTATCCAACTCTTTTGCAAATCCTCCAATGATGTTGGCAAGTCAGGTTATAGGAGGGTGTATGGAACCTCTCCTTCCATAACAGGCTCTTTGATCATAGGCAAAATGTGAGGGTAAGGCATCATAAGACTCTGGGTGCGGGTTCGTATCCACTTGAGGTAAGGCTCAAGGGGGATGGAATTCTTATGTCCCAGTGTCTTACTGTCCACTTTGTTGGGCATCCTCCAAGCTCGGATAAACCTTTGTCGAAGTCCTTGAGCGTCATTGTTAAAGTCAAAAACCAAGTCTGGAATCAGTATGTCATGTGGGCCATCCCTTCGGGCGTACCCAAATTGTCTCAGAGCTAAACAGGGGTTGTAGGTAATGCCTCCGCTAATGCCTAGTAGTGGGACATTAGGAAATTCTCCGCAACGATCAATGATGATGACATTTTCTCTGGACCGAGAACACCAATGAACATCAGAATGTGTGAGAGTCATCAATCGTTGTGACCACCTCAAGCCTTGTTCATTCTTCAAGACTGACTGGGGAAGGTGAGAAATAAACCACCTTGCTAGAAGAGGAGTACAACACATGAGAACACCTCTTTTCCTCATTGTTCGTGTGTAAAATGAGTGGAGGATGTCCCCAAGCAATATGGGCACAGGGTTTCGAGATATGAAAATCTTGACAGCATTCACATCTATAAGCTGATCAGGGTTTGGGAACAAGACCAACCCATAGATGAGAAGTGCTACAATCTCCTCAAAAGCTTGCAGATCTAGATGATTCCAGCAGTCTTGTGCCTTCTCAAACAGAAACTTTGCCAAGAAACCCTTGACACCACTTCTGGTTTCCCAATGACCTTTAATATCAGATGGTTGCAAGTGTAGGGCTGGAGCAACATATTCAGGCTTTGGTTCTCTTTCTGTACCGTTGTAGGGTAGTTGATGGATAATAGGAATCCTCAAGAATTGAGAAAATTCCTCCAAAGTAGGCACTAGTTGGTAATCAGGAAATGTGAAGCAGTGGTGTAGGGGGTCAAAGAACTGGAAGAGAACTTTCACCGTGTCTTATTCAATGTTGGAGTTGACCAAGTTGAGAAGTCTACCATGTCTTTCACTGAAGAGAGAATTCTTTGGAATCTTGGAAGTAAGCTCCTTGAGTTGAGGAGGGATTCTCACAAGGTTGACTTGAATTGTTTTTCTGCGGAGTGATTCCATAACCTACAAAACAGGAACAAAGATGAAGATCCAAACCCTTGAAATGGTTAGTGGATGCAAATGATGCTTTATGATGTTCATGATGTATGCACAAGTATATGTACAAGCAAGTCACACAAGATCCTAGTTTCAGGCTTGCATGGGGTTTCATAGGTAAGTACCCTCTTGAAGTTAGTTGGCTCAACCTGTCCTAGAAATAGTAATCGGGTTCTAAGGAGCTCAATATCACTGGATTGTTTCCTTGTTCATTATTTCAATTCATCCTCTTACCGGCGACCGAAATATTCCAAGGAACCAACCCTCAATGAGTGTAGTATCGAGTATCTACCAACTTCGGACTGCACCAAAGCCGATCATCTCACTACATCCTAAAAGGCCAAGTTGGTCAACTAAAGGTTCTAAAAGTTTGTTAGTGCTTCATGACATCACTCAGCGGCCCTGTATTCTCTTTGATTGACTCAAAGGCTACCGGTACCCACAAATATGTCACACTAACATAGCTATTGCTTAGACCGTGTTGGTATACCCCGCATAATTTCCATAATGTATTGCTATTTACCTATGAATGTTTCCCAAATCCGGGTAGAGGATTCAAACCCAAACAATAGAACCAAAGTGTAAAGAAAACAAGTCAAGCATGATAAGCATGTAAAGGTAATCTAAAAGCCTAAGGTAACCCCACTTTTATATTAATTCCCCAGCAGAGTCGCCAGTTCTGTGATACGGTGGGAGAACTGACTAGAGGTTTGGCGTTTGTGTTCGCAAATGTTTCGGTTTAGCAAGAGTCGCCACCGACTTTTTATTTTATCCAAAGGAAAGGTCAAAAAGCACGGGAAATACCTTTGAGATGTTTTCCTGGGTTCGGGGGGTAGATTATGAAAAGGGAAGGTGCTAGCACCCTTTTCATCCATGGTTATCCATGGGCTCTTAGTTACTTGTTTAGATCACTTGCTTTGCTTTTCCAATTGTTTGAAATGGTGCTTTGTATGTGGTTTTGAAAGATGTTTTGAAAAGAGGCCATCGTTGTGGCAACCTTTGTAATGATTCTTGTTTGAATGTATACAAAGGTGTATTGTCTTTTGAAAGGTTTTTCAATGTTTGAAAGTTTGTTTTGGGAAATGTTTTGAAATTGTGTTGTGAGGTGTGTTTAAAAATAACAAGGATGTTTTTTTGAAAGTTTTGATCAAGTAACTAAGAGTTGTCTATCCTATTTTACTCAAAGATATTTCCTACACATTTTTAACCCTTTTGACAGTGTTGTTTTACCATTGCGTTTGGTAAACAACCTTGTATTAGGATGTTAAACGGGACAGGCGCGGGTCATCGTATTGACCATGATAGCAATATTGCCAAGTATCTTTAGCAAATTGTTTGAGGGACTAGATCATTTTGTATAGGCAACCAAGATAGCATCATCGAGGGACTATGATCTTTTGTTTTGTTTATGTTTTGCCAAGATACTCAACATGCATAACATGGCCAATTTTAAAGGGCAACAAGTGGATGAAACCCTAGGGGTGCATGTGTGTATTGTGTTGTCAATTTACATGCATTTATGTCTTTGTATTAGTCAAACTATTTGTTTGATTTTGGATTTTTACATACAAACCCTAATCTCTAACATGGCATATTTGAAAGCATAAAATGCGCAAAATAAACCTAAGTTATTACAACATTGGTATGGGGAGAGGGATACAATTTTTGAATGGGGAATATTTGCAAGAAAATAAACCCTAATATTTAATATTACATCCAAATTGAATAAATGGTACAAGTAATAAATAGACAAGTATTTAAATGGTCAATTAAATAAATATGCAAAAGATATTTTTTTGTTCATTTTTATGTATGTAAAAATATAATGTTTAATGTATTAAAAAAGAAATAAAAATATTATTTTTTTATTAAGGGTAAAAACCCTAATTTTATTTTAAGAAAGTAAATATATATTATTATATTATTTATTTATGTACAATAAAAAAATAAAAATGTATTCAAGTGTCAAAAAATAAAATATATTAGAAAGAAAATTATTATTTTTAATGAGGGTAGAAACCCTAGTTTTTTTTTTTGTTTTGAGATAATATATACTATATTATTTATTTTTATGTACAAGAAAATAAATACAAATATATATATATATATATATATATATATATATATATATATATATATATATATATATATATATATATATATATATATATATATATATATATATATATATATATATATATATATATATATATATATATATATATATATATATATATATATATATATATATATATATATATATATATATATATATATATATATAAGAAAATAAAACATATAAAAAAATATTATTTTATATATATGGATAATAAAAATAAAATATATAATATCTCTATAATGTTTATAAGTTTTTTTTTATTAAAGAAAATAAAGGTATATGCCAAATAATAATTATTTTTATGTCTAAAAAAATAATAAAATAATAAAAATAAATGTGAAAATTTATGAAAATATTTTTAGGTCTTTTTTATGTTTATAAAATATAAAATAAAATCAGGAATGAAAAATAAATGAAAAAAATATAAAAATATGAAGAAATGGGCCAGGGGGTGCATTCTGCAATGAGGGGGGGGGGGGGGGGGGGGTCAAAAACAAGGCCAAAACCAAGCCCAGCCGACTGACTTCATCTTCAACCTTTGTCAAAGAACGCGCGCGCCTGATTCAAACATGGAGAACCTGCATACGTGCCCTAATGCAAAAACTCATAACATCAAAGTTATAGTATTTTTCAAGACGAATCCAACCATGTAAAGAACTCATTCTAACTCTCAAAGACTAGAGAGAATTTCTCTGGCCCTAAATCCTAACCTAATTTTTTCAGGAAGTTCATGAATCAAATTTTCTTAACATGCTTAACTTAAATGAAAACTGAGCATATGTACAGTTTCATGGCTATGAATACTACATTTTTTATTCACAAACCTAAGCCTAATGATTCCTAAATAGAGAGATAAGAAGTTGATAAAAACCTGTTTCAGTTGAAATCGTGTATGACAATGTGGAGCTTTTCAGTGAAGCCTGAGGTGTTTGGGAGCTTGCTTGAACTTCCCCTGACCTTTCCCAATGCCTAATTTGCCTTGAATGTGCTTGAACAAGCTTGTAGAACTCAACCTGCACAAGCTGAAAATAGAAATGGTGAACCTTGTAAAGGGAGTTACAGTCACTCTTCAATGGTTGGGATAGCTTGGATAGGTTATGTGGAATGTGTTTGAACCAGTTTGAGGCAAAACGCACGAGGGGTTTTTGCTATAGAAGTCAAACTGCAGGGAGTGCCCTATTTTTCCAATGGAAGGTGATTTTGTATTGTGGAAGGCTTAAGGACTCAAAGGCTCGTGTTTCTGGCTCATGGGGGTATGTGAAACTTGTCTCAAATGCTTGCCAAAGTTGGTTTTAACAGATGTGCAAGTTGTAGTGTATTTGACAAGTTTCTTGTATTTTAAGCAAAAATAAGCAATCATGCTAGACATGCCTGTACAAGCTATCTATCAGTTGGTACTTTGTGATCTTGGCCCCCTCAATTGGTGGATATTGTATGCTGTACCAGATCTTGTTCAAGGCTCAAGAGACGTGGTTTGACATAAAGCAATTTTGACAAAAATGGCAATGTTGCCTTTTTGCTATTTTAGGATTAATTCTTTGTGTAATCCTCCCATGACCAAAACAAAGCCTTAAACCAATGGATTTGCATTTAATTATTGAGTATGGAAGGGTTTTGGGACCTGTAACCAAGTACAAACAAGGCTGATTAGAGTTTGCAACTTGTATCAATATGAAAATGCCATGGATCAAAAGTGAGTTTTTGCCAACTTCAAGCCTTCGATTCTCCCTAACCACAAATTATTTTGGAGAGTTCTTTGACTTTTTAGAAAGCTTGTAACATGCTCTATAATCCATCTTTAAAATTAATTTTGATATTCCAAGTGGAACTAGGTGAAAAATCTCCAAGAAGATAGGTCAAAATCATGCCTAAACTAGGGCAAAATTTCACTAAGTTAAAAGTTTCATGGACCCTTGTTCCAAAAATCATAACTTGAGATCCAAGCTTCTTTTGGGAAAACTTTGTGAATCAAAGTTGTAGACTTTGTGGAGGACTACAACTTTAATGTTGTAAGTTTTGTTTGAATCCAATTGCATCATGGTGAAAATGTTGGGCGAAGTTGAGGAAAAATAAGAAAATTCCATAACTTAGAAAAATTCTAAGTTATGAAAATTTTCAATTTTAAACCCTAATTTGCAAAATAGGTTTCTTGATGAACAAGTTTCATGTTTTTACACATCTTGATGAAAAATAACCCTTGGCACTTGATTTTGACCAAAAATTCAAAGTTTGACTTTTCAGTGTACAGTCAAATTTTGATCAGTTGACTGGAAAATTCATCTATCAATCCAATGCATTTGAGATCTTTTGAACCTTGTGAATAGGTTAAGATGATGCCATTGAGTCTTTGAGTCCATGCTTGAACCCAATTTGCCATTGGCTAGGTGAAAAATCAGAAATTGCCCTTGTGCAGTCAAAACCCTTAAAATGACCATTTTGCCCTTTTGATGATCTGATCAAATTTCTTGAGGAGTTGTGGTCCAAAATTGATCAAATGGTTCATAGGAGCCTAGAATGTTGATGTGGATAAAAAATTATGAGGTTTGACTGTAAATTGTCCACAATTGACTTTTTCCCCAATACAGTTGATTTCTAGGTCAACTGTCCAATTGACTGGGCAAAAATTTGATTCAAGGCTTGAAACTTGGTAGAGGCAATCTTATAAGTCCAACATGAAGTATGAAAGTCACTTTGAGCATTGAAAGTCCAAAAATCCATGTGCAAACTCAAACCCTAATTTAGGTCATCAGTGCAAGGAGATGTCTTGAGCAGAGCAAAACCCTAATCCTGTCTGGAGTTCAAAGAGTCTTGTGAGGGGAAATCTTGATAAAATGAGAGGGAAAATTTTGGGTTACAACAAATTGCTTTCCTCAAAACTGCGCATGTGCCGCAGGAAACTTCTACTGATCAATTCAAAGACTGTGTGGCTAGTTTGACTGTCGATAACGGTTTGGGTTTCTCCGACGCAGATCTAACATCTAAAGGAAGAAATCACAATGATGCTCTGCATGTCTCGATCGAGTGTAGGGGCACTACTCTGGCACACGTACTGGTGGATACTGGGTCCTCATTGAATGTTTTGCCAAAGAAAGCATTAGACCGTCTAGACTGTGAAGGTTTGGTTCTGAAGGCGAGCAATATTGTGGTTAGAGCTTTCAATGGGTCAAAAGGATGATGCACGGGGAGGTGGACGTCCCTGTAAAAGTTGGCTCTCATACTTTTGCATCTACTTTCTATGTGAAGGATATCCGACCATCTTATTCTTGCTTGTTGGGTCGCCCGTGAATTCATAAGGCTGGGGCAGTGACTTCTACACTCCATCAGATATTGAAATATCCAGTGAAGGGGAAGATTGTTACGGTGCAAGGAGAAGAGGAGTACATGGTGAGTCATCTTAACTCCTCGCAGTATGTGGAGATGGATGGAGAGTTCATCGAGACCCCGTGTCAGAACTTTGAAGAGGTTCCCCAGACTTTAGCGTCGACTGAAATTGCTGCTGACAAACCTCCGATGAAGATGGCTTCCCTCAAGGATGCCAGGGCTGTAATTGAAAAAGGTGGGTGCGCAAATTGGGGTCAACTCCCTGACTTTGTACACAAGACTAACAAGTTTGGTTTGGGCTTTACTGCAGAGGCTCAAAGGGATGTTCGGCGCGCGCGGATTGGAAGACCTTCTCTGCACATCAGTAATCAGGGAATGAATGCATTTAAGGATGGTGGAGAAGAGTCAGATATCGACAGCTGGATTTACCCGACTACCAAAAGTGGATTGAACAACTGGACGGCGAAGGATTTCATGCCCGTTTCTTTTATTACACAGTAATAGACTTTTGTTTTGAGATTTGTAATAAATAGTTTAAAACTTTATGGCCCGGTATCTTGCCTGAGGCACCTTGGCTTTGTTTGTGAAGGCTTATTATTTGTCATTTCCATATATAATCAATAAAGCATTGGACGTTTCTTGCATTACAAATTTTATGCTCCTTGTTTTTCTTTTCTATCTTGCACTCTATCAAAATAGATATTGTCTTACACACACTCACATATCATAATGCAGATCCACATCCACTCTGGATCCCATTGATAATGACTTTGCTACTGCCAGTTATGACTTCGAAAATCTGATCAACCAAGCTGAGGATGAAGGTGAGGATGATTGTGAGGTTCCTGGGGAACTTGCTAGACGGTTACTACAGGAAGAGAGGGCCATACAGCCTCATGAAGAGCCATTGGAATCAGTGAATTTGGGTACAAAAGAGGACAAGAAAGAGGTCAAGATAGGTGCAAATATGGAGCCTAGCGTCAAGCAACGGTTGATACAGATGCTACGCGACTATGTTGATATTTTCGCTTGGTCTTATGAAGATATGCCTGGGTTGGATACTGATATTGTGGTACACCGCTTGTCAACTAAAGAAGACTGTCCTCCGGTAAAGTAGAAGGTTCGCCGTATGCACTCTGAGATGTCTGAGAAAATCAAAGCGGAGGTCATGAAACAGTTTGACGCCGGATTTCTAGATGTTACTTCTTACCCACAGTGGGTTGCTAATGTAGTTCCAGTACCCAAGAAAGATGGTAAGGTTCGGATGTGTGTGGACTATAGAGATCTGAATAGGGCGAGCCCCAAGGATGATTTCCCCCTGCCTCACATTGATGTTCTGGTCGACAACACCACGCATCATAAGATCTTCTCCTTTATGGATGGTTTTTCTGGTTACAATCAGATTAAGATGGCTCCCGAGGACATAGAGAAGACAACTTTCGTTACACAATGGGGCACCTTTTTCTACAAGGTCATGTCGTTCGGATTGAAGAATGTTGGGGCAACGTATCAGCGCGCCATGGTTGCTTTGTTCCATGACATGATTCACCATGAGATTGAGGTTTACGTTGATGACATGATTGCAAGGTCCCAGACTGAAGAAGAACATCTTGACCATCTCCAGAAACTGTTTGACATGTCGAAGATGTATAAACTAAGGTTAAACCAGAACAAGTGCACCTTCGGGTTAAGGTCTGGTAAGCTTCTAGGTTTCTTCGTTAGTGATAAAGGTATTCAAGTGGATCCTGCAAAGGTGAAGGCTATACAGGAGATGCCAGCTCCCTGAATGGAAAAAGAAGTTAGAGGCTTTTTGGGACGTCTAAATTACATTTCCCGATTCATTTCACATCTGACTGCTACTTGTGAGCCAATCTTCAAACTACTGAAGAAAGATCAAGTGGTGAAATGGAATGATGAATGTCAGGCCGCTTTCAAAAGGATCAAAGAATATCTCCAAGATCCACCTATTCTGATGCCTCCAGTTGAAAGAAGACCTTTGATCTTATACTTGACAGTACTCGACAATTTAATGGGGTGCGTGCTGGGGCATCATGACGAGTCTGGCCGAAAAGAGCATGTTATTTACTACCTTAGCAAAAAGTTTACCGACTGTGAGACCCGATACTCACTGCTTGAGAAAACTTGTTGCGCTTTGGCATGGGCTACTCGCCAGCCGAGACAGTATATGCTGACTCACACTACCCTATTGATATCAAAGATGGATCCAATCAAGTATATCTTCGAAAAGCCTACCTCTTCGGAAGAATAGCAAGATGGCAGATGATCTTAACTGAGTATGACATCCAATACACAACCCAAAAAGAAATCAAGGGGAGTGTATTGGCAGATCATTTGGTGCATCAGGTCGTGGATGATTACCAGTCTATGAATTTCGAGTTTCCGGATGAGAACATCATGTTGGTGACCGACTGTGAAAAACCTGGACCGAATGAAGGACCTGAGGAAGGATCCCGATGGTCTATGTATTTTGATGGAGCTTCAAACGCGTTGGGTAATGGCATTGGCGTTGTGATTATATCTCTCGAAGGCTGTCATACTCCGTTCACCGCCCGATTATGTTTTAACTGCACCAACAATATGGCGGAGTATGAAGCGTGCATCCTGGGCCTTTGAGCAGCTATTGACCTAAGGATTAAGTTCTTGAGTGTATTCGGAGATTCCGCTCTAGTGATCAGTCAGGTCAAAGGCGAGTGGGATATGAAACACCCAAATCTTATTCCTTATAAAGAGTATGTATTGGCGTTGCTCCCGCACTTTGAGATGATAACCTTTGAACATTTCCCAAGAGAGGAGAATCAGCTGGCGGAAGCCCTAGCTACCATGTCTTCTATGTTAAAAGTCAAGTGGGACAATTAAGCTCCCCAGATTACCATCGAGAGGTTGGAGGAACCCGCACATTGCTGTGACATCGAGACTGAAGAGGTAGCAGATAAACCCTGGTTTCACAAGGTAAAGAGGTATCTTGAGGCTCAAGAGTACCCCGAGGGTGCATCTGTTAATGATAAGAAGTTTCTGAGGAGATTCGCCACGAAGTTCTTCATTAGCAATGGGATCCTTTACAAGCGTAACCATGATTCGACCTTACCGCAATGTATGGACAAAAGCGAGGTGGAATGGATTATGGCAGAGTTACATGAAGGTACTTTCGAAACTCATTCCAGTGGACATACCATGGCAAAGAAAATCCTACAGGCAGGATATTATTGGTCAACCATGGAAGCTGACTGCTATCAGCATTCTCGAACCTGTCACAAGTGCCAAGTCTACACTGATAAGGTGCACGTACCTCCAGTTCCTCTAAATGTTTTGACAGCTCCTTGGCCTTTTGCAATGTGGGGCATCGATATGATCGGCGAGATCAGACCTACTGCATCCAACGGGCATCGTTTCATTCTGGTAGCTATTGATTACTTTACGAAGTGGGTTGAGGCAGCTTCCTTTGCTACAGTAAGCAAGAATGTCGTGGTGCGGTTTATCCGACACAACCTGATATGTCGATATGGTGTACCAGAGAGGATCATTACGGACAACGGTACAAATCTCAACAATACAATGATCACCGAGCTCTGCAAGCGGTTTAAGATACATCATCACAATTCTTCTCCTTATCGGCTGAAGATGAATGGGGCTGTTGAAGCGGCTAATAAGAACATCAAGAAGATTGTGCAGAAGATGACAGTGACATACAAAGACTGGCATGAGATGTTACCATTTGCTCTTCATGGGTACCATACCTCGGAAAGGACATCAACAGGGGAAACGCCCTACTCTCTGGTGTATGGTATGGAAGCGGTTTTACCCATTGAAGTCCAGATACCCTCTCTCCGTTTTATGAAGGATGCAGGTTTGAGTGAAGACGATTGGATCCAGACCCGGCTTGATCAGTTGAACTTAATCAACAAGAAGAAACTTACTGCTATTTTTCATGGTTAGACGTATAAAAAACAAATGATCAAGGCATTTAACAAGAAAGTTAGACGACAGGAATATCAAATCGGGGATCTGGTGATCAAACGCATCATACTGCCGCAAGGTGATCCCAGGGGCAAATGGACCCCTACGTACGAAGGGTCATTTGTGGTTAAGAATATTTTCTCGGGAGGAGTTATGATTATAAACACCATGGATGTTGACGACCTTCCTCACCCCGTTAATGCAGACATAGTGAAAAAATACTACGCATAATCTAAGACCCGCTAGGTCGATTGGCCTAGGCAAAAATAAGGGCTTCCTGGTGAACCAAAAGGGTTCAGGAAAAAGTAAGAGATGAAAATGAAAAAAACTGTACACCCGACAAGTCGAAAACCTGAAAAGGCGGCTTCGGCAAAAAAGGGTATCCCGGTGGACTAAAAACCCGAAAGGGCAGTCCAGGCAAAAATTAGGGATTAAAGCGTAACACTATGTCTCATTGGATCATCTTGCAACCAGACTTCGGTATCGACTATCAAGCTCGGACGGCGCCAATCAATCTGATCTACCTTCAACCAAGTAATGAAGTGATGATACGCTCGAAGATATAAAGGCAATAGCAGAGTTGGAACCCAGTGGGATTGTTCACATAGCTGTTTTACACAAATTGTATAATTTCTATCATTCAGCGGCGTTACCTTACTAGGACGTCAGCCTCTTGTACAAAACGCCTATTATAGGCCAACTTCAAAATCAATACAATTCATTTTTGCAAAGAAATTTCAAATTGTTTTTATTTTTTCTGTTTTGTTTTGCAAGAACGTCCAATGGTTCGTTTTTGATATATGCATTTGATAATAATTATTGCTCATAAATATTTACATGCGAAACAAAAGACGATTACTCGTAATGTCAGGAACAGGGGCAAACAAAAATGTCCAAACCTTACAGTTGCTCTATCCACCAGGTACAGGGACAGAGCCAGCCTGAGAATGTGACTAAAAGTGCATACACTCACCGCAGAGTAGGAAACACCCAAGACAATGGTATTAATTCTCCCCAAGCAGAGTTCATCTGTCACCAACAATGGAAGACTACCCCCAGTGGAGTTTATTTCTTCCCCAAGCAGAAATTCAATCCCCGACAGAGTTCGTTATCACCAGCAATGATAATTCATCGCCAGCCAAGGTTATTTCTCCAAATCAGCAGATCTTCCAACAAAATATCTCTCTTCCCTGCAAGGTCATTCTCCTACAGGTTTATTCTCAAACAGAGTCTCTCCCGACAGAATATTCTCGAGCAGAACGGACGCAAGTCTCCAGCTAATCACCTTCGGTCGTTATCCCCAGCGAGTGAAAATTTTTTATTCTCCAGCATCAATCCGGAATTTATTTTCCCCAACTAGAAAACATCACGAGAACATTACATACCCATACATCGTGACATGCATATACGCATCATATAGCACAATCTCATCTATTTTGAGAACATCATTGCTCGATACACGTCATGCATTACATACGACTAACTCTTTACCTTTCAGGAAAAAGATACAATCAAATTCTCATAAAGTTCAAGCTATGAAGCCCAGGTCCGACGGAATAGTATCTTGATTTTTCCCATCATATTGTAAAGCCTGGAGAACGACTAGATAACAGTATCAAACACCACGAAGCCTGGAATCAACCAGATAGTGGTTTATCTTTAAAGTTATGAAGCCCAAATTCGACCGAATATTAGTTTAATCCCCAGAAAGTATTGTGAAGCCTAGAGTACGACTAGATAGCCATACAAGTTACTGTGAAGCCTGGATTACGACCAGATAGCAGTGCGAGACGCCATGAAGCCTGAATTCGACCAGATAGTGGTATATCATAAACACGAGCTGTGAAGCCCGGATTCAACCGGATAACAGCTCAACAAGTTATTGTGAAGCCTGGATTACGACCAGATAGCAATACAAGTTTCTGTGAAGCCTGGATTATAACCAGATAGCAGCCAAAGACACCATAAATCCCGGATTCGACCAGATAGTGGTATATCTTTAATACAAGTTATGAAGCCCGAGTTCGACCGGATAGTATCTTAATTTCTCCAAACACCATGAAGCCTGGATTCGACCAGATAATGGTATAAAACATCGTGAAGCCTAGATTACGACCAGATAACGATAAAAGGATTAAAGCCTGAATTACGACCAGATGATAATACAAGACACTGCGAAGCTTGGATTTCGACCAAATAACAGTTTACCTGGACAATTACTAAGAAGCCCAGAGTCGATCGGATATTAGTGTGCCCTAAATTCAAGTTGAAGCCCGGATGCGACCGGATAATAACTTAATTCCTTCTGAAGCCTGGATTACGACCAGATAATAATTGAGAAATTGCGAAGCTTGGATTACGAACGAATAACAAGTTTAATCTCATCTCCCCAGTAATTCACTGTAAAGCCGGGATTACGACCAGATAATAGTATATCTTATCATTATGAAGCCTGGATTACGACCAGATAGTAGTTCATTTTCATCTCTTCGACTAAGATACGATTCCCCAGTAGAATAACGGACGACCGAAGCTCCTAAAATTCTATTTCTCTCAAGACAGAGACCAACATTCCCCAGCGGAATCCTCCTTAACAACAGGTATACAAGCTCTCACAAATCTTATGCAATCGACACTCCTTCGGATGGCATCTTTAAGCCCATCTCCTGTCATTCATTTCCAAATGGCATCTATAAGCCCATTCCCGACATCGCAAGAATAGTACCACTTCATGCGAGTGCAAATTTCTGGGCACTCTAGTGTTCAATCATCTTCCACCTTCGAATCACGAAAGGCAGACAAGCCAATCTACATCCTCAGGTTTAAGAAGATTGAACAGGGGCAGCTTTTGTACCCCAAAACTTTCCCTCCCATATTTCTCAATACATTTCAAGTGAGATCCTCAAATTGCTCAAGGAAGCCCAAGGGTTGACCAGACTAACCCTCTCCTAAGGCAGTCTACCTTAAATTAGGGTTTCATGTTGCATCAGGATACTTGAATAAAAGGGATCCCAAATTCTCACCATTGCCCTAATATATTTTCAAGATCATCCATGTCAAGTTTCAAGCCTTGCAGAGGAAGTTTGCTCAGTCAATTGCTCAAAGGCCTGAAAATCGGCTGTGCTAGGGCAAAAGTCAACTGTGGTCCCCATACAGTCAAACCTAAATATTTTTAGTCAACATCCTCATTTTGAAGTATTATTCATCATTTGATAAAGGGTTGATCATGATTCATCAAGGATTGCTCACAATTCATCAAAACCCAAAAGTTGCTAAATTAGGGTTTTGCAAGAAAAGTCAACCCAACTTTGACCAAGCATAACATTCTCATACTTTATTAGAAATGACCCATCCAAAGCTCATTTTGAAGAGGATGCAATGCTATACAATTCATATTCAGCTCCCAAGTTCAAGATACGCACTCACAAGAAGTTTTGAATTTGGACATTATAGGTCATTTTGAAAAGTCAACAAAAACACCTTATTTGTCAAAACTTCATAAATGAACATGGAAGACTCAATTGAGATGATACCAAAAAGGTTGCTTAGAGGACATATCAATATTTCTAAAAAGTCCAAGAACACCTTCAAAGAGTAACAATTGAAGGAGTTATGCATTATTGAAGTTGACCTTTTTTGTAAAATTGCCAAAAGTCAAAAGTGCCTCAAATTGCAATTTTTGTCAAATGGGCCCAACTTTTTGTACTTGTCTTGAGTTTGTAACATGGTCCACGACCCATGATCCTTCCCATTTGCTTTTATTTTATTTTTTCCATTTATTTTGATTTTTATTTCAATTAAATTAAATTAAATCAAAATAAAATCATGGAAATATCAAAATCATTTAAATCTTGAGATTTTGTGCATATTTCAGGTCTCTTATACAGCTAGAAAGGGAATAAAATCGTGCAAGGCATGTTTGTACACAAAAAGATTGATTTTCTCTTGTTTTGGAAAGATTGGATACAAGTGTGAATCAAGGATCAAATCTCCATAATTACAAAGATTGGATGCACATTTGTAAACCTAATTCAATCATTGATATATATTGGACAAATGCAGACCAAAAGAACAGGTTTTTGAGGCGTGTAGAGTGAAGGACAAACTTCAAAAAATCAAGAAAAAGTGGTGATCTTTTTTCATATTTCTAGGCACTTTCAAGCCTTGCCAAGCATTCCTTTCGTTTCCTGGGCATTCAAGGAGTCCATAACCATCAAAAGCAAGCCTTTTCGTGCGCTAAAACTCGCTGTAAGTGATTCACGGATTTGACATATTCTTGAAATTGAATATCATTGTTTAGGCATTTGTAGCATGAATCATGTATATATTCTGAATCCTGGAAGCATTTGCAAGCTATTGGTAACAGTTAATTGCGTTTTTTCTAACCCTATAGAGATATGCCATTGTTAGGTTTTTTTGTCTCGTTTTAGGATCTTCTTGTACAGGTAAAATTGACCCAAAATAAAGGCACCATGATGCTCACCAGGCCAAGGCGAATTGGTCTATGGCTTTAGGTTTCATTTATCATGTATATAGGTGATTTTGGAAAATTGCAGGGTCTGTACCTACGCATCTTGTCCGTAGGTAAAAGTCATCAGACTTTTAGCAAGAGAGAGGTTAGAGATGATGGCGTGGCACCACCCCATTCGCCTATTTGAAATTTGCGCGCTGTATAGTTCTTATTTTATGTTTTTTTTATATAATGATTAGTTGTTGTTTAATATACAAAGAAGCTCGCCAGCTCAGTGGGTCAGTGGGAGAGAGAAAAGGCTATAGGACCTGGGTTCGATTCCCAGGTCCCTTTGTTTCTTCAGTATATTTTTTCTATGCATGATCATATACGCAGGTTCCCATGACACCCACCATACGCCATTAGCTTGCAGCCACTGGATCTAAAGCAGATTAAATCCAAAGGCCATCATTTGAGAGTCCATGATACACCCTGGTCAATGTGCAGCTTAGGATCATGGAAGTCAAACATGGATCAGGTTTCTTTTGGGCCCAAAAGCTGCTAATGACACCCCCCCTTTTTGCTTTGGATACCAGGCCCAATACTCTTTTTCTTTCTTCTTTTATATTTTCTTTATTTAATTTATTTTGTTTATTTTACTAACACAAAAATTAACTCTTTTTATCAAAAATTCATAAAATCAATTTTCATCAAATTAGAATTTAGGTTTTTTTTATATATTTTGTCAAAAATTAATTTAATTAGTTTAATTTAATTTTAGGGCAATTCTAACTCTTTGTAAATAAATTAAAATCAATTAGAAAATTAGGTTTTTTGCTTAATTTAATATTTATTTTCTATTTTCTCAAAATAACAAAAATACAAAAATAGGTCAAAATTAATTATTTTTCTTTATTTAATTTAATTAGCAATTAGGTTTGTATTTAATTTAAAACCTTATTTTCTTAAAAAAATAATCAAAAACAAAAAAAATATTTTTTTTCTTCTTTTAATTAGGGTTAGACGGGGTCAAAACCCTAATTTGCTCATCCTCGATTCATCACGCGTGTTTATTTATTTTTACAATATTGATGTAATTGCTCATGGGATGTAATAGATTAATTAGGACTTTTTCGTTTATTTATTGTTTTACAGGTTTTTGGCTATGTAATTAATCCCCGAAGCCTTGTAATAGCGTAGCTTTATTTTCCGCATTTTTAATTTTCGCAAATATTAACTGTTAGATGTATGATAATAGGGTCATGGCCTTCGATTGCAAGCATGCAGGAAGCATACTTGTCCAATCGAAAGGCTTGCCCTGCATAGGGCACTTATGGCCAACAAACTTTGGTATTCAAAGCAAACATGCAGGCATCATGCTTGGTGAATTGAAAGGTTTACCTTGCAGGGGCACTTGTGGCCAGCAAACTTGGGATTCAAAGCAACCATGCAAGCAGTGGAAGACACAAACGAAGCCTGCAATAAGAAGTCACATGCCCAGACGAAAGAGGCACGCTGGCAGCAATTTTTGAGCAATCGAAGGAGGTGCAAAGTCCAATCAAAGGGTGCTGAATTGAAGGAGGCCTATTTTTCTCCAAATTTGTCAAAAATGTTATTTTTATATGTTTTCTCCCTTTTTGACAGTTTCCTTTTAATTTTGGTACTGGAAAAGCCCAATGTACTTGTGCAAGCTTGAATCCTGAGGATCTTTGTGAGAAAATCCTTGAGAATTGAGAGGGAAAATTTTGGGGTACAACAATGACCTTTATCAAAGACAAATAAAATGGCATTGAAGTCTTTCAGGATTTATAGCAATTACAGATGGGGAGGAATGCAACATATTTTCTATCTTTCCTCCATGTTACTATGGTTAAAATTTTCAAAGGATGGAATAAAAGATTTTGCAAATGGTTGATTTGAAAAAAACATTTTCTGAGGTGATGACAAGGGAGGTCGGTGGTAACACTCCTAAAATATGTGACAGATTTAAGGATTGCAGGAGGTTATTTGATAGGGGAAAGAGCTGGAAGACCACCTGAAGATGATCAAGATTTTTGTTACCAATGTTATAGTGTGCATCTATTGCTACTGCTAATGGTGGTATGTGTGTGTGCATAATGCCTTACCAAATGTTATAATATTTTTCCTGATGTGTGAACTTGGATAGTTTATATTATTTTGATATGTTGTTTTTTATTGTGTCTTCCTCTTGAGAGGGAGAAGATTTCAGGTAAGTGATCATGGTCTGGGAGTTTATTCCTCTAAGGGAGAATGATTGTTCACTATTGTGGAAAAGAAGACAGCTGACATATGTGGTTCATCATGAAATGTTTTGGTCATCCATATTGTTGTACCCCAAAATTTGCCCTCCCATATTTCTCAAAACATTTCAAGAAAGATCTTCAAGTTGCTTAAGGAAGTCCAAGGGTTGACCAGACAAGCTCTCTCCTAAGGCAGTCTACCTCAAATTAGGGTTTCATATTGCATCAAGATACTTGAGTCCAAGGGATCCCAAATTCTCACCATTGTCCTAATATGTTCTCAAGATCTTCCATGTGAAGTTTCAAGCCTTGCAGAGAAAGTTTGCCCAGTCAATTGCTCAAAGGCCTAAAAATCGACTTTGCGAGGACAAAAGTCAACTGTGGCCCACATACAGTCAAACTTCAATATTTTTGGTCAACATACTCATTTTGAATTATATTTCATCATTTGATCAAGGGTTGATCATGATTCATCAAGGATTATGCATAATTCATCAAGAACCAAAAGTTGCTAAATTAGGGTTTTGTAGGAAAAGTCAACTCAACTTTGACCAAGCATAACTTTCTCATACTTTATGAGAAATGACCCATCCAAAGCTCATTTTGAAGAGGATACAATGCTCTACTATCCATATTCATCTCCAAAGTTCAAAATATGCACTCACACGAAGTTATGAATTTGGACATTATAGGTCATTTTGAAAAGTCAACAAAAACACCTTTTTTGTCAAAGCTTCATACATGAACATGGAATACCAAGTTGAGATGAGACCAACAGGGTTGCTTATAGGAAATCTCAAGATTTCTAAAAAGTCCAAGAAAACCTTCAAATAATCAAAATTGAGGAAGTTATGCATTGGTGAAGTTGACCTTTTTTGCAAAATTGTCAAAAGTCAACTATGCCTCAAATTGCAATTTTTGCTAAATGGGCCTAACTTTTTGCACTTGTTTTGAGTTGGTAGCATGGTCCACGAGTCCTAGCTCTTTCCACTTGTCTTTATCTTATTTTGATTATTTATTTTGATTTTTATTTGAATTAAATCAATTTAAATCAAAACAAATCATAGAAAATCCAAATCATTGAAACCTCAAGATATTGTGCATGTTTTAGGTCTTATATCTAGTTGGGAAGTGATTGAATTCGTGCAAGGCCTTTGTGTGCACAAAAAGATTGAATTTAGCCTGTTTATGGAACGATCTTTAAATGAATCAAATCCAAATCAAAAGCTATAATGGAGAAAGATTGAGATCATGTTTTCAACCCTAATTCATTCCTCAGTATATAGTATACAATTTCCGACCTAAAACAAGAGGTTGGAGAGGCGCACAAATTCAGAACAAACTTGAAAAAATCAAAGAAAAGTGGTGATTCAATTTTGCACTTCCAAGCATTCTCAAGACCTTCTAGCCATCCCAATCGATTCCTGGGATCACAAGCAAGCGAAACCAATCAAGGACAAGGATTTTCCAGCATCATAACTCACTGTAAGTCAGCCACGACAATGGCTTTTTCTTGAATTTGAATTGAATAATTTTGACACTTATAGCATGAAATAATCATATATTCTTGCTCCTTGAAGCATTTGCAAACTATCCATAACATTTAATTGCATTTTCATGGACTGTATTAGAATTTTCCATTGTTAGCGTTTTTTGCTTCAATTTAGGATCTTTGTGTACAGGTAAAATTGGGCCATGAAAGGGGCACCATCACGCTCAGAAGGTCCAGACGATTTGATTCATGGCCTTAAATGTTATTTATCTCGCTCGTGTTTGATTTTGAGAATGGCAGGGTTTGTAGCTATGGACAAATGTCCGTAGGTAAAAGTCTGTGACTTTTACCAACGGAGCAAGGAGGGAGATGACCAGCGTGGCACCATCCTGTTGGCTCATTTGAATTCTGGCGCAATTTTTCTTATTTTCCCCCACTAACTCTCATTATTATATGTTATCAACTGTTTTCATTCTATATACAAGAAACAAAGCCAACCCAGTTGGTAGCCAGGAGAGTGTAAAAGGCATCAGGGCCTGGGTTCGAATCCCAGGTCCCCCCATTATTTCTTGTTATTTTCATTCAGGTGATCCAGCGTGCACACAAGACAAGAGACCACCATGTGACCTCAAGGCACAACCAACCAGATGTCCAGAGAGCTAGATCTGATGACCATGATGTGGTGTCCATGGTACACCCCAGTCAACGCACAACATGGAGTTAGGGGAAGTTAACATGGACCTTCTTTTGGGCCCATATTGCTAGCAATGCACCCCCCAATTACTCTTAACCAGGCCCAAATCTCTATTCTCTTTCTCTTTATATTTTCTTTATTTTAATTCATTTATTTATTTTTACTAACCTAAAATAATAATTCTTTTTTATCAAAAAATCACAAATAATATTTTTCACCCAATTAGAGTTAGGATATTTATTTTTTATACAAAAATTAATTTAATTAGGTTATTTAATTTTAGGTAACTTAAATCATTTTGTAAATAACTTAAAAACAATTAGAAATTAGGATTTGTCTAAATTTAAATTCTATTTTCTTTTTCTTAAAAATAACCAAAAACACAAAAATAGGTTAATTATTTTCTTTAATTAACTAATTAATTTTGTATTTAATTTAAAAACCTTATTCTTTTTCTTAAAAATATTTAAAAACAACAAAAATAATGTTTTCTTTTAATTAGGTTAGATGGGGTCAAAACCCTAATTCTCTCTCGTTCTTTATTCGCGCGTGCTTTAATTATTTTTACCATATTAATGTAATTGCTCACAAGTTGTAATAGATTAATTAGGACTCTTTTACTTTCATTTATCGCTTATTTTACGGGTTTTTTTTTGGCTATGTAAATACCCGAAGCCTTGTAATAGCGTAGCTTTACTTTCCGCACTTTAAATTCCGCAAATATTAACTGTTAGATGTATGAATAATAGGGATGCATGACAAGAATGTATGATTAACTTTAAAACGGTTAGCAAACCCTAAATGTGCAAAGATAATAAACTTGAAATTGAATCACTCGCACATGCGCACTCCTAGGGTATACCTTCACTTCGGTTGCCTTCGGTAAACGGTCATTAAGTATAGGATGCTTTAGTGGTCGCTCTCTTGTCTAAACAAAAGATCAAAGTCCCATTCGGAAAAGTTGCCTCGGAATTGTTGCCTCGAATAATTGATATAAGACATTAGGGTTATTACTAAGACGTTCTAACATTGCTTTAGTGATCGTACGTCCCTTTCGAATTGACCCTCAAAACTCCAACGACGGTGATACCTACTCACTAATAGTGGGATAGCGTTGTCTAAAGGAAACAAGAATAGAAACATTCTTTTTTTCGAGTAGGTAGATTAGTTCTTAAGTACTTGCTTAAACAAACAAACTGTAGTTGTTTAGGTATTGGCTTGCATTTTTGGTAAAACCCAAGTGTATGTGTGAATGTCATGACTGATGTCATAACATTCTAGTTTAGTTTGTACTGATTCATTAGGTACCTTTGTAGAAAAATATTCTCATTCAGGTACTGATGTTTATAAGTGTGTATCTGAGCATTTTGCAAAATGATCACATTTTCCTAAATCAGTAGACAGGTTCCTCAGATGTCATAACAGATGTTAAGACATCTTGTTCTGAACTAACAGGTTTGCAGGTTGGTTAATTCTGAGTTTTTTCAGGAAAATAACTCAGTCTTTCCAGAACAGAATCCTGCGTTTTCTAAGGGGTAACCTAGCTCAACCCTAACCTGGTTAATAAAGTCCTGTGACCTAGTCTTAAGGTCAAACGAATTTAACCCTAGGTTTTTGTGGAAACCCTAACTGAAGTTGCAGCTGCTATATATTCAACAGAGCTGCTGTTTTGCAAGGGATCCCTTCTTGGTCAGAAGATCATTTGTAAACTGTATAGGTTTAATTATTGTACTCCAAGTAATTATCATTGTGATAAGTGACTTGGAATAGGTTTTTAATTGTAAGGGTTGCGTAGCACTCAAAGCTTTGAAGCAAGAGTGTTTGAATGTTTCTTGACTAAAGCTGTGAAGCAGAGTCAAGTTAAGTTGTGTATCACTCAAAGCTGTGAAGCAAGAGTGGTTGTGTTGCTTGATTAAAAAGCTGTGAAGCTTAATCAAGTGTATGTTTTTGAAGAGTGTCTTCATCAATTCATTAGTCAAATTGTTTTATGTATCACTGCTGTGATTGAGGGGGAGTGAGTAGGAACTCAGGTTTAAGTTGTACTTAGATTGAAATTGCATTGGGTAGGTCTTAAGTGAAGGAGATAAACTGGTTGGTTTATTCTTGAATTAACATCTCTTATAGTGGATTTCCTCCCTGGCTTGGTAGCCCCCAGAGTAGGTGTTGTTGCACACTGAACTGGGTAAACAATTGATTGTGTTCTTTATTGTTTTTGTATTTACTGTCATATAGTAAGTCAGATACGGTGTCATAACATTGAGCGTGACATTGAGTATCTGCAGCCAGAATTTCAATTGGCATCAGAGCAGGCACCCTGCCTGTATTACTGGGTGAGATTTAGGGATATCACTTTCTGGAACTATGGACAAAGAAGGAATTTTTGGAAATAGACCACCCATTCTGGATGGAACTAATTATGACTACTGGAAACCTCGTATGATTGCCTTCCTAAAATCTCTGGACAAAAAGGCTTGGAGAGCTGCTGACAAAGGATGGATCCATCCCACCATAACTGAGAAAGATGGGACAATCAGTCTGAAGCTTGAGGAAGATTGGAGTAAAGAAGAAGATGAGTTAGCCCTGGGAAATTCCAAAGCTTTAAATGCCTTGTTCAATGGAATTGATAGAAACATTTTCAGACTAGTACATCAATATGAACTGGCCAAGGAAGTTTGGGACACTCTCAAAACTACTCATGAGGGCACTTCCAAAGTAAAAATGTCAAGGCTTCAGATGTTGACTACCAAGTTTGAGAATCTAAAAATGATGGAAGATGAAACCATTCATGAGTTTCACATGAACATCTTGGAGATTGCCAACACCTCAGGAGCACTGGGAGAAAAGATGTCAGAAGAAAAACTGGTGAGGAAGATTCTCAGATCCTTGCCTAAAAGATTTGCAATGAAGGTAACTGCCATAGAGGAAGCCCAGGACATCAGCAAGTTGAAAGTGGATGAACTTATTGGGTCTCTTCAGACTTTTGAGATGGGGATCACTGATAATGGTGACAAGAAGAACAAAAGCATAGCACTTGTATCCAACACTGATGTTGAAAACAAGGAGGATGAAGAAGAGAATATTTCAGAAGCTATTGCCATGCTTGGAAGACAGTTCAACAAGCTCATCAAAAGGATGGATCCAAAGTCAAGGTCTAATGTTCATAACATTCCCTCTGACATTGACAGTTCCAGCAGAAGACCAAGGTCAGAAGAAAAGGGAAACCAAGGCAGAGGTATTCAATGCCATGGATGTGAAGGATATGGACATATTCGAGCTGAATGTCCTACCTTTCTTAAGAAACAAAAGAAAGGAATGATTGTTACTTGGTCTGACTATGATTCAGAAAGTAATTCTGAAGAAGAATCTGCCAAACTAGTTACTTCTCTAACTAGTGTTTGTACTTCTGAAAGTGACACTAGTGATGAAGAAGTGACATTTGAAGAACTGGCTGATACCTACAAGAAATTGTGTATCAGAAGTACTGAAGTCTGTGTACAGAATGAGAAACAATCAAAACTCATTATAAAGCTGGAGGCTGAAAAAAGGGCAGATCTTGAAACTATAAGTCACCTAGAAGGGGAAGTTCAATTACTAAACTCACAACTAAACCAAATGACAAAATCTGTCAAGATGTTGACCAATGGATCAGATAAATTGGAAGAGATCCTTCAAGTTGGACAAAATGTGGGAAACAAATCTGGTCTAGGATTTGTGAAAGCTAAGAAATCTGGTGCAGACAAGAAGATTAGGCATGTTAAACAATTGTCAAAGCAGATGTCTCAACACAACTCTCAACATCAGAAATACATGAAGAAAAAAAAATACCAAAGATGGAGATGTCATCATTGTGGGAGGTATGGACACATAAAGCCCTTCTGCTTCAAATTGCATGGATACCCTAATCAAAACTCAGGTGCTAAACCTAAGCCAAAAAGGGTACCACATACTCCTCATTGGAAGAAAAAGGCTACTGCCCTGGTAGCCCATACTTCCCTGAGAATGTCTGCAAAGGAAGGCTGGTACTTTGACAGTGGATGTTCCAGACACATGACTGGAATCAAAAATCTCCTCAATAATGTTAAGCCTCACACCACCAGTTTTGTGACCTTTGGAGATGGTGCTAAAGGTGAAGTCAAAGGAGTTGGTAATTTGGACTTCCCTGGAGTTCCAAGTCTGAATAAAGTACTGCTGGTAAAAGGGTTGACTGCTAATCTCATTAGTATCAGTCAATTATGTGATCTAGGATTCAAGGTCAACTTCTCAAAATCTGAATGTCTAGTAATTAATGAAAAACTAGAAGTTGTAATGAGAGGAATCAGATCCAAAGATAACTGCTACTTGTGGCAGCCTGAGAACACTGATAACTCCACTATGTGTCCAATTACCAAAGAAGAAAAAGAGATGAAACTGTGGCAACATAAGCTTGGTCATCTTCATCTAAGAAGAATGAAAAGAGCTACCTCTATGGAAGCAGTCAGAAGGACTCCAAAAACACAGGTTGATAATGGCTGTGATGTGGCAAATAAACTTGAAGAAGGATGTGTTGTCAGAACCATAAGTTATCTTGACAAGGATGTTGGAAATAACAAGTCTAATAAATTCTGTTTCCCTGAAGAAATGAGGCTTGAAGTCTCCTCTCCTATAACTCTCCATCAAAATGGACTGGACAAAAAGAAAATCATTCAAGAATCAACCAGAACTATGATTCCTATCAAAAGAATGCCTTCCCAACTCTGTGCGGAAATAGTTGCTACAAGGAATAACTGTTCTCAAAATATCTGGTCAAAACAGATGCTCACTGAGTATAATGTCTCACAAGATGTTGTGACATTGTGTTGTGCCAATCTGAATACAATCAATATTTCCTTAAACCCTATTCAGCATAATAGGAACAAGCACATTGACTTTGTAGAGAAGAAGTCATTTAAACTGGAACATGGTATCTTTAAGCTTCAGCTGACTGATTCTTCTACCAAGGCGCTTGTTGGAAATAAACTTGAAAACTTGAGGGGCAGGTTGGGTATTTACCAACATGAGAAATTATAGCAATTAATTTTGCTTAAAACAAGGGTTGAAGGAGTTAATTTTATTAAGTCTATTTTTAGTGGGTTAATCATATGCTTTCCCAATTCTTTCAAAATCCTTAAGAAGTTGAAAAGACTCTCTTTTGCCTCCTACCTCTCTCGTCTTTGCAACCTGTTCCTTCCTCTCAATCAAAGATTTTTCTCAAATTGCCACTGGTACTCAAAGTCAATCAAAATGTCTCAGACATCATCTTCAACCAAGGCGACTTCATCATCCTCATCATCCTCATCATCTGACCAAGACTCTAGAGCAATCACCACATGCATAGAATCTGAAGTTCTTGAGGTCACTCCTCTCAGGGAGATGGCAACTGACCCAGCCAAAGTCAAAAAGCTAAGAACCAGACATGCAGGAAGAGCTCAAGCTGCAGCCTCTGGTAATCCTTCTCATCCTTCTTCTTCTGTTCCAAATAGAGAAGGATCAGTTCAAGTTCATCAAGCTATTTCTAGGCTTGTTACTAGTATACTAAGCGGAAACAAACCTGTACCGGGGATTTCTGTCCCTTTAAATCAATCAGAAAGCCCAAATGTGGACATCTCTGAGAATGTAGATGTCTCTGAGAATGTTGTGACACAAAAAGACAACATTCAGAACTCCTCAGAAAAGACTGCTGATCCACCTATCATTGATGTGGATGAGGATTACTCAGATAATGATCTGATTGCCAATGTAAACCCTAGCATAGCTAGGAGATTAATGAAAAGAAAAGGTAATCAGAATGATAAACCTGCTGTTAAGAAATCCAAGGCTGAAGGCATGGCTGAGAAAAGTATTCAGACAAAAGGGAAGAAGGCCCAGGTGCATACTGCTAGACAACCAATTTCAAAGAAGAGAAAAGAACCTGAATCTTCTGATTCTGATGAGGAATCAGAATTTGAGATTGATGCTGAAGAAATTTCTATTAGAAGGAAGCTCCCCTCCAGCAAAATTGCTAGAGTGCCTGAAGTCCCAACAGACAACATCTCTTTTCATCATCCTGACAATGCAAACAGATGGAAGTATGTTTGCTTAAAGAGAATAGCTTTAGAAAGAGAACTCAACAATGATGCCTTGGAGTGCAAAGACATCATGGACCTGATCAAGAATGCTGGACTGATGAAGACAGTGACAAAATTTAACAAATGTTATGAAAATCTGGTCAAGGAGTTTGTAGTGAACTTGTCTAATGATTGTGCTGATGGTAGGTCAGCTGACTTTGAAAGTGTTTTTGTTAGAGGAAGAAGGGTCAAGTTCTCTCCATCAGGAATTAACAAGTTTCTTGGAAGAACAAATGAGGATTGTCCTGATCTGAAGGCCACTGACAATGAAGTTTGTCAAACCATCACAGCCAGGCAAGTGAAGTGCTGGCCCTTGAAAGGCAAGCTGAATGCCAGCAAACTCAGCATGAAATTTGCCATCCTGCATAAGATAGGTGCAGCAACTAGGTACCTACAAATCATAAATCAACTATCTCCACAGGATTGGGGAGATTTATTTATGCTGTGGGAACCAAGACTGCTTTTGACTATGGCAGGTACATCTTTGAACAAACTTTAAAGCATGCTGGTAGTTATGCTGTCAAAGGACCAATCGCCTTTCCCTCCCTCCTTTGTGGAATTATCCTTGCACAATACCCTGATATCCTTGTGGCAAGAGATACAGCCTGCAAAAGAGCTCCTGCCCTTGGCTTGCACTACAAACTGTTTCAGGGATCTCATGCTCCAGATATTGTCATAACATCAGCTGAGACATCGTCTGTGAAGACCCAGTCCAAGACATCTGATGTCATAGCTGTTTTAAAAGAGACTTGCAAAGAGCTGGATGCTAGGAAAAAGACCCTAGAAATCCTAATTGCCAGGTTAGAAAAGGAGGAAGCTGAAGGAAACAGAAGGGAAGAAGGTGTAGAAGCTGAAGGTCATCTCAACATTGAAGAAACTAGCTCCTCTGAGTCTGATGACAGTGCTTAAAGGTTGGTTGCTGTTTGGTGGTGTTGCTGGTTGGTGCTGACATCTGGTGGAGTTTGGAAGTGTGTTCAGTTTTTTTTCTGCTGCTGCTCTTATTATTTGCTTTGGATAACTGTATAATCTTTATGAACATGTATCTTTGGCCCATTTGTGGCTAAAGAGGGGGAGAATATTTTGGTACTTACTTAATTAGTACTTGCTCAATTAGACATTCTATTTTTCTGCAGTCATTTCTTTCTGCTGCTATCTATCTCTGATTACTTAGGGTCTTTAGCCAAAAATCTCCCAAAGGGGGAGTTTGTAGTTGTTTAGGTATTGGCTTGCATTTTTGGTAAAACCCAAGTGTATGTGTGAATGTCATGACTGATGTCATAACATTCTAGTTTAGTTTGTACTGATTCATTAGGTACCTTTGCAGAAAAATATTGTCATTCAGGTACTGATGTTTATAAGTGTGTATCTGAGCATTTTGCAAAATGATCACATTTTCCTAAATCAGTAGACAGGTTCCTCAGATGTCATAACAGATGTTAAGACATCCTGTTCTGAACTAACAGGTTTGCAGGTTGGTTAATTCTGAGTTTTTTCAGGAAAATAACTCAGTCTTTCCATAACAGAATCCTGCGTTTTCTAAGGGGTAACCTAGCTCAACCCTAACCTGGTTAATAAAGTCCTGTGACCTAGTCTTAAGGTCAAACGGAATTAACCTTAGGTTTTTGTGGAAACCCTAACTGAAGTTGCAGCTGCTATATATTCAACAGAGCTGCTGTTTTGCAAGGGATCCCTTCTTGGTCAGAAGATCATTTGTAAAATGTATAGGTTTAATTATTGTACTCCAAGCAATTATCATTGTGATAAGTGACTTGGAATAGGTTTTTAATTGTAAGGGTTGTGTAACACTCAAAGCTTTGAAGCAAGAGTGTTTGAATGTTTCTTGACTAAAGCTGTGAAGCAGAGTCAAGTTAAGTTGTGTATCACTCAAAGCTGTGAAGCAAGAGTGGTTGTGTTGCTTGATTAAAAAGCTGTGAAGCTTAATCAAGTGTATGTTTTTGAAGAGTGTCTTCATCAATTCATTAGTCAAATTGTTTTATGTATCACTACTGTGATTGAGGGGGAGTGAGTAGGAACTCAGGTTTAAGTTGTACTTAGATTGAAATTGCATTGGGTAGGTCTTAAGTGAAGGAGATAAACTGGTTGGTTTATTCTTGAATTAACATCTCTTATAGTGGATTTCCTCCCTGGCTTGGTAGCCCCCAGAGTAGGTGTTGTTGCACACTGAACTGGGTAAACAATTGACTGTGTTCTTTATTGTTTTTGTATTTACTGTCATATAGTAAGTCAGATACGGTGTCATAACATTGAACGTGACATTGAGTATCTGCAGCCAGAATTTCAATTGGCATCAGAGCAGGCACCCTGCCTGTATTACTGGGTGAGATCTAGGGATATCACTTTCTGGCACTATGGACAAAGAAGGAATTTTTGGAAATAGACCACCCATTCTGGATGGAACTAATTATGACTACTGGAAACCTCGTATGATTGCCTTCCTAAAATCTCTGGACAAAAAGGCTTGGAGAGCTGCTGACAAAGGATGGATCCATCCCACCATAACTGAGAAAGATGGGACAATCAGTCTGAAGCTTGAGGAAGATTGGAGTAAAGAAGAAGATGAGTTAGCCCTGGGAAATTCCAAAGCTTTAAATGCCTTGTTCAATGGAATTGATAGAAACATTTTCAGACTAGTACATCAATATGAACTGGCCAAGGAAGTTTGGGACACTCTCAAAACTACTCATGAGGGCACTTCCAAAGTAAAAATGTCAAGGCTTCAGATGTTGACTACCAAGTTTGAGAATCTAAAAATGATGGAAGATGAAACCATTCATGAGTTTCACATAAACATCTTGGAGATTGCCAACACCTCAGGAGCACTGGGAGAAAAGATGTCAGAAGAAAAACTGGTGAGGAAGATTCTCAGATCCTTGCCTAAAAGATTTGCAATGAAGGTAACTGCCATAGAGGAAGCCCAGGACATCAGCAAGTTGAAAGTGGATGAACTTATTGGGTCTCTTCAGACTTTTGAGATGGGGATCACTGATAATGGTGACAAGAAGAACAAAAGCATAACACTTGTATCCAACACTGATGTTGAAAACAAGGAGGATGAAGAAGAGAATATTTCAGAAGCTATTGCCATGCTTGGAAGACAGTTCAACAAGCTCATCAAAAGGATGGATCCAAAGTCAAGGTCTAATGTTCATAACATTCCCTCTGACATTGACAGTTCCAGCAGAAGACCAAGGTCAGAAGAAAAGGGAAACCAAGGCAGAGGTATTCAATGCCATGGATGTGAATGATATGGACATATTCGAGCTGAATGTCCTACCTTTCTTAAGAAACAAAAGAAAGGAATGATTGTTACTTGGTCTGACTATGATTCAGAAAGTAATTCTGAAGAAGAATCTGCCAAACTAGTTACTTCTCTAACTAGTGTTTGTACTTCTGAAAGTGACACTAGTGATGAAGAAGTGACATTTGAAGAACTGGCTGATACCTACAAGAAATTGTGTATCAGAAGTACTGAAGTCTGTGTACAGAATGAGAAACAATCAAAACTCATTATAAAGCTGGAGGCTGAAAAAAGGGCAGATCTTGAAACTATAAGTCACCTAGAAGGGGAAGTTCAATTACTAAACTCACAACTAAACCAAATGACAAAATCTGTCAAGATGTTGACCAATGGATCAGATAAATTGGAAGAGATCCTTCAAGTTGGACAAAATGTGGGAAACAAATCTGGTCTAGGATTTGTGAAAGCTAAGAAATCTGGTGCAGACAAGAAGATTAGGCATGTTAAACAATTGTCAAAGCAGATGTCTCAACACAACTCTCAACATCAGAAATACATGAAGAAAAAAAAATACCAAAGATGGAGATGTCATCATTGTGGGAGGTATGGACACATAAAGCCCTTCTGCTTCAAATTGCATGGATACCCTAATCAAAACTCAGGTGCTAAACCTAAGCCAAAAAGGGTACCACATACTCCTCATTGGAAGAAAAAGGCTACTGCCCTGGTAGCCCATACTTCCCTGAGAATGTCTGCAAAGGAAGGCTGGTACTTTGACAGTGGATGTTCCAGACACATGACTGGAATCAAAAATCTCCTCAATAATGTTAAGCCTCACACCACCAGTTTTGTGACCTTTGGAGATGGTGCTAAAGGTGAAGTCAAAGGAGTTGGTAATTTGGACTTCCCTGGAGTTCCAAGTCTGAATAAAGTACTGCTGGTAAAAGGGTTGACTGCTAATCTCATTAGTATCAGTCAATTATGTGATCTAGGATTCAAGGTCAACTTCTCAAAATCTGAATGTCTAGTAATTAATGAAAAACTAGAAGTTGTAATGAGAGGAATCAGATCCAAAGATAACTGCTACTTGTGGCAGCCTGAGAAC
Organism: Vicia faba; assembly: GCA_948472305.1. NCBI lineage: Eukaryota > Viridiplantae > Streptophyta > Magnoliopsida > Fabales > Fabaceae > Vicia > Vicia faba. The sequence goes on from OX451739.1 coordinate 752,638,525, forward strand.
ACTGATAACTCCACTATGTGTCCAATTACCAAAGAAGAAAAAGAGATGAAACTGTGGCAACATAAGCTTGGTCATCTTCATCTAAGAAGAATGAAAAGAGCTACCTCTATGGAAGCAGTCAGAAGGACTCCAAAAACACAAGTTGATAATGGCTGTGATGTGGCAAATAAACTTGAAGAAGGATGTGTTGTCAGAACCATAAGTTATCTTGACAAGGATGTTGGAAATAACAAGTCTAATAAATTCTGTTTCCCTGAAGAAATGAGGCTTGAAGTCTCCTCTCCTATAACTCTCCATCAAAATGGACTGGACAAAAAGAAAATCATTCAAGAATCAACCAGAACTATGATTCCTATCAAAAGAATGCCTTCCCAACTCTGTGCGGAAATAGTTGCTGCAAGGAATAACTGTTCTCAAAATATCTGGTCAAAACAGATGCTCACTGAGTATAATGTCTCACAAGATGTTGTGACATTGTGTTGTGCCAATCTGAATACAATCAATATTTCCTTAAACCCTATTCAGCATAACAGGAACAAGCACATTGACTTTGTAGAGAAGAAGTCATTTAAACTGGAACATGGTATCTTTAAGCTTCAGCTGACTGATTCTTCTACCAAGGCTCTTGTTGGAAATAAACTTGAAAACTTGAGGGGCAGGTTGGGTATTTACCAACATGAGAAATTATAGAAATTAATTTTGCTTAAAACAAGGGTTGAAGGAGTTAATTTTATTAAGTCTATTTTTAGTGGGTTAATCATATGCTTTCCCAATTCTTTCAAAATCCTTAAGAAGTTGAAAAGACTCTCTTTTGCCTCCTACCTCTCTCGTCTTTGCAACCTGTTCCCTCCTCTCAATCAAAGATTTTTCTCAAATTGCCACTGGTACTCAAAGTCAATCAAAATGTCTCAGACATCATCTTCAACCAAGGCGACTTCATCATCCTCATCATCCTCATCATCTGACCAAGACTCTAGAGCAATCACCACATGCATAGAATCTGAAGTTCTTGAGGTCACTCCTCTCAGGGAGATGGCAACTGACCCAGCCAAAGTCAAAAAGCTAAGAACCAGACATGCAGGAAGAGCTCAAGCTGCAGCCTCTGGTAATCCTTCTCATCCTTCTTCTTCTGTTCCAAATAGAGAAGGATCAGTTCAAGTTCATCAAGCTATTTCTAGGCTTGTTACTAGTATACTAAGCGGAAACAAACCTGTACCGGGGATTTCTGTCCCTTTAAATCAATCAGAAAGCCCAAATGTGGACATCTCTGAGAATGTAGATGTCTCTGAGAATGTTGTGACACAAAAAGACAACATTCAGAACTCCTCAGAAAAGACTGCTGATCCACCTATCATTGATGTGGATGAGGATTACTCAGATAATGATCCGATTGCCAATGTAAACCCTAGCATAGCTAGGAGATTAATGAAAAGAAAAGGTAATCAGAATGATAAACCTGCTGTTAAGAAATCCAAGGCTGAAGGCATGGATGAGAAAAGTATTCAGACAAAAGGGAAGAAGGCCCAGGTGCATACTGCTAGACAACCAATTTCAAAGAAGAGAAAAGAACCTGAATCTTCTGATTCTGATGAGGAATCAGAATTTGAGATTGATGCTGAAGAAATTTCTATTAGAAGGAATCTCCCCTCCAGCAAAATTGCTAGAGTGCCTGAAGTCCCAACAGACAACATCTCTTTTCATCATCCTGACAATGCAAACAGATGGAAGTATGTTTGCTTAAAGAGAATAGCTTTAGAAAGAGAACTCAACAATGATGCCTTGGAGTGCAAAGACATCATGGACCTGATCAAGAATGCTGGACTGATGAAGACAGTGACAAAATTTAACAAATGTTATGAAAATCTGGTCAAGGAGTTTGTAGTGAACTTGTCTAATGATTATGCTGATGGTAGGTCAGCTGACTTTGAAAGTGTTTTTGTTAGAGGAAGAAGGGTCAAGTTCTCTCCATCAGGAATTAACAAGTTTCTTGGAAGAACAAATGAGGATTGTCCTGATCTGGAGGCCACTGACAATGAAGTTTGTCAAACCATCACAGCCAGGCAAGTGAAGTGCTGGCCCTTGAAAGGCAAGCTGAATGCCAGCAAACTCAGCATGAAATTTGCCATCCTGCATAAGATAGGTGCAGCCAACTAGGTACCTACAAATCATAAATCAACTATCTCCACAGGATTGGGGAGATTTATTTATGCTGTGGGAACCAAGACTGCTTTTGACTATGGCAGGTACATCTTTGAACAAACTTTAAAGCATGCTGGTAGTTATGCTGTCAAAGGACCAATCGCCTTTCCCTTCCTCCTTTGTGGAATTATCCTTGCACAATACCCTGATATCCTTGTGGCAAGAGATACAGCCTGCAAAAGAGCTCCTGCCCTTGGCTTGCACTACAAACTGTTTCAGGGATCTCATGCTCCAGATATTGTCATAACATCAGCTGAGACATCGTCTGTGAAGACCCAGTACAAGACATCTGATGTCATAGCTGTTTTAAAAGAGACTTGCAAAGAGCTGGATGCTAGGAAAAAGACCCTAGAAATCCTAATTGCCAGGTTAGAAAAGGAGGAAGCTGAAGGAAATAGAAGGGAAGAAGGTGTAGAAGCTGAAGGTCATCTCAACATTGAAGAAACTAGCTCCTCTGAGTCTGATGACAGTGCTTAAAGGTTGGTTGCTGTTTGGTGGTGTTGCTGGTTGGTGCTGACATCTGGTGGAGTTTGGAAGTGTGTTCAGTTTTTTTTCTGCTGCTGCTCTTATTATTTGCTTTGGATAACTGTATAATCTTTATGAACATGTATCTTTGGCCCATTTGTGGCTAAAGAGGGGGAGAATATTTTGGTACTTACTTAATTAGTACTTGCTCAATTAGACATTCTATTTTTCTGCAGTCATTTCTTTCTGCTGCTATCTATCTCTGATTGCTTAGGGTCTTTAGCCAAAAATCTCCCAAAGGGGGAGTTTGTAGTTGTTTAGGTATTGGCTTGCATTTTTGGTAAAACCCAAGTGTATGTGTGAATGTCATGACTGATGTCATAACATTCTAGTTTAGTTTGTACTGATTCATTAGGTACCTTTGCAGAAAAATATTGTCATTCAGGTACTGATGTTTATAAGTGTGTATCTGAGCATTTTGCAAAATGGTCACATTTTCCTAAATCAGTAGACAGGTTCCTCAGATGTCATAACAGATGTTAAGACATCCTGTTCTGAACTAACAGGTTTGCAGGTTGGTTAATTCTGAGTTTTTTCAGGAAAATAACTCAGTCTTTCCATAACAGAATCCTGCGTTTTCTAAGGGGTAACCTAGCTCAACCCTAACCTGGTTAATAAAGTCTTGTGACCTAGTCTTAAGGTCAAACGGAATTAACCTTAGGTTTTTGTGGAAACCCTAACTGAAGTTGCAGCTGCTATATATTCAACAGAGCTGCTGTTTTGCAAGGGATCCCTTCTTGGTCAGAAGATCATTTGTAAACTGTATAGGTTTAATTATTGTACTCCAAGCAATTATCATTGTGATAAGTGACTTGGAATAGGTTTTTAATTGTAAGGGTTGTGTAACACTCAAATCTTTGAAGAAAGAGTGTTTGAATGTTTCTTGACTAAAGCTGTGAAGCAGAGTCAAGTTAAGTTGTGTATCACTCAAAGCTGTGAAGCAAGAGTGGTTGTGTTGCTTGATTAAAAAGCTGTGAAGCTTAATCAAGTGTATGTTTTTGAAGAGTGTCTTCATCAATTCATTAGTCAAATTGTTTTATGTATCACTGCTGTGATTGAGGGGGAGTGAGTAGGAACTCAGGTTTAAGTTGTACTTAGATTGAAATTGCATTGGGTAGGTCTTAAGTGAAGGAGATAAACTGGTTGGTTTATTCCTGAATTAACATCTATTATAGTGGATTTCCTCCCTGGCTTGGTAGCCCCCAGAGTAGGTGTTGTTGCACACTGAACTGGGTAAACAATTGACTGTGTTCTTTATTGTTTTTGTATTTACTGTCATATAGTAAGTCAGATACGGTGTCATAACATTGAACGTGACATTGAGTATCTGCAGCCAGAATTTCACAAACTTTTTCCACACTTACACTCTTTTCAAACAAAGCTTTCAAAACATTTCGTAACACTCTTTAAGACAGAAGCAAGGGTTAAATCGAAGTCAAAAACTTTTTTTTCAAATCAAACACACACAAGCAATTTTGAAAATGATGAGCAAGTACCTAAGAGCCCGTGGAAAACCACGGATAGAAAGGGTGCTAATACCTTCCCTTTCTATAATCTACCCCCCATACTCAAAATCTCGAAAAAGGGAATTTTTCTGTGCTTTTTTCCTTTCCTATTGGATAAAATTAAAGTCGATGGTTACTCTTGCTTACCGCGACATTTTGCGAAAACAAACGCAAAACGTAAACCAGCATTTCAAAACAGTCGGTTCTGCCACCGTATCACACATGTGGACAAGGCAAGATGGACTCCATGTGTGTTGGGTGTTTATAACTAGAATCCTCAAAAGTAAGTCTAGTGGTGTGATCTTTTAGAAATATACTAATGTCCAAGCTAATGTTGGGACATCATCTCAGCATATTATGACTCCGAGAGTTAGGAGGAGATGTATCTGAAAGCTCTCTAGTCATCATTATTTATTGTCACTATGTTCAGATATGTGAATCTAAAAGAGTTCTGTATTTTGGTGAGGTATATCCACTTGATTGAGAGTTAGTATTTGGTGAGGTGTTAGAGTAACTCTTTTAGGAAAGACTGATGGAGTCAATGTCTATAATAATCCTTCTTCGTGGCTCCTCGATAAGCTGTGGTTATTTGTGTATTCTAATATTTTTTAAAGAATATGGTTAAGGTTGAGGGAAGTTTGAACTCTTAATGATTTTGGATGCTTAAATAATGAAATGTCCAAATATGTGTCATGACATTGTATTATGGAGAGCTTAGTCTAAAGGCCCCAAGGATAACAGTGTGCATAACATGACAAGTACTTAATGGCTTTTTTCTTTCAAGGGTCTAACTACAAACATTGGGGGTTGCTTCCATGGCTGTTTGATAAACTCTAGGAGGTGCGTTGATCATGACGCGAGAAGCAAGTTATTTTGAAGGGCAAGTTATATTTGCATGACTAAAGAATGAGTGTAGGCTCTTGTGGTCGGTATGCCTATAATTTGTCTTCATCTAGTGACACATGAAAAACATTTTTTTGTATGGGAATGTCATACCTGATGTTGGAACATGTCAGCACTCAAGACTTGGAAAGAGAGAAACTGAACAGATCCATGTCTCTCTCCTGAAATGAATGGTGCACCATTAACAAGGATGACTTTATCTTCTTAGAAAACGCATGCATTGACTAGTTGTGTCATTACAAACAAGGCATTATTACAAGCCATAGTAACTTCCCTTGTATATAAATACTCCTTACTTGTTATTTCCCATCAATTTTTTTCTTCTGTTTGTCTTATTTTTTATTTCCTTTCAGTATTGTTTGTCGAGTCTTTCATCGAGGTCCTGTTTCTGTCTTATTTTTATTTCATTCTCAAATTCGGTCTTTGTCATATTTTTGCTAAAAAGGGGGAAAGTAATGTTGTAGTAATGTTGTTGAGTCTTGTTTAGTGTGTTTTGGGTTGTGTTGTACCCCAAAATTTTCCCTCCCATATTTCTCAATTCATTTCAAGTGAGATCCTCAAATTTCTCAAGGAAGTCCAAGAGTTAACCAGATAAACTCTCTCCTAAGGCAGTCTACCTCAAATTAGGGTTTCATGTTGCATCAAGATACTTGAGTCCAAGGAGTCTCAAATTCTCACAATTTTCCTAATATGTTCTCAAGATCATCCATCTCAAGTTTCAAACCCTACAGAGGAAATTTGCTCAATCAATTGCTCAAAGGCCTGAAAATCGACCATGCTAGGGCAAAAGTCAATTGTGGCCCACATACAGTTAAACTTCAAGATTTTTGGTCAACATCCTCATTTTTAAGTATTATTCATCATTTTATAAAGGTTTGATCATGATTCCCCAGGGATTGCTCACAATTCATCAAGAACCAAAAGTTGCTAAATTAGGATTTTGCAGGAAAAGTAAACTCAATTTTGACCAAGCATAACTTTCTCATAATTTATTAGAAATGACCCATGAAAAGCTCATTTTGAAGAGGATGCAATTCCCTACAATCCATATTCATCTCCCAAGTTCAAAATATGCACTCAGAAGAAGTTATGAATTTGGACATTATAGGTCACTTTGAAAAGTCAACAAAAACACCTTTTTTGTCAAAGCTTCATACATGAACATGGAAGACTCAATTGAGATGAGACCAAAAAGGTTGCTTATAGGACATCTAAAGCTTTCTAAAAAGTCCAAGAACACCCTCATAGAGTCAAAATTTAGGGAGTTATGCATTGTCAAAGTTGACCTTTTTTGCAAAATTGCCAAAAGTCAAATGTGTCTTAAATTGCAATTTTTGTCAAATGGGCCAACCTTTTTGTGCTTGTATTGAGTTTTTAACATGGTCCACGACCCATGATCCTTCCTTCTTGCCTTTATTTTATTTTTTGCATTTATTTTGATTTTTATTTCAATTAAATAAAAATAAAATCATGAAAATATCAAAATCATTTAAAACTTGAGATTTTGTGCATATTTCAGGTCTCTTATACAGCTAGCAATGAAATCAAATCGTGCAAGGCTTGTTTGTACACAAAAAAATTTGATTTTTTCTTGTTTTGGAATGATTGGATACAAGTATGAATCAAGGATCAAATCTTCATAATTACAAAGATTGGATGCAAACTTGTAAACCTAATTCACTCAAGGACATATATAGGACAAATTCAGACCAAAAGAACAAGGGTTAGAGGCGTGTAGAGTGAAGAACAAGTTGCAAAAAATCAAGAAAAAAGTGCAATCTGTTTTCACAGTTCCAGGCGCTTTCAAGTCTTTCCAAGCATTCCTTTCGTTTCCTGGGTGTTCAAGGAGTCCATACCAATCCTTTGCAAGCATTTTCTTGTATAAAAACTCACTATAAGCGCTTCACGATATCCCTCCCTTTTTGAAATCCAATATCATTATTTTGGCATTTGTAGCATGAATTATTTATATATTCTGAATCCTTGAAGCATTTGCAAGCTAATGGTAACAATTAATTGCATCTTTGCTAACCATACAGAGATCCACCATTGTTAGGGTTTTTTGTTTCGTTTTGGGATTTTCTTGTACAGGTAAAATTGGCCCAAAAGAGAGGTACCATGATGTTCACAAGGCCAAGACGAATTGGTCTGTAGCATTAGATTTCATTTATGGTGCGTGTATGGGATTTTGGAAAATTACAGGGGTTATAGCTACGGACTTATGTCTGTAGGTAAAAGTCCTTGACTTTTACCAACGGAGAGAGGAAGAAGAAGGTGGCATGGCAACCCCCTATTCGCCTATTCAAAATCGCGCGTTTCTTTATGAACTGATCTACTTTTCCAATATAATAATTGCTTGTTTTTCTTTGTACAACAAGATATGCCAGCTCAATTGGTCAGTGGGAGAGAAAAGGCTAAAGGGCCTGGGTTCGATCCCCAGGTCCCTATATTCTTCAATATTATTTTGTTATGTGTAATTTCATGCGCATGCTTCATATAGATCCACCATACTCCATCATCTTTCAACCATCAGATTGCCCACAAGCTGGATCCAAAGGCCATCATTTGAGAGTCCATGATGCACCCTGGTCAATGTACAACATGGAATCTAAAAGTCAAACATGGGCCAATGGATTTTGGGCTCAGAATTTGCTATGGAGACCCCCTCAATTGCTAGAAAACCAGGCCCAATTCTCTTTTTCTTTTATTTTTATATTTTCTTTTATTTAATTATTTTTATTATTTTCTAACATAAAAATTAATTCTTTTTTATAAAAAAACTCATAAAAATTATTTTCATCAAGTTAGATTTAGGTTTTTATCTTTTATCAAAATTAATTTAATTATTGTAATTTAATTTTAGGGTAACTTTAATTTGTTTTGTAAATAACTTAAAACAAATTATAAATTAGGTTTTGTTTAAATTAATTTTTATTTTATTTTCTTAAATAATCAAAAATACAAAAATAGGTCACAATTAATTATTTTTCTTAATTTAATTTAATAGGCAATTAGGTTTGTATTAATTTAATTTAAAACCTTATTCTTTCTTAAAATAATCAAAAACAACCAAAAAATAAATTTTTCTTTTAATTAGGTTTAGACGGGGTCAAAACCCTAATTTTGCTCGTCCTCGATTCATCGCGCGCATTTATTTATTTTTATAATATTGATGTAACTGCTCATGGGATGTGTGATCGGTGGGAATGAGAACTGACTGTTTTTGGAATGCTGGTTCGTGTTTTGCGTTTGATTTCACAAAATGTCGCGGTGAGCAAGAGTCGCCACCGTCTTTTATTTTATCCAATAAGGAAAGGACAAAAGCACAGAAAAATTCCCTTTTGAGATGTTTCTCGGGTTCGGGAGGTAGATTATAGAAAGGGAAGGTGTTAGCACCCTTTCTATCTGTGGTTATCCACAAGCTCTTAGGTACTTGCTCATTGTGTTTTCAAAAGTTTGCTTTTCTTTGTGTTTGTGGGTTTGAAAGTGTTTTTGTTTGAAAGGAGTGTAAGTGCGAAAAGTTTTGTTTTGTTTTAAAAGGAGCAAGTACTTAAGAACCATCTACCTACTCAAAAAGGAATTAAACTGTACAAATGTCCTTTAGACAGTGCTATCCCACTATTGATGAGTAGGTAGCACCGTCGTTGGAGTTTTCGGGTCAATTCGATTAAGGGACGTGTGGTCACTAAAGCAATGTTAGGACGCCTTAGCGGTAACCCTAATATCCTAGATCATTTTTCCGAGGCAACCGTTTCGAGGAAACTATGATCTTTGGACAAGAGGGTGACCTCTAAAACTTCCTATACTCAATGACCACGTTCGAAGGCAACCAAGTGAGGTGTACCCTAAGAGTGGCATGTGCAAGTGTGTTATTTCGGTTAATTTTTATCTGTACATGTTAATGGTGAGCTATGTTGATTTTAAGTTAAAGATTGATCTTATCATGCATTGCCTAGTCATCAAACATCTAACAGTTAATATTGTGCGGAAATTAAATTGCGAGAAATTAAATCTAAACTATTACAAGGCGTCGGGTATTTACATCGCCAAAGACAAACCCTTTAATTTAAATTGCGGAAAGGTAAAAATAAAGTGATAAATAAATCAAAGTCCTAATTAATTATTACATTCCCGAAGCAATTACATTATTGGATAAAAAATGGAACGCGTGCGAGAAAATTAAATCGACGCACTTTTAGGGTTTTGACCCTTTTTTATTAAAGAAAGCATATTTTTTTGTTATTTTGAATTAAGTGGAAATTAAATCTAAGTTAATTAATTAATTAAATAGAAAATATTTTTGGGTTTTTTATATTTAAGGAAATAAAAATGAAATGATTAAAATTGTTAAAACCTAATATTCTAATTAATTTTTAATTTATTGCAAAAAATGTTAAAATTATAGCTAATAAAAAAACTAAATTGATTAAGTTATTTATTTACAAAAATAAAGTGAAATTAGTTTTAATAAATAAAAATAATATTTTTTTTGTTTTCTGATTTTATTAGGAAAATTATTAATTATTCTGGTTAGCAATTAATTAAAAATAATAATAATAAAACAATAAATAAAATAAGAAAATAATGAAAGAAAATAAAAAAAGAAGCAAACTCAGGGGGTTTGGGCCCAATTTTGGAGGTGTGATTTGCAATCCAAAGCCCAAAACGTCCCACCCTGCCTTGACTTCTCAGATTGCCCACGCGCTTGTTGACCTAGGTGTATGGTGAACCTGCAATTCTGGCCTTTGGATCTGGCTTGAAGGCCATCTGGCTAGCATCTGGACAAGGGCATATGGTGAGCCTTGCTTTGAACGCTGCATGGAATTGCCTGAAACAAAATGATACAAATGTTTTGGGGGACCTTGGATTCAAACCTATGTCCCAAGGGGTTTCCCAATAGCGCGCTTACCAACCCAACTGCATTGCTTAATTGTTATTAGAATACACAACAAATATTATATGGGCAACTCAACTAATATGATGGAAAATAAAAAATGCGCTAAACTTTTGAACTGGCCAATGAAGCAGGGACACGTCTTCTTCTTCTTCAACGAAGACTGCAATTTTTCCTGCGGATTTTATTCCGCAACAGAATTCGTATCCTATAATGAGATACATGTCATATAAATGCAAATGGAGAACATCACTGTGTTCGTCTCCCTTCCCTGAAGACAACCATGTCCGTGGTTGGTCTTGATTTTGCATGTATAAAAAATGCCTAAAAACAAAGCTTGGAAACCCTAGGTTCGGGTATCACATTAGAGGCCATGAAAATAAAATTGAACAATGCAGACATGTTAGAAATTTGATGTTGAGCACGATTGTACAAAAAAAATGGCAAAAAGATGCAAGAGAATGAATTTACGATGCCATGTTCAGATCCATGTTTGTGACAACTTACAGTGAGTTTGGGGCTGTTTCAAGGCTCGATTTTGATCCCTTTTACTTCAGTGAATGCCAGGCAAGAAGGCTATGTCCAGATTTTGGACTGCATCGTGCTCTAATATTGATTTCAGATTCCAAGTTTTCCAAGCTTTTTTCAAACTTTGTCCGGCCGTCTCTTGCGTGCTTAGGGCGTGTTCTCAATGTGTATGGCTTGTGTATGTATATTGGAATGCATTTAGGTCAAAACTTGGGCTTGAATCCATGGGAATTAAAGAATTGAGATATGATTTGATCTTCCATTATCAAGTTTCCAAAAATACCTCAAATCAAATATTTTGTGCACAACAATGCTTGATACGAATTTGACTGAGTGTATCATGATATTTGCAAGTTGTAATGATAAAAAAAATCTCATTCCATTAATTTTTGGATTTTATTTGAATTAATATTGATTTAAAATGAATTAAATCAATAAAAATCAAATAAAATATAAAAATAAGTGTTTGGTCATGAAATTGAAGATGGGACACGTGTGTGGTATGACAAGACCAAATCAAGTGGAAAAAAGTGGGCCCTTTTGTCAAAAATTGGAGTTTGGAGGATAGTTGACTTTTGGCAATTTTGGAAAAATGCCCAACTTCAACAATGCATAACTTCTTCAATTTTGAACTTTTAGAAGTGTTCTTGGACTTTTTAGAAACCTTGAGATGTCCTTTAACCAAAATATTTGGTCTAATCTCATTTTTATATTCCATGGTCAAGTTATAAGCTTTGGAAAAAAAGGTGTTTTGGTTGACTTTCAAAAATGACCTATAATGTCCAAATTTGTAACTTTTTGTGAGTGCATTTCTTGATCTTGGGGTGTGCATATGGATTGTAGGAAATTGCATCCTCTTCAAAATGAGCTTTGGATGGGTCATTTCTCATAAAGTATGAGAAAGTTATGCTTGGTCAAAGTTTAGTTGACTTTTCCTACAAAACCCTAATTTAGCAACTTTTGAATCTTGATGAATCTTGAGCAATATTTGATGAATCATGATCAAACCTTGATCAAATGATGAATTATCCTTGAAAATGAGAATGTTGGCAAAAAATCTTGAGGTTTGACTATATTTAGGTCACAGTTGACTTTTGCCCTAGTACAGTCGATTTTTGGACTTCTTGAGCAATTGACTGACCAAACTTTCTCTGCAAGGCTTAAAATTTGACATGGATGAACTTGAGAACATATTAGGACACTGGGGAGCATTTGATACCATTTGTATATGACGACCTTGATGCAACAAAAAACCCTAATTTTGAATTGATTGCCTTAGGAGGTGATTTGACTGTCCAACTCTTGAGCCATCTTGCACAACTTGGAGATTATTCTTGACCTATCTTGAGAAATATGGGAGGGAAAATTTTGGGGTACAACAGGATGTAATAGTTTAATTAGGCTTTTTATTTCATTTATCATTTTACGGGTTTTTGGCTATGTAATTAATCCCCTTCCCCGAAGCCTTGTAATAGCGTAGCTTTATTTCTCGCATTTTAATTTCCGCAAATATTAACTGTTAGATGTATGATAATAGGATTGCATGACAAGAATGTATGTTAATTTTAAAATGATTAGAAAACCCTAAATATGCAAAGATAATAACTTGAAATCAAATCACTCGCACATGCGCACTCCTAGGGTATACTCTCACTTCGGTTGCCTTCGGTAAACGGTCATTAAGTATAGGGTGCTTTAGTGGTCACCCTTTTGTCTAAACAAAGATAAAAAGTCCCGTTCGGAAATGTTGCCTCAGAAATGTTGCTTCGAATATGATCTTAAGACATTAGGGTTATTACTAAGATGTCCTAACATTGCTTTAGTGATCGTACGTCCCTTTCCAATTGACCCTTATAACTCCAACGACGGTGCTACCTACTCACTAATAGTAGGATTGCGCTGTCTAAAGGAAACAAGAGCAGAAACATTCTTTTTTCGAGTAGGTAGATGCTGGTAGGTACTTGCTCAAAATAAATTTTTTTCACACTTACACACTTTTCAAACAAAGTTTTCAAAAACACTTCGTAACACTCTTGAAGACAGAAGCAAAGGTTAAATCGAAGTAAAACAAAAACTTTTCAAAACACACAAACACATAAGAAATTTTTAAATGATGAGCAAGTACCTAAGATCCTGTAGAAAACTACGAATAAAAAGGGTGCTAATACCTTCCCTTTCTATAATCTACCCCCCCCCCCCCCCCCCCCCGTACTCAGAATATCTCGAAAAAGGAATTTTTCTGTGCTTTTTTCCTTTCCAGTTGGATAAAATAAAAGTCGGTGGAGACTCTTGCTTACCGCAACATTTTGCAAACACAAACGCAAAACGCAAACCAACATTTTCCTAAAACAGTCAAGTTCTGCCACCGTATCACAGATTGCATGCAAGAATTTAGGAGGAGTATGACCACCAGTCATAAGGGTTTTCTCTTTCTTTGTCTGATGGTTCTTATGTTGTGGGTGTATACAGGATGTCGTAGCAGATGTTTTAACATCATGTTTGGTATGTTGTGATCTTTTTTGCTTCTGTTACATAATCTTCTAATTTGTGTTTCTTCTGTCACATGGTCTTCTAACTTGGATTATTCACGTTGGATTTTTTTTTGGTTTCCCGAGGCTACATGATAATTCTCCTGGGGCTTTGTGACAAGAATTGGTTCTGAGTTTAGGGGGAGTAACTTGTGTGTTTGAAGATGCTGGTTATCCTCTTCCTCATGTACACCATCTACAGGATATAAGTGATGTTGTGTCTCCCTGGTGTTGTGTCTCTAATGTGTTGTGTCTCCCTGGTGTTGTGTCTCTAATGTGTTGTGTCTCCCTCTTCAGTGTGCTTGTTGTTGTACCCCAAAATTTCCCTCCCATATTTCTCAATACATGTCAAGTGAGGTCCTCAAATTGCTCTAGGAGGTCCAAGAGTTGACCAGACAAACTCTTTCCTAAGGCAGTCTACCTCAAATTAGGGTTTCATTTTGCATCAAGATACTTGATTCCAAAGGATCCCAAATGCTCATCATTGTCCTAATATATTCTCAAGATCATCCATGTTAAGTTTCAAGCCTTACAGAGGAAGTTTGCTCAGTCAATTGCTCAAATATCTAGAAATCGATTGTGCTAGGTCAAAAGTCAATTGTGGCCCACATACAGTCAAATCTCAAGATTTTTGGTCAACATCCTCATTTTGAAGTATCAGTAATCATTTGATCAAGTGTTGATCATGATTCCTCAAGGATTGCTCACAATTCATCAAAACCCAAAAGTTGCTAAATTAGGGTTTTGTAGGAAAAGTCAACTCAACTTTGACCAAACATAACTTTCTCATACTTTATCAAAAATAACCCATCCAAAGCTCATTTTTAAGAGGATGCAATCCCCTATAATTCATCGTCATCTCCCAAGTTCAAAATATGCATTCACAAGAAGATATGAATTTGGACATTATAGGTCATTTTGAAAAGTCAACAAAAATACCTTTTGGGTCAAAGCTTCATACATGAAAATGGAAGACTCAATTGAGATGAGACCAAAAAGGTTGCTTAGAGGACATCCTAATCTTTCTAAAAAGTCCAAGAACACTTCTCTAGGGTCAAAATTGAGAGAGTTATGCATTGGCCAAGTTGACCATTTTTACAAAATTGCCAAAAGTCAAATGTGTCCAAAATTGCATTTTTTGCTAAATGGGCCTAACTTTTTATGCTTGCACTAAACTTGTGATGTGATCCACGACCCATGAACCCTTCCACTTGTCATTCTTTTATTTTTATTATTAATTTTGGTTTTATTTCATTTAAATCAAATAAAATCAATATAAAATAATGAAAATATCAAAAATCAATTAAACCTTGAGATTTTGTGCATGATTAGAGTCATTATACAGTTGGTGGCAAGATCAAATCGTGCAAGGCTTTATATGGACAGAAAAAGATTGAAAATGCTTGTTTTGGAAAGATTTGGTGCAAGGAATAAGGCAATAGTCAATCTTCATAAATGGCAAAGATTTGATGCAAATTTTTACCCTAATGCACTCTATTATAGATAGTGAACAAAGGCAGACCAAAAACAGAAGGGTTGGAGGCATGAAAAGGCAGAAAAAAGTTCAAATTTTTCAAAGAAAAGTGTTGATCAAATCTTGCTCCGCAGGCTGTTTCAAGCGTTTCAAAAGATCAATTCATATTCTTGGATCATCCCTGAAGCCAACAAGATCGATTGCAAGGCCTGAGACACTCATAATCACCCTAAAACATTCATACGGTTTGCTTGATTTCTTGAAATCGAATACACTAATTCTTGCATATTTAGCATATTTGATTGGCATATTTATAACCTTTGAGATGTTTGCAACGTGACACCATGATTCAATTGCATTTTTGACGCCTGTATGTGCAAATGCCATGGCTAGGGTTTGTTCTTTGTTTTTAGGGGTTTTTTATACAGGTGAAATTGGGCGTTGATAATGGTACCATGATGCTTGTGAGATTGAAACGAGTTGATTGGTACCATTAGGTTTCATTTATCATGCGCGTACAAGATTTTTGAAATGGACAAGGGATATACCTACGCTTTATGTCTGTAGGTAGAAGTCACAAAACCTAAGACGATGGACGCTGGAGAAGATGATGAGGTTTTCAGTCACCATTGTACCGTTTGAATATGACGCGCGTGTTTTTGCTTCAGTTTCGTGGGAATTGTTTTTATATATTATATATTACTTTTATTTCTCTAACAACTAATCATCATAGCGCAGCTGGTAAAGGCCTTTAGTGGTAAACATGAAGACCTGGGTTCGATCCCAGGTCCAAGCAAGTTTTATTTTCTCACTTTATTTCTATAGATCCGGTGCATTATCATTCAAAACACCTACCATACACTGCCATCATCCTACCACTGGATTCACGACTGGTCAGATCCAACGCTCAAGCAACGAAGGACCTCGGTACACCTCAAGTCACGCTTGCAAAGGATCCAGCCTGGTTGACTGGGCTTGGAGCTTAATGGGCTGGAAAATTCATATTGATACCCCCTAATTGCTTCAGTAGGCCCATTCTCACACTTTTTTTTATTTTCTTTATTTCTTTTTAGTTTATTTATTTATTTTATTTTAAAAAAAATCATTTTTTAATAAAATCATAGAATAAAAAATCAGAAAATTAGGATTAGTTTTTTTTTAAATTTATTTTTTTACTAATTAATTAGATTAACTTAAGTCAGGGTAATTTTAACTCTTTTTTACAATTAAAATTAATTAGCAAGATTAGGTTTAATTCTTGGTTTTAATTATTTTCTTTCTAAAAATAAAAATACAAAAATAGGATAATTATATTTTTTTTCATTAATCTAATTATTTTTTGCAATTAAAATTAATTAGTAATTAGTTTCTTTTTTAACTTAATTAGTCTTTATTTTTCTTAAATAATAAAAAATGACAAAACATGTTTTTTTTCTTTAATTAACCTCAATTAGGTTTAGTCAAGGGTCAAAACCCTAATTTCTCGTATTTACTTTTACCGCGCGCGCTTTAATACTCTTTTTATTATTATTGTAACTGCTTCCAAGTTGTAATAGTTAAATTAGGGTTTTTAAATTCCGCACTTTTATTTCCCGTCAAGATTATTATGTAACTGTCAAAGCCATGTAATAGTTAGGTTTATTTTCTCGCACTTTAATTCCTACAAACTCTTTAACTGCTTAGATGTATGGATAATAGGATTGTATGACAAGAATGCATGAAAAGATTAAAATGGCTAGAAAACCCTAATGTGCAAAGATAATAACTGAAATCAAATCACTCGCACATGTGCACTCCTAGGGTATACTCACACTTCGGTTGCCTTCGGTGAAACGATCATTAAGCATAGGGAATTTTAGTGGTTGCCCTCCAGTCTAAAGATCAAATGACCCATTCGAATGTTGCTTCGGAAACGTTGCCTCGGAAAAGATCTTAAGACTCTAGGGTTACTACTAAGATTCCAAACATATTGCTTTAGTGACCGTATGTCCCTTTCGAATTGACCCTTACAAACTCCAACGACGGTGCTACCTATTTCTCAAATAGAAGGATAGCGCTTTCTAAAGCAAACAAGAATAGAAACAATCTTTTGTCGAGTAGGCAGATGCTAGTAGGTACTTGCTCAAATCAAAACTTGTCACACTTACACTTTTCAAACAAATTTTCAAAACAACTTCGTCACACCTTTGAGGACTGATACAAGGGTTATCACGAAGTCAAACTGTTTCAAAATAAAGCACATACACAAGCAATTTTAAAAGATAAGCAAGTACCTAAGAGACCATGGAAAACCATGGATAGAAAGGGTGTTAACACCTTCCCTTTCTATAATCTACCCCCCGTACTCAGAAACATCTCGAAAAAGGTTTTTTCTGTTCTTTTTCCTTTTCTTTTGTTGGATAAAATAAAGGTCGATGGCGACTCTTTCTTACCGTGACATTTGCGAACAAAAAACGCAAACCAGTATTAACAGTCGATTCTGGCCACCGTATCACAGAATTGGCGACTCTGCTGGGGAGTTAATAAGTGGGGTGTACCTTAGGAATAGTTCATCATATTGTTTTCAATTGTTTGATTTGTTTTCTTTATTTTGTGGGCTTTGTATCAGAGTTACTATAGATCCTAACCCGGATCTGGGGACACCTTTTAGGTAAGTAGCAATAGACTGTGAGGGAACTGTACAACATAGACCGATACGGTTGAAGCAGTAGCTACGTTGATGTGGCACATTAGTTGGTACCGATATCCCTTGTGGAGCAACAAGGAGAGTATGGGCTGCTATATGGGTCATTAAGCATCAACTGACCTTAGAACCTATAATTAACCAACTTGACCATAGAAAAGTAGCACTATGCTACACTCATTGAGACCATACTCTCGCGATGATTCCGGCTGCAAGAAAAGGTTGCTAAACTGGAATTATGACTGATCGAGGATGGTCAGTGATATTGAGAACCTCTAGAACTCAGTTACTATTACTAGGACGGGTTGAACCAACTAAACTGAAAGAGGGTAATACCTAGACCCCATGCAAGCCTAAACTTAAGGTTGTTTGTGTGACTTGTGTGCTTTCAAACTTGAACTACTTGCACATTTTTGTTATCTGACAACATGAGTTCCTTGCAGGTTTTGTTTACAATCCTTATCCAATAACTTAGATTTCTTGCCGGATTTACTTACTTACATCACCTCGCATTTTTGCTTAAACGCATAGCATACACATCATAACATCATGCCTTAACATTTCCTTAACCATTTCAAGGATCTCAAGGGTCTGTGATGCAGGTTATGGTAAATCAAACGTCCAGCAAGGGGCAAAGGGGATTTATTTTCCTCTAGCCAAAGTTGTCTAGAGATCAAAACACGATAACTTGAGCCGGTGGCTATGACCCACTCGATATGGTGAGCTTGACTCTTGAAGAAGGACTCTTGACGACACGATGTTTCTTCAACCAAAGCTGCAAAATTCAAATTCTAACGGTTTCTTGTTTACCCCACGAGATCCTTGAAAACATTACATACATATCATACATATCATTGCATAACAGGTCTCCCAGTACAAGTCTCTCATGTTCTCGCTGTTTATTTCAGCAATGGCTCTCCAACAAGACAACAGAGATCTTCAGGAAACTCAGTTCAGGGAAATATTCCTAAACTTGTCCAAGGGGCAGGAAGAGTTGAAAACACTCCTCGTTGGGGACTTAGTCAAGAAAAGTCCTGAAGACAATAAGGACGAACGACTAGAACAACTGCAAGATGAGGTAGATGCAATAAGAACCCAAATGCTAGGGCAGACGGCCCTTTATCCAAAGCTTAGCCTGGGAACAAGAAGAGATGAGAATCATTATCAACCAGCTTCATCAAGACAGATACAACAGTATGAAGCAAACAGTCGAGACTGGGGACCAAGTCATTTATCAGCCTCCAAGAAGACAGGGGTTTGGTTTGGTGAAGAGTGGACCTTTCCAAATTGCTACTACATCACGGGTCCAACGACAACCTCCCCAAAAGCAATGGGTTAATCAGAGTAAGCCAGATACGCCCAAAAGGCAGTTCACCGAGCTCAACATGCCGCTGTCTCAAGCTTTACAACAACTGTTGAGATTGAATCTAGTGACGTTAAGGGACCCTCCTCAGAATCCCCATATAGCCTCCCCAAACTACAATCCTGATGCAAGGTATGCATACCATTCCAACAGCCCGGGGCATGATACTGATGACTGCTGGGCATTGAAAAACAAAATTCAAGACCTGATCGAAAAAGGAGCATAGGAATTCACACAAGATGGTCAACTGGAATGTTTTTGTTAATCCTCCAAGGCTCACCATTTGAAGTGACAAGTCCTGAGACGAGAAGACTTTTTGTTCATTAGAATTTTCAATTTGTAATTTTATTTTGATTGTTCAAACATTTAGTCATGTTAAAACTTTATTACTTTATCAATGCATTGCATATGTCTGTTTTGAATCAATCCATTCGTATTCACTATATTCAAATTGCTTTCATTTTTGTGATCTTCAACTCTCGATTAAAACACTCTAAGCCTTTAGAGGGAGGATGACAAAAATGATATCAAAATCTCTACAGTATGCTTTTGAACAGACCCCATTGACGATGTACAGGCGTTGTTTCAAATCCTAAACAGTGGAGTTATAAGGAAGATAATCCCTCGTCAACCCCTTTGAGCCAAAGAAGTTGGAATTTTTTCTTTTCACGCAAATTAAAAAAAAAACCTTAATCACAACCCGGGGCATGGTAGTTTTCTCAGTTAATCCAGGTACACAATGAATGGCATCAAAGACGTTCTCCCAAACTAAAAGACGATGATGGTTCCCTATAATCGTCAGGACAGGCAGTCGTTATCCCTCCAAATAAAAATTAAGTCAAAACCTATGAAAGGGACTTAAGAAAAAACGGGGGCATCCCGCTGACTGTAATCACAAGAAAGAAGCAGTTCAGGCAAAAAGACAGGGATAACGAAATCAAAAAGAAAGAGGTCCTACAAGCTCTCAACAAAATGACTGCCTGTTCAAAATAATCTGTCAGTATCTGAACCATCACTAGAATATCAGAGCAAAGACTCAAAACAGGGTCTAAATGCACAATTAGCTGAGTTTAGGATCGAAGAACATCACGAAGAACGGGTGGGTACAAATAAAATTTGAGCCTTTATCCTTTATTTCTTGAACCGTGAACCAGACCACGTTATAACCCTTAAAAGTCCTAGATGAGCCATGGGTTAGTTTGAAAGCATATTGTTACAAAAGGTATCCTGACTCCTGTAGGGCTTGCTGTAAATCCTGAGTTGACATCACATTTTACAAAAATTCGCTTGTTTTATTGAAAACTGCATTTTTAAAGAACTTCAAAACGGACATAAGCTTTGCATTCTTAAAATAACATTGTTTGCATATGACTATTTGTTCAACAACAGAGAAATTTGCACGACAAATATCTAGTGAACAAAAACCTTTTCAATAAAAAGGGTCACCTCAAGTGGAAAAAACACTTCCAACCAAGGGACATGACATGAGCATTGTCTATCATTTGGGGAATTCAAGTCAAGATTCAAGGAGTCTCTCAAAGATGCCAAATAGCCAGGGGCAGATCTCCATCTGAATCACTTGGGGCATTGGACATGAATTCCAGCAACGAATCTTGTATGATCAAAAAAAATCTTCTGGTAGTATGGAAACACAACACTACCGACAGTGACAACTCCTTACGCTCTGAGAGAATGGACATGGTCAGAAAATACTGCGCATGAACAAAGACCCGCTAGGTTGACAGGCCTAGGCAAAAATAAGGGCATCCCGACGAACCAAAATGGTTCGGGAAAAAATTAGGGATAAAAACAAAAAAAAGATTTGTACACCCGGTAAGTCGAAAACCTGAAAAGGTGGCTTGGGAAAGAAAGGGTATCCCGGTGGACTAAAAATCTGAAAAGACAATTCAGGAAAAAGTTAGGGATTAAAGCGTACGACTATGTCCCGTCATCTCGTCACTTGCCTACCAGAAGAAGATTTGTCATTTCAATCGGCAATTACCAAGCACCTCATAGGTTGGAATAATACTCGATCCACAAGGCCTCCGCAGGCACCTTCTCCCGCAGATACAGGGGCAGAAAAGTCTCGATGCAAAGTCATTGTCATATCCTCAGCCCGCGTCCCAGTAACATCTACACTCCCCGCAGAGTAAGAAAAGGACAGTGGTGTTAATTCTCCCCAGCTGAGGCTCGCAACCACGAATGGGTCGGTAAGATTTTCCCCAAGCAGAGTTTATCTATCACCAGCACTGGAAGATTATACCCAGTGGAGTCTGGAAGATTATACCCAGTAGAGTCTAAAAGATTATCCCCAGTGAAGTCGCCATTGGAAAATCATCCCCAGCGGAGTTCATTCCTTTCACAGACAGAAATTCAATCCCCAACAGGGTTCATTGTCACCAGCAACAGTAATTCATCCCTAACTGAGTTTTATTTCTCCAAATCAGCAGATCTTCTAGCAGAGTATATACTCCCCACATAGTCATTTCCTCGTCATTCCATTCCCCAACGGAGTTATTCTCTCCTGCAGGATTATTCTCCCAATCATCTTCGGTCGTTATCTTCATCGATCGAAACTCTTTATTCTCCAACAACAGTCAGGGATTTATTTTCCCAAACTCAGACGTACCACAATAGCATTTCATGTTCATATATCATGACGTGCACATACATATTGCATACAACATAATTTCATTTATTTTGAGAACATCATCATACAATGCATGTCATGCATCATATACGATTAATCATGTACCTTTTCAGGAAAGATGGTTATCATCAACAACTTCTAGCAAGTTCAAGATTAACTCCGGAAACTAAATAGAGTAATTATCTGCATGATCAAATGCAGCTTTACACGGGTTCGTCACGAAGAAATCTTACACGGGTTTCTCCTAAATGCAGCTTCACACGGGTTTATCCTGAAAAATCTTACACGTGTCCTTTCTCATATATTTCTGAATAAAGTTTTACACGAACTTACCACAAAGTAACCTTACCCAGGTTCCTCCTGAAGTTTTACACGAACTTATCACAAAGTAACCTTACCCAGGTTCCTCCTGAAGTTTTACACGAACTTATCACAAAGTAACCTTACCCAGGTTCCTCCTGAAGTTTTACACAAACTTATCTCAAAGTAACCTTACCCCGGTTCATTCTGAAGTTTTACACGAACTTATCACAGAGTAACCTTACCCAGGTTTCTCCTGAAGTTTTACACAAACTTATCCCAAAGTAACCATACCCAGGTTCCTCCTTACAATTTCCCGATGTAGTTTCACCCAGACTCATCCTGAAGCAACCTTACCCAGGTTCCTCCTTACAATTTCCTGATGTAGTTTCACCCAGACTCATCCTGAAGCAACCTTACCCAGGTTCCTCCTTACAATTTCCTGATGTAGTTTCACCCAGACTCATCCTGAAGCAACCTTACCCAGGTTCCTCCTTACAATTTCCCGATGTAGTTTTACCCAGACTCATCCTGAAGCAACCTTACCCAGATTCCTCCTTACAATTTCCCGATGTAGTTTCACCCAGACTCATCCTGAAGCAACCTTACCCAGGTTCCTCCTTACAATTTCCCGATGTAGTTTCACCAAGACTCATCCTGAAGCAACCTTACCCAGGTTCCTCCTTACAATTTCCCGATGTAGTTTTACCAAGACTCATCCTAAAGCAACCTTACCCAGGTTCCTCCTTACAATTTCCTGATGTAGTTTCACCCAGACTCATCCTGAAGCAACCTTACCCAAGTTCCTCCTTACAATTTCCCGATGTAGTTTCACCCAGACTCATCCTGAAGCAACCTTACCCAGGTTCCTCCTTACAATTTCTCGATGTAGTTTTACCCAGACTCATCCTGAAGCAACCTTACCCAGGTTCCTCCTTACAATTTCCCGATGTAGTTTTACCCAAACTCCTCGCAAAGCAACCTTACCTAGGTTTCTTCCCGGTTCAGATGCAGTTTTACCTAACCTCCTCATGAAGCAGCCTTACCTAAGTTTCTTCCCGGTTCAGATGCAGTTTTACCTAAACCCATCATGGAGCAACCTTACCTAGGTTCCTTCTCAGTTCAGATGTAGTTTTACCTAAACCCATCATGGAGCAACCTTACCTAGGTTCCTTCTCAGTTCAGATGTAGTTTCACCTAAACCCATCATGGAGCAACCTTACCTAGGTTCCTTCTCTTTCCCGATGTAGTTTCACCTAGACTCATCCTGAAGCAACCTTACCTAGGTTCCTCCTCAATCCCGATGCAGTTCTACCCAAACTATTCACAAAGCAACCTTACCCAGGTTCCTTCTCGGTTCAGACGCAGTTTTACCCAAACTCCTCACAAAGTTCCTTCTCGGCTCAGACGCAGTTTTACCCAAACTCCTAACAAAGCAACCATACCCAAGTTCCTTCTTGGTTCAGACGCAGTGTTATCCAAACTCCTCACGAAGCAACCTTACCCAGGTTCCTTATCATAACCCTACTATCCAGGTTTCTTTTCTCTTATCTCCAGACAACAGCCCACAATACTGTAAGACCCAGACCTATCAAACACGGTCGGTTTCACCATTCCCTAGTAGGTCGCGGTGCGTCCTATACACAACTAGATACGCAGTTCACTTCCGCTTCCTCAAGCTGGAGTTAATTCCTCAGTTGAATAATAGATGACTGAAGTTCCTAAATGTCAGCAGAGATGATTCCTCAGTTGAATAACGGATGACTGAAGTTCCTAAATGTCAACAGAGATGTTTTCCTCAGTTGAATAACAGATGACTGAAGCTCCTAAATGTCAGCAGAGATGATTCCTCAGTTGAACAACGAATGACTGAAGTTCCTAAATGTCAGTAGAGATGATTCCTCAGTTGAACAACGGCTGACTGAAGTTCCTAAATGTTAGCAGAGATGATTCCTCAGTAGAATACGGACGACCGAAGTTCCTAAAATTTAACAGAGATGTTTCCTCATTGGAAAACGGACGACCGAAGCTCCTAAAATTCTACTTCTCTCAACAAAGATCAGCCCTCCCCAGCGGAATCTTCCTCAACGACAAGTATACAACCTCTCGCTAAGGAATCTCTTATGCGATCGACACTCCTTTAGATGGCATCTTTAAGCCCATCCCCTCATCAGCAATTTCCAAATGGCATCTGTAAGCCCATTCCCGACATCACAAGACAATTACCACTTCATGCGAGTGCATATTTCTAGGCACTCTAGTGTTCAATCCTCTTCCACCTTTGGATCACGAAAGGCACGAAAACCTATCTAAATCTTCAGGTTTAAGAGGATTGAACAGGGGCAGCTGTTGTACCCCAAAATTTTCCCTCCCATATTTCTCAAAACATTTCAAGAAAGATCCCCAAGTTGCTCAAGGTAGTCCAAGGGTTGGCCAGACAAGCTCTCTCCTAAGGCAGTCTACCTCAAATTAGGGTTTCATGTTGCATCAAGATACTTGAGTCCAAGGGACCCCAAATTATCAACATTGTCCTAATATGTTCTTAAGATCATCCATGTCAAGTTTCAAGCCTTGTAGAGGATGTTTTCTCAGTCAATTGCTCAAAGGCGTGAAAATCGACTATGCTAGGGCAAAAGTCAACTGCGGCCCACATACAGTCAAACTTCAAGATTTTTGGTCAACATCCTCATTTTGAAGTATATTTCATCATTTGATCATGATTCATCAAGGATTGCTCATAATTCATCAAGACTCAAAAGTTGTTAAATCAAGGTTTTGTAGGAAAAGTCAACTCAACTTTGACCAAGCATAACGTTCTCATACTTTATGAGAAATGACCCATCCAAAGCTCATTTTGAAGAGGATGCAATTCCCTACAATCCATCTTCAGCTCCCAAGTTCAAAATATGCACTCACAAGAAGTTATGAATTTGGACATTATAGGTCATTTTGGAAAGTCAACAAAAACACCTTTTGGGTTAGAGCTTCTTACATGAACATGGAAGATCCAATTGAGATGAAACCAAAGAGGTCTCTTAGGGGACATCCTAAGCTTTCTAAAAAGTCCAAGAACACCATCGTAAGGTTAATTGAGAGAGATATGCATTGTCAAAGTTGGACAATTTTTGAAACTCATTCCTAACATGGTTCATCCACATGTGAAAATGGCATAAAATCATCAAATATGGCATTTTTTTCAAATTTTGATCATGGTCTTAAAACAAAACATTATGAGGGAGATTCTTTCCATGCTTTCTTGTCTCCTCATTCTCCTATATAAATATAGAGCCATACAAGCTTGAAAGGGACGCAAATCCTCTCTAAAAAGCTCTCAAAAAGCTCTTCAAAAAGCTCTCTAAAAGCTCTTCAAAAAGCTCTCCAGAAATCAAAGAATTGGTGCAAGTCATATCTCGAGGTTCCGGTCTCTCTCAATTGACATCAAGCCTCAAACCATCCTCTTGAAGTCCTCAAGAGTCTTACAAGGCCCAAGATAAATTCATCACACGCC
The DNA here is from genome assembly GCA_948472305.1 of Vicia faba. Lineage (NCBI taxonomy): Eukaryota > Viridiplantae > Streptophyta > Magnoliopsida > Fabales > Fabaceae > Vicia > Vicia faba. The sequence goes on from OX451739.1 coordinate 752,663,585, forward strand.
TAGCACGCCCCCCATTTGACAACACCGGTTTGGTAAAATTTTAAACTTTGAATCTCTAATTTTAATCACATTTTATGGTATGCTAACGTTTGTTTGAGTTTATATAGAAAAGTTATGGATGGTTGAATCATAGGTTCCATGCAAGAATAAAAAACACCATAGTTAAAGCATGAAGCTTTCGAATATTCAGGCCTAGGGATTTCTGATGATTGCACCCCCTGTTTACTTTTGCTACTAGGCCCATCTTTATTTTCATGTTTTATTCGTTTTGTTTATTTCTTTTAATACCTTTTATTTTTTTATAAATAAACAAATATATAAATCACATGAAAATAGATTTAGGATTTTTTCTTAATTAAATTTTAATTTTAGGTAAAACTCTAATTTCTTTTTGTAAATAACTTAAAAATAATTAGAATAAATAGGTTCTATTACTAACTTAATTATATTTTATTTTTTCCTAAAATAACCAAAGAAACCAAAATAGGTCATGTAATTATTTTTATTAATTAATTTAATTAACTAATTAATTGCATATTTAATTTAGAAAACTTATTTCTTTTATTAAAAACAACAAAAAAACAATTTTTCTTTTAATTAGGTTAGAAGGGTCAAAACCTTAAATTCTCGTCGATCTTAATTCTTCTCGCGCGCTTTATTTTTATTATTTACCATATTGATGTAACTTCCTACAGTTTGTAATAGTTTAATTATGACGTTTATTTACATTTATCGCTTTATTTTCAAAGGGTTTGTTTTTGGCTATGTAAATACCCGAAGCCTTGTAATAGCGTAGTTTAAATTCCGCACTTTAAATTCCGCAAATTATTAACTGTTAGATGTATGATATAGGGATGCATGACAAGAATGTATGATTAATTTTAAAACAGTTAGATCACCCTAAATGTGCAAAGATAAATAAACTGAAATTGAATCATTCGCACATGCGCACTCCTAGGGTACACTCCCACTTGGTTGCCTTTGGTAAATGGTCATTGAGTATAGGATGCTTTAGTGGTCGTCCTTTTGTCTAATCAAAGATCAAAGTCCCGATTTGGAAAAGTTGCCTCGGAATTGTTGCCTCGAATAATTGATCTAAGACATTAGGGTTATTACTAAGACGTCCTAACATTGCTTTAGTGACCGTGCGTCCCTTTCGAATTGACCCTCAAACTCCAACTACGGTGCTACCTACTCACTAATAGTGGGATAACGTTGTCTAAAGGAAACGAATACAGAACGATTCTTTTTTCGAGTAGGTATATTAGTTCTTAAGTACTTGCTCATTCCAAACAAATTTTTCACACTTACACTCCTTTATAAACAAAGTTTTCAAAAACACTTCATTACACTCTTGAAGACAGAAGCAAGAGTTAAAATCGAATTCAAAACAAAAACTTTTCAAAGCGCACAAACACAAAGAAAACAATTTTGAAAATGATGTTCAAGTACCTAAGAGCCCGTAGATAACTACAGATAGAAAGGGTGCTAATACCTTCCCTTTCTATAAATCTACCCCCCGTACTCAGAAAATCTCGAAAAAGGAATTTTTCTGTGCTTTTTTCCTTTCCTTGTTGGATAAAATAAAAGTCGGTGGCGACTCTTGCTTACCGTGACATTTTGCAAACACAAACGCAAAACGCAAACCAGCAAAATTTCCTTAACGAAATAGGGAAACCACGTCCCAGTTCTGGCCAACGTATCACAGGTTGAAACCAACTTAACTTCAAAATGGTATTACCTTTGACCTCATGCAAGCCTTAAACTTAAGGGCTTTGTGTGACTTGTTTGTCTTTTCCATGCATGTTATCTGCTATACCTGTTGTTTTTTATCATGACATCATGCATCATAACATAACATACATACTTTACTATACTAACCATTTCAAAGACCAGGGGGATTTATCTTTGTTCTGTTTTGCAGATTATGGCTTTCGTGCGCAGAAATACCATCTGAGTCAACTTTGTGCAAATACCTGCCCAACTTAAAGAGTTGTCCTCGAGAGTTTCTGAGACTTCTATGTTCATTAAGAGACATGGTCAGCTTCTTAGCCTGGTCACCTCAAATCTTGATGAGCAGATGATGAGTGTACTTTTCTAGTTCTTCGATCCTGTGCATCATTGCTTCACCTTTCCAGATTACCAGCTGGTTCCCACCTTGGAAGAGTTCTCTCACCTATTAGGAATATCCATCCTTGAACAGGTACCCTTCATAGGTATGGAAGAAGTTACTAGACCAGAAAACATTTCCTCAGCTCTGTAGTTGAAACAGGACGATGCAGTATCCAATTGGGAAACACGAAGCGGGATCGAAGGTTTTCTAGCCAAATTTCGGATAGACCAGGCTCATCTATTCTGGGATAATTTGGATTTTTAGGCTTTCAAAGATATCTTGGCTCTCCTTATCTATGGGTTGGTTCTCTTCCCGAATCCAGATTCCTTTATAGATGTGAATGCTGTCAAGATTTTCCTTTCTCGCAATCTTATGCCTACCCTACTGGGTGATATATTTCATGCCCTCTATACTCGTACCGTGCAAAGAAGAGGGACTCTTATGTGTTGCATGTTGCTGCTGTCGAGGTGGTTTATTTCTCACCTCCCTAAGTCTGTGTTGAAGAACGAAGAAGGTTTGAGTTGGTCCTACAGGATAATGACACTACTGTTATTAACCGTTGTAGGGGATATCCTAATGTCCCGTTGCTTGGAATCAGAGGGGGTATGTTGTACCCCAAAATTTGCCCTCCCATATTCTTCAAAGATTTGCCAAGTCAAAGCTTCAAAATTCCCCAAGGGTTGCACAGTTTAAGGGTCTCCTAAACAGTCAAAATTAGGGTTTTTGTTCTGATCAAGAAAATGAAGTTTCCAAAGGTCCAATCAAGTCTCACATGCCTACAAATATGGTCAAGCATCCTCATATCAAGTTTCAAGACTTTCAGCACAAAACTGCACAGTCAAAACCCTAATTGCACTATAGTCAACTGTAGGGGCAAAATGGTCATTTGACAGTCAAAAGTTCAAATTTTTTATCAACATCTCATTTTGAAGCCACAAACATCATTTGATCAATGCTTGATTATGATTCTCAAAGCTTGGCTCAAAAATCATCAAGAAGCAAAAGTTTCCTTATTTGGACAGTTGAAAAAGTCAACTGTAAATTGACCAGGGCATAACTTTAACATGGATTATCAGAAAAATTCCATCCAAAGCTCATTTTGAAGAGAAAGACATTTCCTACAACTCATCTTCATACTTCAAGTCCAAGAAATGCTCTCACAAAAAGTTATCAATTTCAACATTATAAGTCATTTTCAAAAGTCAACAAAAAGGGACTTTAAGTCAAAGGCCATAACTTGAGATTGGTAAATCAAAATGACACGGGACCAAAGACATTGGTTAGAGGACTCAAATACCTTTCCAAAATGTCAAGGAACATGAGCAAAGCTTAAAAATTGACCAAGTTATGCCTTGTGGAAGTTGGGAAATTTTTGGATATTTTGAAAAGTCAACATTGATTCAAATGACCTAAAATTGCTAATGGGCCTATTTTTCTTCCACAATTCATTATCCAAGGCATGTGCACGACCACTTGGACCAAAGGGAAGTATTTCTTCATTTTTTATTTATTTATTTGAATTTTTATTAATAATAATTCATTTAAATCAATTAAATACATGAAAAATATTTAACCTATATTTTTCAATCTTTTTGTGCATGAAATATACTCAATAATTCGTGCATAATCAAATATGGAAAGATTTGAAGAGAATTGATCATGATTGGTACAAAATAGCATGGAAAATATTGAAAAAAAGATCTTTGAAAATCAAATCTCTCAAACCATGAATGCCAAGGATTTGGATTGTTTTATTTGACCTAATTCACTCTATACTTAAGCCTGAACACAAACCTAATGCAAGAAACCACTAAGCTGCGCAGAAAAGCATCCATTGAACTTGAAAATTTTTGCCAAAAACTCAATTCTGAAAACACTTTTGCAGGACGATTCAAGGCGCGATTTCTATCTCATTAGCTTGCTGAGGCTTCATAGAAAGATTTTGCATCAAAAACCACAAGTTTTCGTGACCAGAAACGTGAGAACGATCTCACCTGTACCAAGAAAATTTCTCATTCGTGCATCTCAATTCATGCATTTTTTTTTAAATTTTAACGTTTGATTTATGTTCCTTATAAGATTCTAAAGCTAACCATGTACTTTGATTAGACTTTTGTGCACTGTATGCGAATTCACCATGGATGCAGATTAGGGTTTTGCAAGCTCGAAATTGGGGGTTTCCAAACGCGGTAAAATTAGGCCACCATAGTACCATGACTGAACCAAGCATGACTGGACGATCAATAAACACATGTCGCGCCTAATTTATGGAGCCCCAGGGGCTAGTCGCTATTTTCTGATATGTTGCCTAAGGGAACGGTGTAAAAAGCGTTGCCTACGTTTGTTATGTTTTCAGGAAGAACGAAGACGTGAGGAAGATGATGATGTGTAAGGCTCTGAGTGGGGCGTTTAAAAGTTCGCGCTAAAATATCATTAACGTTTGTTTTTATTTTATATTAGTTGTTTGATATTAAAGGTACAAACGCGTTGAGTGGAGCAGCTGGTAGAAGGCATCGCTGGTAATCTCTATGACCTGGGTTCGAGCCCCAGGTCTTCACTATCTCCATATTATTTTCCAATTAATATTCACATGCAGTTTCACATACTGAAGACCACCATACGTCTCTCCATCAAGCCATCCACCTGTTCAATTTCATCAATCTAAAGGCGTAGATCCAAGGAACATGGTAGGTCCTAGTCAAAGATGTCACACGGTGCCTGGAGAAAGTCAAACAGGCCAAGGTTAATGGGCCAGATTTCTCAAGATCAACCTCCATATTAAGGGGCAGACCCCCTAGGTTTGCAATTCTTTCTACTTTCTCTATTTTTTTATTTTTTTATTTTCTATTTCCTTTTAAATTATTATTTTCTTAATTAATTTATTATTTTCATAAATATAAAAAACACACAAAAAAATCAGAAAAAAAGATAGAAAACTAATAAATATTTTTATTTTAGTATTTTTGGTGAATAAATAACTTTAATTGATTAGTTTTAAATTTAGGTTTTAATTTTAATTCTTTTAATAAAAATCTAAAAAACATAGAATTAGGGTTAATTAATTTTCATCTTTTTTTTTATTTTTCTTTCATAAATAATTAAAACATTAAATATTTATTTTTGTAATTAAAATGCATGTAAATTAATTAGGGTTAATTTTAGGGTAAAACTTTAATCTTCTTTTTAATAAATTAAAATTGTAGAATTAGGGTTAGCATTTATTTTACTTAATTCTTTTCCATTAAAATTACAAAATACCAAAAAATACCAAAAAGACAATTTCTTTTCCTTTTAATTTTAATTAATTCATCGTTTAATTTAATTTTGCAAAAAGGGTCCAACGCCCTCGTTTAATTCTCATTTAATTCACGCATTTATCTTATTTCGTTTAACATTTCTGTATCTCTCCCGAAGCCTTGTAATTAACTTTCTCGCACTCTTTATTTCTTTATTTATTTTTTTCTGTCAAATCGGGTTCGAGAAATTTTGGCGATGTGGACCCGCGCCTTTTGTAATAGCTTAGAATTTTTACTTTTCGCAATTTTTAACTGTTAATCAAGGCATGAAAGAATGAATGGACAAAAAAATTAAAAACAAATGCTAGATCACCCATAACATGACAAAAGACAAAATATCTGAAAACGACACACAAATCACACACCACCCCAAGGGTACGCCTCACTGTTGCCTTGCCTCGAAAGGTGATCGTCGAGTAGAGGATGTCTTAGTAAGTCCTCATGATCCGGGAACCTGGCATGAGGGTAGCTTCTAAGGTGTCTTCCCATTGCTCCGGTGATCACCATGTCCCGAACCTCGAATTGACCCGAACACCTCCAACGGTGGTGCTACCTACCTCTCAATGGTGGGATGGCACTACTTTAAAGGACATTTACACAGACGAATTCCTTAGGGTAGGTAGGTTCTCGTAGATACTTGCTCTAAATTTCAAAACAAATTCAAAAATACTTTTCACACCAACACATTTTCAAAAAGCTTTCGAAAGCAATTTTTCAAACACTCTTGAGGACCGATACAAGAGTCGAACTGGAATTTTCAAAGAAACTTTTTAAAACCCACAGTTGAAAAGCAAACAAACCATTTTTGAAAACACAATGAGCAAGTATCTAAGAGCCCATGGATAACCATGGATAGAAAGGGTGCTAGCACCTTCCCTTTCTATAACCTACCTCCCGAACCGAGAGCAATCTCTTTAAGGAATTTTTCTGTGCTTTTGTCCTTTCCATTTGGAGAAAATAAAAGACGGTGGCGACTCTTGCTTCCGCGACATTTCGCGAACCAGCGTTAAACAGTCAGTTCCAGATCCACCGATCACAGAACTGGCGACTCTGCTGGGGACTTTTAAAGTGAGGTGTACCTTAGGATTAAGATCACTGTGTTTTCAATTGTTTTCCTTGTGTGCTTTAAATTGTGGGTTGCTTGGGAGTTCTATAGATCCTAACCCGGATCTGGGGGATACCTTCTTAGAAAGTAGCAACAAGGCTGTGAGGGAACTGTGCGGGGTATTCCGACATGGTTGAAACAGTCTGCTACATTGATGTGGCACTTTGGTGTGTACCGGTAACCCTTGAGTTCAGTCAAGGAGAGTACGAGGCCTCCGCGTGGTGTCGTGAAGCATCAACAGACCTTAGGAACCTTAATTGAACTATCTTGGCCTCTTTAGGGTAGTGAGATAACTGACTTTGGTGCAGTCCGAGGTTGGTTGATACTCGATACTACACTCAATTGAGGGTTGCTTTCCTGGAATATTTCGGTCGCCAGTTCAGTGGCTAAATCGAAACGATGAACAATGAAAGCAATCCCGTGATATTGGGACCCTTAGAACCCGGTTACTTTGATAGGACAGGTTGAGCCCACCAACTTTAAGAGGGTACTACCCAGACCCCATGCTGGCCTTAAACCCTAAGGGCTTGTCTTGTGTGCCTTGTGTGCCTTACATGTTTGTCTTTGTAAATATCTGTGGTGTGTTTAATCATAGCATCATGACATCATCCAGCATCATATGCATTGACTAACCATTTCAGGGGTTCGAATTTTCATCTTTGTTCTTGTTTTTTAGGACATGGAAACTGTTCGTAGAAAGACAATTCAAATCAGTCTTGTAAAGATCCCTCCTCAGCTTAAGGAGCTCATATCCAGGATTCCCGAGAATTCTTCATTCAGTGAAAGACATGGAAGCCTCATCAGCTTGGTCAACACCAACATTGAGGAAGATATGATAAAGGTCTTGTTCCAGTTCTTTGATCCTCTGCATCACTGTTTCACCTTCTTGGATTATCAGTTGGTACCTACATTGGAGGAGTTCTCCCGGCTCCTGAAGATCCCTATCCTTGATCAGCTACCCTTCAACGGTACAGAAAAGGAACCTAAGCTTGAAGAGATTGCTAAAGCCTTGCACCTACAGTCATCTGACCTCAAGGGACATTGGGAGGTTAGAAGTGGTATCAAAGGGTTCTTAGCCAGGTTTCTGTTTGAAAAAGCCCATGAATGTTGGAACTCCCTTGACTTGCAAGCTTTTGAAGAGGTTGTGGCCCTCCTTGTCTATGGTTTGGTGTTGTTCCCTAACCCAGATCACTTTATAGATATCAGTGCTGTCCAGATCTTTATGTCCAGGAATCCTATACCTACGTTGTTGGGGGACATCCTTCACTCATGTTACACTCGAACCATGAGAAAAAGGGGTATCCTTATGTGTTGCACTCCTCTCCTGGGAAGGTGGTTTATTTCGCACCTTCCACAATCAGTTTTGAAGAATGAGCGGGGTTTGAGATGGTCACAACGGTTGATGACTCTTACACATGCGGATATACATTGGTGCCCTAGGTCCAGAGAAGATGTCACTATCATTGATCATTGCGGGGAGTACCCTAATGTTCCTTTACTTGGAATCAGAGGAGGTATTACTTACAGCCCATGCCTAGCTTGGAGGCAGTTTGGTTATGCTCGGAGGGATGGTCCTCATGACATGTTAATTCCTGACATAGTTTTTGACTTCGACAACGATACTCAAGGACTTCGCCAGAGATTTATCAGAGCCTGGAGGATGCCAAGTAGGATAGACAGCAAGACACTGGGGCACAGGAACTCCATCCCGTTGGAACCTTATCTCAAGTGGGTACGAGCCCGCTCCCAGAAGTTAGTGATGCCCTATCCTCATATGCTCCCTGTGATCAAAGAGCCAGTCTTGGAAGGAGAAGTGTCCTATACCATTCAGCACCCTGATATGCCCACATCCTGGGAAGAGATGCAGAAGAGCTGGATCCAGCTTAAGGAAGAACGAAATTCTCTTGAGACCAGTCTACATGCCAGTGAAAAGAAGGTCTTGGAGCTCACCCGCCTGTTGCATGAGGAGAGGAATCTCAACACTTACATAGCTCCAAAGAGGATGCGCAGTGTATTTTGAGATTGATTTGCTTTTGTTTTATTTTGCCTATGAGGCTTTGATGTACTAAACAATTGCTTCCTTAATGATAACGTGTGTTCCTTTTTGTCTACAACAAATTTGAACTTTCGAACCCTTGAATGCATTGCATAAACACATATCATTCATCATGTGCATAGCAGGTTTTTCCTCTTTTCAGGTTGCTTACAGTTCTTCGCTGTTTATTTCAGCATCATGAATCCCGACTCGTCATCAATTGAGACATCCATCAAAGCTCTTCAGGCGCAGAATGCGCAATTTCAGGAATTAATCAAGGGTTTGGCTCAAGGCCAAGAAGAGCTGAAGGCTCTGCTCCTGAAGAAAGAGAAGAAGAAGAAGAGAAGAACTGTTCTGTTTAACTCGGGCCGAAGGTTTGGCAACACTTTGCAGAATGAAGAGGCTGGTTCTTCTGTTGGCAAGGGCACTCCTCAAGAGGCAAGGGTTCCTAGTCCGGTAGTCTCCGACAACGAGATTGATTTTGATGAAGAGCAGTATCCTCCGACAGAAGACCGTTACAAGCAGTTGGAGGATAGGCTGAATGCTATGGAGATACAACAGGTACCTGGGCTGGATTTCGGAGATCTGGGTTTGTCTACTGGTGTGATTATTCCTCAGAAGTTCAAAGCACCATCTTTCACTAAATATGACGGGGCGTCTTGTCCCAAGCTACATCTCAGGTCCTATGTTCGGAAGATCCAACCGTACTCAGCGGATAAGAATTTGTGGATCCACTTCTTCCAGGAGAGTCTTTCAGGGACTCATCTCGAATGGTTCTATCAGCTGGATGGGACCAAAGTTCGTAACTGGGAGGAGTTGGCTACTGCTTTCTATAAGCAGTATCAATATAATGCCGACCTTGCCCCTACGCGTACCCAACTCCAGGGTATGTCGTTAGGCTCAAGTGAAGGTTTTAAGGAGTACGCTCAGAAGTGGAGAGATCTGGCTGGCAGGGTGCAGCCTCCATTGACTGATCGGGAGTTGGTAGACATGTTCTTGGGGACCCTATCTGGGCCATTTTTCAACCATCCCATTGGGAATTCGTCTGCAGGGTTCACGGATCTGATTCTGACTGGAGAGAGAATTGAGGCTGGGTTAAAGTCTGGTAAGATTCCGAAGGGTGCATCGTCTAGTTCTGAGAAGAAACCCTTCAAAAAAGAGGCTAGTGTTGTATATGGCTCCCGGAGATCAGAAAGATTTGAGCGCCGCCAATCTGTCAGTGCGGTAACGATTGCCAAGCCTGCTGCCGCTCCTCGGCCGACCAATCCTCAAAGGGCTGAAAGACCCCGGAGAGAGTTCACCCGCTTGAGTATGACCTTGTCGCAGATCTTGCCACAGTTGCTCTCAACCAACTTAGTGACTGTCCGAGAGGCGCCGAAGTTTCCAAATACTACATCTCCTAAGTACAACCCAAATGCCCGCTGTGCTTACCATTCTGATAGCCCGGGGCATTCCACGGATGACTGTTGGGCATTAAGGAGCAAGCTGCAGGATCTTATTGACGCCAAAGAGGTACAGTTTGAGGCATCTGAGAAACCTAATGTAGTGACAGCTCCCCTGCCTGCTCATAGGGTGAATGCTATTGGGGACGAAGATGAAGTGGATGAAGCTGAGTTTGATAGCTGGATCTACCCGGCAACCGACAGTGGACTTAACAATTGGAGTGTGAAGGATAGCCTACCTGTTTCTCTTGTTACTGAGTAATGAATTCCTATGTTTTTGTTATCTGTAATAAACAATAATAAACTCTATGGCCCAGTGTCTTACCCGAGGCACCGTGGTTTCATTTGTGAGGGCATATAAATTGTCATTTCATATATCATAAATGAAAATCTTGGACGTTTTCTCGCATTACAAATCTTATGCTCCTTTTCTGTCTTTCTTTCCTTTATACATATTTCAAAACAGCTGTATTTACACACACACTCACTCATAAAGGTTTCAATCCACTCTGGATCTCACTGGTAACGACTCTGCTACTGCCAGTTATGACTTCGAAAATCCGATCAACTTAGCCGAAGACGAAGGTGAAGATGATTGCGAAGTGCCTGGCGAGCTTGCAAGACTGTTGCTTCAGGAAGAGAGGGCAATTCAACCCCATGAAGAGCCAGTGGAAACAATAAACTGGGGTACTGAAGAAGACAAGAAAGAGGTGAAGATTGGTGCTAACCTAGAGCTCAGTGTGAAGCAACGGTTGACTCAGATGCTGCATGATTATATGGAGATCTTTGCCTGGTCCTACAAAGACATGCCCGGGTTGGACACTGATATTGTGGTCCATCACTTGCCAACTAAGGAAGATTGCCCTCCAGTTAAGCAAAAGGTCCGTCGTATGCGTCCAGAGATGTCTGAAAAGATTAAAGCTGAGGTTATGAAACAGTTCGACGCTGGGTTCCTTGCAGTGACTTCTTACCCTCAGTGGGTTGCTAATGTGGTGCCGGTACCTAAGAAGGATGGTAAGGTCAGAATGTGTGTCGACTACAGGGATCTGAACAGGGCCAGCCCCAAGGATGACTTCCCTTTACCTCATATTGATGTCCTTGTTGATAATACAGCTCAGCACAAGGTATTCTCTTTCATGGATGGCTTTTCAGGTTACAATCAGATCAAGATGGCACCTGAAGACATGGAAAAGACTACATTTGTTACTCAGTGGGGGACCTTCTGTTACAAAGTCATGCCATTCAGGTTGAAGAACGCTGGGGCAACCTACCAACGTGCCATGGTTGCTTTATTTCATGATATGATCCATCATGAGATAGAAGTGTATGTCGACGACATGATCGCAAGGTCCCAGACTGAGGAAGAACACCTAGATCATCTGCAGAAATTGTTTGACCGGTTGAAACTGTACAAGCTGAGGTTGAACCCGAACAAGTGCACCTTCGGGGTAAGATCAGGAAAGTTGTTAGGCTTCGTGGTAAGCGACAAGGGCATTCAAGTGGACCCTGCCAAGGTTAAAGCTATTCAAGAGATGCCAGTCCCTAAGACAGAGAAGGAAGTCAGAGGCTTTTTAGGACGCCTGAATTACATTGCTCGGTTCATCTCACACCTGACTGCTACCTGTGAGCCAATCTTCAAGCTACTGAAGAAAGATCAGGTAGTACGTTGGAATGATGAATGTCAGGCTGCTTTTGACAGAATCAAAGAGTATCTCCAAGAACCACCCATCCTTATGCCGCCGGTTGAAGGGAGACCTCTGATATTATACCTGACGGTACTTGACAACTCAATGGGGTGTGTGCTGGGGCAGCATGACGAGTCTGGCCGAAAAGAGCATGCCATTTATTACCTTAGCAAAAAGTTTATCGACTGTGAGACCCGATACTCACTGCTTGAGAAAACTTGCTGCGCTTTGGTATGGGCTGCTCGCCGGCTGAGACAGTATATGCTGACCCACACTACCTTGTTGATCTCAAAGATGGATCCTATAAAATACATATTCGAAAAGCCTGCTCTTTCTGGGAGAATTGCAAGATGACAAATGATCTTGACGGAATACGACATTCAGTACACGACCCAGAAAGCCATCAAAGGAAGTGTATTGGCAGACCACTTGGCACATTAGGCCGTAGATGACTATCAGTCAATGAACTTCGAGTTTCCGGACGAAAGCATCATGATAGTGACTGATTGTGAAGTACCTGGACCGGATGAAGGACCTGAGGAAGGATCCCGATGGTCTATGCACTTTGACGGAGCCTCCAATGCTTTGGGTAACAGTATCGGCGCCATAATCATATCACCTCAAGGTACTCATACTCTGCTCACTGCCCGGCTATGTTTCAACTGTACCAACAACATGGCGGAGTATGAGGCGTGCATCATGGGTCTTCAAGCTGCGATCGACCTAAGGATCAAGTTTTTGAGTGTCTTCGGAGATTCCGCTCTCGTGATCAATCAGATCAAAGGAGAGTGGGATACGAAACATCCGAACCTGATTCCTTACAGAGAATGTGTATTGACCTTGATCCCCCACTTCATAGAGATAACCTTTGAACACTTTCCAAGAGAAGAGAATCAGCTGGCGGACGCGTTAGCTACAATGGCTTCTATGTTCAAAGTCAAATGGGATAATGAGGCTCCCCGGATCATCATCTGGAAACTGGACGAACCGGCATACTGTTGTGATCTCGAGACTGAATTGGTGACTGAGAAGCCTTGGTACCATGAAGTAAAGAGATATTTGGAAACTCAGGAATACCCTAAAGGTGCCTCCGTCAATGATAAGAAGTTCCTGAGAAGGTTCGCGGCCAAGTTCTTCCTCAGCAACGACATCTTGTACAAGCGAAACCATGATTCAACCTTACTGCGTTGTGTGGATAAGACTGAAGCAGAAAGGATCATGGAAGAGCTACATGAAGGGACTTTTGGTACACATTCCAGTGGACATACAATGGCAAAGAAGATCCTTCGGGCAGGGTATTACTGGTCCACAATGGAAGCTGACTGCTATCAACATTCTAGGACATGCCATAAGTGCCAGATTTATGCAGACAAGGTGCATGTTCCTCCAGTTCCCCTGAATGTTCTGACTGCGCCTTGGCCGTTTGCAATGTGGGGCATAGACATGATTGGTGAGATTAAACCTACGGCATCTAATGGGCATCGCTTCATCCTAGTGGCGATTGATTATTTTACAAAGTGGGTTAAGGCAGCTTCCTACGCTACAGTAACCAAGACTGTCGTGGCACGGTTCATTCGGCATAACCTGATCTGTCGATACGGCGTCCCTGAGAGAATTATTACAGACAATGGTACCAATCTGAACAACAAGATGATCGCTGAGCTCTGCGAGCAGTTCAAGATACAGCACCACAATTCTTCTCCTTACAGACCGAAGATGAATGGGGCTGTAGAAGCAGCAAATAAGAACATCAAGAAAATCGTGCAGAAGATGACAGTGACTTATAAGGATTGGCACGAGATGTTACCGTTCGCTCTACACGGGTACCGTACTTTAGCTAGGACGTCAACCGGGGCAACTCCTTTCTCTCTGGTCTATGGTATGGAGGCAGTCTTACCGGTCGAAGTGCAGATACCCTCTCTCTGGATAATGAAGGATGCAAATATGAACGAGGATGATTGGATCCAGACACGACTTGATCAGCTAAACCTCATTGATGAAAAGAGACTTGCTGCTATCTGCCATGGTCAGACGTATCAGAAACGGATGATCAGAGCATTTAACAAAAAGGTCAGACCACAGGAATATCAAGTTGGGGATCTGGTAATCAAGCGAATCATCCTTCCTCAGAGTGATCCAAGGGGCAAATGGACCCCTACGTACGAAGGGCCATTTGTGGTTAAGCATGTGTTCTCAGGAGGAGCCATGATTCTAACCAACATGGATGGTGACGACCTTCCTCACCCCGCCAATGCAGACATAGTAAAAAGATACTACGCATGAAAAAAGACCCGCTAGGCTGACATGCCTAGGCAAAAATTAGGGCTTCCCGTCGAACCAAAAGGGTTCGGGCAAAATGAAGGGATGAAATGAAAAAATCTGTACACCCGGCAAGTCGAAAACCTGAAAAGGCGGCTTGGGCAAAAATGGGTATCCCGGTGGACTGAAAACCCGAAAGGGCGGTCCAGGCAAAAATTAGGGATAAAAGCGTAATACTATGTCTCATTGATCACTTTGCATCCAGAATCCGGTTTCTACATCAAGATCAGACGGCATCGATCAGTCAGCTTCACCTTCAACCAAGGTCATCAAGTGATGAGACGCTCGGAGTTATAAAGGCAATAGCAGAGTTGAAACCCAGTGGGATCATTCATTTCACACAGCTGTTTTATTTTCTTTTGTACAAAATTTGTATAAACTCTTTTGTTCGGCGGCGTTCTCTTACTAGGACGTCAGCCTCTTGTACACAACGCCTATTTTCAGGCCATTCGAAAATCAATACAAATATATTTTTCAGTTAAAAAGTGCCAATTGTTTTTCTTTTTTCTGTTTTGTTTTGCGAAGAACGTCCAAGGTTCAATTTGTGATATATGCATTGACAATAATTTGCTAACTCATGAATATTTGCATACGAAACAAAGGAATTATTACAGGTAACATTAGAAACAGGGGCAATAAAGAGTTGTCTAAACAATCTAATTGTTCTGTCCGCCAAGGTGCCAAGGTAGGTTCAGCTAAAGAACATGACCAGTACATCTCAATTCCCCAGAGAGTAAGCATTCAATACACTCTTCTCCAAGCAAAGTTATCAGTCTTAAGGAAATTGGGTATCCTCCAGCAGATCCCAACAGTCCCCAGCAGTATACATATATTCTTAACAAGCATCCCCAGCAATCTTGGTCTAAAGATTGTTCCCCGGCGGCATACCAACATTCAAAGGAATCACTTCCCCCGCAGTTCAAAACTTCCCCCAGGAGAGTCCAATCCAGTTCCCCAGGAAAGTTGGAATTTATCTCCCCAAGCAGTAAGCTTATCCCCAGTAGATTCTGGAAGCTCATCCCTCGCAGAGCACGAACACGTCGCCCGACTTTATTTAAAGAGTTATTTCCTTAACAGGATATAACTGGGTTATCCTCAGCCAAAAGCCATGGAAAGAGCATCCCCGACGAAGTTCTCTTACCCCCAGCAAAGTCTATCAACACTTCCAACACAACAAAGATATCTCCAGCAAGTTATTGTCAACAATTCAACAAAGTACCTCTCTCTCCACAGAGTATTGCTTCCCAGCAAAGTCGCTAGAGTACTTTTCTCCCCGCAGGGTTATATCATTCACCAAGTTTATTCCCCAAAGGAGTCATCTTCTCCTACCGGTATTCTTGCAATTATCATCCCCAGTGGAAGTAAAAGCTTATTCTTCAACATCAGCCCAGGAGTGACTTCCCGGCACCCGTCAAGGATTTACTTTCCTAGACAAAAACATACATCACATACATCATTATAGCATGCATAGACGCATCATACAAATCTCATTTATATTGAGAACATCATTGCTTGATCCATATCATGCATTGCATATGACTGACCTTTACCTTTCAAGAAAGATTCAGCTAAATTCTCAATCATATTTCAAGACCTAGACCGGTTCAGTTAATCGACTCTAAAGATTTCTTATCCAGTCCAAGGCTTTCTCTGGTCCAGTTAAATCGACCCCAAACAGATTTTCCTGATAAAGACCCAGTTGAAAACATTCCAAGACCTAGACCGGTTCAGTTAATCGACCCTAAGATTCTCTGTTTCTTATCCAGTCCAAGGCCTTCTCTAGTCTAGCTAAATCGACTCCCAATAGATTTTTCTGATGAAGACTCAGTAGAAGTTATCAAAGGTTTTTCTCAAACGTCCGCTTTTGAGATTATAATTTCCTATGTTTCTCTCCCCAGTGGTGCGGAGGTGATAATTCCATCCCAGGTTTTTCTCAAACGTCCGCTTTTGAGATTATAATTTCCTATGGTTCTCTCCCCAACAGTGCGGAGGTGATAATTCCATCCCAGGTTTTTCTCAAACGTCCGCTTTTTAGATTATAATTTCCTATGGTTCTCTCCCCAACGGTGCGGAGATGATAATTCCATCCCAGGTTTTTCTCAAACGTCCGCTTTTGAGATTATAATTTCCTATGGTTCTCTCCCCAACGGTGCGGAGATGATAATTCCATCCCAGGTTTTTCTCAAACGTCCGCTTTTGAGATTATAATTTCCTATGGTTCTCTCCCCAACGGTGCGGAGATGATAATTCCATCCCAGGTTTTTCTCAAACGTCCGCTTTTGAGATTATAATTTCCTATGGTTCTCTCCCCAACGGTGCGGAGATGATAATTCCATCCCAGGTTTTTCTCAAACGTCCGCTTTTGAGATTATAATTTCCTATGGTTCTCTCCCCAACGGTGCGGAGATGATAATTCCAACCCAGGTTTTTCTCAAACGTCCGCTGTTGAGATTATAATTTCCTATGGTTCTCTCCCCAATGTTGTGGAGATGATAATTCCAACCCAGGTTTTTCTCAAACGTCCGTTGTTGAGATTATAATTGCCTATGGTTCTCTTCCCGATCCTGTGGAGGTGGTAATCCCAAGATTTGCTCAATGATTGCTGTTGAAGTTAAAGTCACCCAAGGTTCTCTCACCGTTCATGCTGAGGTAGTAACTATCCCTGGTTCATTCATCACCGTTTGAAGCTCCAGATCCAGCTCCTGTAACCAGTCAGGACACATCTATACCAAGCATCTGAAAACAGCTCCTGCAACATGTCAGGTACTCATTTTTTCTTTTGCAGGTACGCAAGTTCTCTCTAAGGAATCTCTTACGCGATCAACATCCAGATGGCATCTATAAGCCCATCATCCTATTCATCAACCTCTATATGGCATCTGTAAGCCCATTTCCACCATCACTGCTACTATGTGAGCGCAAATTTCTGGGCACTCTAGTGTTCAATCATCTTCCACCCTCGGATTACGAAAGGCACGTCACCCAATCTGCATCCTCAGGTCTAAGAAGATTGAACAGGGGCAACTGTTGTACCCCAAAATTTGCCCTCCCATATTCTTCAAAGATTTGCCAAGTCAAAGCTTAAAAATTCCCCAAGGGTTGCACAGTTCAAGGGTCTCCTAAACAGTCAAAATTAGGGTTTTTGTTCTGATCAAGAAAATGAAGTTTCCAAAGGTCCAATCAAGTCTCACATGCCTACAAATATGGTCAAGCATCCTCATATCAAGTTTCAAGACTTTCAGCACAAAACTGCACAGTCAAAACCCTAATTGCACTACAATCAACTGTAGGGGCAAAATGGTCATTTGACAGTCAAAAGTTCAAATTTTTGATCAACATCTCATTTTGAAGCCACAAACATCATTTGATCAATGCTTGATTATGATTCTCAAAGCTTGGCTCAAAAATCATCAAGAAGCAAAAGTTTCCTTATTTGGACAATTGAAAAAGTCAACTGTAAATTGACCAGGGCATAACTTTCACATGGATTATCAGAAAAATTCCATCCAAATCTCATTTTGAAGAGAAAGACATTTCCTACAACTCATCTACATACTTCAAGTCCAAGAAATGCTCTCACAAAAAGTTATCAATTTCAACATTATAGGTCATTTTCAAAAGTCAACAAAAAGGGACTTTAAGTCAAAGGCCATAACTTGAGATTGGTAAATCAAAATGACATGGGACCAAAGACATTGGTTAGAGGACTCAAAGGCCTTTCCAAAATGTCCAAGAACATGAGCAAAGCTTAAAAATTGAGCAAGTTATGCCTTGTGGAATTTGGGAAATGTTTGGATATTTTGAAAAGTCAACATTGATTCAAATGACCTAAAATTGCTAATGGGCCTATTTTTCTTCCACAATTCATTATCCAAGGCATGTGCACGACCACTTGGCCCAAAGGGAAGTATTTCTTCATTTTTTATTTATTTATTTGAATTTTTATTAATAATAATTCATTTAAATCAATTAAATACATGAAAAATATTTAACCTAAGTTTTTCAATCTTTTTGTGCATGAAATATACTCAATAATTCGTGCATAATCAAATATGGAAAGATTTGAAGAGAATTGATCATGATTGGTACAAAATAGCATGGAAAATATTGAAAAAAAGATCTTTGAAAATCAAATCTCTCAAACCATGAATGCCAAGGATTTGGATTGTTTTATTTGACCTAATTCACTCTATACTTAAGCCTGAACACAAACCTAATGCAAGAAACCACTAAGCTGCGCAGAAAAGCATCCATTGAACTTGAAATTTTTTGCCAAAAACTCAATTCTGAAAACACTTTTGCAGGACGATTCAAGGCGCGATTTCTATCTCATTAGCTTGCTGAGGCTTCATAGAAAGATTTTGCATCAAAAACCACAAGTTTTCGTGACCAGAAACGTGAGAACGATCTCACCTGTACCAAGAAAATTTCTCATTCGTGCATCTCAATTCATGCATTTTTTTTTAAATTTTAACGTTTGATTTATGTTCCTTATAAGATTCTAAAGCTAACCATGTACTTTGATTAGACTTTTGTGCACTGTATGCGAATTCACCATGGATGCAGATTAGGGTTTTGCAAGCTCGAAATTGGGGGTTTCCAAACGCGGTAAAATTAGGCCACCATAGTACCATGACTGAACCAAGCATGACTGGACGATCAATAAACACATGTCGCGCCTAATTTATGGAGCCCCAGGGGCTAGTCGCTATTTTCTGATATGTTGCCTAAGGGAACGGTGTAAAAAGCGTTGCCTACGTTTGTTATGTTTTCAGGAAGAACGAAGACGTGAGGAAGATGATGATGTGTAAGGCTCTGAGTGGGGCGTTTAAAAGTTCGCGCTAAAATATCATTAACGTTTGTTTTTATTTTATATTAGTTGTTTGATATTAAAGGTACAAACGCGTTGAGTGGAGCAGCTGGTAGAAGGCATCGCTGGTAATCTCTATGACCTGGGTTCGAGCCCCAGGTCTTCACTATCTCCATATTATTTTCCAATTAATATTCACATGCAGTTTCACATACTGAAGACCACCATACGTCTCTCCATCAAGCCATCCACCTGTTCAATTTCATCAATCTAAAGGCGTAGATCCAAGGAACATGGTAGGTCCTAGTCAAAGATGTCACACGGTGCCTGGAGAAAGTCAATCAGGCCAAGGTTAATGGGCCAGATTTCTCAAGATCAACCTCCATATTAAGGGGCAGACCCCCTAGGTTTGCAATTCTTTCTACTTTCTCTATTTTTTTATTTTTTTATTTTCTATTTCCTTTTAAATTATTATTTTCTTAATTAATTTATTATTTTCATAAATATAAAAAACACACAAAAAAATCAGAAAAAAAGATAGAAAACTAATAAATATTTTTATTTTAGTATTTTTGGTGAATAAATAACTTTAATTGATTAGTTTTAAATTTAGGTTTTAATTTTAATTCTTTTAATAAAAATCTAAAAAACATAGAATTAGGGTTAATTAATTTTCATCTTTTTTTTTATTTTTCTTTCATAAATAATTAAAACATTAAATATTTATTTTTGTAATTAAAATGCATGTAAATTAATTAGGGTTAATTTTAGGGTAAAACTTTAATCTTCTTTTTAATAAATTAAAATTGTAGAATTAGGGTTAGCATTTATTTTACTTAATTCTTTTCCATTAAAATTACAAAATACCAAAAAATACCAAAAAGACAATTTCTTTTCCTTTTAATTTTAATTAATTCATCGTTTAATTTAATTTTGCAAAAAGGGTCCAACGCCCTCGTTTAATTCTCATTTAATTCACGCATTTATCTTATTTCGTTTAACATTTCTGTATCTCTCCCGAAGCCTTGTAATTAACTTTCTCGCACTCTTTATTTCTTTATTTATTTTTTTCTGTCAAATCGGGTTCGAGAAATTTTGGCGATGTGGACCCGCGCCTTTTGTAATAGCTTAGAATTTTTACTTTTCGCAATTTTTAACTGTTAATCAAGGCATGAAAGAATGAATGGACAAAAAAATTAAAAACAAATGCTAGATCACCCATAACATGACAAAAGACAAAATATCTGAAAACGACACACAAATCACACACCACCCCAAGGGTACGCCTCACTGTTGCCTTGCCTCGAAAGGTGATCGTCGAGTAGAGGATGTCTTAGTAAGTCCTCATGATCCGGGAACCTGGCATGAGGGTAGCTTCTAAGGTGTCTTCCCATTGCTCCGGTGATCACCATGTCCCGAACCTCGAATTGACCCGAACACCTCCAACGGTGGTGCTACCTACCTCTCAATGGTGGGATGGCACTACTTTAAAGGACATTTACACAGACGAATTCCTTAGGGTAGGTAGGTTCTCGTAGATACTTGCTCTAAATTTCAAAACAAATTCAAAAATACTTTTCACACCAACACATTTTCAAAAAGCTTTCGAAAGCAATTTTTCAAACACTCTTGAGGACCGATACAAGAGTCGAACTGGAATTTTCAAAGAAACTTTTTAAAACCCACAGTTGAAAAGCAAACAAACCATTTTTGAAAACACAATGAGCAAGTATCTAAGAGCCCATGGATAACCATGGATAGAAAGGGTGCTAGCACCTTCCCTTTCTATAACCTACCTCCCGAACCGAGAGCAATCTCTTTAAGGAATTTTTCTGTGCTTTTGTCCTTTCCATTTGGAGAAAATAAAAGACGGTGGCGACTCTTGCTTCCGCGACATTTCGCGAACCAGCGTTAAACAGTCAGTTCCAGATCCACCGATCACAGAACTGGCGACTCTGCTGGGGACTTTTAAAGTGAGGTGTACCTTAGGATTAAGATCACTGTGTTTTCAATTGTTTTCCTTGTGTGCTTTAAATTGTGGGTTGCTTGGGAGTTCTATAGATCCTAACCCGGATCTGGGGGATACCTTCTTAGAAAGTAGCAACAAGGCTGTGAGGGAACTGTGCGGGGTATTCCGACATGGTTGAAACAGTCTGCTACATTGATGTGGCACTTTGGTGTGTACCGGTAACCCTTGAGTTCAGTCAAGGAGAGTACGGGGCCTCCGCGTGGTGTCGTGAAGCATCAACAGACCTTAGGAACCTTAATTGAACTATCTTGGCCTCTTTAGGGTAGTGAGATAACTGACTTTGGTGCAGTCCGAGGTTGGTTGATACTCGATACTACACTCAATTGAGGGTTGCTTTCCTGGAATATTTCGGTCGCCAGTTCAGTGGCTAAATCGAAACGATGAACAATGAAAGCAATCCCGTGATATTGGGACCCTTAGAACCCGGTTACTTTGATAGGACAGGTTGAGCCCACCAACTTTAAGAGGGTACTACCCAGACCCCATGCTGGCCTTAAACCCTAAGGGCTTGTCTTGTGTGCCTTGTGTGCCTTACATGTTTGTCTTTGTAAATATCTGTGGTGTGTTTAATCATAGCATCATGACATCATCCAGCATCATATGCATTGACTAACCATTTCAGGGGTTCGAATTTTCATCTTTGTTCTTGTTTTTTAGGACATGGAAACTGTTCGTAGAAAGACAATTCAAATCAGTCTTGTAAAGATCCCTCCTCAGCTTAAGGAGCTCATATCCAGGATTCCCGAGAATTCTTCATTCAGTGAAAGACATGGAAGCCTCATCAGCTTGGTCAACACCAACATTGAGGAAGATATGATAAAGGTCTTGTTCCAGTTCTTTGATCCTCTGCATCACTGTTTCACCTTCTTGGATTATCAGTTGGTACCTACATTGGAGGAGTTCTCCCGGCTCCTGAAGATCCCTATCCTTGATCAGCTACCCTTCAACGGTACAGAAAAGGAACCTAAGCTTGAAGAGATTGCTAAAGCCTTGCACCTACAGTCATCTGACCTCAAGGGACATTGGGAGGTTAGAAGTGGTATCAAAGGGTTCTTAGCCAGGTTTCTGTTTGAAAAAGCCCATGAATGTTGGAACTCCCTTGACTTGCAAGCTTTTGAAGAGGTTGTGGCCCTCCTTGTCTATGGTTTGGTGTTGTTCCCTAACCCAGATCACTTTATAGATATCAGTGCTGTCCAGATCTTTATGTCCAGGAATCCTATACCTACGTTGTTGGGGGACATCCTTCACTCATGTTACACTCGAACCATGAGAAAAAGGGGTGTCCTTATGTGTTGCACTCCTCTCCTGGGAAGGTGGTTTATTTCGCACCTTCCACAACCAGTTTTGAAGAATGAGCGGGGTTTGAGATGGTCACAACGGTTGATGACTCTTACACATGCGGATATACATTGGTGCCCTAGGTCCAGAGAAGATGTCACTATCATTGATCATTACGGGGAGTACCCTAATGTTCCTTTACTTGGAATCAGAGGAGGTATTACTTACAGCCCATGCCTAGCTTGGAGGCAGTTTGGTTATGCTCGGAGGGATGGTCCTCATGACATGTTAATTCCTGACATAGTTTTTGACTTCGACAACGATACTCAAGGACTTCGCCAGAGATTTATCAGAGCCTGGAGGATGCCAAGTAGGATAGACAGCAAGACACTGGGGCACAGGAACTCCATCCCGTTGGAACCTTATCTCAAGTGGGTACGAGCCCGCTCCCAGAAATTAGTGATGCCCTATCCTCATATGCTCCCTGTGATCAAAGAGCCAGTCTTGGAAGGAGAAGTGTCCTATACCATTCAGCACCCTGATATGCCCACATCCTGGGAAGAGATGCAGAAGAGCTGGATCCAGCTTAAGGAAGAACGAAATTCTCTTGAGACCAGTCTACATGCCAGTGAAAAGAAGGTCTTGGAGCTCACCCGCCTGTTGCATGAGGAGAGGAATCTCAACACTTACATAGCTCCAAAGAGGATGCGCAGTGTATTTTGAGATTGATTTGCTTTTGTTTTATTTTGCCTATGAGGCTTTGATGTACTAAACAATTGTTTCCTTAATGATAACGTGTGTTCCTTTTTGTCTACAACAAATTTGAACTTTCGAACCCTTGAATGCATTGCATAAACACATATCATTCATCATGTGCATAGCAGGTTTTTCCTCTTTTCAGGTTGCTTACAGTTCTTCGCTGTTTATTTCAGCATCATGAATCCCGACTCGTCATCAATTGAGACATCCATCAAAGCTCTTCAGGCGCAGAATGCGCAATTTCAGGAATTAATCAAGGGTTTGGCTCAAGGCCAAGAAGAGCTGAAGGCTCTGCTCCTGAAGAAAGAGAAGAAGAAGAAGAGAAGAACTGTTCTGTTTAACTCGGGCCGAAGGTTTGGCAACACTTTGCAGAATGAAAAGGCTGGTTCTTCTGTTGGCAAGGGCACTCCTCAAGAGGAAAGGGTTCCTAGTCTGGTAGTCTCCGACAACGAGATTGATTTTGATGAAGAGCAGTATCCTCCGGCAGAAGACCGTTACAAGCAGCTGGAGGATAGGCTGAATGCTATGGAGATACAACAGGTACCTGGGCTGGATTTCGGAGATCTGGGTTTGTCTACTGGTGTGATTATTCCTCAGAAGTTCAAAGCACCATCTTTCACTAAATATGACGGGGCGTCTTGTCCCAAGCTACATCTCAGGTCCTATGTTCGGAAGATCCAACCGTACTCAGCGGATAAGAATTTGTGGATCCACTTCTTCCAGGAGAGTCTTTCAGGGACTCATCTCGAATGGTTCTATCAGCTGGATGGGACCAAAGTTCGTAACTGGGAGGAGTTGGCTACTGCTTTCTATAAGCAGTATCAATATAATGCCGACCTTGCCCCTACGCGTACCCAACTCCAGGGTATGTCGTTAGGCTCAAGTGAAG
Organism: Vicia faba; assembly: GCA_948472305.1. Taxonomy (NCBI): domain Eukaryota; kingdom Viridiplantae; phylum Streptophyta; class Magnoliopsida; order Fabales; family Fabaceae; genus Vicia; species Vicia faba. Next base: position 752,687,345 of record OX451739.1, read on the forward strand.
GTTTTAAGGAGTACGCTCAGAAGTGGAGAGATCTGGCTGGCAGGGTGCAGCCTCCATTGACTGATCGGGAGTTGGTAGACATGTTCTTGGGGACCCTATCTGGGCCATTTTTCAACCATCCCATTGGGAATTCGTCTGCAGGGTTCACGGATCTGATTCTGACTGGAGAGAGAATTGAGGCTGGGTTAAAGTCTGGTAAGATTCCGAAGGGTGAATCGTCTAGTTCTGAGAAGAAACCCTTCAAAAAAGAGGCTAGTGTTGTATATGGCTCCCGGAGATCAGAAAGATTTGAGCGCCGCCAATCTGTCAGTGCGGTAACGATTGCCAAGCCTGCTGCCGCTCCTCGGCCGACCAATCCTCAAAGGGCTGAAAGACCCCGAAGAGAGTTCACCTGCTTGAGTATGACCTTGTCGCAGATCTTACCACAGTTGCTCTCAACCAACTTAGTGACTGTCCGAGAGGCGCCGAAGTTTCCAAATACTACATCTCCTAAGTACAACCCAAATGCCCGCTGTGCTTACCATTCTGATAGCCCGGGGCATTCCACGGATGACTGTTGGGCATTAAGGAGCAAGCTGCAGGATCTTATTGACGCCAAAGAGGTACAGTTTGAGGCATCTGAGAAACCTAATGTAGTGACAGCTCCCCTGCCTGCTCATAGGGTGAATGCTATTGGGGACGAAGATGAAGTGGATGAAGCTGAGTTTGATAGCTGGATCTACCCGGCAACCGACAGTGGACTTAACAATTGGAGTGTGAAGGATAGCCTACCTGTTTCTCTTGTTACTGAGTAATGAATTCCTATGTTTTTGTTATCTGTAATAAACAATAATAAACTCTATGGCCCGGTGTCTTACCCGAGGCACCGTGGTTTCATTTGTGAGGGCATATAAATTGTCATTTCATATATCATAAATGAAAATCTTGGACGTTTTCTCGCATTACAAATCTTATGCTCCTTTTCTGTCTTTCTTTCCTTTATACATATTTCAAAACAGCTGTATTTACACACACACTCACTCATAAAGGTTTCAATCCACTCTGGATCTCACTGGTAACGACTCTGCTACTGCCAGTTATGACTTCGAAAATCCGATCAAGATTCAACCACACACTGCTGATAGAAATTTGTGGGTGCATTTCTTTCAAGATAGTCTGTCAGGGACTCAACTTGAATGGTTCTATCAGTTGAAGGGAGCCAGTGTCCGAAACTAGGAAGACCTTGTTGCTGCTTTTTACAAGAAGTATCAGTATAATGCCGACCTTGCTCCCACTCGTACGCAGCTCCAGGGTATGTCCATGGGTGCAGGTGAAGGTTTTAAGGATTATGCTCAAAAGTGGAGAGACTTAGCTGGAAGGCTCCAACCCCCTTTTTCTGATAGGGAGTTGGTTGACATGTTTCTGGGGACGCTATCAGGTCCATTTTTCAATCACTTGATCGGCAATTCATCATCTGGGTTTATTGAGCTGATTTTGACTGGAGAGAGAGTAGAAGCTAGCATTCGAAGTGGTAAAATACAGAAGGATACTTCATCAAGTGCAGTAAAGAAGCCTTTCACCTGTAAGAAGGAAGCTAGTGCAGTCTATGGCCCGAGGGGCCAAAATAGACCTGAACACCATCAAGCGGTAAATGTTGTAGTGATACCAAGATCCACGGTTGCTCCACAACGCAACAATCAGAAAACACATTTTTTCTGCCCAAACAGGGCAGCCTCTGCAAAATCCTTGCCAACTTCATTTTGGCTCGTGTGTTTTGCCTTTCAACCTTTGAAACACTTCATCCACATAATATCAAAACTATCCAAGCCCTTGTCCTGGTTCTGCGAGCTCTGTTTTAGACATCACCATTTTCACTTTTGAAGGTTGCAGGTTGACTTCTACAAGGAGTTTCAAGCATCCTCAAGGCAAGCTAAGCATTGGAATAGCTTGAGGGAACTTCAAGGAAGCTCACACGATCCTCAGGCCTCACTCAAATCCCCCACATTGCCATATCCAAACTCAGCTGAACAAGGTATTTTTCAAATCTCTATCTCTTTATTTAGGCATTCTTAAGTCACGATTTGTGAAGCAAAAATGTAGTCCTTAACTTGCTGAAGTTGTACATATGCATAGTTGTCATTTATATTAACTGAGTAGTGAGAATTTGAAGCTTGAAGTTCATGAAAAAACTAGGTCAGAAATTAGGGCTACTGAAATTCTCCATGGTCTTTAAGAGTTAGATTATGAATTTTATATCATTGGAATCGTGAGATTCCAAGCTACATTTTTTATGTTGCAAGTTTTTGTTTTTGTGCAAAGAATAGAGAGTTACAGGTTGAAGGTAGAACGCGCACAAATGTTTGGCTGGAGGACAGGGACGAAGGCTGGCTTGGGCCTGGCGCGCCTTGGGTTTCTGTTTTTGCTTCCCATACCCCCTGACTACTATTTGCACCCCTGACCTATTTTCTTATATTTTTGCATTTTTCTTGCATATTTTATATTTTTGACTTGCATTTATTTTTCCTGAACATTAAAAAATCACAAAAATATTTTCTTTATTTTTTTTTCATTTTTTTTTTTGCATAATAAAATAGTTTACTAGAATAATTTGAACTTTATTTTCTTAAATAAAATTTGTAAAAACATTTAAAAATATCATACATTTTTATTTTTTATTATTCATACACATAAAATATTATTTCCACATATACTTTAATTTTTAATATTTGTAAATAATTTTATTTATTTTTTTCTTGTACATAAATGGATAAAAATAAATAATAATGAAACATATATTTTCTTTAATCAAAAATTAGGGTTTCCCCTTTCAAAAATAATAATATTATTTTTTCTTATTTTTAGGACTTAAATAATCCTATTTTCTCACACAAAAAGTCAAATACAAAACATTTTGCATAAATACATTTTATTTGCATATTTAAATATTTGCATATTTATTTATTTTGCACAATAATTCAATTGGGTTGTAATAGTATTTTAGGTTTTTATTTTGTGTAAATATCCCCATTCAAAAACTTGTATCCCCCTCCCATAATAATTGTTGTAATAATTTAGTTTACTTTACGCAATTTATCGCATTATATATTTGTGTAGTAAATTAGGGTTTGTGCATGATAAGACAAAAATCAAGCAAATAGATTGACCTAATACAAGACAATTAAAATGCATGTAAAATGACACACATTGCACACAAGCACCCTTAGGGTTTCACCCACTTGGTTGCCTTAAAAGAAAATGTCCATGGTATGCATGCAAAGTATCTTGGCAAAACAAAACAAAACAAACAAAAAAGATCATAGTCCCTCGATGACGCTATCAAAAGATTGCCTAAACAAAGATGATCTTGGTCCCTAAAACTTGCTAAGATACTCGGCACCATTGCTATCATGGTCATACGATGACCCACGCCCATCCCATTTAACATCCAAAGATAGGATTGTTTACCAAGACAATGGTAAATCAACAATGTCAAAGGAATAAAAATGTACAAGAAAGACTTTTGAGTAGGTAGATAGCTTCTAGTTACTTGATCAATTTGCAAACACTCCTTGATATTTTCAAACACACACACACACGCACATTTCAAAACATTTTCCAAACAACTTCCAAAACATTGAAACATTTTTCAAAAGACAAACATCTTTGTATACATTCTCACGAACGAGAATCATTACAAAGATTGCCTAGACGATGGCCTCTTTTCAAAATACTTTCAAAACCACACAAAGCACCATTTCAAACAATTGCAAAAGCAAAGCAAGTGATCTAAACAAGTAACTAAGAGCCCATGGAAAACCATGGATGAAAAGGGTGCTAATACCTTCCCTTTTCATAATCTACCCCCCGAACTCAAGAAAACATCTCAAAGGTCTTTTCTGTGCTTTTTTACCTTTCCTTTTGGATAAAAGAAAAGTCGGTGGAGACTCTTGCTAAACCGCAACATTTGCAAACACAAACGCAAAAACCTCAAGTCAGTTCTCCCACCGTATCACAGAACTGGAGACTCTGCTGGGGAATATTATAAAAGTGGGGTTACCTTAGGGTTTAGATCACCTTTACATGCTTATCTTGCTTGACTTGTTTGCTTTACACTTTGGTTCTATTGTTTGGGTTTGAATCCTCTACCCGGATTTGGGAAACATTCATAGGTAAATAGCAATACGTTGTGGAAACTGTGCGGGGTATACCGACATGGTCTAAGCAATAGTTATATTAGTGCAACATATTTGTGGGTACCGGTAGCCTTTGAGTCAATCAAAGAGAATACGGGGCCGCTGAGTGATGTCATGAAGCACTAATGGACTTTTAGAACCTTTACTTGACCAACTTGGCCTTTTAGGATGTAGTGAGATGACCGGCTTTGGTGCAGTCCGAAGTTGGTAGATACTCAATACTACACTCATTGAGGGTTGGTTCCTTAGAATATTTTGGTCGCCAGTAAAGAGGATGAATTGAAACAATGAACAAGGAAACAATCCAGTGATATTGAGTTCCTTATAACCCGGTTACTATTTCTAGGACAGGTTGAGCCAACTAAACTTCAAGAGGGTACTTACCTATGAAACCCCATGCAAGCCTAAACTAGGAACTTGTGTGATTTTCTTGTACATATATACTTGTGCATAACATCATGGACATCATGAAGCATCATATGCATCCACTAACCATTTCAAGGATTTTGGAATTTCATCTTTGTTCCTGTTTTGTAGGTTATGGATTCACTTCACAGGAAAACTATCCAAGTCAACCTTGTAAGAATTCCTCCACAACTCAAGGAGCTAGCTTCAAGGATTCTTGAGAATTCTCCATTCACCGAGAGGCATTGTCATCTGCTCAACTTGGTCACCACCAACACAGAGGAGGATATGGTGAAAGTTCTCTTCCAGTTCTTTGGCCCTTTGCACCACTGCTTCACCTTTCCTGACTACCAACTTGTGCCCACTTTGGAGGAATTTTCTCAACTCTTGAGGATTCCTATTCTCAATCAACTACCCTTCAACGGTACAGAAAGAGATCCAAATCTAGAAGAGATTTCTCAAGCCCTGCACTTGCACTTCTTTGATGTCACAACACATTGGGAAACTAGAAGTGGTGTCAAAGGCTTCTTGTCAAAGTTTCTGTTTGAGAAGGCCCAAAGCTGTTGGAATTCTCTAGACTTGCAAGATTTTGAGGAGATTGTAGCTCTTCTCATCTATGGGATGGTCTTGTTCCCTAACCCCAACCAACTCATAGATGTGAGTGCTGTCAAAATCTTCATGACTCGCAACCCGGTGCCTACATTGCTTAGGGATATCCTCCACTCTTTTCACACTCGTACAATGAGGAAAAAAGGTGTTCTCATGTGTTTTACTCCTATCTTGGAAAGATGGTTTATTTCTCATCTTCCCCAATCAGTCTTGAAGAATGAGCAAGGCTTGAGGTGGTCACAACGGTTAATGAAACTTAACCATTCAGATATTCATTGGTGTTCTCGATCCAAAGAGAATGTCATCATCATTGACCATTGTGGGGAATTCCCTAATGTTCCTCTACTTGGCATTAGGGGAGGCATCACCTACAACCCTTGCTTGGCTCTGAGACAGTTTGGTTATGCCCGAAGGGATGGCCCACATGATATGCTGATTCAAGGATTGGTTTTCGACTTCGACAACGACGACCAAAGACTCCGTCAAAGGTTCATCCAAGCTTGGAGGATGCCCAACAAGGTAGATAACAAGACTCTGGGACACAAGAATTCCATCCCACTTGAGCCTTACCTCAAGTGGGTAGGAACCCGCACCCAAAGTTTTATGATGCCTTATCCCTCCATTCTCCCAGTGATTATAGAGTCTGTTATGGAAGGAGAGGTTCCATACACCCTCCTACATCCTGACATGCCAACATCACTCGAAGATTTACAAAGGAGTTGGATACAGCTCAAGGGAGAACGCGATACTTTCGAAGCCCAATTCAATGCAAGCGAGAAGAAGGTTTTGGAACTCACTCGGCTACTCCATGAAGAGCAGACTCTCAACACCTACATTGCACCAAAAAGGATGCGCAACGTCTTTTTACCTTAGAATTTTGTATTATTTTGTCCAAGGGGAATTGATGTACTAACAATTCTATCTTATTAATATGACGTGTGTTTCTTTTTTGTTTAAAAAAAATTTGAATTTCTGAATCCTTGAAAACATTACATGAATACATATCATTCATCATATGCATAAACAGGTCTTCACACCAAGTTTCCTCATCTCTCTGCTGATTATTTCAGCAAGATGGATATTGAACAAACGGTCAAAGATTTACAAGCTCAGAATTCAAAATTCCAACAGTTGCTCATGACCCTAGCCAAGGTGCAGGAGGAGCTCAAGACTCTGCTAGAGAAAGAGAAAGAGAAAAAGAAGAAGAAGCGAGCCGGTGTGGCTATCATGGGCAGAAGGTTTGAAGGACAAGCCAGATGGACCTTGGAATTCCCATCAACATCTGAAGAGGGGGAAGGAAAAGGAAAAGGAACGGCAGTGCCATCTGATTCTGAAGCAGAAGAAGAGGAAGATAAGGACTACTCCGAACAACAATACCCTACGGCCGATGAGAAATACAAAAACTTGGAAGAACGTCTAGCTGCTATAGAGATACAGAGAGTATCGGGGCTGGATTTTGAGGAGTTAGGGTTGGTTTCTGGAATTATAATCCCTCCTAAGTGTAAACTACCAATGTTTTCTAAGTATGATGGGGTGTCTTGTCCCAAGATGCACCTCAGATCCTATGTCAGGAAAATTCAACCATATTCTGCTGAGAAAGATTTATGGGTCCATTTTTTCCAGGACAGTTTATCGGGAACGCGGCTTGATTGGTTCTACCAGTTGAAGAGGTCTGATGTGCATAATTTGGAAGACTTGGCGGCGGCCTTCTATAAACAGAATCAATACAATTCTGACTTGGCGCCGACTCGTACTCAGCTATAGAGTATGGCTATGGATACCAATGAGGGCTTCAAAGACTACGCCCAAAAATGAAGGGATTTAGCCGGAAGGGTGAAACCACCTTTATCTGAAAGACAGCTAGTGGACATGTTCTTGGGGACTCTGTCAGGTCCTTTCTTTAATCACCTGATTGGAAGCTCCTCTGCAGGTTTCACTGAGTTGATTTTAACTGGCGAAAGGGTGGAAGCCGGTATTAGAAGCGGGAAAATTCAGAAAGACGCGTCTACCTCTGCAACTGTAAAAAATCCCTTCGCTGGAAAGAAGGAAGTGTCTGCTGTCTATGCACAGAGGAATCAGGGAAGAACCGAACGACGACCAACAGTGGGGGCCGTTATGATTTAAAAGTCTGCATCAGACCAGCCGAGAAACAACCAGCCGAGAAATGATCAGCCGAGAAATAACCAGCAAAGGGTGGAAAGGCCTGTAAGGCAATTCACCAAGATAAACATGACTCCTGCTCAAGTCCTACCACATCTCTTGAAGTTGAATTTGGCCATGCTGAAAGAGGCCCCTAAAAATCCTAACATTGCTTCTCCACATTACCATCCCAACGCCAGGTGCGCGTACCATTCAGAAAGTCCAGGGCACGACACCAACAACTGTTGGGCCCTGAAGAACAAGATTCAAGATCTGATCGACGCAAAGGAAGTTGAATTTGAAGCTCCTGAGAAGCTGAATGTTATCTCCGCACCGATGCCTAGGCATGGACACAATGCCAATGATGTGGAAGAAGATCTGTTTGTTTCTGCTGTGGATGAACTGTTAACTCCTCTCCTAACCATCAAGTTGAATTTGTTGAAGGCTGGCGTCTTCCCAGGTTGTGACCAAGATTGCTATACTTTCCTGTCCTCGTCATTTGGTTGTCCTTTGTTAAAGAAAGGAATCCAACAACTGATTGATAACAATGAAATTTTGTTTGAGAAAGCTCCTGTTTCACCCATTCCAGTTCCAGAAGTTTCAATAATAACCATATACGCCAATCCTTCCAGGGTTCCTAAAAAACCCGTTAGGAATACATCTGCTCCAGTGACTACTCTGTTGAAGATAACAATGCCCAGGCCAACCCCTTACAAATCAGATAAGACGATACCATGGAACTATGGTGGAGAAATCTACTAACATGGTGTCAAACAGATTGAACAGACTGCTGAAGGAGAAAGCTCCGAAGAGGATAATCCTGACATCGGTAACATTGCCGGAACAATCAAAGTTACCCATAGTGGAAGAATCTTTTCTCCAGAGATTGCCCCTCCAAAGGAAATTTTTGGACCCTCAGCTGCTCCTAAGGTTATCTCTACACCGGTAAACATATCTGCAAGTACACCAATAATAGGAGAAGTCACAACCCTCGTGGTTATTCCCTCTGTTGCTACTGATGATCGAGGAAAAGGGATCCAAGAAGAGCCCGTCAGGACGAGGGCTCAGCCGTTGATCATCCCTGAAACCTCTCAAAAATAAATGGAGGAAATTTTGAAAATAATCAAGAAAAGCGATTATGATGTGGTGGAACAGCTGGGGCAAACCCCCTCAAAGATCTCCGTGTTGGCACTGTTGCTTTGTTTAGAAGCTCATGCTAAGGCTCTGATAAGATTTTTGAAGATGGCCCACGTGCCACAAGAAACCTCCGCTGATCAGTTCCAGGAATGTGTGGCTAGTTTAACAGCTGACAATGGTCTAGGATTCTCCGATGCAGATTTAACTTCGAAAGGGAGAAAACATAATGATGATTTGCATGCCTCGGTGGAATGCATAGGGATAACCCTAGCACACGTACTAGTAGACACTGGTTCGTCTTTGAACGTCTTGCCGAAGAAAGCATTGGATAGACTGGATTGTGAAGGCTTAACCCTGAAACCCAGCAATATAATTGTCAGAGCCTTTTAAATGAATGGTCCACGGGGAGGTGGACATCCTGATTAAGGTGGGAACTGAAACCTTCAACTCCACATTCTATGTGATGGACATCTGTCCTTCTTATTCTTGCCTGTTGGGAAGACCTTGGATCCACCATGCTGGAGCCATCACTTCTACTCTACACCAAATGCTCAAGTACCCTATCTAGGGGAAAAACATAATTGTTCATGGCGAAGAGGAATACATGATCAGTCATCTGAATTCTTTCCGTTATGTAGAATTGGATGGTGAATTCATCGAAACTCCTTTCCAGCATTTTGAAGAGGTAGCTCAGGAGATAGCGGCGACCAAGACAATGTCTTCTGTACCCACGATTACCAGACCACCACCTCAGATGTCATCTCTCAAGGATGCAAGGGCAGTGGTGAAAGAAGGCGAATCCACCATCTGGGGGCAGCTCCCATATTTTCCCTACAAATCAGACAAGTTCAGCTTGGGATTTACTTTGACTGGTCAAAAGGCTGTGCGCCGCTCCCGTGCCGGAGGGCCACATATGAAGATCAGCCACCAAGGGGTTAATGCACTAGAGGACAGTGAAGAAGAGGGAAGCTTGGAAAACTGGATTTTTCCTACTGTTGTACCCCAAAATTTGCCCTCTCATTCTATCAAGATTTCCTCTCACAAGGCTCCTTGAACTCAGACAGGATTAGGGTTTTGCATTGCCCAAGACATCTGTTTGCACTGATGACCTAAATTAGGGTTTGAAATTGCACAGAGATTTTTGGACTTCTAATGCTTAAAATGACTTTCATACTTCATGTTGGACTCATAAGATTGTCCATACCAAGTTTCAAGCCTTGAATCAAATTTTTGCCCAGTCAGTTGGACAGTTGACCTAGAAATCAGTTGTATTGGGGGAAAAGTCAACTATGGCCAATTTACAATCAAACCTTATGAATTTTGATCCATATCAACATTATAAACTCATATGAACCATTTTATCAAGTTTGGACCATAACTCCACAAGAAATTTGATCAAATCATCAAAAGGGCAAAATGGTCATTTTTAGGGTTTTAATTGCACAAGGGCAATTTCTAATTTTTGACATAGCCAATGGCAAATTGGGTTCAAGAATGGACTCAAGGACTCAATGGCATCATCTTTACCTATTCAACAAGTTCAAAAGACCTCAATTGCATTGGATTGACAGATGAATTTTTCAGTCAACTGATCTAAATTTGACTGTACACTGAAAAGTCAAACTTGGACTTTTTGGTCAAAATCAAGTGCCAAGGGTCATTTTCCATCAATATGTGTCAAAACATGAAACTTGTTCATCAAGAAACCCATTTTTGCAAATTAGGGTTTAAAATTGAAAATTTTCATAACTTAGAATTTTTCGAAGTTATGAAATTTTCTTAATTTTTCCTAACTTTGCCCAACATTTTCACCATGATGCAATTGGATTCAAACAAAACTTACAACATGAAAGTTGTAGTCCTCTAAAAAGTCTACAACTTTGATTCACAAAGTTTTCCCAAAAGAAGCTTGGATCTCAAGTTATGATTTTTGGAACAAGGGTCCCTAAAACTTTTAACTTAGTGAAATTTTGCCCTAATTTAGGCAGGATTTTGACCTATCTTCATGGCCATTTTTCACATAGTTTCACTTTGAATCTCAAGTTGCATTTCAAAGATGGATTTTAGAAGATGTTGCAAGCTTTACAAAATGTCCAAGAACTCTCAAAACTCATTTGTGGTTAGGGAGAATCAAAAGCTTGAAGTTGGCAAAAACTCACTTTTCATCCATGGCATGTTCATGTTCATACAAGTTGCAATTTTAAGTCAGCATGCTTTGCACTAGTTTACAGGCCTCTAAACCATTTCACACTCAATAATTTAATGCAAATCCTTTGGTCTAAGGCATTGTTTTGGTCATTAGGACATTGTACACAAGATTAATCCCTAAGTAGAAAAAGGTACATTTCCAGTTTTGCTTAAATGTGCTTAATGTCAAAACTGAATCCCTTGAGCATTGGTCCATATCTCATACAGAAAATCAAATCTACAAGTTAGAGGGGCCAAGAGCAGAGTGTGCAAGGTGGTGAATAGCCTGTACAGGCCTGTTATACATTGTTTTCCTACTTTTGCTTCATATACAAGAAACATGTCCAAAACATAAAAAACTTGAACATCAGCCAAAACAAACGGGTGCAAACATTTGAACCATCTTTCTCACACCTCTCTGAGCCAGAAACACGATTGCTTGAGCCTCTAAACATCCCATAGCCAGAAATCACTTTCCATTGGCAAATCTGGGCAAAACCTGCAACTTGACTTCCATAACTCATTTGGCTCGTGCGTTTTGTCCCAAACTGGTTCAAACACCTTCCATTCAATCCATCCAAGCTATCCCAAACCTCAAACCCCAACTGTAACTCCATTTATAGGTATTGCCATTTTCATTTTAAGCTTGTGTAGGTTGAGTTCTATAAGCTTATTCAAGTACATTCAAGGCAAGCTAGACATTGGAGAAGGTCAAGTGAAGTTCAAGCAAGCTCCCAGACATCTCAAGCCTTGTTGAAAAGCTCCACATTGCCCTACACGAAGTCAGCTGAAACAGGTTTTTGTCAACTTCCTATCTCTCTATTTAGGAACATTTAGCCTTAGGTTTGTGAATAATAAATGTAGTATTCATTGCCATGAAGCTGTACATATGCTCAGTTTTCATTTATATTAAGCATGCTAAGAGAATTTGATCCATGAACATACTCAAAAAACTAGGTTAGATTTTAGGGCCGGAGAAATTCTCTCTGGTCTTTGAGAGTTAGGACAAGTTGTTTATATGGTTGGATTCGTCTTGAAATGCTCTACAACTTTGATGTTATGTGTTTTTGCAATAGAGCTCGTATACAGGATCTGGCAAATGTACAGGGCGCGCACGTTTTTGAAAGTCAGAGGTTGAAGATGAAGTGGCTTGGGCTGGGCTTTGGTCCTTTCACTTTTGACACCCCCTTTTACTTTGTGCACCCCCTGGCCCAATTTCTTGATATTTTATATTTTTGCATATTTATTTTCATTTTTGATTATATTTTATTATTCCCAAATATAAAAAATACTCAAAAACATTTTTATAATTTTTTCACATTTATTTTGCATTTTTATTTTTATTTTCTAAACATAAAAGTAATTTAATGAACATATATCTTTATTTTATTTTAATGAAAACTTTGAAATAAAATATTAAAAAATCATACTTTTATTTTTATTTATATTTAAATAATGTATTATACTAAATATTTTTATTTTTGTATATATTTTATTTCATTTTTTATACATGATTAATATAATTAATAATACATATATACTTTCATTTTATTTAATAAATACTTGAGATTAAAAACATGAAAAATATATTTTTTTATTTATTATTATTTATGCTTAAAAATACTTTTTTTCTAAATATATTTAATTTTTTGTACATACATTATTTTATTGTATATAAATAATATAATTAACATATTTATTTTCTTAAAGAAAAAATTAGGGTTTACCCTTAATAAAAAAAAATATTAATTGCTTTTATTTTATTTCTTCCCTTTTTGTATTAAATATTTTTTTCATACATGAAAAATAAATATAAACTTTTTTGCATATTCATAATACTTTGTATATTTATTTATTTTGTTTATTTAAATATTGTCCATTTATTATTTCTGTCATTATTCAATTTGGATGTAATAGTAAATTAGGGTTTATATTTCTTGTCAAATACACCCCCATTCAAAAATTGTACCCCCATCCCCATTATCATGTTGTAATAGCTTAGACTTTTAATTCTCGCACTTTACGCTTTCAATTATGCCATGATTAGAGATTAGGGTTTGTATGCAAAAAAATCCAAAATCAACAAGTAGTTTGACCTAATACAAAGACAAAAATGCATGAAAATCAATACACAAATGCACACTTGCACCCCTAGGGTTACAATCCACTTGTTGCCTTAAAAATGGGCCATGTTATGCATGTTGGGTAATTTGGCAAAACAAAAACAAAACAAAAGATATAGTCCCTCGATGACACTATCTTGGTTGCCTAAACAAAATGATCAAGTCCCTCAAAAATTTGCCAAAGATACTTAACACAATTGCTATCATGGTCTATATGATGACCCGCGCCTGTCCAGTTTAACATCCTAATACAAGGTTGTTTACCAAATGCAATGGTAAAACAACACTGTCAAAAGGGTTAAAAACATATAGGAAAGATCTTTGAGTAAAATAGGGTAGATAACTCTTAGTTACTTGATCAAAGCTTGCAAAAACATCCTTGCTATTTTCAAACGCACTTCACAACACAATTTCAAAACATTTCCCAAATCAAACTTTCAAACATTGAAATCTTTTCAAAAGAAAAAACACCTTTGTATACATTCAAACAAGAATCATTACAAAGGTTGCCACAATGATGGCCTCTTTTCAAAACATCTTTCAAAACCACACACAAAGCACCATTTCAAACAATTGAAAAGCAAAAGCAAGTGATCTAAACAAGTAACTAAGAGCCCATGGATAACCATGGATGAAAAGGGTGCTTGCACCTTCCCTTTTCATAATCTACTCCCCGAACCCAAGAAAACATGTCAAAGGTCTTTCCTGTGCTTTTTGACCTTTCCTTAGGATAAAATAAAAAGTCGGTGGTGCCTCTTGCTAAACCGAAACATTTGCGAACACAAACGCAAAACCTCAAGTCAATTCTCCCACCGTATCACAGAACTAGTGACTCTGCTAGGGATTTTTGAAAAGTGGAGTAACCTTAGGGTTTAGATCACCTTTACATGCTTACCTTGTTTGCTTTGATTGATTTACACTTGGTTCTATTGTTTGGGTTTGAAATCCTCTACCCGGATTTGGGAAACATTATAGGTAAATAGCAATACATTATGGAAACTGTGCGGGGTATACCGACATGGTTGAAGCAATAGCTATATTAGTGTGACATATTTGTGGGTACCGGTAGCCTTTGAGTCAATCAAAGAGAATACGGGGCCACTGAGTGATGTCATGAAGCACTAATGAACTCTTAGAACCTTACTTGACCATCTTGGCCTTATTAGGGGTAGTGAGATAACCGGCTTTGGTACAGTCTGAAGTTGGTGGATACTCGATACTACACTCATTGAGGATTGTTTTCTTGGAGTATTTCGGTCGCCAGTTAAGTGGCTAAACTGAAACAATGAACACAGAAAATAATCCAGTGATATTGAGCTCCTTAGAACCCGGTTACTACTTATAGGACAAGTTGAGCCAACTAACTTCAAGAGGGTACTTGCCTATGAAACCCCATGCAAGCCTGAAACTAGGATCTTGTGTGACTTGTTTGTACATGTGCTTGTGCATACATCATGAACATCATAAAGCATCATATACATCCACTAACCATATCAAGGGTTTGGATCTTCATCTTTGTTCTTATTTTGTAGGTCATGGAATCTCTTCGCAGGAAAGCAATTCAAGTCAACCTTGTGAGAATCCCTCCTCAACTCAAGGAACTTACTTCCAAGATTCCAGAGAATTCTCTCTTCAGTGAAAGACATGGTAGACTTCTCAACTTGGTCAACTCCATCATTGAAGAAGACATGGTGAAAGTCCTCTTCCGGTTCTTTGACCCCCTACACCACTGTTTCACATTCCCTGATTACCAACTAGTACCTACTTTAGAGGAATTTTCTCAACTCCTGAGGATTCCTATTCTCCATCAACTACCCTACAACGGTACGGAAAGAGAACCAAAGCCTGAAGATGTTGCTCAAGCCTTACACTTGCAACCATCTGATATCAAAGGTCATTGGGAAACCAGAAGTGGGGTCAAGGGTTTCTTGGCAAAGTTTCTGTTTGAGAAGGCACAAGATTGCTGGAATTCTCTAGATCTGCAAGCTTTTAAGGAGATTGTAGCACTTCTCATCTATGGGTTGGTCTTGTTCCCAAACCCTGATCAGCTTATAGATGTGAATGCTCTCAAGATTTTCATATCTCAGAATCCTGTTCCTACATTGCTTGGGGACATCCTACACTCATTTCACACACGAACAATGAGGAAAATAAGTGTTCTCATGTGTTGTATTCTTCTTCTAGCAAGGTGGTTTATTTCTCACCTTCCCCAGTCAGTTCTGAAGAATGAGTAGGGTTTAAGGTGGTCACAACGGTTGATGACCCTCACACATTCTGATGTTCATTGGTGTTCTCGGTCCAGAGAAAATGTCATCATCATTGATCGTTGTGGAGAATTCCCTAATGTCCCACTACTTAGAATTAGGGGAGGCATTACCTACAACCCCTGTTTAGCTCTGAGGCAATTTGGGTATGCCCGAAGGGATGGCCCTCATGATATGCTGATTCCTGACTTGGTTTTTGACTTCGACAATGACGTTCAAGGACTTTGACAAAGGTTTATCCGAGCTTGGAGGATGCCCAACAAAGTGGACAGTAAGACACTGGGGCACAAGAATTCCATCCCCCTTGAGCTTTATCTCAAGTGGGTACGAACCCGCGCCCAGAATCTTATGATGCCATACCCTCACATTCTCCCCATGATCAAAGAGCCTGTTATGGAAGGAGAGGTTCCATACACCCTCCTACATCCAGACATGCCAACATCATTGGAAGAATTGCAAAAGAGTTGGATACAACTCAAGGAAGAGCGGAATACTTTTGAAGCCAACTTCTATACCAGTGAGAAGAAGGTTTTGGAACTTACCCTCCGACTTCATGAAGAGGAGTCTCTTAACACTTACATCGCGCCAAAGAGGATGCGCAACGTCTTTTTTACATTAAGAAGCTTTGTAATATTTTGCCCATGGGGCATTTATGTACTAACAAATTTCTTCTTATTAATATGATGTGTGTTCTTTTTATTTGCAACAAATTTGAATTTCTGAATCCTTGAATGCATTACATGAATAACATATCATTCATCATATGCATAAACAGGTCTTCACACCAAGTTTCCTTATCTTTCTGCTGTTTATTTCAGCGATATGGATATAGAGCAGACAGTTAAAGATCTGCAAGCACAAAATTCGCAATTCCAACAACTCCTCATGACCTTAGAAAAGGGTCAAGAGGATCTTAAAGCACTGTTAGAGAAAGAGAAGGAACCAGAAAAGAAGAAAAAGAAAAGAATTGGTGTGGCCACTATGGGAAGAAGATTTAAGCATCAGGCTATGAGAGTTCTGGAATTCCCCTTGACGTCTGACGAAGGGGTTGGTAAGGGAAAAGGAGTTGCAATGCCCTCCGAATCTGAGGATGAAGAGGAAGAAGAGGAAGAGGATGAAGATTACTCTGAATAGCAGTACCCTCCGGCGGATGATAAGTATAAGAATCTTGAAGACCGGCTAGCGGCCATGGAGGTACAAAGGGTACATGGGCTAGATTTTGAAGAACTAGGGTTAGTTGTTGGGATCGTCATTCCTCCCAAGTTCAAAGTACCTACATTCACTAAATACGATAGTTTGTCCTGTCCGAAGATGCATCTGAGGTCCTACGTCAGAAAGATCCAACCTCACTCTTCTGATAAGGATCTTTGGGTCCACTTTTTTTAAGATAGTTTGTCGGGTATGCAATTGGACTGGTTTTATCAACTTGAGAGATCTGATGTTCATAACTGGAAAGGTTTGGCTGCTGCTTTCTACCGACAATACCAATACAACGCAGATTTAGTGCCTACTCGTACTCAACTACAGAGTATGGGTATGGCCTTTAATGAGGGATTTAAGGAGTATGCCCAGAAGTGGCGAGATTTGGCTGGAAGGGTGCAGCTTCCATTGTCGGATAAAGAGTTGGTTGCTTTGTTTTTGGGGACCCTGTCAGGTCCATTCTTCAATCACTTGATCGGGATCTCATCTGCAGGGTTCACCGAATTAATTCTGACCGGTGAAAAGGTCGAAGCTGGCATTAAGAGTGGTAAAATTCAGAAGGATGCCTCCGCTTCCACTGCTATCAAGAAGACCTTCCCAGCCAAAAAGAAAGTTTCTGCTGTTTATACTCATAAAAATCAAGGGAGAATGGAGTGCCGGTCAGCGGTAGGGGCTGTGATTATCCAGAACTCCTCAACTGATCAACCTCGAAACAATTAACCAAGAGCTAACCAACAAAGGGTAGAAAGGACACAACGGCAATTCACCCGGATCAATATGACACCTGCTCAGGTCCTTCCTCATCTATTAAAGTTAAACCTTACCAACTTGAAAGAAGTTCCGAAAAACCCAAATACCTCTTTGTTGTACCCCAAAATTTTCCCTCCCATATTCTTCAAGAATTGCAAAGTCAAAACTGCAAAATTCCCCAAGGGTTGCACAGTGCAAGGGTATCCTAAACAGTCAAAATTAGGGTTTTGGTTATGGCCAAGTAAATGAAGCTTCCAAGGGTCCAATCAAGTCTCACATGCCTATAAATTTGGTCAAGCATCCTCATATCAAGTTTCAAGACTTTCAGCATAAAATTGCACAGTCAAAACCCTAATTGCACTACAGTCAACTGTAGGGGCAAAATGGTCATTTGACAGTCAAAAGTTCAAATTTTTGGTCAACATCTCATTTTGAATCCACAAACATCATTTGATCAATGCTTGATCATGATTCTCAAAGCTTGGCTCAAAAATCATCAAGATGCAAAAGTTTCCTTATTTGGACAGTTGAAAAAGTCAACTGTAAATTGACCAGGGCATAACTTTCACATGGATTATCAGAAAAATTCCATCCAAAGCTCATTTTGAAGATAAAGACATTTCCTACAACTCCTATTCATACTTCAAGTCCAATAAATGCTCTCACAAAAAGTTATCAATTTCAACATTATAGGTCATTTTCAAAGGTCAACAAAAAGAGACTTTAAGTCAAAGGCCATAACTTGAGATTGGTAAATCAAAAAGACATGGGACCAAAGGCATTGGTTAAAGGACTCAAAGACCTTTCCAAAATGTCAAAGAACATGAGCAAAGCTTAAAAATGGAGCATGTTATGCCTTGTAGAAGTTGGGAAATTTTTGGATATTTTGAAAAGTCAACATTGATTCAAATGACCTAAAATTGCTAATGGGCCTCTTTTTCTTCCACAATTCATTATCCAAGGCATGTGCACGACCATTTGGCCCAAAGGGAAGTTTTTCTTCATTTTTTATTTATTTATTTGGATTTTTATTATTAATAATTCATTTAAATTAATTAAAATACATGAAAAATGTTAAACCTAATGTTTCAAATCTTTTTGTGCATAAAAACATCTCAATATTTCGTGCAAATCAGATTAGGGAAGAATTGAAGGTGATTGGATATGATTGAGAGCAAATGTGCATGAAAAGATTGGAAAATATTTTGCCATAAAAATCAATATCCATACATCAATGCCTTGATTCCTTGGACAAGAAACTTAACCTAAATCATTCACCTATACATCCACAAGAAAACCCTCGTGCTCACGGACTGAAAGCGGAATAACCAAGCCATACAAGAACTCAAGAAACTCACATATTTTTAAAAATTCGATTTTGGTTTTACAGGTGAATTCAAGGTGCAAGAGCTGTTCAAACGCCTTCCTTGAGGATCATAGAATGTTTTCCAATCATTCACTAAGTCCCATACTCAAGAGAACACGAAATCACCATTGAAGTTGGTGAGAAAAATTCCAAAATCATTTTCCATCATTCATGCGCTTTTAACATATTTCATTGTTGTTTTTGTGTTTAGACTGATGTTTGCAAGCTACCTGCATAATTTGATTGGAGTTGCATGCTAAAACGAAGGATCCACCATGAGAGCATATTAGGGTTTCGTGAAAATTAATTTAGGGGTTTCCAAACCTTGAACAATTAGGCCATGAGAGATACATCATTGGAATCGTGAGAGAGAGACGATTCTAATGGCCCTAGTCCGAAAAATTTATATATGCCCAGGGGCTAATCGCTATTTTCCAATAGGGTGTCTATAGGGACGGTTCAAAACCGTTGCTGAATGTGTTTTTGTTTCAGGAAAAAATAAAGCCATGAAGAAGATGACTATGTGGCTAGCAGCGATTGGTCTATTTGAAATTTCGCGCTAATTCTCCATTAACGCGTTGTTTCATATTATAATAATTGTTTGTTGTTTAATATACAGAAAGTGCAAATGGAGCAGTTGGTCAGGCATAAGCGTTGGTAAACCACAGGACCTGGGTTCGAGCCCCAGGTCCCCACCCCTTTCCAATAATATTTTTTCAATTGTTATCCTGTGCAGGTTCAGTCCAAAGGAATACCATATGCTCCTCCATCCAACGCGCCACTTGGCCAATCTCATCCATCCAAGGGCCCAAATCTGAAGAGCATGGTGGACCCTAGTCAAAGATCCCACACGCGTCTTGAAAAGGTCAATGGGGCCAGGAACTTTGGGCCAAAATTGCTACAATTACACCTCCACATTAGGGGCAGAACCCCCTAGGTTTGCCATCTCTTTAATATTTTTTTTACATTTTTTCTTTGACTCAATTATTTGTCTTTTTTAATTTAATTATTTTCTATAAAAAAAAATACATAAAAAAAAAACAATAAAAAATCAGAAAAAGACAAAAAAATTAAATATATTTATATAATTAGTATTTTGTAAATAAAGTTCATTAATTAACTTAGTTTTTTAATTTAGGTTCTAACCTTAACTTTTTTAATAAAATCTAAAATTGGTAGAATTAGGGTTTATAATAATTTTTATCCCTTTTTCTTTTCTTTTATAATAATTAAATATTTCCTATTATTTATTTTTGTAATTAAATTGCATGTAAATAATTAGATTAAGTTTAGGTTAAAATTTAATTCTTTCTTAATAAACTAAAAAACAACTAGAATTAGGGTTAGCATTTTATTTTAATTAATCTTTCTCATAAAAATCTTAAAGTACAAAAATACCAAAATAATTTCTTTTTCTTTCATTTAATTAATCATTCAATTTAATTTCATTAAAAAAGGGTCCAACGCCCTCGTTTCTAATTTTATTTTAATTCGCATATTTATTTCTTTTTCTTGTAAATATTTATGTATCTCTCCCAAAGCCATGTAATATTTATCTTTCGCATTTTTAATTCTTTATTTTTCTGTCAAATCGGGTCCTGGAAATTTTGGCGATATGGACTCGCGCCTTTTGTAATAGCTTAGAATTTTTACCTTCTCGCAATTTTTAACTATTAAATAAATGCATGCAAGAATGAATGACAATGAATAAAAAC
This sequence comes from Vicia faba, assembly GCA_948472305.1. Taxonomy (NCBI): domain Eukaryota; kingdom Viridiplantae; phylum Streptophyta; class Magnoliopsida; order Fabales; family Fabaceae; genus Vicia; species Vicia faba. The sequence continues at coordinate 752,707,412 of OX451739.1, forward strand.
AAACGTGTAGATCACCTATACCATGACAAGATAAAATATCTGAATCTGACACAAAAATTACACACCACCCCTAGGGTACGCCTCACTGTTGCCTTGCCTCGAAAGGTGATCGTCGAGTAGAGGATGTCTTAGTAAGTCCTCATGATCCGGGAACCTGGCATGAGGGTAGCTTCTAAGGTATCTTCCCATTGCTCTGGTGATCACCATGTCCCGAACCTCGAATTGACCCGAACACCTCCAACGGTGGTGCTACCTACCTCTCAATGGTGGGATGGCACTACTTTAAAGGACATTTACACAGACGAATTCCTTAGGGTAGGTAGACGACTCGTGGATACTTGCTCTAATTCAAAACAAAACAAATCAAAAATACTTTTCACACCAACACATTTTCAAAAAGCTTTCGAAAGCATTTTTCAAACACTCTTGAGGACTGATACAAGAGTCGAACTGGAATTTTCAAAGAAACTTTTTTTAAAACCCACAGTTGAAAAGCAAACAAACATTTTTGAAAACACAAATGAGCAAGTATCTAAGAGCCCATGGATAACCATGGATAGAAAGGGTGCTAACACCTTCCCTTTCTATAACCTACCTCCCGAACCGAGAGCAATCTCTTTAAGGAATTTTTCTGTGCTTTTGTCCTTTCCATTTGGAGAAAATAAAAGACGGTGGCGACTCTTGCTTCCGCGACATTTCGCGAACCAGCGTTAAACAGTCAGTTCCAGATCCACCGATCACAGAACTGGCGACTCTGCTGGGGACTTAAACTTAAAGTGAGGTGTACCTTAGGGATAGTTCATAACTGTGTTTTCAATTGCTTTCTTTGTGTGCTTTAAATTGTGGGACTGTCTTGGGAGTTCTATATATCCTAACCCGGATCTGGGGATACCTTCTTAGAAAGTAGCAACAAGACTGTGAGGGAACTGTGCGGGGTATACCGACATGGTTGAAACAGTCTGCTACGTTGATGTGGCACTTTGGTGTGTACCGGTAACCCTTGAGTTCAGTCAAGGAGAGTACGGAGCCTCCGCGTGGTGTCATGAAGCATCAACAGACCTTAGGAACCTTAATTGAACTATCTTGGCCTCTTTAGGGTAGTGAGATAACTGACTTTGGTGCAGTCCGAGGTTGGTTGATACTCGATACTACACTCAATTGAGGGTTGCTTTCCTGGAATATTTCGGTCGCCAGTTCAGTGGCTAAATCGAAACGATGAACAATGAAAGCAATCCAGTGATATTGGGACCCTTAGAACCCGGTTACTTCTAATAGGACAGGTTGAGCCCACCAACTTCAAGAGGGTAATACCCAGACCCCATGCTGGCCTAAACTCTAAGGGCTTGTCTTGTGTGCCTTGTATGCCTTACATGTTTGTCTTTGTAAATATCTGTGGTGTGTTTAATCATAGCATCATGACATCATCCAGCATCATATGCATTGACTAATCATTTCAGGGGTTCGAATCTTCATCTTTGTTCTTGTTTTGTAGGACATGGAAACTGTTCATAGAAAGACAATTCAAATCAGTCTTGTAAGGATACCTCCTCAGCTTAAGGAACTTATATCCAGGATTCTCGAGAGCTCTTCATTCAGCGAAAGACATGGAAGTCTCATCAGCTTGGTCAATACCAACATTGAGGAAGACATGATAAAGGTCATGTTCCAGTTCTTTGACCCTCTGCATCACTGTTTCACCTTCTTGGACTATCAGCTGGTACCTACATTGGAGGAGTTCTCCCGGCTCCTGAAGATCCCTATCCTTGATCAACTACCCTACAACGGTACGAAAAAGGAACCCAAGCTCGAAGAGATTGCTAAAGCCTTGCACCTACAGTCATCTGACCTCAAGGGACATTGGGAAGTTAGAAGTGGTATCAAAGGGTTCTTAGCCAGGTTTCTGTTTGAAAAGGCCCATGAATGTTGGAACTCCCTTGACCTACAAGCTTTTGAAGAAGTTGTGGCCCTCCTTGTCTATGGTTTGGTGTTGTTTCCTAACCCATATCAGCTTATAGAAATCAGTGTTGTCCAGATCTTTATGTCCAGGAATCCTATACCTACGTTGTTGGGGGACATCCTTCACTCATGTTACACTCGAACCATGAGAAAAAGAGGTGTCCTTATGTGTTGCACTCCTCTCCTGGGAAGGTGGTTTATTTCGCACCTTCCACAATCAGTCTTGAAGAACGAGCGGGGTTTGAGATGGTCACAACGGTTGATGACTCTTACACATGCAGATATACATTGGTGCCCTCGGACCAGAGAGGATGTCACTATCATTGATCGTTGCGGGAAGTACCCTAATGTTCCTTTACTTGGAATCAGAGGAGGTATTACTTACAACCCATGCCTGGCTTGGAGACAGTTTGGTTATGCTCGGAGGGATGGTCCTCATGACATGTTAATTCCTGACATAGTTTTTGACTTCGACAACGATGCTCAAGGACTTCGCCAGAGATTTATCAGAGCCTGGAGGATGCCAAGTAGGATAGACAGCAAGACACTGGGGCATATGAACTCCATCCCGTTGGAACCTTATCTCAAGTGGGTACGAGCCCGCTCCCAGAAGTTAGTGATGCCTTATCCCCATATGCTCCCTGTGATCAAAGAGCCAGTCTTGGAAGGAGAAGTGTCCTACACCATTCAGCACCCTGATATGCCCACATCCTGGGAAGAGATGCAGAAGAGTTGGATCCAGCTTAAGGAAGAACGGAATTTTCTTGAGACCAGTCTACATGCTAGTGAAAAGAAGGTCTTGGAGCTCACCCGCCTGTTGCACGAGGAGAGGAATCTCAACACTTACATAGCTCCAAAGAGGATGCATAGTATATTTTGGGATTGATTTGCTTTTGTATTATTTTGCCCATGAGGCTTTGATGCACTGAACAATTATTTCCTTAATGATAACGTGTGTTCCTTTTTGTCTACAACAAATTTGAACTTTCGAACCCTTGAATGCATTGCATAAACACATATCATTCATCATGTGCATAGCAGGTTTTCCTCTTTTCAGGTTGCTTACAGTTCTTCGCTGTTTATTTCAGCATCATGAATCCTGACTCGTCATTAACTGAGATGTCCATCAAGGCTCTTCAGGCGCAGAACGCGCAATTTCAGGAATTAATCATGGGCCTGGCTCAAGGCCAAGAGGAGCTGAAGGCTCTGGTCCTGAAGAAGGAAAAGAAGAAGAAGAGAAGAACTGTTCTGTTCAACTCGGGCCGAAGGTTTGGCAACACTCTGCAGAATGAAGAGGCTGGTTCTTCTATTGGCAAGAGTACTCCTCAAGCGGAGAAAGGTCCTAGTCTGTTAGTCTCCGACAACGAGAATGATTTTGATGAAGAGCAATATCCTCCGGCAGAAGACCGTTACAAGCAGTTGGAAGACAGGTTGAATGCTATGGAGATACAACAGGTGCCTGGGCTGGATTTTGGAGATCTGGGTTTGTCTACTGGTGTGATCATTCCTCGTAAATTCAAAGCACCATCTTTCACTAAGTACGACGGGGCGTCTTGTCCCAAGCTACATCTCAGGTCCTATGTTCGGAAGATTCAACCGTACTCAGCGGATAAGAATTTGTGGATCCACTTCTTCCAGGAGAGTCTTTCAGGGACTCATCTCGAATGGTTCTATCAGCTGGATGGGACCAAGGTTCGTAACTGGGAGGAGTTGGCTACTGCTTTCTATAAGCAGTATCAATATAATGCCGACCTTGCCCCTACACGTACCCAACTCCAGGGTATGTCGTTAGGTTCAAGTGAAGGTTTTAAAGAGTACGCTCAGAAGTGGAGGGATCTGGCTGGCAGGGTGCAGCCTCCGTTGACTGATCGGGAGTTGGTAGACATGTTCTTGGGGACCCTATCTGGGCCATTTTTCAACCATCTTATCGGGAATTCTTCTGCTGGATTCACTGATCTAATTCTGACTGGAGAGAGAATTGAGGCTGGGTTGAAGTCTGGAAAGATTCCGAAGGGTGCATCGTCTAGTTCTGAGAAGAAACCCTTCAAGAAGGAGGCTAGTGCTATATATGGCTCTAGAAGACAAGAGAAATCTGAGCGCCGACAATCTGTCAGTGCGGTAATGATTGCCAAGCCTACTGCCGCTCCTCGGCCAGCCAATCCTCAAAGGGCTGAAAGACCCCGGAGAGAGTTTACCCGTTTGAGCATGACCTTATCGCAGATCTTGCCACAGTTACTATCCACCAATTTAGTGACTGTTAGAGAGGCACCCAAGGGTGTAAACACTGCTTCCCCCAAGTACAACCCAAATTCCCGTTGTGTGTACCATTCTGATAGCCCGGGGCATTCCACTGATGACTGTTTGGCATTAAGGAATAAGGTGCAAGACCTTATTGACGCGAAAGAGATACAGTTCGAAGCGCCTGAGAGGCCAAATGTGGTAACTGCTCCTATGCTCCAACATGGAGTAAATGTTGTTGATGAAGAGGTGTACGCTGTTTCTGTGGATGATCTAGCCACTCCCTTAATAACTGTCAAGAGGAACCTGCTGCTGGCCGGTTTATTTCCGGGTTGCAGTGAGGGTTGCCTGTTCTGTGCTGTTTCCCTATCTGGTTGTCCCTTGCTGAAGTTAGGCATCCAAAGCCTGATGGACAGTAAGGAGATTCTGTTCAAAAAGTCTGCTGTTCAGTTGGTTATGGTAGAAGAAGTTTCTGTGGTTACCATCTTCAATAATCCAATCAAGGCTCTCCCGAAGAATCCTGTCCAAATCATGACCGTCGCACTTGTTGTTATCACTGTTCCAGGGCCTCTTCCCTATGTATCTGATAAAGCTGTCCCCTGGCATTATGGGGCAGACGTATATGTGAATGGAATTAAACAAGAGTTCAACACTGGCGCCAGTATCTGCGATATCACTGGTCCAGCCAAGGTTACCCGCAGTGGCAGGCTCTTCTCGCCTGACATTGCACCGCCCGCTACTCGAAGACCCCTCCTTATAACACCTACAAGTGTACCTGTTCCTGTTTCTGACCAACTTGTTTCCCCTGCTGCCGAGTCATCCAATGCTCGGGGCAAAGGAATTGAAGATGAGCCTTCCCGGATGGAGGCACCGATACCTATAAATGCTGAGGCCTCCCAACAAGAGATGGAGGAAATCCTGAAGATAATAAAGAAGAGTGACTTCAATGTTGTGGAACAGCTGGGGCACACGCCCTCCAAGATCTCCATGCTCTCCTTATTGCTATGCTTCGAGGCCCATGCTAAGGCCCTAATCTCATTTCTTAAGACGGCCCATGTGCCACAGGAAACATCTGCAGTTCAATTCACTGATTGCGTAGCAAATCTGACAGCGGACAATGGCTTGGGTTTCTCAGATGCTGACCTGACTGCAAAGGGAAGAGACCACAATGATACTCTGCATGTCTCTATTGAATGCAGGGGCACTAGTCTGGCGCATGTGTTGGTGGACACTGGTTCCTCCTTGAATGTTCTACCAAAGAAGGCTTTAGACCGTTTGGATTGTGAAGGCCTGGAACTGAAACCCAGCAATATCATCGTCAGAGCCTTTGACGGTTCCAAGAGGATGGTTCATGGAGAGGTTGACATTCCTATTCGCGTAGGCTCTCAGGTGTTTGACTCTACTTTTTATGTGATAGATATCTGTCCATCGTACTCTTGTCTACTGGGTCGACCTTGGATCCATAAAGCTGGGGCAGTGACCTCTACCTTGCACCAGAAGCTGAAGTACCCCGTCAGAGGGAAGATCGTCACTGTGCAAGGAGAGGAGGAGTATATGGTGAGCCATATGAATTCCTTCAGATACAGTGAGATGGACGGGGAGTTTATTGAAACCCCCTTTCAGCATTTCGAGGAGGTGCTTCCAATTTCAGCAGCAGCAGAAACAGCAGTCGAAGAGAATGTTGCTTTGAAGATGGCTTCCCTGAAGGATGCCCGGGCTGTGGTTCAAAAAGGTGAATGTGCTAACTGGGGCAGGCTTCCCGACTTTACACAGAAAACTGACAAATTTGGACTGGGTTTTACTGCAGAGGGTCAGAAAGCTATGCGGAAGGCGAAGACCAGAAGACCTCCTGTGTTCATTACAAATCCAGGAGTGAATGCTGTTGGGAAGGACAATGAAGTGGATGAAGCAGAATTCAATAGCTGGATCTATCCGATGACTGAGGGCGGATTGACCAATTGGATTGTCAAAGACCATACTCCTGTTACTTTTGTTACGCAGTAATAAACTTCTTTGTTTTGTTATTTGTAATAAACAATAAATAAACTCTGTGGCCCGGTGTCTTACCCGAGGCACCGTGGTTTCATTTGTGAGGGCATATAAATTGTCATTTCATATATCATAAATGAAAATCATGGACGTTTTCTCGCATTTCAAATCTTATGCTCCTTTTCTGTCTTTCCTTCCTTTACATATATTTCAAAACAGCTGTATTTACACACACTCACTCATACAGGTTCCAATCCACTCTGGATCTCACTGGTAACGACTCTGCTACTGCCAGTTATGACTTCGAAAATCCGATCAACTTAGCCGAAGACGAAGGTGAAGATGATTGCGAAGTGCCTGGCGAGCTTGCAAGATTGTTGCTTCAGGAAGAGAGGGCAATTCAACCACATGAAGAGCCAGTGGAAATAATAAACTTGGGTACCGAAGAAGACAGGAAAGAGGTAAAGATTGGTGCCAACCTAGAGCTCAGCGTGAAGCAACGGTTGACTAAGATGCTACATGATTATGTGGAGATATTTGCCTGGTCCTACGAAGACATGCCTGGGTTGGATACCGATATTGTGGTCCATCACTTGCCAACTAAGGAAGACTGCCCTCCGGTTAAGCAAAAGGTCCGCCGTATGCGTCCAGAGATTTCTGAGAAGATCAAAGCCGAGGTTATGAAACAGTTTGATGCTAGGTTTCTTGCAGTGACTTCTTACCCCCAGTGGGTTGCTAATGTGGTTCCGGTACCAAAGAAAGACGGAAAGGTCAGAATGTGCATCGACTACAGGGATCTGAACAGGGCCAACCCCAAGGATGACTTCCCTCTACCTCACATTGATGTCCTTGTTGACAATACAGCTCAGCATAAGGTGTTCTCTTTCATGGATGGTTTTTCAGGCTATAATCAAATCAAGATGGCTCCTGAAGACATGGAAAAGACTACATTTGTTACTCAGTGGGGCACCTTCTGCTACAAGGTCATGCCTTTTGGGCTAAAGAACGCTGGGGCAACCTACCAACGTGCCATGGTTGCTTTATTTCATGATATGATCCATCATGAGATAGAAGTGTATGTTGACGACATGATCGCAAGGTCCCAGACTGAGGAAGAGCACCTAGATCATCTGCAGAAATTGTTTGACCGGTTGAAACTATACAAGCTGAGGTTGAACCCGAACAAGTGCACCTTCGGGGTAAGATCTGGAAAGATGCTAGGCTTCGTGGTAAGTGATAAGGGCATTCAAGTGGACCCTGCTAAGGTTAAATCTATTCAAGAGATGCCAGTTCCCAAGACAGAGAAGGAAGTCAGAGGCTTTTTAGGACGCCTGAATTACATTGCTCGATTCATCTCACACCTAACTGCTACCTGTGAGCCAATCTTCAAGCTGCTGAAGAAAGATCGGGTAGTACGTTGGAACGATGAATGTCAGGCTGCTTTTGACAGAATCAAAGAGTATCTCCAAGAACCACCCATCCTTATGCCACCAGTTGAAGGGAGACCTCTGATATTATACCTGACAGTACTTGACAACTCAATGGGGTGTGTGCTGGGGCAGCATGACGAGTCTGGCCGAAAAGAGCATGCCATTTATTACCTTAGCAAAAAGTTTACCGACTGTGAGACCCGATACTCACTGCTTGAGAAAACTTGCTGCGCTTTGGTATGGGCTGCTCGCCGGCTGAGACAGTATATGCTGACTCACACTACCTTATTGATCTCAAAGATGGATCCTATAAAGTACATATTCGAAAAGCCTGCTCTGTCTGGGAGAATTGCGAGATGGCAAATGATCTTGACGGAATACGACATTCAGTATACAACCCAGAAAGCCATCAAGGGAAGTGTATTGGCAGACCACTTGGCACATCAGGCCGTGGACGACTATCAGTCAATGAATTTCGAGTTCCCGGACGAGAGCATCATGATAGTGACTGATTGTGAAGTACCTGGACCGGATGAAGGACCTGAGGAAGGATCCCGATGGTCTATGCACTTTGACGGAGCCTCCAACGCTTTGGGAAACGGTATCGGCGCCATAATCATATCACCTCAAGGCACTCATACTCCACTCACTGCCCGGCTATGTTTCAACTGTACCAACAACATGGCAGAGTATGAGGCGTACATCATGGGTCTTCAAGCTGCGATCGACCTAAGGATCAAGTTTCTGAGCGTCTTCAGAGATTCCTCTCTTGTGATCAATCAGATCAAAGGAGAGTGGGATACGAAACATCCGAATCTTATTCCTTACAGAGAATGTGTGTTGACCTTGATCCCCCACTTCACGAAGATAACCTTTGAACACTTTCCAAGAGAAGAGAATCAGCTGGCGGACGCGTTAGCTACAATGTCTTCTATGTTCAAAGTTAAATGGGATAATGAGGCTCCCCGGATCATCATCTGGAAACTGGACGAACCGGCATACTGTTGCGATCTCGAGACTGAGTTGGTGACTGAGAAGCCTTGGTACCATGAGGTGAAGAGATATTTGGAAGCTCAGGAATACCCTGAAGGTGCCTCCGTCAACAACAAGAAGTTTCTGAGAAGGTTCGCAGCAAAATTCTTCCTTAGCAACGACATCTTGTACAAGCGAAACCATGATTCGATCTTACTGCGTTGTGTGGATAAGACTGAAGCGGAAAGAATCATGGAAGAGCTACATGAAGGGACCTTTGGTACACATTCCAGTGGACATACTATGGCGAAGAAGATCCTTCGGGCAGGGTATTACTGGTCCACAATGGAAGCTGACTGCTACCAACATGCCAGGACATGCCATAAGTGCCAGATTTATGCAGACAAAGTGCATGTTCCTCCAGTTCCTCTGAATGTTCTGACTGCGCCTTGGCCGTTTGCAATGTGGGGCATAGACATGATCGGTGAGATTAAACCTACGGCATCTAATGGGCATCGCTTCATCCTAGTGGCGATTGATTATTTTACAAAGTGGGTCGAAGCAGCTTCCTACGCTACGGTAACCAAGACTATTGTGGCACAGTTCATTCGGCATAATCTGATCTGTCGGTACGGCGTCCCAGAGAGGATCATTACAGACAACGGTACCAATCTAAATAATAATATGATCACTGAGCTCTGCGAGCAGTTCAAGATACAGCACCACAATTCTTCTCCTTACAGACCGAAGATGAATGGGGCTGTAGAGGCAGCAAATAAAAATATCAAGAAAATCGTGCAGAAGATGACAATGACTTATAAGGATTGGCACGAGGTGTTACCGTTCGCTCTACATGGGTACCGTACCTCAGCTAGGACGTCAACCGGGGCAACTCCTTTCTCCTTGGTTTATGGTATGGAGGCAGTCTTACCGATCGAAGTGCAAATACCCTCTCTCCGGATAATGAAGGATGCAGATCCGAATGAAGATGATTGGATCCAGACACGACTTGATCAGTTAAATCTTATTGACGAAAAAAGACTTGCTGCTATCTGTCATGGTCAGACGTATCAGAAACGGATGATCAGGGCATTTAACAAAAAGGTCAGACCACAGGAATATCAAGTTGGGGATCTGGTAATCAAGCGAATCATCCTTCCTCAAAGTGATCCAAGGGGCAAATGGACCCCTACGTACGAAGGTCCATTTGTGGTTAAACATGTGTTCTCAGGAGGAGCCATGATTCTAACCAATATGGATGGTGACGACCTTCCTCACCCCGCCAATGCAGACATAGTAAAAATATACTACGCATGAAAAAAAGACCCGCTAGGCTAACATGCCTAGGCAAAAATTAGGGCTTCCCGGCGAACCAAAAGGGTTCGGGCAAAATGAAGGGATGAAAATGAAAAAAATCTGTACACCCGGCAAGTCGAAAACCTGAAAAGGCGGCTTGGGCAAAAATGGGTATCCCGGTGGACTGAAAACCCAAAAGGGCGGTCCAGGCAAAAGTTAGGGATAAAAGCGTAATACTATGTCTCATTGGATTACTTTGCATCCGGAATCCGGTATCTACATCAAGTTCAGACGGCATTGATCAGTCAGCTTCACCTTCAACCAAGGTCATCAAGTGATGAGACGCTCGGAGTTATAAAGGCAATAGCAGAGTTGAAACCCAGTGGGACCATTCATTTCACACAGCTGTTTTATTTTCTTTCGTACAAAATTTGTATAAACTCTTTTGTTCGGCGGCGTTCTCTTACTAGGACGTCAGCCTCTTGTACACAAAACGCCTATTTACAGGCCATTCAAAAATCAATACGAATACAATTTTCAGTTAAAATTGCCAATTGTTTTTCCTTTTTCTGTTTTGTTTTGCGAAGAACGTCCAAGGTTCAATTTGTGATATATGCATTGACAATAATTTGCTAACTCATGAATATTTGCATACGAAACAAAGGATTAATTACAGGTAACATTAGAAACATGGGCAATAAAGAGTTGTCTAGGTAATCTAATTGTTCTGTCCTACAAGGTATCAAGGTAAGATCATCCGAAGAACATAATCAGATATCCTAATTCCCCAGAGAGTGAGCCAGCAAGGCAGTACACTCTCCTCAAGCAAAGTTATCAAATCTTAAGGAAGTTGGGTATCCTCCAGCAGATATCAACATTCCCCAGCAGCATATATTCTTAACAAGCATCCCCGACAATCTTGACCTAAAGATTGTTCCCCGACGGTATACCAAACATTCAAAGGAATCACTTCCCCCGCAGTTCAAAACTTCCCCAAGAGAGTCCAATCCAGCTTCCCCAAGAAAGTTGGAATTCATCTCCCCAAGCAGTAAGCTTATCCCCAGTAGATTCTGGAAGCTTACCTCCGCAGAGCATGAACGCATCCCCCGGCTTTATTCAAAGAGTTATTTCCCTACCGGGATATAACTGGGTTATCCTCAGCCAAAATCCACGGAAAGAGCGTCTTCGACGAAGTTTTCTTACCCCTAGCAAGTTACTATCAACACTCAACAAAGTATCTCTCTCCCCACAGAGTATTGCTTCCCAGCAAGATCGTTAGAGTACTTTCCTCCCCGCAGAGTTATTCCATTCGCCAAGTTTATTCCCCAACGGAGTCATCTTCTCCTACCGGTATTCTTGCAACCATCATCCCCAGCGGAAGCAAAAATCTGTTCTTCAACATCAGCCCAGGATATGACTTCCCGACACCCGTCAAGGATTTACTTTCCTAGACGAAAAACATACATTTGTAAACATCGCATACATCATTATAGCATGCATGTACGCATCATATCTTACAAATCTCATTTATGTTGAGAACATCATTGCCTGACCCATATCATGCATTGCATATGACTGACCTTTACCTTTCAGGAAAAGATTCAGTTAAGTTCTCAGCTATTTCAAGACCTAGACCGGTTCAGTTAAATCGACTCCAAAGATTTCTTATCCAGTCAAAGGCCTTCTCTAGTCCAGTTAAATCGACCCCAAACAGATTTTTCTGATGAAGACTCAGTAGAAGTTATCCAAGGTCCTCTCAATGTTTGCTGTTGAGGTGGTAATCGCCTATGGTTCTCTCCCCGATACTGCGGAGATGATAATTCCATCCAAGGTTTTCTCAATGATTGCTATTGAGGTTGTAATCGCCTATGGTTCTCTCCCTGATACTGCGGAGATGATAATTCCATCCAAGGTTTTCTCAATGATTGCTATTGAGGTTGTAATCGCCTATGGTTCTCTCCCCGATACTGCGGAGATGATAATTCCATCCAAGGTTTTCTCAATGATTGCTATTGAGGTTGTAATCGCCTATGGTTCTCTCCCCGATACTGCGGAGATGATAATTCCATCCAAGGTTTTCTCAATGATTGCTATTGAGGTTGTAATCGCCTATGGTTCTCTCCCCGATACTACGGAGATGATAATTCCCACCAAGATTCTCTCAATGTTTGCTGTTGAGGTGGTAATCGCCTATGGTTCTCTCCCCGATCCTGCGGAGTTGGTAATCCCAGATTTCGCTCAACGATTGCTGTTGAAGTGAAGTTATCCAAGATTCTCTCAATGTTTGCTGTTGAGGTTGTAGTCGCCTATGGTTCTCTCCCCGATCCTGCGGAGATGGTAATCCCAAGATTTTCTCAACGATTGCTGTTGAGGTTAAAGTCACCCAAGGTTCTCTCACCGTTCCTGTTGAGGTAGTAACCATCCCTGATTCATTCATCACCGTTTGAAGCTCCAGACCCAGCTCCTGTAACCAGTCAGGACACATCTACACAAAGAATTTGAAGACCAGTTCCCGCAGCATGTCAGGTACTCATTTTTCTTTTGCAGGTACACAGGTTCTCGCTAAGGAAGCTCTTACGCGATCAACATCCAGATGGCATCTATAAGCCCATCCACCTTCCATCATCTTTTAGCATGGCATCTATAAGCCCATCATCCTATCCATCAATCTCTAAATGGCATCTATAAGCCCATTCCACCATCACACTGCTACTATGTGAGCGCAAATTTCTGGGCACTCTAGTGTTCAATCATCTTCCACCTTCGGATTACGAAAGGCACGTCAGCCAATCTGCATCCTCAGGTCTAAGAAGATTGAACAGGGGCAACTGTTGTACCCCAAAATTTGCCCTCCCATATTCTTCAAGAATTGCAAAGTCAAAACTGCAAAATTCCCCAAGGGTTGCACAGTGCAAGGGTATCCTAAACAGTCAAAATTAGGGTTTTGGTTCTGGACAAGTAAATGAAGCTTCCAAGGGTCCAATCAAGTCTCACATGCCTATAAATTTGGTCAAGCATCCTCATATCAAGTTTCAAGACTTTCAGCACAAAATTGCACAGTCAAAACCCTAATTGCACTACAGTTAACTATAGGGGCAAAATGGTCATTTGACAGTCAAAAGTTCAAATTTTTGGTCAACATCTCATTTTTAAGCCACAAACATCATTTGATCAATTCTTGATCATGATTCTCAAAGCTTGGCTCAAAAATCATCAAGATGCAAAAGTTTCCTTATTTGGACAGTTGAAAAAGTCAACTGTAAATTGACCAGGGCATAACTTTCACATGGATTATCAGAAAAATTCCATCCAAAGCTCATTTTGAAGATAAAGACATTTCCTACAACTCCTCTTCATACTTCAAGTCCAAGAAATTCTCTCACAAAAAGTTATCAATTTCAACATTATAGGTCATTTTCAAAGGTCAACAAAAAGAGACTTTAAGTCAAAGGCCATAACTTGAGATTGGTAAATCAAAATGACATGGGACCAAAGGCATTGGTTAAAGGACTCAAAGTCCTTTCCAAAATGTCCAAGAACATGAGCAAAGCTTAAAAATTGAGCAAGTTATGCCTTGTAGAAGGTGGGAATTTTTTGGATATTTTGAAAAGTCAACATTGATTCAAATGACCTAAAATTGCTAATGTGCCTCTTTTTCTTCCACAATTCATTATCCAAGGCATGTGCACGACCATTTGGACCAAAGGGAAGTTTTTCTTCATTTTTTATTTATTTATTTGGATTTTTATTATTAATAATTCATTTAAATTAATTAAAATACATGAAAAATGTTAAACCTAATGTTTCAAATCTTTTTGTGCATAAAAACATCTCAATATTTCGTGCAAATCAGATTAGGGAAGAATTGAAGGTGATTGGATATGATTGAGAGCAAATGTGCATGAAAAGATTGGAAAATATTTTGCCATAAAAATCAATATCCATACATCAATGCCTTGATTCCTTGGACAAGAAACTTAACCTAAATCATTCACCTATACATACACAAGAAAACCCTCGTGCTCACGGACTGAAAGCGGCATAACCAAGCCATACAAGAACTCAAGAAACTCACATATTTTTAAAAATTCGATTTTGGTTTTACAGGTGAATTCAAGGTGCAAGAGCTGTTCAAACGCCTTCCTTGAGGATCATAGAACGTTTTCCAATCATTCACTAAGTCCCATACTCAAGAGAACACGAAATCACCATTGAAGTTGGTGAGAAAAATTCCAAAATCGTTTTCCATCATTCATGCGCTTTTAACATATTTCATTGTTGTTTTTGTGTTTAGAATGATGTTTGCAAGCTACCTGCATAATTTGATTGGAGTTTCATGCTAAAACGAAGGATCCACCATGAGAGCATATTAGGGTTTCGTGAAAATTGATTTAGGGGTTTCCAAACCTTGAACAATTAGGCCATGAGAGATACATCATTGGAATCGTGAGAGAGAGACGATTCTAATGGCCCTAGTCCGAAAAATTTATATATGCCCAGGGGCTAATCGCTATTTTCCAATAGGGTGTCTATAGGGACGGTTCAAAACCGTTGCTGATTGTGTTTTTGTTTTAGGAAAAAATAAAGCCATGAAGAAGATGACTATGTGGCTAGCAGCGATTGGTCTATTTGAAATTTCGCGCTAATTCTCCATTAACGCGTTGTTTCATATTATAATAATTGTTTGTTGTTTAATATACAGAAAGTGCAAATGGAGCAGTTGGTCAGGCATAAGCGTTGGTAAACCACAGGACCTGGGTTCGAGCCCCAGGTCCCCACCCCTTTCCAATAATATTTTTTCAATTGTTATCCTGTGCAGGTTCAGTCCAAAGGAATACCATATGCTCCTCCATCCAACGCGCCACTTGGCCAATCTCTTCCATCCAAGGGCCCAAATCTGAAGAGCATGGTGGACCCTAGTCAAAGATCCCACACGCGTCTTGAAAAGGTCAATGGGGCCAGGAACTTTGGGCCAAAATTGCTACAATTACACCTCCACATTAGGGGCAGAACCCCCTAGGTTTGCCATCTCTTTAATATTTTTTTTACATTTTTTCTTTGACTCAATTATTTGTCTTTTTTAATTTAATTATTTTCTATAAAAAAAAAATACATAAAAAAAAACAATAAAAAATCAGAAAAAGACAAAAAAATTAAATATATTTATTTAATTAGTATTTTGTAAATAAAGTTCATTAATTAACTTAGTTTTTTAATTTAGGTTCTAACCTTAACTTTTTTAATAAAATCTAAAATTGGTAGAATTAGGGTTTATAATAATTTTTATCCCTTTTTCTTTTCTTTCATAATAATTAAATATTTCCTATTATTTATTTTTGTAATTAAATTGCATGTAAATAATTAGATTAAGTTTAGGTTAAAATTTAATTCTTTCTTAATAAACTAAAAAACAACTAGAATTAGGGTTAGCATTTTATTTTAATTAATCTTTCTCATAAAAATCTTAAAGTACAAAAATACCAAAATAATTTCTTTTTCTTTCATTTAATTAATTATTCAATTTAATTTCATTAAAAAAGGGTCCAACGCCCTCGTTTCTAATTTTATTTTAATTCGCATATTTATTTCTTTTTCTTGTAAATATTTATGTATCTCTCCCAAAGCCATGTAATATTTATCTTTCGCATTTTTAATTCTTTATTTTTCTGTCAAATCGGGTCCTGGAAATTTTGGCGATGTGGACCCGCGCCTTTTGTAATAGCTTAGAATTTTTACCTTCTCGCAATTTTTAACTATTAAATAAATGCATGCAAGAATGAATGACAATGAATAAAAACAAACGCGTAGATCACCTATACCATGACAAGATAAAATATCTGAATCTGACATACAAATCACACACCACCCTAGGGTACGCCTCACTGTTGCCTTGCCTCGAAAGGTGATCGTCGAGTAGAGGATGTCTTAGTAAGTCCTCATGATCCGGGAACCTGGCATGAGGGTAGCTTCTAAGGTATCTTCCCATTGCTCTGGTGATCACCATGTCTCGAACCTCGAATTGACCCGAACACCTCCAACGGTGGTGCTACCTACCTCTCAATGGTGGGACGGCACTACTTTAAAGGACATTTACACAGACGAATTCCTTAGGGTAGGTAGACGACTCGTGGATACTTGCTCTAATTCAAAACAAAACAAATCAAAAATACTTTTCACACCAACACATTTTCAAAAAGCTTTCGAAAGCATTTTTCAAACACTCTTGAGGACTGATACAAGAGTCGAACTGGAATTTTCAAAGAAACTTTTTTTAAAACCCACAGTTGAAAAGCAAACAAACATTTTTGAAAACACAAATGAGCAAGTATCTAAGAGCCCATGGATAACCATGGATAGAAAGGGTGCTAACACCTTCCCTTTCTATAACCTACCTCCCGAACCGAGAGCAATCTCTTTAAGGAATTTTTCTGTGCTTTTGTCCTTTCCATTTGGAGAAAATAAAAGACGGTGGCGACTCTTGCTTCCGCGACATTTCGCGAACCAGCGTTAAACAGTCAGTTCCAGATCCATCGATCACACTCTTCTCCCTATTATCATTCAAATGCAAAATGTGCATACCATTCGGACAGTGTAGGGCATGACACCAACAACTGTTGGGCCCTTAAAAACAAGATCCAAGATTTGATAGATGCCAAGGAGGTAGAGTTTGACGCTCCCGAAAAACCTAATGTGATATCCGCTCCTATGCCAAAACATGGTCATAATGTCCATGCAATTATGGAAGATCTTCATGTTACCGCTGTTGATGAATTAATGACTATGTTGCCAATGATTAAAATGAATCTGTTGAAAGCCGGGATTTTCCCGGGATGTGGAAAATATTGTTAGTTCTGTTCAAACTTGCAATCCGACTGCCCACTGTTGAAATCAGGCATCCAACGCCTGATGGATACTCAAGAGATCCTCTTTCAGAAAACTCTTGTTGCTAATATCAACCATGTTACTCCTGTTACCTTTGTTACTCCAATCAATGACATTGCTATAATCACCATTTTCGACAATCTTTCCAAGACCTGCAAAAGGCCTGTTAAGATTACGCCTGATCCAAAGCTTATACCGCTGAAGATTACCATGTCGGGGCCTATCCCATATAAGTCCAACAAGATGATACCATGGAATTATGGAGGAGAGATCTTCTACCATGGTGTTAAGCAGATCGAATCAGTCCAAGAGAATTCCGATGAAGAAACTCCTGACATAGGGAATATTGCGGGAATAAGTAAGATAACTCGTAGCGGAAGAATCTTCTCTCCGGAGATTGCTCCTCCACGGGCAGTCTTCGGACCCTCAAGTGCTCCTGTGCCTGTCAAGATATCTGTGTGAAGTCCTATTATTGAAGAAATTGATGCTCCCGAGGCCATACCCTCTGCTGTTACTGCCGATAAAGGTAAGGGGATCCAAGAAGCGCCTGTCAGGACGAGGGCTCAGACTTTGGTTATCCCCGAGACCACCCAAAAGGAGATGGAGGAGATTTTAAAGATAATTAAGACTATGATGTCGTAGAGCAGCTGGGGCAAACCCCTTCAAAAATTTCTATACTGGCTTTATTGCTCTGCTTCGAGGTTCATGCCAAAGCCTTGATCAAATTTCTAAAGATGGCAGACGTGCCTCAAGAAACTTCTGCGGATCAGTTTCAAGAGTGCGTGGCTAGCCTTACAGCCGATAATGGTCTTGGCTTCTCTGATGCTTATTTGACGTCTAAGGGAAGAAAGCATAATGATGCGCTGCATGTCTCGGTAGAGTGTAGAGGAACTACACTTGCTCATGTTCTGGTTGATACTGGTTCATCTTTAAATGTTCTACCAAAGAAAGAATTGGACAAATTAGACTGTGAAGGTTTGACCCTAAAGCCCAGTAATATCATTGTTAGAGCCTTCGACGGTTCTAAGCGGATGGTTCACGGAGAAGTGGACATCCCAATCAAAGTGGGAACAGAAATTTTCAACTCTACATTTTATGTGATGGACATTTGTCCTTCATATTCATGCTTGTTGGGAAGGCCATGGATCCACAACGCTGGGGCAGTCACTTATTCTCTACACCAAATGCTAAAGTACCCAGTCCAGGGTAAGATCATAACAGTTCATGGTGAGGAGGAGTATATGATAATCCACCTTAACTCTTTCCGCTACGTGGAGTTAGATGGTGAATTCATACAAACACCTTTCCAATACTTTGAAGAGGTTTCTCCTGAGGTCGCGGTAGCAAAGACAATGACTGATGTGCCTATCATTACCAAGCATGTGTCCCGAATGTCATCCCTTAAAGATGCGGAGGCTGTAATCAAGGAATGAGGAAGTACAGTGTGGGGTCAACTTCCAAATTTTCCTCACAAGACAGACAGGTTCGGATTGGGTTTCACTACTGCTAGCTAGAAAGCTGTGCGTCGCTCCCGGGCTGGAGGACCACCCTTAAAAATCACTCACCATGGAGTTCATGCTTTAGAAGATGATGATGAAGAAAGTAACTTCGAAGATTGGATCTTTCCAACCATTGAAGGGGGACTGAACAACTGGGAGGCGAAAGACTTTGTTCCCATTACTTTCATCAATCAGTAATTTATCTTTTGATCATTTATGTTGGTCTGTAATAACTTTTAAACAATTCGTGCACTCTTTTCGCCGTATGCCTTACCCGGGGCATATAGGTCCATTTGTAAGGGTTTTGATTCTTCATTTTCATATGCCATTTTTAATGAATCATGGATGTTTTCATCTATAAATTATTGTGTTCATTTTATTTATTTTTACATTTTATTTTGTTTAAAGATGGCTATCCCTTACACACACCCACACTCATAAAATGCAGGTACCCATCCACTTCGGAATCCATGGGTGACCATTCTGCTTTGGCCTTCAGTAACTCTGAAGATTTGGTCAATCATGCCGAGTACGAAGGTGATGAAGACTGTGAAGTGCCTGGAGAGTTAGCTAGGCTTTTGCAACAAGAAGAAAGGGCTATTCTACCCCATGAAGAGTTGTTAGAGACTATTAATTTGGGAACAGAGGAAGACAGAAAAGAGGTTAAAGTGGGTGCCAACCTGGAGCCAAGTGTCAAAGAGCGCTTAGTTCAGCCATTGAATGAGTTTGTCGAGATATTCGCCTAGTCCTATGAAGATATGCCAGGATTGGATACGGGTATTGTGGTTCACCGTCTCCCTACAAGAGAAGATTGTCCACCAATCAAACAGAAAGTCCGCCGAATGAGACCCGACATGTCTGAAAAGATCAAAGCTGAGGTGATGAAGCAGTTAAATGCTGGATTTTTGGTTGTTACTTCCTATCCATAATGGGTTGCTAACATTGTGCCCGTACCTAAGAAGGACGTAAAAGTCAGAATGTGTGTGGACTATAGAGACTTAAATAGGGATAGCCCTAAAGATGATTTTCCACTACCACACATTGATATCTTGGTTGACAACACAACTCAACACAAGGTGTTTTCCTTCATGGATGGATTCTCGGGATACAACTAGATCAAAATGGCCCCCGAAGACATGGAGAAGACTACTTTTGTTACGCAATGGGGTACCTTCTACTATAAAGTGATGCCATTCGGACTAAAGAATGCTGGGGCAACCTATCAGCGAGCCATGGTAGCTTTGTTTCATGACATGATACATCATGAGATTGAAGTATACGTAGACGACATGATAGCCCATTCACAGACATAAGATGAACACCTCGACCATCTGCAAAAGTTGTTTTTCAAATTAAAGGAATACAAGCTCAGACTGAACCCTAGCAAGTGCACTTTCGGAGTCAGGTCTGGTAAACTTTTGGGATTCATCGTCAGTAACAAAGGCATCGAGGTTGATCCTGCCAAAGTAAAAGCTATACAAGAAATTCCTGCCCCTCGCACTGAGGAGGAGGTCAGAGGTTTCTTGGGACGCCTAAACTACATTGTAAGGTTCATTTCTCACCTAACATCTACCTGTGAACCAATCTTCAAGTTGTTGAAGAAAGATCAGGTGGTTGAATGGAATGTTGACTGTCAAGTTAGTTTCGATAAGATCAAGGAGTATTTGTTGGAACCTCCTATCTTGAGGCCACCCGTCGAAGGAAGGCCTTTAATCATGTATCTGACTGTCTTAGATAATTCAATGGGGTGCGTATTGGGCCAACATGACGAGTCTGGCCGAAAAGAGCATGCCATTTATTACCTTAGCAAAAAGTTTACCGACTGTGAGACTCGCTACTCGTTGCTCGAGAAAATTTCTGCGCTTTGGTATGGGCTGCTCGCCGGCTAAGGCAGTTGTTGTACCCCAAAATTTGCCCTCTCTTTCTTCAGGAAACCATCTTGGATTTTCAAGGTCCCTCTGAAACAAATCCAAGTCCTGAGTTATCATTTTTTTCCCAAGCAGACCGTTTACAAGATCAAGATGATCACACAAGCTCTAAAGACAACGCTTTTATCTTGAGAAAAAAATTAAATTCTAAATACTTGGAATGTTTCTCTAAAAAAATGAGCGTTTAAGAAAAAATCAGCGTTTCAGAACTTCTGGACAAATTCCGAATAAAAACGGTCAGAAGTTGCAAACTTGGCTCAGCATAGTCAGAAGTTGGCTCTTCAGCAGCTACATCAGCTCAATCAGAAGTTGTAAACGTGGTTCAATATGTAAGCCTCAGACAGAACATGACTCTTTCAGCAGTTACGCAAGCTCAGTCAGAATTTGCTAAAGGAATGAAAAAGAAGCAGGGAAGTCTGAAGGCTCTATCAGAACATGCTGAAATCAGAAGATGAAAAGGTCAGAAGAGTGGGTGTTACACTGATACAGAATCTCTAAGCCCAGGAGGTCCAGAAGCAAATCCAAGGAACGTATCAGAAAATCAGGAGAATCCCCAGAACTTACTAAGACAACAGGAAGCCAAGGCCAGAGCATGGTTTACGCTGTTCTTTTTGAAACAGAACTGCGGATTCAACGTTGGTTTCCATTACCAGAATATTGATGTTGATAGGTCTTATCACCATTTAATGCTCATTAATGCTTCCAACCACTCCTGAACATTCATCCAAGTAATTCCTTTACGTGTGGCTTGGAAAACGCCTTTATGCAGATTCTGGCATGGGTCTACACGCCACCGCCCACTTAAGAGGTCACTTCTCTCCAATCCACGCCTGCTGCTGCAGCCTAGGCTGAAGGCTATCTGTTATCACAACTTCCCAGGAATTTCTGTCAAAGAACAATTCAAACTCTATTGGCGCTTTAATGTTCAAGGCACCCACAAGAACTTTGCCTATAAATAGAGAGTCATTGTCCACTGAAAAAGGGCGTTCAAGAAACAGAAAAATTGCTAAGAGAGAAACAGAAACCCTTAGCAAAATAGTGTTCTGAAACTCTGCCAAAATCTCCAGTTTGTTTCGTAGCTTTGAATTTCTCATCTTCAAACTTTATCCAATACCTTGTTTTCTGTGTGAACTAAAAAAACCTCTTTTCAAACTTCTGGTTTCCCCACTAACAGGTTTCTGTTTTGCAGGTGCCAGGGTCAGAAGTTCTGACTCATACAGTTTAACCAAGAGGTTGATCATCTGGCAGCGGATCTGAGTCAGAACTTCTGATGACCTCTCAGCAGCGCGCTGGCTCCCTCTCTCTCTCTCTATATCTTGTTTTTTGCTATTTTCTTTTTTGTCTATTTTTCTCGTTGAACCCCCCATGTACAAATGTGTATCCCCATCCCCTAATTGTTGTAATAGCGTAGGATTTTATATTTCCGCTTCTTATTGCTAGTAATTAGGACGTGTATGGCAAGATAAAATCAATGAAATAGAAAATCCTAATTCAAAGAAAAAACTCTTGTATGCAATAAAACACACTTGCACACTAACACCCCTAGGGTTACATCCACTTGTTGCCTTTCAAAATTGGGGCATATTGCATGTTAGGTCTCTTTGGGCAAAACAAACAATTCAAATGATCATAGTCCCTCGATGACGCTTTCGAAAGTTGCCTAAAAATGATCAAGTCCCTTAAAGGAAAAATTGCCCAAAGATACTTGGCACCATTGCAATCATGGTCTAAACGATGACCCGCGCCCGTCCCTCTCACATCCTAACACAAGATTGTCCACCGAATACAATGGTGGAACAAAATTGTTAAAAGGGTTAAAACATAGCAATAATCTTTGAGAAAATTAGGGTAGATAGCTCTTGGTTACTAGCCCATTTGCAAAACAAAACACTTGCCTATTTTTTTCAAAACAACACATCACAATACACTTTCAAAACAAACTTTCAAAAACATTGAAAACTTTTTCAAAAGACATACATCTTTGTATACATCCCAACATGGATCATTACAAAGGTTGCCACCACATTGGCCTCTTTCCAAAACATTTTCAAAACCCACACACACAAAGCACCATTTCAAACAATTGAAAATTAAGGCAAGTTGATCTAAGCAAGTAACTAAGAGCCCATGGATAACCATGGATAGAAAGGGTGCTAATACCTTCCCTTTCTATAATCTACTCCCTGAACCCAAGAAAAACATCTCAAAGGTTTTTGCTGTGCTTTTTAACCTTTCCTTAGGATAAAATAAAAAGTCTGTGGCGACTCTTGCTCAACCGAAACATTTGCGAAAACAAATGCAAAACCTCAATTCAGTTCTCCCACCGTATCACAGAACTGGCGACTCTGCTGGGGAGTTAATTTAAAAGTGGAGTAACCTTAGGGATTAGATCACCCTCTTGCATGACTAATTGTTTGATTTGATTGCTTTATATCTTGGCTCTCTTGTTTGGGTTTGCAATCCTACACCCGGATTTTGGGAAAGATTCATAGATAGCAATACGTTGTGGAAACTGTGCGGGGTATACCGACACGGTCGAAGCAATAGCTATATTAGTGCGACATATTTGTGAGTACCGGTAACCCTTGAGTTCAATCAAGGAGAGTACGGGGCCGCTGAGTGATGTAACTAAGCACTAATGACCTAGAACCTTACTTGACCATCTTGGCCTTTTATTAGGGGTAGTGAGATGACCGGCTTTGGTGCAGTCCGAAGTTGGTAGATACTCGATACTACACTCATTGAGGGTTGTTTTCTTGGAATATTTTGGTCGCTAGTTAAGTGGCTAAACCAAAACAATGAACAATGAAAACAATCCAATGATATTGAGCTCCTTAGAACCCGGTTACTATTTATAGGACAGGTTTTTAAGCCAACTACACTCAAGAGGGTACTTACCTATGAAACCCCATGCAAGCCTGAAACTAGGGTTTGGTGTGAATTGCTTGTACATATGTTTGTGCATACATCATGAACATCATAAAGCATCATATGCATTTCCTAACCACTTCAAGGGTTTAGATCTTCATCTTTGTTCTTATTTTGTAGGTCATGGAAATTCCTCGCAGAAAAACCATCCAAGTTAACCTTGTGAGAATCTCTCCTCAACTCAAGGAGCTCACCTCAAGAATTCCGGAAAGCTCATCCTTCAGTGAAAGACATGGTAGACTGCTCAGCTTAGTCAACACCAACATTGAAGAGGATATGATGAAAGTGTTATTCCAGTTCTTTGACCCTCTTCACCACTGTTTCACTTTCCCTGACTATCAGTTGGTACCCACTTTGGAGGAATTTTCTCAACTCTTCAGAATTCCTATCCTCAATCAACTACCCTACAACGGTACGGAAAAGGAACCAAAGCCTGAAGATGTTGCTCGAGCATTACATCTACAGCCTTTTGACATCAAGGGGCATTGGGAAACTAGAAGCGACGTCAAAGGTTTCTTAGCAAAATTCTTGTTTGAGAAGGCACAAGAATGTTGGAATTCATTGGACCTACAAGCCTTTGAAGAAATTGTGGCACTCCTTATCTATGGGTTGGTCTTGTTCCCAAATCCTGACCAGCTTGTAGAGGTCAACGCCGTAAAAATCTTCTTGTCCAGAAATCCAATACCAACATTGCTTGGGGACATCCTTCACTCATTTTACACACGAACAATGAGAAAGAGGGGTGTTCTCATGTGCTGTACTCCTCTCCTTGCAAGGTGGTTTATTTCGCACCTTCCACAATCTGTCTTGAAGAATGACCAAGGCTCAAGGTGGTCCCAACGGTTGATGACTCTTACTCACTCTGATGTACATTGGTGTTCTCGGTCCAGAGAAAATGTCATCGTCGTCGATCGTTGTGGAGAGTTTCCTAATGTTCCTTTACTTGGAATCAGAGGAGGTATCACCTACAACCCTTGCCTAGCTTTGAGGCAATTTGGATATGCACGGAGGGATGGCCCTCACGACATGTTGATTCCTGACCTGGTTTTTGACTTCGACAACGATGCGCAAGGACTTCGCCAAAGATTCACCAGGGCTTGGAGGATGCCCAACAAGGTTGATAGCAAGACACTGGGACACAAGAATTCCATCCCTCTTGAGCCTTATCTCAAGTGGGTACGAGCCCGAGCCCAGAGTCTAATGATGCCTTATCCTCATGTTCTCCCTGTAATTAAAGAGCTCGTTAAGGAAGGAGAGGTTCCCTACATTATCCTACATCCTGACATGCCTACATCGCGGGAGGAGATGCAGAAGAGTTGGATCCAACTCAAGGAGCAACAGAACACTTTTGAAGCCAGCTTCTACGCCAGTGAGAAGAAGGTTTTAGAGCTCACCCGCCGACTCCATGAGCAAGAGGCCCTCAACACCTACATCGCGCCAAAGAGGATGCGCAACGTCTTTTTACCTTGAGAAGTTGTTTTTGTAATATTTGGCCCATGGGGCACTTATGTACTAACACATTTCTTCTTATTAATGTGACGTGCGTTCTTTTTGTCTGCAACAATTGTGAATTTCTAAAATCCTTGAATGCATTGCATAGATATCATCTCATGCATCATGTGCATAACAGGTACCCCTTTTTTCTACAGGTTGCTTAATCTTCTTCGCTGTTTATTTTGGCCAGTCATCATGAATCCAGAATCATCCAGTGAGCAAGCAATCAAGGCCCTCCAGGCCCAGAATGCCCAGTTTCAAGAGATGGTCATGAGCTTGGCCCAAGGTCAACAAGAGTTGAAGGCTTTGCTCCTAAAGAAGAAGAAGAAGAAGAGGACTGCGTTATTCAACACTGGACGCAGGTTTGGGAACATACTCCATAACGAGGCTGACCCAACTACTTCCTCTGCAGAGAAAGACAGCCCCCAAGGGGGAGGAGCGCCTAGTCCTGCAGTCTCTGACAACGAGACGGATTACAATGACGAACAATACCCTCCCGCTGCTGACCGATACAAGCAATTAGAGAACCGCTTGAGTGCCATGGAGATTCAAAATGTGCCGAGGCTGGATTTCGGAGATTTAGGGTTATCTTCTGGGGTGGTAATCCCACACAAGTTCAAAGCACCTGCCTTTGCCAAATACGATGGGGCTTCGTGTCCAAAGCTGCATCTCAGGTCGTACGTAAGGAACATCCAACCTTACACGGCAGACAAAAATCTTTGGATCCACTTCTTCCAAGACAGCCTTTCGGGGTCACAACTTGAGTGATTTTATCAGCTAGATGAAACCAGTATCCGACATTGGGAAGATTTGGCTACCGCATTTTATAGACAATATCAATACAATTCTGACCTCGCTCCTATGCGTACCCAACTTCAGGGTATGTCATTAGGAACGGGCGAAGGATTCAAAGAATATGCGCAAAAATGGAGAGATTTGGCTGGCAGGGTGCAGCCTCCATTGAATGACCGTGAGCTGGTTGACATGTTTCTAGGGACCTTGTCTGGTCCATTCTTCAATCATCTGGTTGGTAATTCCTCCGCTGGGTTTACGGATTTGATCCTGACGGGTGAAAGGATAGAAGCTGGCATCAGGTCAGGAAAGATACAGAAGGGTACCTCCACAAGTACTGAGAAGAGGCCTTTCAAGAAGGAAGCTAGTGCCGTCTATGGTCATAGAAGACAAGTCAAGCCAGAAAGCCGCCAAGCCGTCAATACCTTGGTCATTTCAAAGCCTGTTGCTGCTCCTCAGCAGTACAATCAACAAAGGGGTGAGAGGCCCAAGAGGCAATACACTCGGCTGAGTATGACCTTGTCACAAATCTTACCGCAACTGTTATCAACCAACTTAGTGACCATCAAAGAGGCTCCGAAGGTCGTGAATACTGCATCTCCTAAGTATAACCCAAATTCCTGTTGTGCTTATCATTCTGATAGCCCCGGGCATACTACTGATGATTGCTGGGCCCTGAGAAATAAAGTTCAAGACCTTATCGACGCGAAGGAAATTCAGTTTGAGGCGCCTGAGAGGCCAAATGTTGTAACTGCTCTTATGCCCCAGCATAGAGTAAATGCCATCGAGGAAGATTTGTATGTTGTTTCGGTGAATGATGTTGCTACCCCTCTATTGACTGTTAAGAGGAACCTACTTC
Organism: Vicia faba; assembly: GCA_948472305.1. NCBI lineage: Eukaryota > Viridiplantae > Streptophyta > Magnoliopsida > Fabales > Fabaceae > Vicia > Vicia faba. Next base: position 752,733,675 of record OX451739.1, read on the forward strand.
TAGCCGGTTTATTTCCAGGTTGTAGCAAGGGTTGCCCCCTGTGTGCTGTTATCCCTACCAGTTGTCCGCTGCTGAAATCAGGCATCCAAAGCCTGATAGATAGCAAAGAAATTTTGTTCAAGAAAACTGCTGTTCCATTTGTTTCCGCTGAAGAAGTATCTGTCGTCACAATTTTCAACAATTCTACCAAGGCTCTCCCAAGGAAGCCAGTCAAAATTATGTCTGTTGCACCCATTACCATTATTGTTCCGGGGCCCCTCCCCTATGAATCTGACAAGGCTGTCCCATGGCACTATGGGGCAGACGTGTATGTGCTTGGAGTGAAGCAGGAGTTCAACACCGGTACCAGTATCAGTAACATCACTGGTCCCGCCAAGATTACTCGCAGTGGCAGGCTTTTCTCGCCTGACATTGCACCGCCAGTTATCCGAAAACCTTTTATCATCACACCCGCAAGTGTGCATGTTTCAAATCAAGTTCCTGTGTCTACTACTGCCGCCGAGTCCTCTGACGCTCGGGACAAAGAAGTTGCTACCGATTTGCCTGCCCGGACGGAGGCACCAAAAAAGACCGCTGTTGAAGCCTCCCAGCAAGAGATGGAGGAAATCCTTAAAATCATTAAGAAGAGTGACTTCAATGTCGTTGAACAGCTGGGGCATACCCCCTCCAAAATCTCTATGCTATCATTGCTGCTGTGCTCAGAGGCCCACGCCAAGGCCCTGATTTGATTTCTGAAAATGGCCCATATGCCGCAAGAGACCTCTGCAGATCAGTTCACTGACTGTGTGGCTAATTTGATAGCTGACAATGGTTTGGGGTTCTCGGATGCTGACCTTACCGCCAAAGGAAAAAACCACAATGATGCCCTGCACGTCTCTATAGAGTACAGGGGCACTACTCTCGCACACGTGTTGGTGGATACCGGTTCTTCCCTGAATGTATTGCCCAAGAAGGCCTTAGATCGGTTGGATTGTGAGGGCCTGGAATTGAAACCTAGTAACATCATTGTTAGAGCCTTCGACGGTTCTAAGAGGATGGTGCACGGTGAGGTAGACATTCCTATTCGTGTGGGTTCCCAAGTCTTCAACTCAACATTCTACGTAATGGATATTCGTCCCTCTTATTCCTGTTTGTTGGGTCGACCCTGGATTCACAAGGCTGGGGCGGTAACATCCACTCTACACCAGAAGCTCAAATACCCTGTCAAAGGGAAGATTGTTACTGTGCAGGGTGAGGAGGAATACATGGTTAGTCACTTGAATTCATTCCGGTATATCGAGATGGACGGGGAGTTTATTGAAACCCCCCTTTCAACATTTTGAGGAGGTACCTCCAACATTGGCGTCAGCTGGGACAGTGGTTGAAGAAGACTTTCCTTTGAAGATGGCTTCCTTGAAGGATTCCCGGGCTGTGATCGAGAAAGGCAAGTGTGCAAACTGGGGTCAGCTTCCTGACTTCACTCAAAAGACCGACGAGTTTGGGTTGGGCTTCACTGCAGAGGCTCAGAGGGCTGTTCGCAAAGAAAGGATCAGAAAGGCTCCGGTGTTCATCACCAACCCAAGGGTGAATGCTATCGAGGAGGATGTAGAGGAAGCAGAGTTTGACAGTTGGATCTATCCAACCACCAACAACGGACCAAGCAACTGGACGACAAAAGATTTTACACCTATTACATTTGTCACGCAGTAATGAACTCTTTTAATTTTCAATTTGTAACAAACAATATGTTGAAACTTTTATTGGCTCGGTGTCCTACCCGGGGCATCGTAGCTCCATTTGTGAGGGCTTTTTGTATGACATTTCCATATATCATTAATCAAAGCATTGGACGTTATTGCATTTCAAATCTTGTGCTCTTTTTATTTCTGTGTTATATATTGCAAAACAGCTATATTTACACACACTCACTTATACAGGTTCCAGTCCACTCTGGATCTCACTGGTAACAGCTCTGCTACTGCCAGTTATGACTTCGAAAATACGATCAACTTGGCCGAAGACGAGGGTGAAGATGATTGCGAAGTGCCTGGTGAACTCGCAAGACTGCTACTCCAGGAAGAGAGGACCATTCAGCCGCATGAAGAGCCGGTGGAAACAGTGAATCTGGGTACTGAGACAGATAGAAAAGAAGTCAAGATTGGTGCCAATCTAGAGCTCAGCTTGAAGCAACGATTGATCCAGATGCTACATGATTACATGGAGATCTTTGCTTGGTCTTACGAAGGCATGCCTGGTTTGGATGCCGACATTGTGGTTCATCACCTGCCTACCAAGGAAGACTGCCCTCCGGTAAAGCAAAAGGTCCACCGTATGCGTCCAGAGATGTCCGAAAAGATAAAGGCTGAGGTTATGAAGCAATTCGATGCCGGGTTTCTAGCAGTGACTTCTTACCCTCAGTGGATTGCCAACGTGGTGCCAGTGCCAAAGAAAGATGGTAAAGTCAGAATGTGTGTTGACTACAGGGATTTGAACAGGGCCAGCCCTAAAGATGATTTCCCCCTACCTCACATCGACGTTCTTGTTGACAATACTGCTCAACACAAGGTGTTCTCCTTCATGGATGGTTTTTCAGGGTATAATCAGATCAAGATGGCTCCTGAAGATATGGAAAAGACTACCTTTGTTACTCAGTGGGGCACCTTCTGCTACAAGGTCATGCCATTCGGGTTGAAAAATGCTGGGGCAACCTACCAACGTGCCATGGTTGCTTTATTTCATGATATGATCCACCATGAGATTGAAGTGTATGTCTATGATATGATTGCAAGATCCCAAACTGAGGAGGAACACCTTGACCATCTACGGAAGCTGTTTGACCGACTAAAGTTGTACAAGCTGAGGTTGAACCCAAACAAATGCACCTTTGGGGTAAGGTCTGGAAAATTGCTAGGTTTCATTGTAAGCGATAAAGGTACTCAGGTAGACCCTGCCAAGGTGAAAGCCATACAAGAGATGCCAACTCCCAAGACAGAGAAAGAAGTTAGAGGCTTTCTACAACGACTGAATTACATTGCCCGATTCATCTCACATCTAACTGCTACCTGTGAGCCAATCTTCAAATTATTGAAGAAAGATCAAGTAGTACGTTGGAACGATGAATGTCAGGCTGCTTTTGAAAAGATAAAAGAATATCTCCAAGAACCACCCATTCTTATGCCTCCGGTTGAAGGGAGACCTCTAATACTATACTTGACAGTGCTTGATAATTCAATGGGGTGTGTGTTGGGGCAGCATGACGAGTCTGGCCGAAAAGAGCACGCTATTTATTACCTGAGCAAAAAGTTTACCGACTGTGAGTCTCGGTACTCACTGCTCGAGAAAACTTGTTGCGCTGTGGTATGGGCTGCTCGCCGGCTGAGACAGTATATGCTGACTCACACTACTCTGTTGATTTCAAAGATGGATCCCATCAAGTACATATTCGAAAAGCCTGCTCTGTCTGGAAGAATAGCAAGATGGAAAATGATCTTGACAGAATATGACATCCAGTACACAACTTAAAAAGCAATCAAGGGAAGTGTACTGGCAGATCATTTGGCACACCAACCTGTGGACGATTACCAATCATTGAACTTTGAATTTCCAGACGAAGATATCATGGTAGTAACTGATTGTGAAGTACCTGGACCGGATGAAGGACCTGAGGAAGGATCCCGATGGTCTATGCATTTTGACGGATCCTCAAACGCTTTGGGTAATGGAATCGGCGCTGTAATCATATCCCCCAAAGGAACTCATACTCCACTCACCGCCCGGCTGTGTTTCAACTGCACCAACAACATGGCCGAATATGAGGCATGTATCATGGGTCTTCAAGCTGCAATCGACTTAAGGATCAAGCTTCTGAGTGTCTTCGGAGATTCTGCTCTCGTGATCAATCAGATCAAAGGCGAGTGGGATACGAAACACCCAAATCTTATTCCTTACAAGGAGTATGTGTTGACTTTGCTTTCCATCTTTGAAGAGATAACTTTTGAACACTTCCCAAGAGAAGAGAATCAGTTAGCGGACGCGCTAGCTACAATGTCTTCAATGTTCAAAGTCAAATGGGACAATGAGGCTCCCCGGATCATTATCTGGAAGTTGGACGAACCTGCATACTGCTGCGATCTTGAGGCCGAAGAGGTGACTGAAAAACCCTGGTATCATGAGGTGAAGAGATACTTGGAAGATCATGAATACCCTGAAGGCGCATCGGTCAATGACAAGAAGTTCATGAGAAGGTTTGCGGCAAAATTCTTCCTCAGCAACGGCATTCTTTACAAACGAAATCATGATTCAACTCTACTGCGTTGTGTGGATAAAACTGAAGCAGAGAAGATCATGACAGAGCTGCACGAAGGTACATTCAGAACACATTCCAGTGGACACACCATGGCAAAGAAAATCCTTCGGGCGGGATATTTCTGGTCCACGATGGAAGCCGACTGTTACCAACATTCTCGAACTTGTCATAAATGCCAGATCTATGCTGATAAGGTGCATATCCCTCCGGTTCCTCTGAACGTCCTGACGGCACCTTGGCCTTTTGCAATGTGGGGCATTGATATGATCGGCGAGATCCGACCGACGGCATCCAACGGGCATCGCTTCATCTTGGTAGCAATTGATTACTTCATGAAGTGGGTTGAGGCAGCTTCCTACGCCATGGTAACCAAGAGCTTCGTGGCGCATTTCATTCAGCATAATCTAATCTGTCGGTACGGCGTCCCGGAAAGAATCATTACAGACAATGGTACCAATCTTAACAACAAGATGATCACTGAGCTCTGCGAGCAATTCAAGATACAGCACCACAACTCTTCTCCTTACCGGCTGAAGATGAATGGGGCTGTAGAAGCAGCTAATAAGAATATCAAAAAGATCATGCAGAAGATGACAGTGACCTACAAAGATTGGCACAAAATGTTACCATTTGCTCTTCATGGGTACCGTACCTCAGCGAGGACGTCAACCGGGGCAACACCCTTTTCCTTAGTCTATGGCATGGAGGCAGTCTTGCCAATTGAAGTCCAGATACCCTCTCTCCGAATAATGAAGGATGCAGATCTGAGCGAAGATGACTGGATCCAGACTCGACTTGATCAATTAAACCTAATTGACGAAAAGAGACTCACCGCTATCTGTCATGGTCAGACGTACCAGAAACGGATGATCAGGGCATTTAACAAGAAAGTCAGACCACGAGAGTATCAAGTTGGGGACCTGGTAATCAAACGCATCATCCTTCCTCAAAGTGATCCCCGGGGCAAATGGACCCCTACGTACGAAGGGCCATTTGTGGTTAAACATGTGTTCTCAGGAGGGGCCATGATTTTAGCCACCATGGATGGTGACGACCTTCCTCACCCCGCCAATGCAGACATAGTAAAAAGATACTACGCATGAATCAAAGACCCGCTAGGTTGACATACCTAGGAAAAAATAAGGGCTTCCCGGCGAACCAAAAGGGTTCGGGCAAAAATAAGGGATGAAATGAAAAAAATTCTATACACCCGGCGAGTCGAAAACCTGAAAAGGCGGCTTGGGCAAAAATGGGTATCCTGGTGGACTGAAAACCCGAAAGGGCGGTCCAGGCAAAAATTAGGGATAAAGCGTAACACTATGTCTCATTGGATCACCTCGCATCCAGAATTCGGCATCAACTATCTGGCTCAGACTTCGGCATCGATCAATCAGCTTCATCTTCAACTAAGCAGCAAAGTGATGAGACGCTTGAAGACATAAAGGCGGTAGTAGAGTTGGAACCCAGTGGGGATTTTGTTCACATAGCTGTTTTGTTTCCTTTTCAAAATTGTATAAACATTATGTTATCTGGCGGCGTTCTCTTACTAGGACGCCAGCCTCTTGTACAAAAACGCCTATTTACAGGCAAATTTCAAAATCAATACGAGTTCACTTTTCCAAACAAATTGCCAATTGTTTTTTTTCTTTTCTGTTTTGTCTTGCGAAGAACGTCCAATGTTCATTTTTGATATATGCATTTGACATTAAATTGCTAATTCATAAGTACTTGCACATGAAACAAAAGACTAATTACAGGTGACATCAGAAGTAGGGGCAATGTAGAATTGTCCAGGCAGTCTAGTTGCTTTGTCCGCCAGGGTACCAAGGTAGATTCAACTGAAGAATGTGACCAAGTTGCCTCAACTCCCCACAGAGTAAGACAAGATTCAGCAATACTCTCCCCAGGAAGAGTTAGTCTATCATCAGCCCTACAATAGGCACCCTATTCCCCTGGCAAGTCAGCAATACTCTTCTCCAGCAGAGTTAGTTTATGATCAGCCTAAAGGAGGTTGGGTATCCCCAGAAGATATCAACTTTCCCCAGCGAAGTATAGGCATTCCTCAGCAAGCATCCCCGGCAGTCTTGATCTAAGATTGTTCCCCGGCGGAACACAGACACCCCCAGTAGAACCATTTTCCAGTACAGTCCGAAAGTTTCCCCAGGAAATTTGAAATCCATATCCCCAGCAGGGCTGGAAGCTTATCCCCAGTAGATTCTGGAAGCTTATCCCCTGCAGAGTACGGACGTCTCTCCTGAGTTTTATTCAAAGTTATTCCTCACAAGGGCTTATAACTGGGTTATCCTCAGCTAATTGCCACAGAAGACCGTCCTCTGCAAAGTTTTTCCTATCCCCAGCGGAGTTCATCGAAATTCCCCAACATAACTTATCAACAGAATCCCCAGCGGAGTTTATCATTATCATCCCCAGCGGAGTCCATCATTGAAATCCTCAGCGGAGCTCCCATCAAAACTTCAGCGAAGTATCTCTTCCCACAGAGCAACTCCCCTCAGGGTAATCTCTCCAACAAGTTTATTCCCCAACGGAGCCATCTTCTCCTACCGGTGTATTCTTGCAAATCATCATCCCCAGCGGAAGCAAAGAGCTCTACTCTTCAACATCAGCCCAGGATTTAATTCCCCGGTCGGTCGTCAAGGATTTATTTTCCTAGACGAAAATACATTCATAAACATTTCACATTTCATACATCTTGCTTACATACATGATAAAGTGCATACAACACTATCTCATTTTGAACATCATGACATCATGCATTTCATACATCATGACATTACATACAACTGATGTTTTGCCTTTACAGGGAAAAAGACAACCCGAAAGACAACTACTTTCAACTGTCACAATTCCAGATTCGATTCCTGTATCTAGCCAGGGCACATCTGTGAGTGATCAGTTTCCAGACTCGATTCCTGTATCTAGCCAGGGAACGTCTGAAGAGTTTGAAGATTCGATACTTGTATCTAGCCAGGGCATATCTGTTGACGACTATTTCCAGACTCGATTCCTGTATCTAGCCAGGGCACGTCTGAAGAGTTTGAAGATTCGATTCCTGTATCCAGCCAGGGCATATCTGTTGACGACTAATTCCAGATTCGATACTTGTATCTAGCCAGGGCATATCTGCATGAAGAGTTTGAAGATCAACCCCTGTAACAGGCCAGGAAATTATCTTTCATTCTCGGGTCAGAGGTCTACGCCTGTATCCAGCCAGGAAAGCTATCTCTACCAACCTTTCAACATTTTCCAGATTCGATTCCTGTATCCAGCCAGGGCATATCTATAGACAACATTTTCCAGATTCGATTCCTGTATCCAGCCAGGGCATATCTGTAGACAACATTTTCCAGATTCGATTCCTGTATCCAGCCAGGGCATATCTGTAGACAACATTTTGCAGATTCGATTCCTGTATCCAGCCAGGGCATATTTGTAGACAACATTTTCCAAATTCGATTCCTGTATCTAGCCAGGGCACATCTGTGAGCAACCAATTGTAGATTCGATACCTGTATCTAGCCAGGGCATATCTGCATGAAGAGACTGAAGATCAACACCTGTAACAGGCCAGGAAACCATCTTCCTTTCTCAAAATACATAAGTTCTCGCTAAGGAATCTCTTACGCGATCGACACTTCCAAATGGCATCTATAAGCCCATTCCCGACAAGGTTCTGTCACGTCCCCAGATGGAATCTATAAGCCCATCTCTCTATCCACCATCTCTCCAAATGGCATCTATAAGCCCATTCCCGCCATCACATTGCTGATACTCTACTATGCGAGTGCAAATTTCTGGGCACTCTAGTGTCCAATCTCCTTTTACCTTCGAGTCGCGAAAGGAAAAATTGCCAATCTAACTCTTCAGGTTCAAGAAGATTGAACAGGGGCAACTGTTGTACCCCAAAATTTGCCCTCTCTTTCTTCAGGAAACCATCTTGGATTTTCAAGGTCCCTCTGAAACAAATCCAAGTCCTGAGTTATCATATTTTTCCCAAGCAGACCATTTACAAGAGCAAGATGATCACACAAGCTCTAAAGACAACGCTTTTATCTTGAGAAAAAAATTAAATTCTAAATACTTGGAATGTTTCTCTAAAAAAATGAGCGTTTAAGAAAAAATCAGCGTTTCAGAACTTCTGGACCAATTCCGGATAAAAACGGTCAGAAGTTGCAAGCTTGGCTCAGCGTAGTTAGAAGTTGGCTCTTCAGCAGCTACATCAGCTCAATCAGAAGTTGTAAACGTGGTTTAATATGTAAGCCTCAGACAGAACATGACTCTTTCAGCAGTTACGCAAGCTCAGTCAGAATTTGCTAAAGGAATGCAAAAGAAATAGGGAAGTCTGAAGGCTCTATCAGAACATGCTGAAATCAGAAGATGAAAAGGTCAGAAGAGTGGGTGTTACACTGATACAGAATCTCTAAGCCCAGGAGGTCCAGAAGAAAATCCAAGGAACGTATCAGAAAATCAGGAGAATCCCCAGAACTTACTAAGACAACAGGAAGCCAAGGCCAGAGCATAGTTTACGCTGTTATTTTTGAAACAGAACTGCTGATTCAACGTTGGTTTCCATTACCAGAATATTGATGTTGATAGGTCTTATCACCATTTAATGCTCATTAATGCTTCCAACCACTCCTGAACATTCATCCAAGTAATCCCTTCACGTGTGGCTTGGAAAACACCTTTATGCAGATTCTGGCATGGGTCTACACGCCACCGCCCACTTAAGAGGTCACTTCTCTCCAATCCACGCCTGCTGCTGGAGCCTAGGCTGAAGGCTATCTGTTATCACAACTTCCCAGGAACTTCTGTCAAAGAACAATTCAAACTCTGTTGGCGCTTTAATGTTCAAGGCACCCACAAGAACTTTGCCTATAAATAGAGAGTCATTGTCCACTGAAAAAGGGCGTTCAAGAAACAGAAAAATTGCTAAGAGAGAAACAGAAAGCCTTAGCAAAATAGTATTCTGAAACTCTGCCAAAATCTCCAGTTTGTTTCGTAGCTTTGAATTTCTCATCTTCAAACTTTATCCAATACCCCGTTTTCTGTGTGAACTAAAAAAACCTCTTTTCAAACTTCTGACCCTACATACGCATACACCTTCACCTGCCTTTTTCAAAAAAAGAATATGTCCAGAACACCACCAGAGCCAAAAGCTAGCCTTCACCCACAAACTTTTCCAACAGCCAGGTAAGCACCTACTAACCTTCATCACACTGCTAAGCATCATCAGCTGTGCATACTCAAATAAACATAATGTAAATATCATGTTGTTGCTGTTTATATTCTGAGGATTTTCATACCTCAGAACGTTCTGAGCCAGTGTAGGACTTTCCTGTGACCTTGTTGGTTCTGCCCTCTGAAACATTTTGACATTTGCTGGATCTGTTCCAAATATGTTTCCTGTTTTGTGGAATAACAACAAAATTGCAGATGTTCTGATTAGTACAGGGAAAAGCCAAGTGCTGACTTTGACGTTAGCACATCTGAAGCTTGTTTTGCTGTCAATAATATCAGAACCTCTGAGAGTTATTGTCTTTCCAGCAGAATCAGAACTTCTGGTTTCTCCACTAACAAACTTCTGTCTTGCAGCGCAGGGGGGTCAGAACTTCTGGTTTCCCCACTAACAGGTTTCTGTTTTGCAGGTGCCAGGGTTAGAAGTTCTGACTCATACAGTTTAACCAAGAGGTTGATCATCTGGCAGCGGATCTGAGTCAGAACTTCTGATGACCTCTCAGCAGCGCGCTGGCTCCCTCTCTCTCTCTCTCTATATATCTTGTTTTTTGCTATTTTCTTTTTTGTCTATTTTTCTCGTTGAACCCCCCATGTACAAATGTGTATCCCCATCCCCTAATTGTTGTAATAGCGTAGGATTTTATATTTCCGCTTCTTATTGCTAGTAATTAGGACGTGTATGGCAAGATAAAATCAATGAAATAAAAAATCCTAATTCAAAGAAAAAACTCTTGTATGCAATAAAACACACTTGCACACTAACACCCCTAGGGTTACATCCACTTGTTGCCTTTCGAAATTGGGCCATATTGCATGTTAGGTCTCTTTGGGAAAAACAAACAATTCAAATGATCATAGTCCCTCGATGACGCTTTCGAAAGTTGCCTAAAAATGATCAAGTCCCTTAAAGGAAAAATTGCCCAAAGATACTTGGCACCATTGCAATAATGGTCTAAACGATGACCCGCGCCCGTCCCTCTCACATCCTAACACAAGATTGTCCACCGAATACAATGGTGGAACAAAATTGTTAAAAGGGTTAAAACATAGCAATAATCTTTGAGAAAATTAGGGTAGATAGCTCTTGGTTACTTGCCAATTTGCAAAACAAAACACTTGCCTATTTGTTTCAAAACAACACATCACAATACACTTTCAAAACAAGCTTTCAAAAACATTGAAAACTTTTTCAAAAGACATACATCTTTGTATACATCCCAACATGGATCATTACAAAGGTTGCCACCACATTGGCCTCTTTTCAAAACATTTTCAAAACCCACACACACAAAGCACCATTTCAAATAATTGAAAATTAAGGCAAGTTGATCTAAGCAAGTAACTAAGAGCCCATGGATAACCATGGATAGAAAGGGTGCTAATACCTTCCCTTTCTATAATCTACTCCCCGAACCCAAGAAAAACATCTCAAAGGTTTTTGCTGTGCTTTTTAACCTTTCATTAGGATAAAATAAAAAGTCGGTGGCGACTCTTGCTTAACCGAAACATTTGCAAAAACAAATGCAAAACCTCAAGTCAGTTCTCCCACCGTATCACAGCAGTATATGTTGACACATACCACTTTGCTGATTTCCAAGATGGATCCGATCATGTACATCTTCGAGAAGCCTGCTTTATCCAGAAGAATCGCTAGATGGCAGATGATCCTGACTGAGTATGATATCCAGTACACAATCCAAAAAGCTATAAAGGGGAGTGTACTAGCTGACCATCTAGCTCATCAAGCCTTCGAAGATTACCAATCTATGAGGTTCTAATTCCCTGACGAGGATATCATGACATTGGACAACATTAAAGGTAACAGACCATATGACAGACCTGAACAAAGATCCCGATGGACTCTGTACTTTGATGATGCTTCAAATGCACTTGGAAACGGTATCGGCGCGGTACTTATCTCTCCAAAAGCTTGCCATACACCTGTCACTGCTAGACTCTGCTTCAGCTGCACCAACAACATGGCCGAGTATGAAGCTTGTATCTTTGGTCTCAAGGCTGCTATTGACTTGGGAATCAAATCTTTGATTGTATTTGGGGACTCAACTTTGGTTATCAGTCAAATCAAAGGAGAGTGGGATACTAAACACCCTAACCTCATCCATTTCAAAGAACATGTCCGGACATTGTTACCACATTTCGAGCAGATCACCTTCGAGCACTTCCCGCGAGAAGAGAATCAGTTGGCGGACGCGCTAGCTACAATGTCATCCATGTTTAAACTTAACTGGGACAATGAGGCACCTCAAATCACCATTGAACGAATGGACGAACCTGCTCATTGTCACGAGATTAATACCGAAGAAGTAATGGACTTGCCTTGGTTTCATGACGTCAAAAGGTATCTCGAAGCACAAGAGTACCCTAAAGGAGCTTCAGTCAACGACAAAAAGTTCTTAAGGAGGTTCGCAGCCAAGTTCTTTCTGAGCAATGGTATCCTATACAAGCGTAATCTTGATTGTGTCCTACTACATTGTGTGGACAAGATTGAAGCTGAGCATATCATGGTTGAACTACATAATGGCACCTTTGGCACCCACTCGAGCGGTCACATGATGGCTAAGAAGATTCTAAGGGCAGGCTACTATTGGTCTACCATGGAAGCTGATTGTTATCAACATTCTCGTACTTGTCACAAATGCCAAATCTATGCTGACAAGGTATATATTCCTCCAGTTCCTCTCAATGTTCTAACAGCTCCTTAGCCACTCGCAATGTGGGGAATCAATATGATTGGAGAAATCAAGCCTACAACATCCAATGGACACCGTTTCATCCTGGTGGCCATTGATTACTTTACCAAGTGGGTCGAAGCAGCTTCTTTCGCTTCCGTTACAAAGAATGTGATTGCCCGCTTCATCAAGCAGAACCTCATATGCCGGTATGGTATCCCCGATAGGATCATTACGGACAACAGTACAAATTTGAACAATACTATGATCACTGCTCTGTGCGAGCAGTTCAAGATTCAAAATCATAATTAATCTCCCTATCGGCCAAAGATGAACGGTGCTGTTGAAGCTGCGAACAAAAATATCAAGAAGATCATTCAAAAGATGACAGTTACCTACAAGAAATGGCATGAGATGTTACCGTTTGCTCTGCACAGGTACCGTACCACGACATGCACTTTAACTGGGGCAACACCTTTTTCTTTGGTATACGGCATGGAGGCTGTATTACCTATCGAGGTTCAGATTCCCTCCTTGAGAATCATGAAGGATGCTGGTTTGAGTGAAGACGATTAGATTCAGACCCGGCTTGATCAACTTAACTTGATTGACAAAAAACGACTTACTACTGTTTGCCACGGTCAGGCGTATCAAAAACGTATGATCAAGGCCTTCAACAAGAAAGTCAAGAGACAAGTTTATCAAGTCGGGGACCTTGTAATCAAGAGAATCATCTTGCCGCAAAGTGATCCCAGGGGCAAATGGACTCCTACTTACGAAGGGCCATTTGTGATCAAAAACATCTTTTCTAGTGGGTCAATGATTCTGACCACCATGGACGGCAACGACCTGCCACACCCTGTGAACGCAGACATAGTCAAAAGATACTACGCATAAAATAACCCGACAAGTTGAAAACCCGAAAGGGCGACTTGGGCAAAAATGGGCATCTCGGTGAATCGAAAACCCGAAAGGGCGGTTCAGGCAATAGTTAGGGATAAATAAAAAAATATGTACACCCGGCAAGTTGAAAACCCGAAAGGGTGACTTGGGCAAAAAAGGGTTTCCCGGTGGATCGAAAACCTGAAAGGGCGGTCCAGGCAAAAGTTAGGGAATTAAAGCGTATGACTATGTCTCGTCGGATCACTTTAAGGACAATATCTTCACAGACAAGCTCCAAGCTTCTGATCTATCCAGTCATCTGTGGACGAAGCAACGAATGGACAACATACTCAGAGTTGTGAAGGTTATAGCAGAATGGGAACCCTATGGAATTGTTACACATAACCATCTTTCTTTGTATAAATTTTTTCTCAATTTTACGACAACATTCTCTTACTAGGATGACTGTCTCCTTTGTACAAAAAATCTTACAAAGTTAATACAAAGATACTTCAAAGTGCAGAAATTTGCTTGCCTTTTCTTTCTTTTTACACTTATGTTTTATTTGAAAACGTCCAATGATTTGTTAAATGAGCATATGCATTTGAATATAATCACTGCTTACAAATAAAACGAAATGAGAAAGGATAATTACTGATAGGTCGAAAGTATAGGAAAACGTCTTTAGGCTATTCTAGAAGAAATCCCCTACAGTATGTCATTCAGATCCTCAACGGAGCTAAAACCTTGGAGTATATATCCCCAGCGGAGTTAAGTTTCAAATTTCCCATAAGAGTTAAATTTCTAAACTCCCGATCCCCAGTGGAGCCCGAAAACTTTGAACTACAGATCCCTAGTGAAGATGAAACTTTCTTCCCCAACGGAGTCCGAAACTCCAAATCTTAAACCCCGGTGGAATACTATCTAACTTCCTCTGATTTCCCAGTAGATTGGCATACAACCTAAGCTTTCGAAGAATTCTCCAACAGGATAAACATTCTCCCCACAGAGTTACTTCCTAGTAGAACGAAGATTCTTGTTCTCATTTCTCCAGTTGAAGCCTCCCAGGTTTTAATTCCCCAGTAGAGATCGTCAGAGTTGTCCTTATTTCCCCAGGAAAGTCATGAAGGATTCTCAATTCGCCACAAGTCACCAAGGATTTTCAATCCTCAGCAGTAGTCCAAAGGACATTCTAAGTCTCAACAATCAAAGGTTTTTGAATCCCCAACAGCAGTCAAGGGTTTATTTTCCCCAGCAACAGTCAAAGAGTTCATTATCTCCAGTTATCAAGGATTTATTTTCCTCAGTAAGACAGCTAATCAGCTTACATGCGCATACATCACATTCATATATCATAAACATTAATAGAACACATTTTATTGCATCATACATGTCATGCATCATAACTTTGTGTTTTAGCTAAAATTTTACCCTTTTCAGGATAACATTAAAAGTTATCTTTAACAAATATTCAAAGACCTCAGATACAGTATGGATACACCCCAGACACGGCGGTCATTCTATTACTCATTCAGACTTCAACAATAAGATACAGATTAGGTACGCTCCAGACACAGAAGCTATTCTATTTCTCATTTAGATTCAACTACCAACTGCGAGTTCAGATACACTCCAGACACGGAAGACATTCTGTCACTTGTCCAGATCCTAGTTACAGTACGGATACACTCCCAACACGGAAGTCATTCTGCTACTCATACAGATCTCAACTTCAGATACAGTCCAGATACGCTCCAGACACGGTTGCCATTATGTCACTCATTCGGAATTTATCCCCAGCCCGGAGATGCTCCATACACAGATGTTTCTCTGTCGCCCATTCAGATTTCAGATACAATACAGATACACTCCAGACATGACAGTCATTCTGATATTTATTCAAGAATCAAATACAGTTACAGCTTGGATACGCTCCAGACACAGACGCCATTCCTTTACTCATACGAATCCAATCTCCAGATACAACTCAGATACGTTCCAGATACGAATACCATTCTAATGTTCATTCTACTGATATTCAACAAACACTTTGGATGGCATATCCAAGCCCATCTCCAAAAATATTTTGTCATCTCCAATGGCATCTTTAAGCCCATTTCCTCAACCTGCATTTTGACGAGCGCAAATTTACGGGCACTCTAATGTCCAATCCTCTTTTACCTTCGAGTCACGAAAGGAAAACTCGCCAATCTAACTCTTCAGGTTCAAGAAGATTGAACAGGGGCAGCTGTTGTACCCCAAAATTTGCCCTCTCATTCTATCAAGATTTCCCCTCACAAGGCTCCTTGAACTCAGACAGGATTAGGGTTTTGCATTGCCCAAGACATCTCCTTACACTGATGACCTAAATTAGGGTTTGAGTTTGCACAGGGATTTTTGGACTTCTAATGCTCAAAATGACTTTCATACTTCATGTTGGACTCATAAGATTGTCCATACCAAGTTTCAAGCGTTGAATCAAATTTTTGCCCAGTCAGTTGGACAGTTGACCTAGAAATTAGCTGTATTGGGGAAAAAGTCAGATGTGGCCAATTTACAGTCAAACCTCATGAATTTTGATCCATATCAACATTATAAACTCATATGAACCATTTTATCAAGTTTTTACCACAACTCCACAAGAAATTTGATCAAATCATCAAAAGGGCAAAATGGTCATTTTTAGCGTTTTGACTGCACAAGGGCAATTTCTAATTTTTGACCTAGCCAATGGCAAATTGGGTTCAAGCGTGGACTCAAGGACTCAATGGAATCATCTTGACCTATTCAACAAGTTCAAAAGACCTCAATTGCATTGGATTGACAAATGAATTTTTCAGTCAACTGATCAAAATTTGACTATACACTAAAAAGTCAAACTTGGACTTTTTGGTCAAAATCAAGTGCCAAGGGTCATTTTACATCAAGATGTGTCAAAACATGAAACTGGTCATCAAGAAACTCATTTTTGCAAATTAGGGTTTAAAATTGAAAATTTTCATAACTTAGAATTTTTCTAAGTTGTGAAATTTTCTTCATTTTTCCTAACTTTGCCCAACATTTTCACTATGATGCAATTGGATTCAAACAAAACTTCCAACATGAAAGATGTAGTCCTCCACAAAGTATACAACTTTAATTCACAAAGTTTTCCAAAAAGAAGCTTGGATCTCAAGTTATGATTTTTGGAACAAGGGTCCCTAAAACTTTTAACTTAGTGAAATTTTGCCCTAGTTTAGGCAGGATTTTGACCTATCTTCATGGCCATTTTTCACATAGTTCCACTTGGAATCTCAAGTTGCATTTCAAATATGGATTGTATAGCATGTTGCAAGCTTTCCAAAATGTCCAAGAACTCTCCAAACTCATTTGTGGTTAGGGAGAATCGAAAGCTTGAAGTTGGCAAAAACTCACTTTTCATCCATGGCATGTTCATGTTCATACAAGTTACAATTTTAAGTCAGCATGCTTTGCACTAGTTTACAGGCCTATAAACAATTTCACACTCAATAATTTAATGCAAATCCTTTGGTCTAAGGCATTGTTTTGGTCATTAGGATATTTTACACAAGATTAATCCCTAAGTAGAAAAATGTACATTTCCATTTTTGCTTAAATGTGTTTTATGTCAAAACTGAATCCCTTGAGCATTGGTCCATATCTCATACAGCAAATCAAATCTACAAGTTAGAGGGGCCAAGAGCAGAGTGTGCAAGGTGGTGAATAGCCTGTACAGGCCTGTTATACATCATTTTCCCACTTTTGCTTCATATACAAGAAACATGTCCAAAACATAAAAAACTTCAGCCAAAACAAACAGGTGCAAACATTTGAACCATCTTTCTCACACCTCTCTGAGCCAGAAATACAATTGCTTGAGCCTCTAAACATCCCATAGCCAGAAATCACTTTCCATTGGCAAAACAGGGCAAAACCTGTAACTTGACTTCCATAACTCATTTGGCTCGTGCGTTTTGTCCCAAACTGGTTCAAACACCTTCCATTCAATCCATCCAAGCTATCCCAAACCTCAAACCCCAACTGTAACTCCATTTACAGGGTTTGCCATTTTCATTTTGAGCTTGTGCAGGTTGAGTTCTATAGGCTTATTCAAGTACATTCAAGGCAAGCTAGACATTGGAGAAGGTCAAGTGAAGTTCAAGAAAGCTCCCAGACATCTCAAGCCTTATTAAAAAGCTCCACATTTCCCTACACGAAGTCAACTGAAACTGGTTTTTGTCAACTTCCTATCTCTCTATTTAGGAACATTAGCGTTAGGTTTGTGAATAAGAAATGTAGTATTCATTGCCATGAAGTTGTACATATGCTCAGTTTTCATTTATATTAAGCATGCTAAGAGAATTTGATCCATGAACATATTGAAAAAGCTAGGTTAGATTTTAGGGCCAGAGAAATTCTCTCTGGTCTTTGAGAGTTAGGACAAGTTGCTTATATGGTTGGATTCGTCTTGAAATGCTCTACAACTTTGATGTTATGTGTTTTTGCAATAGAGCTCATATACAGGATCTGACAATTGTACAGGGCGCGCGCGTTTTTGAAAGTCAGAGGTTGAAGATGAAGTGGCTTGGGCTGGGCTTTGGTCCTTTCACTTTTGACAACCCCCTTTTACTTTTTGCACCCCCTGGCCCAATTTCTTGATATTTTATATTTTTGCATTTTTATTTTCGTTTCTGATTATATTTTATTATTCCCAAATTTAAAAAATACTCAAAAATATTTTTATAATTTTTTCACAATTATTTTTCATTTTTATTTTTATTTTCTAAACATAAAAGTAATTTAATGAACATATATCTTTATTTTATTTTAATGAAAACTTTGAAATAAAATATTAAAAAATCATACTTTTATTTTTATTTATATTTAAATAATGTATTATACTAAATATTTTCATTTTTGTATATATTTTATTTCATTTTTTATACATGTTTAATATAATTAATAATACATATATACTTTCATTTTATTTAATAAATACTTGAGATTAAAAACATGAAAAATATATATTTTTATTTATTATTATTTATGCTTAAAAATACTTTTTTTCTAAATATATTTAATTTTTTGTACATACATTATTTTATAGTATATAAATAATATAATTAACATATTTATTTTCTTAAAGAAAAAATTAGGGTTTACCCTTAATAAAAAAAAATATTAATTGCTTTTATTTTATTTCTTCCCTTTTTGTATTAAATATTTTTTTCATACATGAAAAATAAATATAAACTTTTTTTCATATTCATAATACTTTGTATATTTATTTATTTTGTTTATTTAAATATTGTCCATTTATTATTTCTGTCATTATTCAATTTGGATGTAATAGTAAATTAGGGTTTATATTTCTTGTCAAATACACCCCCATTCAAAAATTGTACCCCCATCCCCATAATCATGTTGTAATATCTTAGACTTTTCATTCTCGCACTTTACGCTTTCAATTATGCCATGATTAGAGATTAGGGTTTGTATGCAAAAAAAATCCAAAATCAACAAGTAGTTTGACCTAATACAAAGACAAAAATGCATGAAAATCAATACACAAATGCACACTTGCACCCATAGGGTTACAATCCACTTGTTGCCTTAAAAATGGGCCATGTTATGCATGTTGGGTACTTTGGCAAAACAAAAACAAAACAAAAGATCATAGTCCCTCGATGACGCTATCTGGGTTGCCTAAACAAAATGATCAAGTCCCTCAAAAATTTGCCAAAGATACTTAACACAATTGCTATCATGGTCTATACGATGACCCACGCCTGTCCCGTTTAACATCCTAATACAAGGTTGTTTACCAAATTCAATGGTAAAACAACACTGTCAAAAGGGCTAAAAACATATAGGAAAGATCTTTGAGTAAAATAGGGTAGATAACTCTTAGTTACTTGATCAAAGCTTACAAAAACATCCTTGCTATTTTCAAACACACTTCACAACACAATTTCAAAACATTTCCCAAATCAAACTTTCAAACATTGAAATCTTTTCAAAAGACAAAACACCTGTGTATACATTCAAACAAGAATCATTACAAAGGTTGCCACAACGATGGCCTCTTTTCAAAACATCTTTCAAAATCACACACAAAGCACCATTTCAAACAATTGAAAAGCAAAAGCAAATGATCTAAACAAGTAACTAAGAGCCCATGGATAACCATGGATGAAAAGGGTGCTTGCACCTTCCCTTTTCATAATCTACTCCCCGAACCCAAGAAAACATCTCAAAGGTCTTTCCCTTGCTTTTTGACCTTTCCTTAGGATAAAATAAAAAGTCGGTGGTGACTCTTGCTAAACCGAAACATTTGTGAACACAAACGCAAAACCTCAAGTCAGTTCTCCCACCGTATCACACCTACTATCGGCGGAGGACTGTGCAACTGGGAAGCAAAAGACTTTGTTTCGATTACTTTCGTACCGTAGTAATTTATTGTGATCGGTGGGAATGAGAACTGACTGTTTTGGAATGCTGGGTCGCGTTTGCCTTTTGTTTTTGCAAAATGTCGCGGTAAGCAAGAGTCGCCACCGTCTTTTATTTTATCCAACAAGGAAAGGACAAAAGCACGGAAAAATTCCTTTTTGAGATATTTCTCGGGTTCGGGAGGTAGATTATAGAAAGGGAAGGTGTTAGCACCCTTTCTATCCGTGGTTATCCACGGGCTCTTAGGTACTTGCTCATTGTGTTTTCAAAAGTTTTCTTTTCTTTTTGTTTGTGGGTTTGAAAAGAGTTTTTTTGTTTGAAAGGGGTGTAAGTGCGAAAAGTTTTATTTTGTTTTAAAAGGAGCAAGTACTTAAGAACATCTACCTACTCAAAAAGGAATTAAATTGTACAAATGTCCTTTAGACAATGCTATCCCACTATTGAGGAGTAGGTAGCACCATCGTTGGAGTTTTCGGGTCAATTCGATTAAGGGACGTATGGTCACTAAAGCAATGTTAGGACGCCTTAGCGGTAAACCT
This sequence comes from Vicia faba, assembly GCA_948472305.1. NCBI lineage: Eukaryota > Viridiplantae > Streptophyta > Magnoliopsida > Fabales > Fabaceae > Vicia > Vicia faba. The sequence continues at coordinate 752,753,777 of OX451739.1, forward strand.
AATGTCTTAGATCATTTTTATCCGAGGCAACTGTTTCGAGGCAACTTATGATCTTTGGACAAGAGGGAGACCTCTAAAACTTCCTATACTCAATGACCACATTCGAGGCAACCAAGTGAGGTGTACCCTAAGAGTGCGCATGTGCGAGTGTATTATTTTTCAGTTATATTATCTTTGTACATGTTATAGTGAGCTACTGTTGATTTTAGGTTAAAATTGATCTTGTCATGCATCACCTATTTATCAAACATCTAACAGTTAATGGTTGCGGAAATTAAATTGCGAAAAATAAATCTAAGCTATTACAAGGCGTCAGGTATTTACATCGCCAAAGACAAACCCTTAAAAATTAAATTGCGAAATGTAAATAAAAGCGATAAATAAATCCTAATTTAAAAAACTATTACATTCCCGGAGCAGTTACAATATTGAAATATGGATCAAAAATTCTTCGCGCGCGAGAAAATTAAATCGGAATGTCTTAGGGTTTTGACCCCTTTTTTATTAAATAAAGCCTATTTTTGTTATTTTTGAATTAAAAATTAGTCTAAATTAATAATTGAATTAATTAATTAAATGAAAATATTTTTTGGGTTTTTATTTTAATTAAGGAAATAAAATAAGAATGACTAAAAATATTTAAAAAAACCTAATTCTAAATTAATTTTAATTTATTGCAAAAGATATTAAAATTGTACCTAATTAAACTAAATAAATTAATTAATGTTTATTTACAAAAATAAATAATAAATTAATGGAATAAAAAAAATATTATTTTTGTTTTCTGATTTTTTATGAAAAAGGTTAATTAATTAATTAATTAATTAAGATGATAATAATAAAATAGAAAAAATAATGAAAAGAAAATAAAATGAAGAACAAACTCAGGGGGGTGTTGGGCTTAATTTGGGTGTGAATCAGCAATTAGTTGGCCCATATTCAATCAGCCTATTTGACCTTTGAAATCCAGCGCATGCTTGTTGACTCTAGTCCATGGTGGTCCTCCAACTTTGGCCAATGGATCTTGGCCTTAAGCCACTTGGCATTTGATGAGATAGGAAGCATGATGATCCACGCTTTGGGGCACTGCACATGAGTACCTGAAATAAAATTGCATAAAGTTTTGGGGGACCTGGGATTCGAACCCAGGTCCCATTGCTCATATGCCTGCGCGCTCAACCACTCCAACTAGCTTGCTTATTCGTTATAAGAATATAAAACAAATAATATATGGAAGAATCAGTTAATATGCTGAACAAATAAAAAAAACGCGCTAACAATTTCAAACAAGCCAATGGAAACAAGACACATGATCGTCTTCCTCAAACACCCTGGTTATTTACCTGCGGATTTTTATCCGCGGGAAGATCCGTGGCTTGCCTCCAAAACTCACTCCAGGCCATGAAAATGCCACCCAAGAACATAGACGTGTTCGTCTCTGCCTCCTGATCATTCCTATACCCATCATTGACCTCAATTTAACCTGCATAAAAAACGCCTAAAAAGCAAGAACAAGAACCCTATCTCTGGATACGGGGTTAGAAGCCACGAAAATAAAATCAAATATTGCAGAATCAATGGAAATTGAATGGTAAGTATGAATGTACAAGAAAATTGACAAGAAGATGCAAGAAAATGATTTCACGATATCATGTCCAGAGCAAGGTTCGTGGAGACTTACAATGAGTTTTAGGCAATGAAAAGGCGTGGTTTTTATTGCTACAGCTTCACAAGATATCAGGCAAGAGAGCTGCGTTGTGATTTTTGATTGAATTGGCCTCCAATGTTGTTTTTGATCTCCCACTTTTCAAGCTTTTTTACAAACTCGTATGGCCGTTTTTGCAGTATTTTTGTGTGCCCTCTAGGTCTGCGTCACTTGTGTGCATATAATGGAATGCGTTTAGGTCAAAATATGGGCCATAATCCTTATGCATTGAAGATGGAATATTTGATATGCTCACCATTGATAAGCTTTCCATAATTGCATCAAATCTGAGATTTTGTGCATGTTTTCACTTGGCACGAATTTGACTGAGTGTTATATGATATTTGCAAGCTGTAATGACCACAAGAATCTTATTACATCAATTTTTAGATTTTATTTGATTTAATATTGATTAATAATGAATTAAATCAATAAAAATGAAATAAAATAGAAAAATAGATGAATGTTCATGAAATTAAAGATGGAACACGTGTGTGGCATGACAAGACTATATCAAGTGGAAAAAAGTGGGCCCTTTTGTCAAAAATTGGAGTTTTGAGGATAGTTGACTTTTGGCAAATTTGGAAAAATGCCCAACTTCAACAATGCATAACTTCTTCAAATTTGAACTTTTGGAGGTGTTCTTGGACCTTTTAGAAACTTTGAGATGTCCTCTAATCAACCGTTTTGGTCTCATCTCATTTTGATGTTCCATGCTCAAGTTATAAGCTTTGGCAAAAAAGGTGTTTTTGTTGACTTTCAAAAATGACCTATAATGTCCAAATTTGTAACTTTTTGTGAGAGCATTTATTGATCTTGGGGTGTGAAGATGGATTGTAGTAAATTTCATCCTCTTCAAAATGAGCTTTTGATGGGCCATTTCTCATAAAGTATGAGAAAGTTATGCTTGGTCAAAGTTGAGTTGACTTTTCCTACAAAACCCTAATTTAGCAACTTTTGAATCTTGATGAATCTTGAGCAATCCTTGATGAATCATGATAAACCTTTGATCAAATGATGAATTATACTTCAAAATGATAATGTTGACAAAAAATCTTGAGGTTTGACTGTCTGTTGGTCACAGTTGAGTTTTGCCCTAGCACAGTCGATTTTTGGGCCTCTTGAGCAATTGACTGACCAAACTTTCTCTGCAAGGTTTGAAATTAGACATGGATGAGCTTGATAACATATTAGGACATTGGGAATAAATTAAGGCCATTTGGATGTAAGGACCTTGATGCCACACAAAACCCTAATTTTGACTTGACTGCCTTAGGAGGTGATTTGACTGTCCAACCCTTGAGTTAACTTGAGAAAATTGAATATTATTCTTGACATGTCTTGAGGAATATGGGAGGGAAAATTTTGGGGTACAACATTTATCTTTTCCATTTCTGTTGGATCTGTAATAATTCACAAACAATTCGTACTTTTTCAACCTTGTGTCTTACCCGAGGCACATAGGTCCATTTGTAAGGGTTCTTATTTCATTTCATATGTCATTTTAATGAATCATGGACGCTTTTCATATATAAACCTTTTATGCTCATTGTATTTCTTTTACATTTTATTGTTTTAAGATGGCTATGCCCTTACACACACCCACACTCACAAATGCAGATACCCTTCCACTCTGGAACCCATGGGTAACGATACTGCTATAACCTTCAGTGACTCTGAAGATCTAATATACCAAGCCGAATACGAAGGTGAGGAAGATTGTGAGGTTCCAGGGGAATTGGCCAGACTACTACAGCAAGAGGAAAGAGCAATTCAGCCTCATGAAGAGCAGTTGGATACAATCAACTTGGGAACTGAGGATGAAAAAAAGGAAATCAAGATAGGTGCCAATCTAGAGCCGAGTGTTAAGGAGCGCCTAATTCAGCTACTGCATGATTATGTTGAAATCTTCGCCTGGTCATACGAAGACATACCGGGACTCGATACAGAAATTATGGTACACCGTCTCCCCACGAGAGAAGACTGTCCACCAGTGAAACAAAAGGTCCGCCGAATGAGACCTGACATGTTAGAGAAGATCAAAGCAGAAGTTATGAAGAAGTTCAATGCTGGATTTCTTGCTGTTACTTCATATCCTCAATGGGTTGCTAACATTGTGCTTGTGCCTAAAAAGGACGGCAAAGTAAGAATGTGCATGGATTATAGAGACTTAAACAGGGCCATCCCTAAAGATGACGTTCCACTTCCGCACATTGACATCCTGGTTGACAACACAGCTCAGCACAAAGTATTTTCTTTCATGGACGGATTCTCAGGCTATAACCAAATCAAAATGGCACCTGAGGACATGGAGAAAACTACATTTGTCACACAGTGGGGTACGTTCTGCTACAAAGTGATGCCATTCGGATTGAAGAATGCCGGGGCAACCTATCAACGCGCTATGGTAGCTTTGTTTCATGACATGATACATCATGAGATAGAGGTCTACGTAGATGACATGATAGCCCGATCACAAACTGAAGAAGAACACCTCGATCACTTGCAAAAGTTGTTTGTTAGGTTGAAGGAGTACAAGCGAAGACTGAACCTAAACAAGTGTACATTCGGAGTCCGGTCCGGTAAACTCTTGGGTTTCATTGTCAGCAACAAAGGCATCGAGGTTGATCCTGCCAAAGTCAAAGCTATACAAGAAATACCTGCTCCTCGCACTGAGAAGGAGGTCAGAGGTTTCTTGGGACGCCTAAACTACATTGCTAGGTTCATTTCTCATCTAACATCTACTTGTGAACCAATCTTCAAGTTGTTGAAGAAAGATCAGGTAGTTCGATGGAATGATAACTGTCAGATTGCTTTCGATAAAATCAAGGAGTATTTGCTAGAACCTCCTATATTGATGCCACCCGTCGAAGGAAGACCGCTAATCATGTATCTGACCGTCTTAGAGAATTCAATGGGGGTGCGTACTGGGGAATCATGACTAGTCTGGCCGAAAAGAGCATGCCATTTATTACCTTAGCAAAAAGTTTACCGACTGTGAGACTCGATACTCATTGCTCGAGAAAACTTGCTGCGCTTTAGTATGGGCTGCTCGCCGGCTAAGGCAGTATATTTTGACTCATACCACTTTGCTGATATCTAAGATGAATTCGATAAAGTACATCTTTGAAAAGCTTGCTCTATCTGGAAAGATTGCTAGATGGAAGATGATCCTAACGAAATACGATATATAGTACACAACCCAAAAAGTTATAAAAGGGAGTGTGCTAGCTGATCATCTGGCTCATCAAGCTGTAGAAGATTACCAATCCATGAAGTTCGACTTCCCTGACGAAGACATCATGACATTGGACAACATTGAAGAGAACAGACCATGTGATGGACCTGAACAAGGATCCCGATGGACCCTGTAGTTTTACGGGGCCTCCAATGTGCTTGGTAACGGTATCAGTGTTGTGCTTATATCTCTAGAAGGATGCCATACTCCTTTCACCACCAAACTTTGCTTCAACTGTACGAACAACATGGCAGAGTATGAAGCGTGCATCTTTGGACTCAAGGATTCCATAGACTTGGGAATCAAATCCTTAGATGTGTTTGGGGACTCAGCTTTGGTCATCAGTCAGATCAAAGGAGAGTGGGATACTAAACATCCAAATCTCATCCCTTACAAAGAACATGTTTTGACAATTTTACCACATTTCGAGCAGATTACCTTCGAGCACTTCCCGCAACAAGAAAATCAGCTAGCAGATGCTCTAGCTACAATGTCATCCATGTTTAAACTTAAATGGGACAATGAGGCTCCCCAGATCACCATTGAACGGATGGACGAACTTGCACATTGTCACGAGATTAATACCGAAGAAGTAGTGGACCAGCCGTGGTTTCACGAAGTCAAAAGGTATCTCGAGGCCCAAGAATATCCTGAAGGAGCTTCAGTCAACGACAAAAAGTTCTTAAGGAGATTCTCGGCTAAGTTCTTCCTAAGTAATGGCATCCTATACAAGCGCAATCATGATTCCATTCTGCTCCGTTGTATGGACAAGATTGAAGCTGAAAAGATCATGGCTGAATTGCATGAGGGTACCTTTGGAACTCACTCTAGTGGGCATACGATGGCCAAGAAGATTCTATGGGCAGGCTATTACTGGTCTACCGTGGAAGCTGACTGCTATCAACACTCCCGCACATGTTACAAATGGCAAATCTATGCAGACAAGGTGCACGTGCCTCTGGTTCCTCTAAATGTCCTAACAGCTCCTTGGCCCTTCGCTATGTGGGGAATCGACATGATTGGAGAGATCAAGCCTACAGCATCCAATGGACATCGCTTCATTCTGGTGGCCATTGACTATTTCACCAAGTGGGTCGAAGCAGCTTCCTTCGCATCTGTTACTAAGAATGTTGTTGCCTGCTTCATCAAACAGAATCTCATATGCCGGTACGGTATCCCCGAAAGGATCATCACTGATAACGGTACAAACCTTAACAATACTATGATCACTGCCTTGTGCGAGAAGTTCAAGATTCAACACCACAATTCATCCCCCTATCGGCCAAAGATGAATGGTGCAGTTGAAGTTGCTAACAAAAATATCAAGAAGATCATACAAAAGATGACAGTCACTTACAAGGACTGGCATGAGATGCTACCGTTTGCTCTAAACGGGTACCGTACCATGGAACGCACATCAACTGGGGCGACACCCTATTCCTTGGTATATGGCATGGAGGCTATTTACCTATCGAGGTTCAGATTCCCTCTTTGAGAATCATGAAGGATGCTGGTTTAAGTGAAGACGATTGGATTTAGACCCGGCTTGATCAGCTAAACTTAATTGATGAAAAGAGACTTACTGCTGTTTTCCACGGTCAGACGTATCAAAAACGGATGATCAAGGCTTTCAACAAGAAAGTCAGGCGCCAGGTATATCAAGTCGGGGATCTGGTAATCAAGCGGATCATCTTGCCGCAAAGTGATCCCATGGGAAAATGGACTCCTACCTACGAAGGACCATTTGTAATCAAGAACATTTTTTCTGGTGGGGCAATTATTTTAACCACCATGGACGGAGACGACCTGCCGCACCCTGCGAATGTAGACATAGTCAAAAGATACTACGCATAAGAGACCCGCAAGGTTGACACACCTAGGAAAAAAAAGGGCATCCCAGTTAATCGAAAACCCGAAAGGGCGGTTCAGGAAAAAATTAGGGATAAAATAAAAAAATTTGTACACCCGGAAAGTTGAAAACCCGAAAGGGCGACTTGGGCAAAATATGGTTTCCCGGTGGACTGAAAACCCGAGAGGGCGGTCCAGGAAAAAGTTAGGGAATTAAAGCGTATGACTATGTCTCGTCGGATCACTTTAACGACAATCTCTTCACTAACAAACCTGGAACTTCTGATCAATCCAATCATCTTCGGACGAAGCAACGAGTGGACAAGATATTCGGAGATACGAAGGCTATAGCGGAATGGGAACCCCATGGGATTTTTACACACATAGCTATCTTTCTTTGTAAAAAATTTTCTTACTTTTATGACACCATCCTCTTACTAGGATGTCCGTCTCCTTTGTACAAAACACTTATTCAAAGTAAATACAAAGATTTCTCTTTCAAGGTACAGAAAACTATTCTCCTTTTTCTTTACACTTGTGTTTTTATTTGCAAAAATGTCCAATGATTCATTGATGAACATATGCATTTGAACATAATTACTGTTTACAAATAAACAGGATGAAAGAGAACAATTGCTGACAAGTTGAAAGGATAGGAAAACGTCTTTAGGTTATTCCATGAGCAATCCCTATAGTACATCATCTAGATCCCTAGTGGAGCTAAAATTTCAAACCCTTAATCCCCATCAGAGTTAAAACTTCAAACTCCCAATCCTCAGCGGAGCCGAAGCTTCTAACTGTCAATCCCTAGTGGAAACCTTTCAGTTTCTCCAATTTTCCCAGCAAGTTATCTTGAAGTCTGAAATTCAACCAGATAACAGTTAACTTTTGTTTATCCCCAACCTAGGATAACTCCCCAGTAGAATGGCAGACAACCCAGACTCCTGAACCTACTCTCCAGCAGTAAGCCTTCTTCCCCAGAGTTTTTATTTTTCAACAGAATGAAGATTCTCATTCTTAATTCCCCAGTGAAGTCACCAGAGTTTTCATTGCTCCCCAACGGAATGAAGATTATCATTCTTAAATCCCCGCAGAAGTCATCAGAGTCTCCCTTATTCTCTAGCAGATCAAGGATTCTCTTTGTGTAATCCCCAATAGAAGTCATTAAAATTCTCAGGATTCCTCAAGCAGGTTACTCAAACAGTATACGACATTGCTCACAACAGAATTCTTGTCAATACTCCAACTTCAAGACATGAAGGATCCCTATATCCCCACAGAAGTTGTCAAGGATTTTTTTTTTAATCTCCAACAGTCGCCAAGGATTTCTTATCCTCAGCAGTCAAGGATTTATTTTCCCCGGCAGCAGTCAAGGGTTTTATCATCCCCAGCTGTCAAAGATTTATTTTCCTCAGCAATACAGCAAATCAACTTACATGCGCATACATTACATTCATATATCATAAACATTGATAAAGCACATATATTGCATCATACATTTCATGCAACAGAACTTTGTGTTTCAGCTAACATTTTACCCTTTTCAGGATAAGATTAACAGCTATCATTAACAATGTTCAAAGATTTCAAATACAGTTCACATACGCTCCAGACAAGGATGCCATCCTGATACTTATTCAGATTTCAAATATTAGATACAGATTAGATACGCTCCATACACGGAAGCCATTCTATTTCTCATTCAGATCAAACTTCTAGATACAGTACAAATACACTCCAGATACGGAAGTTATTCTGCTACTTATTCAGATTCTAGTCCAGATACGCTCCAGACACGGAAGCCATTCTGTCACTAATTCAAATTCCAAGTTCATGATACACTCCAGACACGGAAGTCATTCTTCTACTCATTCAAATTTCAAGTTCAGATGCACTCCAAACACGGAAGTCATTATGCCGCTTATTCAGATTTCAGAGACAGATTAGATACGCTCCAGACACGGAAGCCATTCTATTTCTTATTCAGATCAAACTTCTAGATACAGTCCAGATACACTCCACACACGGAAGTCATTCTGATACTCATTCAGACCTCAACCTTCAGATACAATACGAATACTCTCCAGACACAGTTTCTATTTTATCATTTATTCAGTTTCATCTTTCAACCTTTAGATACAGTACGGATACACTCCAGACACGGTTGCCATTCTGTCATTTATTCAGTTTCATCTTTCAAGCTTCAGATACAGTATGGATACGCTCCAGACACGGTTGCCATTCTGTCACTTATTCTGATTTTCCCCAGCTCAGAGACGCTCCAGACACGGATGATATTCTATTGCTCATTCAGATACAAAGTTCAAATACAGTTCGGATGCGTTCCAGAAACGGATACCATTCTGATACTCATTCTTTTGATTTACAACTTACAATTCAACAAACATTCTTGGATGGCATCTCTAAGCCCATCTCCAACAAGATTCTATCACCTCTCCAAATGGCATCTTTAAGCCCATTCCCTCGACTATACTTTGACGAGTGCAAATTTACGGGCACTCTAGTGTCCAATCATCTTTTACCTTTGAGTCACGAACGACAAACTCGCCAATCTAACTCTTCAGGTTCAAGAAGGTTGAACAGGGGAAGCTGTTGAACCCCAAAATTTGCCCTCTCATATTATCAAGATTTTCCTCATAAGACTTCTTGGACTCAAGACAAGATTAGGGTTTGCTTAGCTCAAGACATCATCTTGCACTAATAACCCAAAATTAGGGTTTGAGTTTGCATAAGGAATTTTGGACCATAAATGCTTCATGTGACTTTTATACACCATCTTGGACCTCAAAGATTTCTCATGACAAGTTTCAAGCCTTGAACCACATTTTTGACCAGTCAATTGGACAATTGACCTAAAAATCAATTGTATTGGGGAAAAAGTCAACCATGGCCAATTTACAGTCAAACTTCATAATTTTTTATCCACAACAACATTTTAGGCTCCTATGAACCATTTTATCAAGTTTGGATCACAACTCCTCAAGAAATTTGATTAAATCATCAAAAGGGCAAAATGGTCAAAATTAGGGTTTTGACTGAGAAAAAGGCAATTTCGGATTTTTAACCTAGCCAATGACCAATTGGGTTCAAGCATGATTTCAAGGACTCAATAGAATCATCTTGACCTAATCACATAATTCAAAAGATCTCAAATGCATAGGATTGACAGATGAATTTTGCAGTCAACTAATCAAAAGTCAACTGTGCACTGAAAAGTCAAACTTTGACTTTTTAGTAAAAATCAAGTGCCAAGGGTCATAATTCATCAAGATATTTCAAAATGTGAAACTTGTTGACCAAGAAACCTAAAATTTCAAGTTAGGGTTTAATTTGAAATTTTTCATAACTTAGAAATTTTCTAAGTATGGAAAATTTCTTATTTTTTCCCAACTTTCCACAACTTTTTCACCATGATGCAATTAGATTCAAAGAAAACTTCCAACATGAAAGTTGTAGTCCTCCATGAAATATACAACTTTGGTTCACAAATTTTTCCCAAAATATGCTTGGATCTCAAGTTATGAATTTGTGAATAGGGGTCCATGAACTAAAAGACTTAGTGAAAATTTGCCCTAATTTAGGCAGGTTTTTTACCCAACTTCATGGGCATTTGTCACCTAGTTCCAAGAGGTATCTCAAAATTCATTTCAAATATGGATTGTAGAGCATGTTGCAAGCTTTCCAAAATGTCCAAGATCATTTGTGGTTAGGGAGAATCGAAGAAGAGAAAATGGCATTTTATCACTTTTGTTCAAGCCATTTTTACAATGCTTCAAGTTGCAAATCAGATCCTAGCATGTTTGTACCTTGCATTACAGGTCCTAAATCCCTTATACACTCCATAATTAAATTCTAACTCGATGGATAATGGCTTTGTTTTGTCTTTTGAAGCATTGCACAAAGAATAAATCCATAAATGGCATAAAGGGCACATTGCCATTTTCATAAAGCAAGCTTTTTGCAACTTTGCTATCCTTGGGCCTTGGACCTGTTCTTTTGTCACAAGCAATGTCCACAGATATCTAGAAAAGCATACCAACCCTCTGCAGCTAGCAAGCAAGAAAGTACAAGCCTTTGGCACAAGTCACTTCACTTTTCTTCAAAAGCAAGAAAAGTTGCAAAAGTGAAGAGAACTTGTACATCTGATAAAGAGTGAACTTGGCCTCATTCAAAACAACTTCACAAACTTGTTGCAAGCTAATACATGAATGCACAACATTTAAAACACTCTCAAACTCAGAAAACACATTTTTCTGCCCAAAAAGGGCAGCCTTTGCAAAATCCTTGCCAACTTCATTTTGGCTCGTGCGTTTTGCCTTTCAACCTTTGAAACACTTCATCCACATAATATCAAAACTATCCAAGCCCTTGTCCTGGTTCTGTGAGCTCTGTTTTAGACATCACCATTTTCACTTTTGAAGGTTGCAGGTTGACTTCTACAAGGAGTTTCAAGCATCCTCAAGGCAAGCTAAGCATTGGAATAGCTTGAGGGAACTTCAAGGAAGCTCACACGATCCTCAGGCCTCACTCAAAGCCCCCACATTGCCATATCCAAACTCAGCTGAACAAGGTATTTTTCAAATCTCTATCTCTTTATTTAGGCATCCTAAAGTCACGATTTGTGAAGCAAAAATGTAGTCCTTAACTTGTTGAAGCTGTACATATGCATAATTGTCATTTATATTAACTGAGTAGTGATAATTTGAAGCTTGAAGTTCATGAAAAAACTAGGTAAGAAATTAGGGCTACTGAAATTCTCCCTGGTCTTTAAGAGTTAGATTATGAATTTTATATCATTGGAATCGTGAGATTCCAAGCTACATTTTTTATGTTGCAAGTTTTTGTTTTTGTGCAAAGAATAGAGAGTTACAGGTTGAAGGTAGAACACGCACAAATGTTTGGCTGGAGGACAGGGACGAAGGCTGACTTGGGCCTGGCGCGCCTTGGGCTTATGTTTTTGCTTCTCATACCCCCCTGACTACTATTTGCACCCCCTGACCTATTTTCTTATATTTTTGCATTTTTCTTGCATATTTTATATTTTTTACTTGCATTTATTTTTCCTGAACATTAAAAAATCACAAAAATATTTTCTTTATTTTTTTTGCATTTTATTTTATTTTTATTTTATTTTATTTGCATAATAAAATAGATTACTAGAATAATTTGAACTTTATTTTCTTAAATAAAATTTGTAAAAACATTTAAAAATATCATACATTTTTATTTTTTATTATTCATACACATAAAATATTATTTCCACATATATTTTTATTTTTAATATTTGTAAATAATTTTATTTATTTTTTTCTTGTACATAAATGGATAAAAATAAATAATAATGAAACATATATTTTCTTTAATAAAAAAATAGAGTTTCCCCTTTCAAAAATAATAATATTATTTTTTCTTATTTTTAGGACTTAAATAATCCTATTTTCTCACGCAAAAAATCAAATACAAAACATTTTGCATAAATACATTTTATTTGCATATTTATTTATTTTTCACAATAATTCAATTGGGTTGTAATAGTATTTTAGGGTTTTATTTTGGGCAGATATCCCCATTCAAAAACTTGTATCCCCCCTCCCATAATAATTGTTGTAATAGTTTAGTTTACTTTATGCAATTTATCGCATTATATATTTGTGTAGTAAATTAGGGTTTGTGCATGATAAGACAAAAATCAAGCAAATAGATTGACCTAATACAACACAATTAAAATGCATGTAAAATGACACACATTGCACACAAGCACCCTTAGGGTTTCACCCACTTGGTTGCCTTAAAAGAAAATGGCCATGGTATGCATGCAAAGTATCTTGGCAAAACAAAACAAAACAAACAAAAAAGATCATAGTCCCTCGATGACGCTATCAAAAGGTTGCCTAAACAAAGATGATCTTGGTCCCTAAAACTTGCTAAGATACTCGGCACCATTTCTATCATGGTTATACGATGACCCACGCCCGTCCCGTTTAACATCCAAAGATAGGGTTGTTTACCAAGACAATGGTAAATCAACAATGTCAAAGGAATAAAAATGTACAAGAAAGACTTTTGAGTAGGTAGATAGCTTCTAGTTACTTGATCAATTTGCAAACAATCCTTGCTATTTTCAAACACACACACACACATTTCAAAACATTTTCCAAACAACTTCCAAAACATTGAAACATTTTTCAAAAGACAAACATCTTTGTATACATTCTCACGAACGGGAATCATTACAAAGATTGCCTAAACGATGACCTCTTTTCAAAATACTTTCAAAACCACACAAAGCACCATTTAAAACAATTGCAAAAGCAAAGAAAGTGATCTAAACAAGTAAATAAGAGCCCATGGAAAACCATGGATGAAAAGGGTGCTAATACCTTCCCTTTTCATAATCTACCCCCCGAACTCAAGAAAACATCTCAAAGGTATTTCCTGTGATTTTTTACCTTTCCTTTTGGATAAAAGAAAAGTCGATGGCGACTCTTGCTAAACCGCAACATTTGCAAGCACAAACGCAAAAACCTCAAGTCAGTTCTCCCACCGCATCACACCAGGCCATGATACAAACGATTACTGGGCTCTGAGGAATAAAGTGCAAGATTTGCTGGAAGCTAAAGAGATTGAGTTTGATGCTCCAGAAAAACCAAATGTTATAACCTCTCATATGCCCAAACATGGTCGTGGAGTCAATGTTATGGACACCGATTCATTTGTGACCTCTATGGAAGAAATTTCTACTCCTTTGATGACGGTTAAGAAGAATTTGTTATCGGTCGGTTTATTTCCGGGATGTGGTGAAGGTTGCCACATGTGTACCATTCTTCCTTCCGGTTGTTGCTTATTGAAGTCAGGTGTTCAGCGCCTGATGGATAATAAGGAAATTTTGTTTGAGAAGACTATGATTTCGTTTGAAGATGTTGCCATTATCACCATTTCCGCCAACCCTTCCAAGGTTTCCTAGAGAAAACCTGTTAGGGTTACACCCGTTCCAAGAATTGCTCCGTTAATAATCACCGCTCTGGGTCCCATCCCATATACCTCAGATAAGGTTATCCCATGGCATTACGGTGCTGATGTATATTACCATGGTGTCCAACAAGATTTGTGGACTGAAGAAGCCGATATGGATATCATTAATATTGTTGGGACAAGCAAGGTCACCAGAAGTGGAAGACTCTTTTCTCCCAAAATTTCCCCTCCGACTGTCCACAAACCGGTTGTCATTTCGTCTGCTAGTATATCAACTACTGTCCCAGTTCCCACTCCAGTCATCACCCTTGCCGCCGAGCCATCTGGGACTCGGGGCAAAGAAATCATAGGTGAGCCTGCCCGGACGGAGGCACCTAAGAAGATCATTGTAGAAACCTCTAAACAAGAGATAGAGGAAATACTATAGATTATCAAGAAGAGCGACTACAACATAGTCGAGCAGCTGGGGCAGACCCCGTCAAAAATATCCATGTTGTCCTTGTTGTTGTGTTCTGAAGCCCATGTGAAGGCTTTAACTGCATTCCTCAAAACTGCGCATGTGCCGCAGGAAACTTCAGCCGATCAGTTCAAAGATTGCATAGCTAGCCTGACTGCCGACAATGGGCTGGGTTTCTCAGATGCAGATATGACTGCTAAGGGGAGAAATCATAATGATGCTCTGCACGTCTTGATCGAGTGCAGGGGCACCACTATGGCCCATGTGCTGGTAGATACCGGATCCTCGTTGAATGTTCTGCCAAAGAAAGAGCTAGACCGTCTGGATTGTGAAGGTTTGAGTCTAAAGCCAAGTAATATTATGGTAAGGGCTTTTGATGGGTCAAAAAGGATGGTGCATGGGGAGGTGGACATCCCTGTCAAGGTGGTTTCTCAGACCTTTGGGTCCACCTTCTATGTAATGGATATCAAGCCGTTGTATTCTTGCTTGCTGGGTCGTACTTGGATTCATAAGGCTGGGGCAGTGACTTCCACACTCCATCAAATGCTGAAATATCCGGTGAAGGGGAAGATTTTCACGGTGCGAGGTGAGGAAGAGTATATGGTGAGCCATCTCAATTCCTTCCGTTACATAGAGATGGATGGGGAATTCATAGAAACGCCTTGTCAAAATTTCGAAGAGGTCCCTCAGTTCTCAGTATCAACTGAAGTTGCTACCAACAAACCTCCGCTGAGGATGGCTTCTCTCAAGGACGCCAGGGCTGTAATTGAAGAAGGTGGGTGTACCACTTGGGGTCAGCTCCCTGATTTCACTCATAAAACTGACAAATTTGGTTTGGGCATTACTATAGGGGCTCAGAAGGCTGTTAGGCGCACACGGATTGGAAGACCTCCTCTGCACATCAACAATCGGGGAGTTAATGCAATTGAGGATAATGAAGAGGATTCAAACATCGACAGGTGGATCTACCCTACAACCAATGGTGGACTAAACAACTGGACGTCGAAGGACTTCATACCTGTCTCTTTTATTCCGCAGTAAGTTACTTTTTGTTCTAATATTTGTAATAAACAGTTTGAAACTTTACGGCCCGGTGCCTTGCCTGAGGCACCTTGGCTTTGCTTTTGAGGGCTTATTATTTGTCATTTCATATATCATTAACAAAACATTGGACGTTTCTTGCATTACAAATTTTGTGCTCCTTGTTTTTCTTTTCTGTCTCTCGCTTTATCAAAACTAGCTATTCTCTTACACACACTCACGTATCATAATGCAGATCCATATCCACTCTGGATCCCATTGATAACAGCTCTGCTACTGCCAGTTATGACTTTGAAAATCCGATCAACCAAGCTGAGGACGAAGGTGAGGATGATTGTGAGGTGCCTGGAGAACTTGCTATATTGTTACAGCAGGAAGAAAGGGCCATACAGCCTCATGAAGAGCCAATTGAGTCAGTGAATTTAGGTACAGAGGAAGACAGGAAAGAAGTCAAAATAAGTGCGAATCCGGAGCCTAGTGTCAAGAAACGGTTGATACAAATGCTACGCCACTATGTTGAGATCTTTGCCTGGTCCTATGAAGATATGCCTGGTTTGGACACTGATATTATGGTACACCGCCTGCCGACCAAAGAAGACTGTCCTTCGGTAAAGCAGAAAGTTCACCGTATGCGCCCTGAAATGTCAGAGAAAATCAAAGCAGAAGTCATGAAATAGTTCGACGCAGGGTTCTTAGCTGTTACTTCTTATCCGCAGTGGGTTGCCAACGTTGTTCCGGTACCTAAGAAGGATGGTAAGGTACGAATGTGTGTGGACTATAGAGATCTGAATAAGGCAATCCCCAAGGATGACTTCCCACTTCCTCACATTGATGTTCTGGTCGACAACACCGCGCAACACAAGATCTTCTCCTTCATGGATGGTTTTTTTGGATACAACCAGATCAAGATGGCTCCTGAAGACATGGAGAAGACAACCTTCGTTACACAGTGGGACACCTTTTGTTACAAGGTAATGCCTTTCGGGTTGAAGAATGATGGGGCAACTTATCAGTGCGCCATGGTCGCTTTGTTCCACGACATGATTCACCATGAGATCGAGGTTTATGATGATGACATGATAGTTAGGTCCCAAGCTGAGGAAGAGCACCTTGATCATATACAGAAACTGTTCGACAGGTTGAAGACGTACAAGCTGAGGTTGAATCCGAACAAGTGTACCTTCGGGGTAAGGTCTGGTAAGCTTTTGGGTTTCGTCGTCAGTGATAAGGGTATTCGGGTGGACCCTACAAAGGTAAAAGCCATACAAGAGTTGTCGGCTCCCCGCACAGAAAAAGAATTTAGAGGTTTCTTGGGACGTTTGAATTACATCTCCATGTTCATTTCACATCTGACTGCTACTTGTGAGCCAATCTTCAAGCTGCTGAAGAAAGATCAAGTGGTAAGGTGGAATGATGAATGCCAAACCGCTTTCGAAAGAATCAAAGAATACCTTCAAGAGACACCAATTCTGATGCCTCCAGATGAAGTAAGACCTTTCATATTATACTTGACAGTGCTAGACAGTTCAATGGGGTGTGTGCTAGGGCAGCATGATGAGTCTGGTCGAAAAGAGCACGCTATTTACTACCTTAGCAAAAATTTTACCGACTGTGAGACCCGGTACTCATTGCTCGAGAAAAATTGTTGTGCTTTGGCATGGGCTGCTCGCCGGCTGAGACAGTATATGCTGACTCACACTACCCTATTGATATCAAAGATGGATGCAATCAAGTATATTTTCGAGAAGCCCGCTCTCTCCGGAAGGATAGCAAGATGGCAGATGATCTTAACTGGGTATGACATCCAATACACAACCCAAAAAGCAATCAAGGGGAGCATATTGGCGGATCATTTGGCGCATCAGGCCGTGGATGACTACCATTCCATGAATTTCGAGTTCCTGGATGAGAATATCACGTTGGTAACCGACTGTGAAGAACCTGGACCGGATGAAGGACCTGAGGAAAGATCCTGATGGTCTATGTATTTTGATGGAGCATCAAACACTTTGGGTAACGACATTGGCACCGTAATTATATCTCTTGAGGGCTGTCATACTCCGATTATGTTTTAACTGCACCAACAATATGGCGGAGTATGAAGCGTGTATCCTGGGTCTTCGAGCTGCTATTGACCTGAGGATTAAGTTCTTCATAGTATTCAGAGATTCTTCTCTAGTGATCAGTCAGATCAAAGGCGAGTGGGTAACGAATCGCCCAAATCTTGTTCCTTACAAAGAATATGTACTGACATTGCTCCCACACTTTGAGGAGATAACCTTTGAACACTTCCTAAGAGAGGAGAACCACTTAGCGGACGCGCTAGCTACCCTGTCTTCTATGTTCAAAGTCAGGTGGGACAATGAAGCTCCCCAGATTACCATCGAGAGGTTGGACAAACCCGCACATTATTGTGACATTGAGACTGAAGAGGTAGAAGATAAACCCTGGTTTCACGAGGTAAAGAGGTATCTTGAGGCTCAAGAATACCCCGAGGGGACATCTGTTAATGATAAAAAGTTTCTGAGAAGATTCGCTGCGAAGTTCTTCATCAGTAATGGTATCCTTTATAAGCGTAACCATGATTCAACCTTACTGCAGTGCATAGACAAGAGCGAGGCAGAAAGGATCATGGCAGACCTACACGAAGGTACCTTCGGAACTCATTCCAGTGGACATACCATAGCAAAGAAAATCCTACGGTCAGGATATTACTGGTCTACTATGGAAGCCGATTGTTATCAACACTCTCGGACCTGTCATAAGTTCCAAGTCTATACTGATAAGGTGCATGTACCTCCAGTCCCTTTGAATGTTTTGACAGCTCCTTGGCCTTTTGCAATGTGGGGTATCGACATGATCGGCGAGATCAGACCTACTGCGTCTAATGGGCATCGCTTTATTATGGTAGCAATTGATTATTTCACAAAGTGGGTTCAGTCAGCTTCCTTTGCTACAGTAACCAAAAACGTCGTGGCACGGTTTATCCGACACAATCTAATCTATATATATGGTGTACCAAAGAGGATCATTACGGACAATGGTACAAATCTCAACAATAAAATAATCACCGAGCTCTGCAAACAGTTCAAGATTCAGCATCATAACTCTTCTCCCTACCGGCCAAAGATGAATGGGGTTGTTGAAGCAGCTAACAAGAATATCAAGAAGATTGTGCAGAAGATGACAGTGACCTACAAAGACTGGCATGAGATGTTACCATTCGCTCTTCATGGGTACCGTACCTCAGCACGGACGTCGACATGGGCAACACCCTAATCTCTGGTATATGGCATGGAGGCAGTCCTACCCATCGAAGTCCAGATACCCTCTCTCAGGATTATGAAGGATGTAGGTTTGAACGAGGATGATTGGATCCAGACCCGACTTGATCAGCTGAACTTAATCGATTAAAAGAGACTTACTGCTATCTGTCATGGTCAGACGTATCAAAAGCGAATGATCAATGCTTTTAACAAGAAAGTCAGACGTCAAGAATACCGAGTCGGAGATCTAGTGATCAAGTGCATCATACTGCCTCAAGGTGATCCTAGGGGCAAATGGACCCCCCACATACGAAGGGCCATTTTTGGTTAAGAATATTTTCTCAGGAGGAGCCATGATTTTAACCACCATGGATGGTGAAGACCTTCCTCACCCCGTTAATGCAGACATAGTGAAAAAATACTACGCATAATCAAGGACCCGCTAGGTTGACTGGCCTAGGAAAAAATAAGGGCTTCCCGGCGAACCAAAAGGGTTCGGGCAAAAATAAAGGATGAAAATGAAAAAACTGTACACCCGGCAAGTCGAAAACCTGAAAAGGCGGCTTGGGGAAAAAGGGTATCCCGATGGATTGAAAACCCGAAAGGGAGGTCCAGCCAAAAATTAGGGATTGAAGCGTAACACTATGTCTCATTGGATCATCTTGTAACCAGACTTCGGTATCGACTATCAAGCTCAGACGGCGCTAATCAATCTGATCCACCTTCGACCCAGCAGTAAAGTGATGAGATGCTTGAAGATATAAAGGCAATAGCAGAGTTGGAACCCAATGGGGTCCTTTTACATAGCTGTTTTTCTTTCTTTTACACAAATTGTAATATTTATCTTTCGGCGGTGTTCTCTTACTGGGACGTCAGCCTCCTTGTACAAAACGCCTATTATAGGCCAACTTCAAAATCAATACAATCCATTTTCACAAGAAATTTCAATTTGTTTTTCTTTTTCTGTGTGTTTTTGCTAGAACGTCCAATGAATCATTTTTTATATATGCATTTGAGAATAATTGCTACTCATAAACATTTACATAAGAAACAAAAGACGATTACTCGTAATTCCAGGAACAAGGACAAATAAGAAGTGTCCAAGCCTTACAGTTACTCTGCCCATCAGGTACAGGGACAGAACCAGCTGGAGAACATGAGAAGTGGTACATACACTCCCCACCAAGTAAGAAGTATCCAAAGACAGTGGTGTTAACTTTCCCAACAGAGCACAACTCTCCCCAGCTAAAGTTCACAATCACGAGTGAGTCGGTAAATCTTTCCCCAAAGCAAAGTTTATTTCTCTCACAATCAGAAATTCAATCTCCAACAGAATTCATTATCACCAGCAACGGGAATTCATCCCCAACTGAGTTATTTCTCCAAGACAGCGGATCTATCAACATGATATCTCCTCTCCAATAGATTTATTCCCCGCAGAGTTATCCTCAGACGGAGTCTCTTCCAGTAGAACATTTACTAGCCAAGGGGCAAATCCCCGGTACGGTCATCTTTGTTCACAATCCCTCACATAGGTGGAGGAACTATGGTTTTCATAGAAATCAGGGATTTATTTTCCCAGATTCAGATTATCACGTCAGCATTTCATGTTCATACATCATGACATATACATACATCACATATAACATAGTCTCATTTATTTTGAGAACGTCAGCATACAATGCATCTCATGCATCACATATAACTAACCCAGTATTTCTTTCAGGAAAGACATTATTATGAATAATTACTAGTAAGTCCATGATCAACACTCAAAACTAAACAAAGTAATTATCGGCAACAAATGCAACCTCATACAGGTTCCTTCTCACAACCCTACTATCCAGGCTCTCATATCGAAGTAACCCTACTATCCAGGTTCCTTCTCACAGTCCTACTATCCAGGCTCTCATATCGAAGTAACCCTACTATCCAGGTTCCTTCTCACAGCCCTACTATTCAGGCTCTCATATCGAAGTAACCCTACTTAGAAGCTATCTACCTACTCAAATGTCTTTCTTGTGCATTTTCTATTCCTTTGACATTGTTGACTTACCATTGATTTGGTAAGCAACCCTATCTTTAGATGTAAACGGGACGGGCGTGAGTCATCGTATAACTATGATAGCAATGTTGCCAAGTATCTTAGCATTTTTGAGGGACCAAGATCATTTTGTAAGGAAACTTTTGAATAGCGTCATCGAGGGACTATGATCTTATACTTGTTTTGTTTTTCCAAGATACTTCGCATGCGTAACATGGCCATTTTATTTTAGGCAACCAAGTGGGAGAAACCCTAAGGGTGTTTGTGTGCAAAATGTATCATTTTCATGTTTTTGATTTTGTCTTGTATTTAAGATTTTCTATTTTACTTTGTTTTGTTCTTGTCATGCAAACTCTAATTACTAATCATGGCATTTAAAGCGATAAATTGCGTAATGTAAATATACTAAGCTATTACAACAATTTTTATGGGAGGGGGGAATACAAATTTGAATGGGAATTTGCACAAATATAAAGCTAAATATATCATTACAACCAAATCGAATTTGCGCGAATTAAATAAATATAATACAAATATTTAAAATGCAATGCAATGTTCATGTTAGAAAAAATGTTTTATGTCTTGTTTTTGTGTAAAAGAATATTTAACTTAAACCTAAAAATAAGGAGAAAAAAAATAATTAATTCTTTTTGAAAGGGATTAAACCCTAACTTTCATTTAAAAGAAAATAATGTTATATATTATTATTTTGTGTATTTTTTTGTATAAAAAATAATAAATAATATTGTATATGAATATTAAAAATTAAATATGTGCAAATATTGGTATTTTTAAGTATAAAAATAAAAAATAAAAAATATATAGTATATTTAATTAATTATGAGTTTATTAAGAAAATAAATTATATTCTATCAAAATAAATTAATTTTGTATGTGAGAAATAATAAAAAATAAAGTAAAAGTGTGAAAATAAATAAATCATTTTTTAGTATTTTTTATCATTTAATAAAAATAACTAAATTTATTACAATATGAAAATACAAAAAAACATAAAAATATAAAATAGTTAGCCAGGGGGGTGCAATAGCAAGTCAGGGGTGGTGTTTAGCAAAAACAAAAAAGGCCCAAGCAACAAAAACCCCAGAACTCCATCCCTGTCCTTCGTTCATTATCTTCACGCTATTCTCAGTGCAACCTGTATCTTTCTCATGCTTGCATAAAAATGAAAACTCATAACATGAAAAATGTGGCATTTGAGCTCACGATTCCAACCATATAAATTATGTGACCTAACTATCAAAGATCAAAGAGAATTTTGGAATCCCTAAATTGTGACCTAATTTTTTCAGAGATTTCAAACTTCAAATTCTCTTAGCACAAGTAATATAAATGCAAAGTAATGATATGTACAGCTTCGTTAGGATGAGAACTACATTTTTTCTTCACATATCGTGGCTTGAGGTTGCCTGTATGAAGAGATAGAGTTTAAGAAAATACCTCCTTCAGCTGGAATCGTGTATGGCAATGTAGGGACTTTAATGGAGGCCTGATGATTACTTGAGCTTCCTTGAGCTTCCCTGAATCTATTCCAACCCTTATCTTGCTCTGAGGATGGCTGGAACTCACTGACCAAGTCCAACTGCAAGCTTCCAAGTTGAAAATGGCAGATGGTGAAATAGAGGTTACAGAACCAGGGTTATGGCTTGGATTGACTAGGTATCAAGTGTATAATATGTTTGAATCAGTTAAACACAAAACGCACGAGCCAAATGAGAGTTGGATGAGCTTTTGCAGAAATTGTATGCTTAGGCAGATTTTTGGTGTTTTTCAGTTTGAGAGAGTTCTAGGTTCAAGCCAAGCGTGTAATGTCTTGTAAAATGTTTTCATATTAGTATAGAAGTGATCCAAAGTCAGCTTCCTACTAGTTGTGCAAGCTTTAGCCCTTTTGCAACTTTTCTTGTACTTGAAGCAAAGTTGACAAGACCAAACCCACATTCTTGTACCAGCTTGTTTTAGGGTTGATATAAGTTTGTACCAATTGCTTGAGACCTGTGTAGTTTGCTTTTATCAAGTGGACATGTCCAATGCTCCAAGTTGACAAAGTTGCAAAAGTGCATCTTCATGAAAATGGCAATGAAGCCTTTTTGCCCAAAATGGAATTACAACTTGTGTAAAGTTTCAAAAGCAAGGATAAAGGCTTTTTCAAATGAGTATTCATTTAATTAAGGAGTGTGTAGAAAGCTTAGGACCTGTAAAGCATGAGATAGCCAGCATATGTTTGGTTTTCAACTTGGTTCTATGTGAAAATGGCTTGAACAAAAAGTTAGAAAATGCCAACTTCCTCTCTTCGATTCTCCCTACTCAGAAATGATCTTGGAGAGTTATTGGACATCTTGGAAAGCTTGCAATGTGATTTATAATCCATATTTGAAATACATTTTTAGATACCTCTTGGAACTAGGTGAAAAGTTGCCATAAAGTTGGGTCCAAAATCTGCCTAAATTTGGGCAAAATTTCACTAAGTTATTTAGTTCATGAGCATGTATTCACAAATTCATAACTTGAGATCCAATCATCTTTAGGGAAAAGTTTGTGAAGAAAAGTTGTATATTTCATGGAGGACTACAACTTTCATGTTGGGAACTTGTCTTGAATCAAAATGCATCATGGTGAAAAAGTGGTGAAAAGTTGAGAAAAAATAAGAAACTTTTTATACTTAGAAAAATTCTAAGTTATGAAAATTTTCAAATTCAAACCCTAATTTTCATATTTGGTTTTCTTGGTGAACAAGTTTCATATTTTGACATATCTTGATGAATTATGACTCTTGGTACTTGATTTTGACCAAAAAGTCAAAGTTTGACTTTTCAGTATACAGTTGACTTTTGATTAGTTGACTGCAAATTTCATCTGTCAATCCAATGAACTTGAGATCTTTTGAACCATTTAATTAGGTCAAGATGATGCCATTGAACCCTTGAAATCATGCTTGAACTCAATTGGTCATTGGCTAGGTTAAAAATCAGAAATTGCCCTTCCCTAGTCAAAACCCTAATTTTGACGATTTTGCCCTTTTGATGATTTGATCAAATTTATTGAGGAGTTGTCATCCAAACTTGATCCAATGATACATATGAGTCTAAAATGTTGGTGTGGATCAAAAATTATGAAGTTTGACTGTAAATTGGCCATGGTTGACTTTTTCCCCAATACAACTGATTTTTAGGTCAACTGTCCAATTGACTGATCAAAAATGTGGTTCAAGGCTTGAAACTTAAAATGAGAAATCTTAGGGGTCCAAAATGATGTATGAAAGTCACATGAAGCATTGGTGATCCAAAAATCCTTGTGAAAACTCAAACCCTAATTTTGGGTTATCAGTGCAAGATGAGATGTCTTGAGCTAACCAAACCCTAATCTTGTCTTGAGTCCAAGAAGTCTTGTGAGAAAAGTATTGATAAATGAGAGGGAAAATTTTGGGGTACAACAGATGCCCCTGTTCAATATTCTTGAACCTGAAGAGTTAGATTGGCGAGCTTTGTCGTTCGTGACTCGAAGGTAAAAGATGATTGGACACTAGAGTGCCCATAAATTTGCACTCGACAAAGTGTAGTTGAGAGAATTGGCTTAAAGATGCCATTTGGAGAGGTGATAGAATCTTGTTGGAGATGGGCTTGTAGATTCCATCCAAGAATGCTTGTTGAATTGTAAGTTGTAATTCAAAAGAATAGGTATCAGAATGGTGTCCGCATCCGGAACGTATCTGAGTTGTATCTAGAGACTGAATCTGTGTGAGCAATAGAATAGCGTCAATGTCTAGAGCATATATGAGTTGTATCTATACTTGAATCTGAATAAGTGACAGAATGGCAACCGTGTCTTGGAGTGTATCTGAACTGTATCTGAAAGATGAATCTGAATAAGTGACAGAATGGCCACTGTGTCTGGAGCGTATCTGGACTGTGTCTTGAAGTTGAGGTCTGAATGAGTATCAGAATGGCATCCTTGTCAGGAGCTATCTGAATTGTATCTGAAGTTGAGATCTGAATGAGTATTAGAATGGAATCCATGTCTGGAGCGTATCTGAACTGTATCTGAAGTTGAGATCTGAATGAGTATCAAAATGGCATCCTTGTCTGGAGCGTATCTGAACTGTATCTGAAATATTTGAACATTGTTAATGGTAGTTGTTAATCTTATCCTGAAAAGGGTAAAATGTTAGCTAAAACACAAAGTTATGTTGCGTGAAATGTATGATGCAATATATGTGCTTTATCAATGTTTATGATATATGGATGTAATGTATGCGCATGTAAGCTGATTTGTTGTATTGCTGAGGAAAATAAATCCTTGATTGCTGAGGATATGTGGATTCTTCATGTCTTGAAGTTGGAGTATTGACAAAACTTCCGTTGTGAGAGTAATGACATGTACTGCTTGAGGAATATGCTTGGGGAATCCAGAGAACGTTGACGACTTCTACTGGGAATTAATAATGGGAATCTTCATTCTGTTTGGGAGCAAAGAAAACTCTGTGGGAAAAAGCTTATTCCTATTTGGAAAAAGGTTCAGGAGTTTCGGTCGTCTGTCACCCTACCGGGGAGTTATCCTAGGTTGGGGAGAAACAAAAGTTAACTGTTATCTGGTCGCTTTTCAGGCTTCAAGACAACTTGCTGGGGAATTTGGAGAAACTGAATGCTTTCCACTGGGGATTGATAGTTGGAAGTTTCAGCTCCACTGGGGATCTTAATGATGTACTGTAGGGATTGCTCATGGAATAGCCTAAAGACATTTTCCTATTCTTTCATCCTGTCAGTAATTGTTCTCTTTCATTTTATTTATTTGTAAACAGTAATTATGTTCAAATGCATATGCTCATTAATGAATCATTGGACGTTTTTGAAAATAAAACACAAGTGTAGAAGAAAAGGACAAATATTTTTCTGTACTTTGAAAGAGATATCTTTGTATTTATTTTGAATAGGTATTTTGTACAAAGGAGACAGACATCCTAGTAAGAGGATGGTGCCATAAAAATAAGAAAAATTTATACAAAGATAGCTATATGTGATAATCCCATGGGGTTCCCATTCTTCTATAGCCTCTGTATCTCTGAATATCTTGTCTATTCGTTACTTCGTCCGAAGATGATTTAATCGATTAGAACTCCGAGTTTGTCAGTGAAGAGGTTAAAGTTGTCCTCAAAGTGATCCGACGAGACATAGTCATACGCTTTAATTCCCTAACTTTTTCCTGGACTGCCCTTTCGGGTTTTCAATCCACTGGGAAACCCTTTTTTGCCCAAGTCGCCCTTTCAGGTTTTCAACTTGCCGGGTGTATAGATTTTTTATTTTATCCCTAATTTTTTCCCGGACCTTTTGGTTCGCCGGGATGCCCTTATTTTGCCTAGGTGTGTCAACCTAGCAGGTCTCTTATGCGTAGTATCTTTTGACTATGTCTGCGTTGCAGGGTGTGGCAAATCGTCGTCGTCCATGGTGGTTAAGATCATTGCCCCACCGGAAAAGATGTTCTTGATTACAAATGGTCCTTCATAGGTAGGAGTCCATTTGCCCCTGGGATCACTTTGTGGCAATATGATGCGCTTGATCACCAAATCTCCAACTTGATATTCTTGGCGCCTGACTTTCTTGTTGAAAGCCTTGATCATCCGTTTTTGATACATCTGACCATGGCAAACAGCAGTAAGTCTCTTTTCATCAATTAAGTTCAGTTGATCAAGTCGGGTCTGGATCCAATCGTCTTCACTCAAACCTGCATCTTTCATGATTCTCAAAGAGGGGATCTGAACCTCAATAGGTAAAACAGCCTCCATGCCATAAACCAAAGAATAAGGTGTTGCCCCAGTTGATGTGCGAGCCGTGGTACGATATCCATGGACAGCAAACGGTAGCATCTCATGCCAGTCCTTGTAGGTGACTATCATTTTTTGTATGATCTTTTTAATGTTTTTATTCGCAGCTTCGACTGCACCATTCATCTTTGGCCGATAGGGGGATGAATTGTGATGTTGAATCTTGAACTACTCGCACAAGGCGGTGATCATAGTATTATTAAGGTTCGTACCGTTATCAGTGATGATCCTTTCTGGGATACCATACCGGCAAATAAGATTATGCTTGATGAAGCGGGCAACAACATTCTTAGTAACAGATGCGAAGGAAGATGCTTTGACCCACTTCGTGAAATAGTCAATAGCCACTAGAATGAAGCGGTGTCCATTGGAGGCTTTCGGCTTGATCTCCCCAATCATATCGATTCCCCACATAGCGAAGGGCCAAGGAGCTGTTAATACATTTAGAGGAACCGGAGGCACATGCACCTTGTCTGCATAGATTTGACACTTATGACAAGTCTGGGAGTGTTGATAGCAGTCTGCTTCCATGGTAGACCAATAATAGCCTGCCCGTAGATTTTTCTTCGCCATCGTATGCCCACTAGAGTAAGTGCCAAAGGTACCTTCATGCAATTCATCCATAATCTTTTCAGCTTCAATCTTATCCACACAACGGAGCAAAATAGAATCATGATTACGTTTGTACAGGATGGCATTACTTAGGATATCTTAGCGGAGAATCTCCTTAGGAACTTTTTATCATTGATTGAAGCTCCTTCTGGATATTCTTGAGCCTCGAGATACCTTTTGACTTCATGAAACCAAGGATGGTCCACTACTTCTTCAGTATTAATCTCGTGATAGTGTGCTGGTTCGTCCATTCGTTCAATGGTGATCTGGGGAGCCTCGTTATCCTAATTAATTTTAAACATAGATGACATTATGGCTAGAGCATCTGCTAGCTGATTTTCTTCTCGCGGGAAGTGCTCGAAGGTAATCTGCTCAAAATATGGTAGCAATGTCAAAACATGTTCTTTGTAAGGGATAAGGTTTAGATGCTTAGTGTCTCATTCTCCTTCGATCTGACTGATGACCAAAGTTGAATCTCCAAACACATCTAAAGATTTGATTCCCAAGTCTATGGCAGCCTTGAGACAAAAGATGTATGCTTCGTATTCTGCCATGTTGTTCGTACAGTTAAAGCAAAGCCTGGCAGTAAAAGGAGTATGGCACACTTCCGGAGATATGAGTACAGCGTCAATACCATTACCAAGTGCATTGGATGCCCCATCAAAGAACAGGGTCCATCGGGATCCTTGTCCAGGTTCTTCATATGGTCTGATTTCTTCACAATTGTCTAATGTCATGATGTCTTCATCCGGGAATTCAAACCTCATGGACTGATAATCTTCTACAGCTTGATGGGCCAGATGATCAGCTAACACACTGCCCTTTATATCTTTTTGGGTTGTGTACTGTATGTCATATTCTGTTAGGATCATTTGCCATCTAGCTATTCTCCCAGACATAGCAGGCTTCTCAAAGGTGTACTTTATCGGATCCATCTTAGATATCAGCAAAGTGGTATGAGTCAATATATACTGTCTTATCCAGCGAGCAGCCCATACCAGAGCGCAATAAGTTTTCTTGAGCAGTGAATATCTGGTTTCACAGTCGGTAAAATTTTTGCTCAGGTAGTAAATAGCGTGCTCTTCTCGGCCAGACTCGTCATGCTGCCCCAATACACACCCCATTGAGTTCTCTAAAACGGTCAGATACATGATCAGTGGTCTTCCCTCGACTGGTGGCATCAAGACAAAAGGATCTTGTAAATACTCTTTGATTTTGTCAAAAGCAATCTGACATTCATCATTCCATATGACTACTTGATCTTTCTTCAACAGTTTGAAGATTGGTTCACAAGTAGATGTTAGGTGAGAAATGAATCTGGAAATATAGTTCAGGCGTCCCAAGAATCCTCTGACTTCCTTCTCAGTGCGAGGAGCAGGCATTTCTTGTATTGCTTTGACCTTGGCAGGATCAACCTCGATGCCTTTGTTGCTGACAATGAAACCTAAGAGTTTACCGGACCAGACTCTGAATGTGCACTTGTTTGGATTTAATCTTAACTTGTACTCCTTCAATCTCACAAACAGCTTTTGCAAGTGATCAAGGTGTTCTTCTTCAGTTTGTGATCGGGCTATCATGTCATCTATGTAGACCTCTATCTCATGATGTATCATATCATGAAACAAAGCTACCATGGCGCGTTGATAGGTTGCCCCGACATTCTTCAGTCCGAATGGCATCACTTTGTAGCAGAACGTGCCCCACTATGTGACAAATGTAGTTTTCTCCATGTCCTCAGGTGCCATTTTGATATGGTTATAGCCTGAGAATCCGTCCATGAAAGAAAATACTTTGTGTTGGGCCGTATTATCCACCAGGACGTCGATGTGTGGAAGTGGAAAATCATCTTTAGGACTGGCCCTGTTTAAATCTCTATAATCCACGCACATCCGTACTTTACCGTCCTTTTTAGGCACGGGAACAATGTTAGCAACCCATTATGGATAGTAAGTAACAGCCAGAAATCCAGCATTGAACTGTTTCATAACTTCTGCTTTGATCTTCTCTGACATGTCATGTCTCATGCGGAGGACTTTTTGCTTCACTGGTGGACAGTCTTCTCTTGTGGGTAGACGGTGTACCACAATGTCTGTATCGAGTCCCGACATGTCTTCGTATGACCAAGCAAAGATCTCAACATAATCATGCAACAACTGAATTAGGCGCTCCTTGACACTCGGCTCTAGATTGGCACCCACTTTGATTTCCTTTTTATCTTCCTCGATACCCAAATTGATTGTATCCAATAGCTCCTCATGAGGCTGAATAGCTCTTTCCTCTTGTTGTAGTAGTTTGGCCAATTCCCCTGGCACCTCACAATCTTCCCCACCTTCGTATTCGGCTTGGTAGATTAGATCTTCAGAGTCATTGAAGGCTATAGCAGTATCGTTACCCATGGGATCCGGAATGGAAGGTGTTGTACCCCAAAATTTGCCCTCTCATTTTATCAATATTTCCCCTCACAAGACTCTTTGGACTCCATATAGGATTAGGGTTTGCTCTGCTCAAGACATCTCCTTGCACTGATGACCTGAAATTAGGGTTTGAGTTTGCACAAAGATTTTTGGACATTCAATGCCTTATGTGATTTTCATACTTCATGTTGGACCTCTAAGATTTCCCATACCAAGTGTTGTACCCCAAAATTTGCCCTCTCATTTTATCAAGATTTCTCATCACAAGACTCTTTGAACTCCAGACAGGATTAGGGTTTTGCATTGCTCAAGACATCTCATTGCATTGTTGGCCTAAATTAGGGTTTGAGTTTGCACAGGGATTTTTGGACTTCCAATGCTCAAAGTAACTTTCATACTTCATGTTTTACTTACAAGATTGTCTCTACCAAGTTTCAAGCTTTGAATCAAATTTTTGCCCAGTCAATTGGACAGTTGACCTAGAAATCAGTTGTATCGGGGAAAAAGTCAATTGTGGACAATTTACAGTCAAACCTCATAATTTTTTATCCACACCAACATTCTAGGCTCCTATGAATCATTTGATCAAGTTTGGACCACAACTCCTCAAGAAATTTGATCAGATCATCAAAAGGGCAAAATGGTCATTTTTAGGGTTTTGATTGTATAAGGGCAATTTCTGATTTTTCACCTAGTCAATGACAAATTGGCTTCAAGCATGGGCTCAAGGACTCAATGGCATCATCTTGACCTATTCACAAGGCTCAAAAGATCTCAATTGCATTGGATTGACAGATGAATTTTCCAGTCAACTGATCAAAATTTGATTGTACACTGAAAAGTCAAACTTTGACTTTTTGGTCAAAATCAAGTGCCAAGGGTCATTTTTCATCAAGATGTGTCAAAACATGAAACTTGTTCATCAAGAAACCCAAATTTTCAAATTAGGGTTTAAAGATTGAAAATTTTCATAACTTAGAATTTTTCTAAGTTATGAAATTTTCTTTTTTTTTTCCAACTTTGCCCAACATTTTCACCATGATGCAGTTGGATTCAAACAAAACTTCCAACATGAAAGTTGTAGTCCTCCACAAATTCTACAACTTTGATTTACAAAGTTTTCCCAAAAGAAGCTTGGATCTCAAGTTATGAATTTTGGAACAAGGGTCCATGAAACTTTTAACTTAGTGAAATTTTGCCCTAGTTTAGGCAGGATTTTGACCCATCTTCTTGGCAATTTTTCACCTAGTTCCACTTGGAATCTAAAAATTCATTTTAAAGATGTATTGTAGAGAATGTTACAAGATTTCCAAAATGTCCAAGAACTCTCCAAAATCATTTGTGGTTAGGGAGAATCGAAGGCTTGAAGTTGGAAAAAACTCACTTTTGATCCATGGCATGTTCATATTGGTACAAGTTGCAAACTCTAATCAGCCTTGTTTGTACTTGATTACAGGTCCCAAAACCCTTCCATACTCAATAATTAAATTCAAATCCATTGGTATAAGGCTTTGTTTTGGTCATTAGAGGATTATACAAAGAATTAATCCTTAAATAGCAAAAAGGCAACATTGCCATTTTTGTCAAATTTGCTTTATGTCAAGTAGAATCCTTGAGCCTTGAACCAGATCTTATACAGAAAATCAAATCACAAACTTGGGGCCAAGCTTATGCAATGTATGCAGGGTTAGAGCTAGCCTGTACAGGCCTGCTCTTGGTCACTTCTCATTTTACTTCATAACCAAGAAACTTGTCAAAATTCACACATCTTGAACATCTGAGAGAACCAACTTTGGCAAGAATTTGAGACAAGTTTCACACATTGCATTGAACCTAAAACACGAGCCTTTGAGTCCTCAAGCCTTCCAAAACAAAAAATCACTTCCCTCTTGCAAAATAGGGCAGCTTCTGCACTTTGAGTTCTACCTCACAAGTTGCTCGTGTGTTTTTCCCCATACTTGTTCCAATACATTCCATATAACCTATCCAAGCTATCCCAGTTGTTATACCCCAAAATTTGCCCTCCCATATTCTTCAAGGTTTGCTAAGAGCATGCTTCAAAATCTCCCAAGGGTTGCACAGTCCAATTACCTCCTAATAGTCAAAAATTAGGGTTTTGGTCCTGACAAAGAAATTGAAGTTTCCAAGGGTCCAATCAAGTCCCACATGCCTATAAACATTGTCAAGCATCCTTATGCCAAGTTTCAAGACTCACAGCATCAAATTGCACAGTCAAAAACCCTAATTGCTTCACAGTCAACTATAGGGGCAAAATGGTCATTTGACAGTCAAAAGTCAAAAATTTTGGTCAACATCTTATTTTGAAGCCACAAACATCATTTGATCAATTCTTGATCATGATACTCAAAGCATGGCTCAAAAAGTCTCAAGATGCAAAAGTTTCTATTTTTGGACAGTTGAAAAAGTCAACTGCAAATTGACCAAGGCATAACTTCCATATGGTTTATCAGAAAAATTCCATCCAAAGCTCATTTTGAAGAGAATGACATTTACTACAACTCATCTTCAAACTTCAAGTCCAAGAAATGCTCTCACAAAAAGTTATCAATTTCAACATTATAGGTCATTTTCAAAAGTCAACAAAAAGGCATTTTAAGTCAAAGACCATAACTTGAGATCGGTAAATCAACATGACATGGGACCAAAGGCATTGGTTAGAGGACTTCAAGACCTTTCCAAAATGTCCAAGAACATGATCAAAGCTTAGAAATTGAGCAAGATATGCCTTGTAGAAGTTGGGAAATTTTTGGGAATTTTGAAAAGTCAACTTTGCTTCAAATGCCTCAAAATTGCTAATGGGCCTCAATTTCTTCCATGAACCATTACCCAAAGGCTATGAACGACCCATTGACATCCAAGGGAGTTATTTTATCATTTTTTATTAATTATTTGAATTTTTATTGTTATTAATTCACTTAATTAAAATTAAATATGAAAAAATAGCAAATCACACCTTTCAAATCTTTTTATGCAGAGATTTCACTCATTATGTGCTCAATATCTCGTGTACCATTCAAAAAGGAAAGAATCTTCCATGATTTGGCATAATTGGCATGAAAAAGATTGAAGAAAAGATATGGAAAATCAAAAATTCAAAGTCATAAATGGATGGATTTTGGGCTGGCTTTTTAACCTAATTCCATTCATATACATGTACACAATTGAAACCTAGGCCATAAGACACAAGAAGTTGCGCCCAAGACCAGGAACAACTTTGCACTTTTTTCATAAAAACCTTAAAACTGAAAACCTAGCTAGAGCTCGTTTCAAAGCAAAAAAGCCATTCCAATACACTCCTGACACATCCAGGAAACTATTCCAATCAAAGCCAGCCTTCCATACTCAAGGAATCGGGTTTCAGGAGCTTTGAAATAGGGATTCCTTCATCTGGCAAAATTGGCCATCCAAACTAGTACCAATGGACTCATGACATTCAAACGAAGCTAAATCACCCATCGCGCCCTTTTTATGCTTGCCTAAATTCTATTCGCTATTTTTCAGGTATGAGTTTAGTGGGGGTTTAAAACCCCCGCTATTTGATATTGTTTACAGGCAAAGAGATGAAGACGAAGCTGGCGTGTCCATACGTGACTGGATAGTTTGAATATTCGCGCGTGTTTTTTTTTTTTATACCAATAGCGTTCATTTTCTCATATATTAATCACGTTCCATAATAATATCAAACATACGCGTTGGTTGGGTTGGTTAATGCGCTGGCTTGCAGGTATTGGGACCTGGGTTCGATTCCCAGGTCCCCTTATATATTTCATAATTTTTTTCATTAGCATGTTCCAGCGTAGCTCTCACTCAAAGGAGTACCATATGCCCTCGCCTGCTTGCTTGCCACGCGCCCAGGAGATCAATCCAATGGCCAGAACATGCAGCTCACCATGGACGCTAGTCAACCGTCCCACACACGCGCTGGAAAAGTCAACCAGGCCTCTTGTTCATTGGGCCAAAATGCTTCAAATTGACCTCCAAATTGGGCCAGATACCCCCCTTTTGTTTGTATTCTTCTTTCTAATTTTCTTCTTAATTCTTTTTTTTAATTTGTTTTAGTTATTTTAGTTAATTCACAAAAATAATTTTTATAATATAAAAATCAGAAATCAAAAAATAAAAATATGTTTTATTTAATATTTAGTTCATTAATATTTTTGTAAATAAATTTTTAATAATCAATTTAATAATTTAGGTTTAAATTTAAATGTTTTTCTTAATAACTAAAATACATAGAAATTAGGTTTTTTAGAATTTTTATTCTTATTCCTAATAAATAATTTCTTCCTATCATTATTATTATTAATTATCTTGTAAATAAACAGGTCATTAATTAATTAGAGTAAATTAGATTAAAACTTAAATATTTTTCTTTAATAATTAAAAACAATTTAGAACTAGGGTTTTATTTAACTTCCAATTTCAATTAATTTCCTTTATTTCACTAAATACAAAAAAACATAAAAAAAAATAACTTCTTTTCTTTATTTAATCATTAATTAACTTTTAATTTCAATTTAATCTTTAAAGGGTCCAACGCCCGCGCATATTCGATTCTAATTTCTTTTCACGCGTTTGTTCTTATTTTTCGTTTTAAATATTATGTAATTGCTCAAGCCTTGTAATAGTAATTAGGAAATTTATTTATTTTCTGCATTTTATTAAAAAACGGGTCTTTGTTAATTTGACGATGTATAGACCCGCGCCTTGTAATAGCGTATGACCTTTATTTTCCGCACTTTAATTTCCGCACCTTTTAACTGCTAAATTTCACATGAAAGAGTGAATGGCCCAAATAAAATCAAAGTGTAGATCACCAAAAACATGACAAGATAAAACATAACTGAAAACGATACACAAATTCACACACCACTCTTAGGGTACGCCTCACTGTTGCCTTGCCCCTCGAAACGTGGTCGTCGAGTATAGGACGTTTCAGTAAGTCCTTATGTCCATGAACATGGCATAAGGGTAGCTTCTAAGGTGTCCTACTGTTGCTCTGGTGACCACACTGTCCCTAAAAAAAACGAATTGACCCGAACACCTCCAACAGTGGTGCTACCTACCTCTCAATGGTGGGATGGCACTATCTTAAGGACATTTACACAGCCTAATTCCTTAGGGTAGGTGGATGACTCATAGATACTTGCTCTAATTCAAAATAAATCAAAACTTCTTTTCACACCGACACTTTTCAAAAAGCTTTCAAAACGATTTTTCAAACACTCTTGAGGACTGATACAAGAGTCGATCTGAAATTTTAAACGAGACTTTTTCAAACCCACTCACAATTGAAAAGCAAACACTTTTGAAAACACAATGAGCAAGTATCTAAGAGCCCATGGATAACCATGGATAGAAAGGGTGCTAACACCTTCCCTTTCTATAAATCTACCTCCCGAACCGAGAAATTATCTCATAAGGAATTTTGCTGTGCTTTTGTCCTGTCCATGTTGGAGAAAATGAAAGACGGTGGCGACTCTTGCTTCCGCGACATTTCGCGATCCAGCGTTAAACAGTCAGTTCCAGATCCACCGATCACAGAACTGGCGACTCTGCTGGGGAGAACTTATAAAGTGAGGTGTACCTTAGGACTAAGATCACTGTGTTTTCAATTGTTGTGCTTTGTTTGCTTTAAATTGTGGGTTGCATCGGAGTTACATAGATCCTAACCCGGATCTGGGGATACCCTGGTAGGTAGCATAAGCTGTGAGGGACCTGTCCGGCGTAGACCGACACGGGTGAAGCAGTGGCTACGTTGGTGTGGCACCTTGGTCTGTACCGATATCCCTTGTGTCGCAACGAGGAGAATATGGGTCTTCTGAGGAGTCATTAAGCACCAACCGACCTTAGAACCTTAAATGACCCAACTTGGCCAATAGAACAGTAGCGGTATGCTACGCCCATTGAGGCTAAACTCTTGTGATGGTTCTGGCTGCAAGAAAAGATTGCGATGCTGGAGTTATGACCGATTGAGGGTAGTCAGTGATATTGGGATCCTCTAGAACCCGGTTACTTCTGATAGGACAGGTATGAACCAACAAACTGAAAGAGGGTAATACCTAGACCCCATGATGGCCTAAACTCTAAGGGCTTGTCTTGTGCGACTTGTGTGCCTTATCATGTTTGCCTTTGTAAATATTTGTGGTGTGCTTTATCATAACATCATGCCATCATGAACATTGCATGCATCCTGCATAAGGACTGACCATTTCAAAGACAAGAGGGTTTCACCTTTGCTCTGTTTTGTAGGACATCATGATGCCTATGCGAAGGAATACTATCTGGTTCAACTTTGTTCACCCACCTGAGTTACTTGAAGAGTTGGTTAGCAGAATTCCTAATACTACTTCCTTCATCCAGAGGCATGGTTCTCTTCTCAGTTTAGTCACGGCAAAGTGGGACCAACAACTGATGAGTGTTCTGACCCAGTTTTATGACCCTTTGTACCAGTGCTTCACCTTTCAAGACTTCCAGCTGGTCCCTACCCTGGAAGAGTTCTCTGATTTGCTTGGTATCCCTATCTTGGATCAGACTCCCTACACTGGTTGGGAAAAGACCCTTAGGCTTGAGGAGGTTGCTGCAACTCTGCCCTTGACCCACCAAGAAGTAATGGACAACTGGGTGACTAGAAGCGGAGTTAAGGGTTTCTTGGCCAAGTTCCTGGTTGGTAAAGCTAACAGTTTCTGGAATGACTTGGACTTTAGGGCATATGAAGACATATTGGCTCTCTTAATCTATGGTCTAGTCTTGTTTCCTAATCCTGATAACTTCATTAACGTCACTTCCATAAGGATCTTCATGTCTCGGAACCCTGTGCCCACTCTCTTGGGTGACATCCTGCAACAACTTTATGCTCGTACTGCCCGAAGACGAGGAACTCTGTGGTGTTGTATCCCTTTGTTGGTGAGGTGGTTTATTTCGCACCTCCCTAAGTTCGTGATGAAGAATCAAGAAGGAAGAGGTTGGGCTCATAGGTTTATGTCTCTCACTGATAAGGACATCATTTGGACTCTCAGAGGTTTGGATGAGATAGCTGTTATTGATTGTTGCGGAGAATATCCTAATGTTCCTTTGATTGGTACCCAAGGAGGAATCTCTTATAATCCATGTCTAGCGCTCCGTCAGTTTGGAAGAGCCAGAAGAGCAGGGCCTCATGAGATGTTGGTACCTCACATCAGTTTTGAGTTTCAGGTGGATAGTGACGAGCTGCGTCGTAGGTTCATCAAGGCTTGGGACAGAATTCACAAAGCTGACCCACAAGAGTTGGGACCAAAGACTTCTCTACCTATGGAAGCCTACTACAAATGGGTCTGCATCTGTGCTCAGAAGTTAGGTATGCCGTACGAAGCTGTCAGACCTATCATTCTTGAGTATCCTGATAAAGATGGGGTTCCCCCAACTGTTCTCCCTCCTCAGATACCTACTGATTATGAGACACTAAAGAGGTCTTGGGCGCAACTGCGAGAAGAACAGGATTCTTACCGGGAAAAGTTCAACGAGAAGGAATTGAAGATCCAGAAGCTTACAAAGCAGCTGGAGAATGAGCGAGCTCTGAATGACTACATCCGTACTGAGAAGAGGAGACCTTGGGATCAATGATGAGCTTTGGATGTTCTTTTACAGTTTTATTTCCCTTTTAAGTATTTCCTTTTTATGTAACGCCTAAGGGCAACCTGTTGAACAATTTGAATTTCAAAGTTGAATCTACTGAAGTGTGTTCCTTTTTGTTTACAAAGTTGATTCCCGATTGTCTTTGAAAACATAAATCATACGCATTCCATTCATCATGTGCATAGCAGGTACTCTCCTTTTCAGGTTGCTTACTGTTCTTCGCTGTTTATTTCAGCATCATGAACCCTGAATCATCAACCGAGCAGTCTATCAAGGCCCTTCAGGCGCAGAACGCACAATTTCAAGAGTTGATCATGGGTTTGGCTCAAGGTCAAGAGGAGCTGAAGGCTCTGCTGGTCAAGAAGAAGAATAAGAGAAATGTTCTATTCAACACGGGCCGAAGATTTGGTAACACACTGCAGAATGTGGAAGTTGTTTCTTCTGTAGGCAAAGACAGTCCCCAGGGGGGAAGGGCTCCTAGTCCGGTGGTCTCTGACAACGAGACTGATTTTAATGAGGAACAGTATCCTCCAGCTGAAGATAGGTACAAGCAGTTGGAAGACCGTCTGAATGCCATGGAAATTCAACAAGTGCCTGGTTTGGATTTCAGAGACTTGGGTTTATCTTCTGGTGTGATCATCCCGCACAAGTTTAAAGCACCATCTTTCGCAAAGTATGACGGGGCGTCCTGCCCTAAGCTACATCTCAGATCTTATGTGCGGAAGATTCAGCCGTATACAGTGGACAAGAACTTGTGGATCCACTTCTTCCAGGAGAGTCTTCCAGGGACTCATCTCGAATGGTTCTATCAGCTGGATGGAACCAAGGTTCGTAACTGGGAGGAGTTGGCTACTGCTTTTTACAAGCAGTATCAGTATAATGCCGACCTCGCTCCTACACGTACCCAACTCCATGGTATGTCGCTAGGATCGGGAGAAGGTTTTAAAGAGTATACGCAGAAGTGGAGGGATCTGGCTGGCAGGGTGCAGCCACCATTAACAGACCGTGAGCTAGTGGATATGTTCTTGGGGACCCTATCCGGGCCATTCTTCAATCATCTTATTGGTAATTCATCTGCAGGGTTCACAGACCTTATTCTGACTGGGGAAAGGATAGAGGCTGGCATGAAGTCAGGTAAAATTCAGAAAGGGGCGTCTTCAAGTTCTGAGAAGAAACCTTTTAAGAAGGAAGCCAGTGCTGTGTATGGGCCTAGAAGGCAAGATAAACCAGAGCGCCGCCAAGCTGTCAACACGGTGGTGATTGCTAAGCCTGCTGCCGCTCCTCGGCAACTTAACCAACCAAGGGGTGAGAGACCCAGAAGAGAATTCACTCGGCTGAGTATGACCTTGTCACAAATCTTGCCGCAATTGCTATCAACCAACTTGGTGACCGTCAGAGAGGCTCCGAAGGTTGTGAATACTGCATCTCCTAAGTATAATCCAAATGCCCGCTGTGCTTATCACTCCGATAGCCCGGGGCATTCTACTGATGACTGCTGGGCCCTGAGAAACAAGGTTCAAGACCTTATTGATGCGAAGGAGGTACAGTTTGAGGCACCTGAGAAGCCCAATGTGGTGACAGCTCCCCTGCTTGATCATGGAGTAAATGCTATCAAGGATGATGACGAAGTGGAAGAATCTGAGTTCAACAGCTGGATTTACCCGACGGCCGACAGTGGACCCAACAATTGGACTGCAAAGGACAACCTACCTGTTACTTTTGTTACGCAGTAATGAATTCCTTTGTTTTTGTTATTTGTAATAAACAATGAACTGAAACTTTATGGCCCGGTGTCTTACCCTGGGCACCGTTGGCTTCATTTGTAAGGGCTTATTAACTGTCATTTCCATATATCATGAATAAAGATCTTGGACGTTTTTTCGCATTTCAAATCTTGTGCTCCCTTTCTTTCTTTCTTTCTTTATATATTGCAAAACAGCTATATTTACACACACTCACCATACAGGTTTCAATCCACTCTGGATCTCACTGGTAATGACTCTGCTACTGCCAGTTATGACTTCGAAAATCCGATCAACTTAGCCGAAGACGAAGGTGAAGATGATTGCGAAGTGCCTGGTGAGCTTGCAAGACTGTTACTCCAGGAAGAGAGGGAAATTCCACCACATGAAGAGCCAGTGGGAACAATAAATCTGGGTACTGAGACAAATAGGAAGGAAGTCAAGATTGGTGCCAATCTGGAGCTCAGCGTAAAACAACGGTTGACTCAGATGCTACATGATTATGTGGAGGTCTTTGCCTGGTCCTACGAAGACATGCCCGGGTTGGATACCGACATTGTGGTCCATCATTTGCCTACCAAGGAAGACTGCCCTCCGGTTAAGCAAAATGTCCGCCGTATGCGTCCATAGATGTCTGAGAAGATCAAAGCTGAGGTTATGAAATAGTTTGATGTCGGGTTTCTTGCAGTGACTTCTTACCCTCAGTGGGTTGCTAATGTGGTGCCGGTACCAAAGAAAGATGGTAAGGTCAGAATGTGTGTTGATTACAGGGAGCTGAACAGGGCCAGCCCCAAGGATGACTTCCCCCTACCTCACATTGATGTTCTGGTTGATAATACTGCTCAGCACAAGGTATTCTCCTTCATGGATGGTTTTTCAGGGTATAATCAGATCAAGATGGCTCATGAAGATATGGAAAAGACTACCTTTGTCACTCAGTGGGGCACCTTTTGCTACAAGGTCATGCCATTTGGGTTGAAAAATGCTGGGGAAACCTACCAACGTGCCATGGTTGCTTTATTTCATGACATGATCCATCATGAGATTGAAGTGTATGTCGACGACATGAT
This sequence comes from Vicia faba, assembly GCA_948472305.1. Classification (NCBI taxonomy): domain Eukaryota; kingdom Viridiplantae; phylum Streptophyta; class Magnoliopsida; order Fabales; family Fabaceae; genus Vicia; species Vicia faba. The sequence continues at coordinate 752,793,675 of OX451739.1, forward strand.
TGCAAGGTCCCAAACTGAGGAGGAACACCTTGATCATTTGCAGAAGTTATTTGACCGTCTGAAATTGTACAAGCTGAGGTTGAACCCGAACAAGTGCACCTTCGGGGTAAGGTCTGGAAAGTTGCTAGGCTTCGTTGTAAGTGACAAGGGTATTCAAGTGGACCCTGCCAAGGTTAAAGCCATTCAAGAGATGCCAGTTCCTAAGACAGAGAAAGAGGTCAGAGGCTTTTTAGGACGTCTGAATTACATTGCTCGATTCATCTCGCACCTAACTGCTACTTGTGAACCAATCTTCAAGCTATTGAAGAAAGATCAGGTAGTACGTTGGAATGATGAATGACAGGCCTCTTTTGACAGAATCAAAGAGTATCTCCAAGAACCACCCATCCTTATGCCACCGGTTGAAGGGAGACCTCTGATACTATACCTGACAGTACTTGACAACTCAATGGGGTGTGTGCTGGGGCAGCATGACGAGTCTGGCCGAAAAGAGCACGCCATTTATTACCTTAGCAAAAAGTTTACCGACTGTGAGACCCGATACTCACTGCTCGAGAAAACTTGCTGCGCTTTGGTATGGGCTGCTCGCCGGCTGAGACAATATATGTTGACTCACACTACCTTGTTGATTTCAAAGATGGATCCAATAAAGTACATATTTGAAAAGCCTGCTCTGTCTGGGAGAATAGCAAGATGGCAAATGATCTTGACGAAATACGACATCCAGTACACGACTCAGAAAGCTATCAAAGGAAGTGTATTGGCAGACCACTTGGCACATCAGGCAGTAGACGACTATCAGTCAATGAACTTCGAGTTTCCGGACGAGAGCATCATGATAGTGACTGATTATGAAGTACCTGGACCGGATGAAGGACCTGAGGAAGGATCTCGATGGTCTATGCACTTTGACGGAGCCTCCAACGCTTTGGGTAACGGTATCGGCACTGTGATCATATCTCCTCAAGGCACTCATACTCCACTTACTGCCCGGCTATGTTTCAACTGCACCAACAACATGGCGGAGTATGAGGCATGCATCATGGGTCTTCAAGCTGCAATTGACTTAAGGATCAAGTTTCTGAGTGTCTTCGGAGATTCCTCTCTCGTGATCAATCAGATCAAAGGAGAGTGGGATACGAAACATCCGAATCTTATTCCTTACAGAGAATGTGTGTTGACATTGATCCCCCATTTCACAGAGATAACTTTTGAACACTTTCCGAGAGAGGAGAATCAGTTGGTGGATGCGTTAGCTACGATGTCTTCCATGTTCAAAGTCAAATGGGACAATGAGGCTCCCCGGGTCATTATATGGAAACTGGACGAACCGGCATACTGTTGTGATCTTGAGGCTGAGGTAGTGACTGAAAAACCCTGGTACCATGAGGTAAAGAGGTACCTGGAAGCTCAAGAGTATCCTGGAGGTGCATCTGTCAACGATAAGAAGTTTCTGAGAAGGTTCGCAGCAAAGTTCTTCCTTAGCAACGACATTCTGTACAAGCGAAACCATGATTCGACCTTACTGCATTGCGTGGATAAGACTGAAGCAGAAAAGATCATGGCGGAGCTGCACGAAGGTACCTTCGGAACGCATTCCAGTGGACACACCATGGCAAAGAAGATCCTTCGGGCAGGATATTTCTGGTCCACTATGGAAGCTGACTGTTACCAACATTCTCGGACATGTCATAAATGCCAGATTTATGCTGATAAGGTGCACGTTCCTCCAGTTCCTCTGAATGTCCTGACTGCACCTTGGCCCTTTGCAATGTGGGGCATAGATATGATCGGCGAGATTAAACCTACGGCATCCAATGGGCATCGCTTCATCCTGGTAGTGATCGATTACTTTACAAAGTGGGTTGAAGCAGCTTCCTATGCCACTGTAACCAAGAATGTTGTGGCACGGTTCATTTGGCATAACCTGATCTGTCGATACGGCATCCCTGAAAGAATCATTACAGACAACGGTACCAATCTCAATAACAAGATGATCACTGAGCTCTGCGAGCAATTTAAGATACAGCACCACAACTCTTCTCCATACCGGCCGAAGATGAATGGGGCTGTAGAAGCAGCTAATAAGAATATCAAAAAGATTGTGCAGAAGATGACAGTGACCTACAAAGATTGGCACGAGATGTTACCGTTTGCTCTCCATGGGTACCGTACCTCAGCAAGAACGTCAACCGGGGCAACTCCTTTTTCCTTGGTCTACGGCATGGAGGCAGTCTTACCGATCGAAGTGCAAATACCCTCTCTCCGGATAATGAAGGATGCAGATCTGAGCGAAGATGATTGGATCCAGACACGACTTGATCAGCTAAACTTAATTGACGAAAAGAGACTCACTGCTATTTGTCATGGTCAGACGTACCAAAAACGGATGATCAGGGCATTTAACAAGAAGGTCAGACCACAAGAATATCAAGTTGGGGACCTGGTAATCAAACGCATCATCCTTCCTCAGAGTGATCCAAGGGGCAAATGGACCCCTACGTACGAAGGGCCATTTGTGGTTAAACATGTGTTCTCAGGAGGAGCCATGATTCTAACTACCATAGACGGTGACGACCTTCCTCACCCCGCCAATGCAGACATAGTAAAAAGATACTACGCATAACAAAGACCCGCTAGGTTGACATACCTAGGCAAAAATTAGGGCTTCCCGGCGAACCAAAAGGGTTCGGGCAAAATGAGGGATGAAATGAAAAACATCTGTACACCCGACAAGTCGAAAACCTGAAAAGGCGGCTTGGGCAAAAATGGGTATCCCAGTGGACCGAAAACCCGAAAGGGCGGTCCAGGAAAAAGTTAGGGATAAAGCGTAATTCTATGTCTCATTGGATCACCTTGCACCCGGAATCCGGTATCAACTATCAAGTTCAAACGGCATCGATCAATCAGCTTCATCGTCAACTGAGCAGCAAAGTGATGAGACGCTCGAAGATATAAAGGTGATAACAGAGTTGGAACCCAGTGGGATTATTCTTTTCACATAGCTATTCTGTTTTCCCCTTGTACAAATTGTATAAACTCTTTTGTTCAGCGGCGTTCTCTTACTAGGACGTCAGCCTCTTGTACATAAACGCCTATTTTCAGGCAAATTCAAAAATCAATATAAATTCACTTTTCAGCTAAAATTGCCAATTGTTTTCCTTTTCTGTTTTGTTTTGTGAAGAACCTCCAAGGTTCAATTTGTGATATATGTATTTGACACTAATTTCTAACTCATAAATATTTGCATACGAAACAAAGGATTAATTACAGGTAACATTAGAAACAGGGGCAATAATGAGTGGTCTAAGCGATCTAATTGCTCTGTCCACCAAGGTACCAAGGTAAGTTAAGCTGAAGAACATAACCAAGATATCTTAACTCCCCAGAGAGTGAGCCAGCAAGTCAATGCACTCTCCCCAAGAAAAGTTATACTGTCAGCCCTAAGGAAGTTGGGTATCCTCCAGCAGATCTCAACATTCCTCAGCAAGCATCCCCGGCAGTCTTGATCTAAGATTGTTCCCCAGCGGTATACCAGACATTCAGCGGAGCCACTTCCCCAAATATATCTCAAAATCTCCCCAGGAGAGTCCAGTCTGAAGTTCCCCCAGGAAAGTTTGAATCATCTCCCCAGCAGGAAGCTTATCCCCAGTGGATTCTGGAAGCTCCCCCCCTGCAGAGCACGAATGCATCTCCCGACTTTATTCAAAGGTTATTTCCCTACCAGGATATAACTGGGTTATCCTCAGCTAATAACCATGGAAAGATCGTCCTCGGCGAAGTCTTCTCATCCCCAGCGGAGTCTATTAAAACTTCCAACATAACAACGGTATCCCCAGCGGAGTTATCATCAACATCTCAACAGAGTACCTCTCTTCCCACAGAGTATTGTTCCCCAGCAAGATCGCTAGAGAGTTTTCTCCCCGCAGAGTAACCTATCTCTAAGTTTATTCCCCAACGGAGTCATCTTATCCTATCGGTATTCTTGCAACCATCACTCCCCAGTGGAAACAAATGCTATTCACATCAGCCCAGGATTTAATTGCCCGGCACCCGTCAAGGATCTATTTTCCTAGATGAAAACATACATTCGTAAACATCGCATCTCCATACATTATAGCATGCACATACGCATCATGAACATACAATCTCACTTATCACATCTCGCATGTCATACACCATGACATCGCATACAACTAACGTTTTGTCTTTTCAGGACAAAGGTTAAGACAAAAGATAATTACTATCAACGGTCGCAACTAAAGATCCGATTCCTGTATCTCGCCAGGGTGTATCTGTTGACGACTAACATTACCAGACCTGATTCCTGTATCTTTCCAGGGTGCATCTGAAGAGTTTGAGGATCCGATTCCTGTAGCTTGCCAGGGTGTATCCGTTGACGACTAGCATTACCAGACCCGATTCCTGCATCTTGCCAGGGTGCGTCTGAAGAGTTTGAGGATCCGATTCATGTATCTTGCCAGGGTGTATCTGTTGACGACTAGTATTACCAGAACCGATTCCTGTATCTTGCCAGGGTGCGTCTGAAGAGTTTGAGGATCCGATTCCTGTATCTTGCCAGGGTGTATCTGTTGACGACTAGCATTACCAGACTTGATTCCTGTATCTTGCCAGGATGCGTCTGAAGAGTTTGAGGATCCGATTCCTGTATCTTGCCAGGGTGTATCTGTTGACGACTAGCATTACCAGACCCGATTCCTGTATCTTGCCAGGGTGCGTCTGAACAGTTTGAGGATCCGATTCCTGTATCTTGCCAGGGTGTATCTGTTGACGACTAGCATTACCAAACCCAATTCCTGTATCTTGCCAGGGTGCATCTGAAGAGTTTGAGGATCCGATTCCTGTATCTTGCCAGGGTGTATCTGTTGACGACTAGCATTACCAGACCCGATTCATGTATCCTGCCAGGGTGCGTCTGAAGAGTTTGAGGATCCGATTCCTGTATCTTGCCAGGGTGTATCTATTGACGACTAACATTACTAGACCCGATTCCTGTATCTTGCCAGGGTGCGTCTGAAGAGTTTGAGGATCTGATTCCTGTATCTTGCCAGGGTGTATCTGTTGACGACTGTATTCTCCGGACTCGATTCCTGTATCTCGCCAGGGCACATCTGAAGAGTTTAAAGATTCGATTCTTGTAACCAACCAGGGCGCATCTACGTAATGAGCTTGAAGATCAACTCCTGTAACAGGCCAGGTAATTATCTTTCTTTTTCAGGTACGCAAGTTCTCGCTAAGGAAACTCTTACGCGATCGACAACCTCCCGATGGCATCTATAAGCCCATCCTCCTATCCATCAGTCTCCAAATGGCATCTATAAGCCCATTCCCACCATCACACTGCTAACATGCGAGCGCAAATTTCTGGGCACTCTAGTGTTCAATCATCTTCCACCTTCGGATCACGAAAGGCACGACAACCAATCTACATCCTCAAGTTTAAGAAGATTGAACAGGGGCAACTGTTATACCCCAAAATTTGCCCTCCCATATTCTTCAAGGTTTGCTAAGAGCATGCTTCAAAATCTCCCAAGGGTTGCACAGTCCAATTGCCTCCTAATAGTCAAAAATTAGGGTTTTGGTCCTGACAAAGAAATTGAAGTTTCCAAGGGTCCAATCAAGTCCCACATGCCTATAAACATTGTCAAGCATCCTTATGCCAATTTTCAAGACTCACAGCATCAAATTGCACAGTCAAAAACCCTAATTGCTTCACAGTCAACTGTAGGGGCAAAATGGTCATTTGACAGTCAAAAGTCAAAAATTTTGGTCAACATCTTATTTTGAAGCCACAAACATCATTTGATCAATTCTTGATCATGATTCTCAAAGCATGGCTCAAAAAGTCTCAAGATGCAAAAGTTTCTATTTTTGGACAGTTGAAAAAGTCAACTGCAAATTGACCAAGGCATAACTTCCACATGGTTTATCAGAAAAATTCCATCCAAAGCCCATTTTGAAGAGAATGGCATTTCCTACAACTCATCTTCACACTTCAAGTCCAAGCAATGCTCTCACAAAAAGTTATCAATTTCAACATTATAGGTCATTTTCAAAAGTCAACAAAAAGGCATTTTAAGTCAAAGACCATAACTTGAGATTGGTAAATCAAAATGACATGGGACAAATAGCATTGGTTAGAGGACTTCAAGACCTTTCCAAAATGTCCAAGAACATGATCAAAGCTTAAAAATTGAGCAAAATATGCCTTGTGGAAGTTGGGAAATTTTTGGGAATTTTGAAAAGTCAACTTTGCTTCAAATGCCTCAAAATTGCTAATGGGCCTCAATTTCTTCCATGAACCATTACCCAAAGGCTATGCACGACCCATTGACATCCAATGGAGTTATTTTATCATTTTTTATTAATTATTTGAATTTTTATTGTTATTAATTCACTTAATTAAAATTAAATATGAAAAAATAGCAAATCACACCTTTCAAATCTTTTTATGCAGAGATTTCACTCATTATGTGCTCAATATCTCGTGTACCATTCAAAAGGGAAAGAATCTTCCATGATTTGGCATAATTGGCATGAAAAAGATTGAAGAAAAGATATGGAAAATCAAAAATTCAAAGTCATAAATGGGTGGATTTTGGGCTGGCTTTTTAACCTAATTCCATTCATATACATGTACACAATTGAAACCTAGGCCATAAGACACAAGAAGTTGCGCCCAAGACCAGGAACAACTTTGCACTTTTTTCATAAAAACCTTAAAACTGAAAACCTAGCTAGAGCTCGTTTCAAAGCAAAAAAAATCATTCCAATACACTCCTGACACATCCAGGAAACTATTCCAATCAAAGCCAGCCTTCCATACTCAAGGAATCGGGTTTCAGGAGCTTTGAAATAGGGATTCCTTCATTTGGCAAAATTGGCCATCCAAACTAGTACCAATGGACTCGTGACATTCAAACGAAGCTAAATCACCCATCGCGCCCTTTTTATGCTTGCCTAAATTCTATTCGCTATTTTTCAGGTATAAGTTTAGTGGGGGTTTAAAACCCCCGCTATTTGATATTGTTTACAGGCAAAGATATGAAGACGAAGTTGGCGTGTCCATACGTGACTGGATAGTTTGAATATTCGCGCGTGATTTTTTTATTTTATACCAATAGCGTTTGTTTTCTCATATATTAATCACGTTCCATAATAATATCAAACATACACGTTGGTTGGGTTGGTTAATACGCTGGCTTGCAGGTATTGGGACCTGGGTTCGATTCCCAGGTCCCCTTATATATTTCATAATTTTTTTCATTAGCATGTTCCAGCGTAACTCTCACTCAAAGGAGTACCATATGCCCTCGCCTGCTTGTTTGCCACGCGCCCAGGAGATCAATCCAATGGCCAGAACATGCAGCTCACCATGGACGCTAGTCAACCGTCCCACATACGCGCTGGAAAAGTCAACCAGGCCTCTTGTTCATTGGGCCAAAATGCTTCAAATTGACCTCCAAATTGGGCCAGATACCCCCCTTTTGTTTGTATTCTTCTTTCTAATTTTCTTCTTAATTCTTTTTTTTAATTTGTTTTAGTTATTTTAGTTAATTCACAAAAATAATTTTTATAATATAAAAATCAGAAATCAAAAAATAAAAATATGTTTTATTTAATATTTAGTTCATTAATATTTTTGTAAATAAATTTTTAATAATCAATTTAATAATTTAGGTTTAAATTTAAATGTTTTTCTTAATAACTAAAATACATAGAAATTAGGTTTTTTAGCATTTTTATTCTTATTCCTAATAAATAATTTCTTCCTATCATTATTATTATTAATTATTAATTATCTTGTAAATAAACATATCATTAATTAATTAGAGTAAATTAGATTAAAACTTAAATATTTTTCTTTAATAATTAAAAACAATTTAGAACTAGGGTTTTATTTAACTTCCAATTTCAATTAATTTCCTTTATTTCACTAAATACAAAAAAACATAAAAAAATAACTTCTTTTCTTTATTTAATCATTAATTAACTTTTAATTTCAATTTAATCTTTAAAGGGTCCAACGCCCGCGCATATTCGATTCTAATTTCTTTTCGCGCGTTTGTTCTTATTTTTCGTTTTAAATATTATGTAATTGCTCAAGCCTTGTAATAGTAATTAGAAAATTTATTTATTTTCTGCATTTTATTAAAAAACAGGTCTTTGTTAATTTGGCGATGTATAGACCCGCGCCTTGTAATAGCGTAGGACCTTTATTTTCCGCACTTTAATTTCCGCACCTTTTAACTGCTAAATTTCACATGAAAGAATGAATGGCCCAAATAAAATCAAAGCGTAGATCACCAAAAACATGACAAGATAAAACATAACTGAAAACGATACACAAATTCACACACCACTCTTAGGGTACGCCTCACTGTTGCCTTGCCCCTCGAAACGTGGTCGTCGAGTATAGGACGTTTCAGTAAGTCCTTATGTCCATGAACATGGCATAAGGGTAGCTTCTAAGGTGTCCTACTGTTGCTCTGGTGACCACACTGTCCCTAAAAAAAATGAATTGACCCGAACACCTCCAACGGTGGTGCTACCTACCTCTCAATGGTGGGATGGCACTATCTTAAGGACATTTACACAGCCTAATTCCTTAGGGTAGGTGGATGACTCATAGATACTTGCTCTAATTCAAAATAAATCAAAACTTCTTTTCACACCGACACTTTTCAAAAAGCTTTCAAAACGATTTTTCAAACACTCTTGAGGACTGATACAAGAGTCAATCTGAAATTTTAAACGAGACTTTTTCAAACCCACTCACAATTGAAAAGCAAACACTTTTGAAAATACAATGAGCAAGTATCTAAGAGCCCATGGATAACCATGGATATAAAGGGTGCTAACACCTTCCCTTTCTATAAATCTACCTCCCAAACCGAGAAACTATCTCATAAGGAATTTTGTTGTGCTTTTGTCCTGTCCATGTTGGAGAAAATAAAAGACGGTGGCGACTCTTGCTTCCACGACATTTCGCGATCCAGCGTTAAACAGTCAGTTCCAGATCAACCGATCACACCAGCCCTTAGACACTGACTGTAACTCCATTTGCAAGCTTCACCATTTCTGTTTTTAGCTTGTGCAGGTTGAGTTCTACAAGCTTGTTCAAGCACATCCAAGGCAAGCTAGGCATTGGGGAAGGTCAGAGGAAGTTCAAGCAAGCTCCCAAACATCTCAGGCCTCACTGAAAAGATCCACATTGCCATACACGAAGTCAACTGAAACAGGTTTTTGTCAACTTCCTATCTCTCTATTTAGGAATCATTAGGCTTAGGTTTGTGAATAAAAAATGTAGTATTCATAGCCATGAAGCTGTACATATGCTCAGTTTTCATTTAAGTTAAGTGTGTTAAGAGAATTTGATCCATGAACTTTCTGAAAAAGCTAGGTTAGAAATTAGGGCCAGAGAAATTCTCTCTGGTGTTTGAGAGTTAGATTAAGTTTCTTATATGGTTGAATTCGTCTTGAAAAATGCTACAACTTTGATGTTATGAGTTTTTGCATTAGAGCACGTATGCAGGATCTAGCATTTTGTGCAGGCGCGCGCGTTTTTTTTTTAACAAAAGGTTGAAGATGAAGTTTGGTGGGCTGGGCTTGGTTCTGGCTCACTTTTTACACCCCCTGCCTTGCTGACTGCACCCCCTGGCCCATTTCTTCATATTTTATATTTTTGCATTTATTTTTCATTTCTGATTTTATTTTATTATTTCCCAACATAAAAAATACCAAAAATATTTTTATAAATTTTCACATTTATTTTTGTATTTTATTTTATTTTTCTAACATAAAAATAATTTAGTGAGTATATACTTTTATTTTATTTAATGAAAACTTGAAAATAATACATAAAAATATTATAGTTTTATTTTTTTTTATTTATACTTAAATAATATTTTTCTAAATATATTTTTATTTTGTATATATTTTATTTTATTTTATTATACATGAATAATATAATTAATATATATTTGCTTTCTTAAAAGAAAATTAGGGTTTTGCCCTTAATAAAAAATATATCTTTTTATTTCTTTAATACATTAAATATTATATTTTTACATACATAAAAATGAATAAAAAAACATCTTTTGCATATTCATAATATTTTGCATATTTATTTAATTTGTTTATTTAAATATTGTTCATTTATTATTTGTGCCAATTATTCAATTTGGATGTAATAGTAAATATTAGGGTTTTTATTTCTTGCAAATAATCCCCATTCAAAATTGTATCCCCCCTTCCCATATTAAATGTTGTAATAGTGTAGATTTATTTCGCGCACTTTATGCTTACAAATATGCCATGTTAGAGATTAGGGTTTGTATGCAAAAATCCAAAATCAAACAAATAGCTTGACTAATACAAAGACAAAAAGCATGTAAATTGACAACACAATGCACACATGCACCCCTAGGGTTTCATCCACTTGTTGCCTTTAAAATTGCCCATGTTATGCATGTTGAGTATCTTGGCAAAACAAAAACAAAACAAAAGATCATAGCCCCTCAATAACGCTATCTTGGTTGCCTATACAAAAATGATCTAGTCCCTCAAAAATTTGTTAAAGATACTTAGCACAATTGCTATCATGGTCAATACGATGACCCACGCCTGTCCTGTTTAACATCCAAACACAAGGTTGTTTACCAAATACAATGGTAAAACAACACTGTCAAAAAACCTTTCAAAAGACAATACACCTTTGTATACATTCAAACAAGAATCATTACAAAGGTTGCCACAATGATGGCCTCTTTTCAAAACATTTTTCAAAACCACACACAAAGCACCATTTCAAACAATTGGAAAAGCAAAGCAAGTGATCTAAACAAGTAACTAAGAGCCCATGGATAACCATGGATGAAAATGGTGCTTGCACCTTCCCTTTTCATAATCTACCCCCCGAACCCAAGAAAACATCTCAAAGGTCTTTCCTGTGCTTTTTGACCTTTCCTTTGGATAAAATAAAAAGTCGGTGGCGACTCTTGCTAAACCGAAAAATTTTTGAACACAAACACAAAACCTCAAGTCAGTTCTCTGGCTATATCACACCAAGTTTCAAGCTTTGAATCAAATCTTTGCCTAGTCAATTGGACAGTTGACCTAGAAATCAGATGTATTGGGGAAAAAGTCAATTGTGGCCAATTTACAGTCAAACCTCATAATTTTTTATCCACATCAACATTATAGACTCACATAAATCATTTGATTAAGTTTGGACCACAACTCCTCAAGAAATTTGATCAGATCTTCAAAAGGGCAAAATGGTCATTTTTAGGGTTTTGACTGCAGAGGGGCAATTTCTGATTTTTCATCTAGCCAATGGGAAATTGGGTTCAAGCATGGTTTCAAGGACTCAATGGCATCATCTTGACCTAATCACAAGGTTCAAAAGATCTTAATTGCATTGGATTGACAATTGAATTTTCTAGTCAACTGATCAAAAATCAACTGTACACCGAAAAGTCAAACTTTGACTTTTTGGTCAAAATCAAGTGCCAAGGGTCATTTTTCATCAAGATGTTTCAAAAAATGAAACTTGTTCATCAAGAAACCTAATTTTGAAAATTAGGGTTTAAAATGGAAAATTTTCATAACTTAGAAATTTTCTAAGTTATGAAAATTTCTTATTTTTTCCCAACTTTGGCCAACTTTTTCATCATGATGAAATTGGATTCAAACAAAACTTCCAACATTAAAGTTGTAGTACTCCACAAAATCTAAAACTTTGATTCACAAAGTTTTCCCAAAAGATGCTTGGATCTCAAGTTATGATTTTGTGAACAAGGGTCCAAAAACTTTCTAACTTAGTGAAATTTTGCCCTAGTTTAGGCAGGATTTTGACCTATCTTCATGGCAATGTTTCACATAGTTCCAAGTGGAATCTCAAAATTAATTTCAAATATGGATTGTAGAGCATGTTACAAGCTTTCCAAAATGTCCAAGAACTCTCCAAAATCATTTGTGGTTAGACAGAATCGAAGAAAAGAAAATGGCCATTTCTCACTTTTGTCCATGGCATTTTCCACATTGATATAAGTTGCAAATCAGTTTGGATCATGCTTGTACTTGGTTTACAGGTTCTAATCCTTTATACACTCATAAATTAAATGCAAACACATTGGATTAAGGCTTTGTTCTGATCTATGAAGCATTATACAAAGGTTTAATCCATTTTTGGCAAAAAGGCAACAATGCCATTTACATAAAGCACACATTTTGCAAATTTGTTTATCTTGAGCCAAGGACCCAATTTTTTGCAGAAAACAAAGTCCGTAAACTTGGGGCAAAGTACACCAACTATGTGCAGCTAAGAAGCAGGCCTGTACAGGCCTTAGCATTGTCAAAATCAACTTTTGCTTCAAAAGCAAGTAACTTGCAAAAGTCCACATAACTTTGAAATCTGATAAGAGCAAGCTTGGTACACATTTCAAACAAGTTCAACACATTATCTCAAGCCAGAAACACGAGCTACAAGCCTCTCAAACACCCTCAAACACTAAAACACTAACTTCTGCCCAAAACAGGGCAAGCCCTGCAGAACTCAAGCCATCTTCACATTGCCTCGTGTGTTTTGACCCAAACCACTTCAAACACTTTCTAAACAACCCACCTGAATTATCCAAGCCATTGTTCATCAACTGTAACTTCATTTTCAAGCTTCACCATTTTTAAATTCTGAGATTGCAGGTTGACTTTTACAAGGAGATTCAAGCTATTTCAAAGCAAGCTAAGCATTGGGAAAGGTCAAGGGAACATCAAGCAAGCTCAAAAGAACCTCAGGCCTCACTGAAAGTTGCTGCATTGCCATACTCGAGCTTGACTGAAACAGGTAAATTTCAAACTTCTATCTCCTTATTTAGGAATAATTAGGCTTAGGTTTATGAAGCAAAAATGTAGTCCTCATTGTCCTTGAATTGTACATATGCTTAGAATTCATTTATGTTAACTGAGCTAGGAGAATTTGGATGTTGAAGTTTCTGAAAAAACTAGGTCATAAATTAGGGGCACTGAAATTCTCTCTGGTCTTTGAGAGTTAGATAAAGTTTTTTATATGGTTAGAATCGTGTGATGATGAGCTATAACTTTCATGTTGCAAGTTTTTGTTTTTAAGCACGTATGCAGGAGTTACAAGTTTGAACACAGGGCGCGCGTTTTTTTGTTGCTGGAGGACAGGGATGAAGTGGAAATGGGTTGGGCCTGGCTTTGTCTTACTTTTTGCACCCCCCTGCTTGCTTTTTGCACCCCCTTGGCCCATTTCTTTTATTTTTTGTATCTTTTCATTTCTTTCCATATTTTCTGACTTTTATTATTTTTTCTAAATATTAAAAATCACCAAAAATATTTTTCTTAAATTTTCACATTTTATTTTATTATTTTTATTATTTTTTGGCATAAGAATAGTTTATTAAATAATATATATTTTTATTTTCTATAATAAACTTGTAAATATTATAAAAATATTATATATTTTTATTTTTTATTATTTATACACTTAAATAATATTTTCTCACACATTTTAATTTTTTAGCACTTTTGTATATATATATATTTTTATTTCTTGTACATAAATAAATAATATATAATATATATTTCCTTTTAAAACAAAAACTAGGGTTTCCACCCTTTCTAAAAAATAATCATTTTTATTTTCCCTTATTTTTTAGAACATTAAATAATTTATTTTACAAACATAAAATATATACAAAAACATTTTTGCATATTTATATTTATTTGCATATTTAAATATTTGCCTATTTATTTATTTGTACAATAAATTCAATGTGGTTGTAATAGTTTTAGGGTTTTATTTTGAGCAATATCCCACTATTCAAACTTGTATCCCCCTTCCCATAATAATGTTGTAATAGTCTTAGATTTACTTTTATGCATTTTATTGCTTTGATATGCATGATAGTAAAACTAGGGTTTGAATGCAAAGACCAAAATCAAACAAATAGCTTGACTAAACACAAGACAAAAATGCATGAAAAATGACAACACAATGCACACAAGCACCCCTAGGGTTTCATCCACTTGTTGCCTTAAAAATGGCCATCGTATGCATGCTAGGTATCTTGGCAAAACAAAAATCAAAACAAAAGATCATAGTCCCTCGATGACGCTATCTTGGTTGCCTATACAAAATGATCTAGTCCCTCAAAAAACTTGCTAAGATACTTGGCACCATTGCTATCATGGTCATACGATGACCCACGCCTGTCCCGTTTAACATCCAAAGATAAGGTTGTTTACCAAATACAATGGTCAAATAAAAATGTCAAAGGGTTAAAAATGTGTAGGAAAGATCTTTGAGTAAGGTAGACAACTCCTAGTTACTTGATCAAACTTTCAAACCATCCTTGCTATTTTCAAAACACACAACACAATTTCAAAACATTTTCCCAAAACAAACTTTCAAACATTGAAACATTTTCAAAAGACAAACACATTTGTATACATTCAAACAAGAATCATAACAAAGGTTGCCACAACGATGGCCTGTTTTCAAAATACTTTCAAAACCACACACAAAGCACCATTTCAAACAATTGAAAAGCAAAAGCAAGTGATTTAAAACAAGTAACTAAGAGCCAATGGAAAACCATGGATGAAAAGGGTGCTAGCACCTTCCCTTTTCATAATCTACCCCCCGAACCCAAAAACAATCTCAAAGGTCTTTCTTGTGCTTTTTGACCTTTCCTTTGGAAAAAATAAAAATTCGGTGGCGACTCTTGCTAAACCGAAACATTTGCGAACACAAACGCAAAACCTCAAGTCAGTTCTCCCACCGCATCACAGAACTGGCGACTCTGCTGGGGACTATAATCTAAAAGTGGGGTTACCTTAGGGTTTTATATCACCTTTACATGCTTATCTTGTTTGACTTGATTGCTTTTCATTTGGTTCTATTATTTGGGTTTGAATCCTCTACCTGGATTTAGGAAACATTCATAGGTAAATAGCAATACATTGTGGAAACTGTGCTGGGTATACCGACATGGTTGAAGCAATAGCTATATTAGTGCGACATATTTGTGGGTACCGGTAGCCTTTGAGTTAATCAAAGAGAATACGGGGCCGCTGAGTGATGTCATGAAGCACTAATGGACTTTTAGAACCTTTACTTGACCAACTTGGCCTTTTTAGGGGTAGTGAGATGACCGACTTTGGTGCAGTCCGAAGTTGGTAAATACTTGATACTAAACTCATTAAGGGTTGTTTTCTTGGAATATTTCAGTTGCCAGTAAAGTGGCTAAACTGAAACAATGAACACAGAAAATAATCCAGTGATATTGAGCTCCTTAGAACCCGATTACTATTTATAGGACAGGTTGAGCCAACTAAACTTCAAGAGGGTACTTACCTATGAAACCCCATGCAAGCCTGAAACTAGGAACTTGTGTGATTTGTTTGTACATATATACTTGTGCATAACATCATGGACATCATAAAGCATCATATGCATCAACTAACCATTTCAAGGATTTGGATCTTCATCTTTGTTCCTGTTTTGTAGGTAATGGAATCACTTCGCAGGAAAACCATCCAAGTCAACCTTGTAAGAATTCCTCCTCAACTCAAGGAGCTAGCTTCAAGGATTCCTGAGAATTCTTAATTCACGGAGAGGCATGGTCTTCTTCTCAACTTAGTCAACACCAACACTGAGGAAGACATGGTGAAAGTTCTCTTCTAGTTCTTTGACCCCCTACACCACTGCTTCACATTTCCTGATTACCAGCTTGTGCCTACTTTGGAGGAATTTTCTCAACTCTTGAGGATTCCTATTATCAATAAACTACCCTAAAACGATACGGAAAGAGATACAAAGCCTGAAGATGTTACTCAAGCCCTACACTTGCAACCATCTGATATCATAGGTCATTGGGAAACTAGAAGTGGTGTCAAAGGTTTCTTGTCAAAGTTTCTGTTTGAGAAGGCCCAAAGCAGCTGGAATTCATTGGACTTACAAGCCTTTGAGGAGATTGTAGCTCTTCTCATCTATGGGTTGGTCCTATTCCCAAACCCTGACCAGCTTATAGATGTCAATGCTATCAAAATCTTCATGGCTCACAACCCGGTGCCTACATTGCTTGGGGATATCCTCCACTCATTTCACACTCGAACAATGAGGAAAATAGGTGTTCTCATGTGCTGTACTCCTCTACTGGCAAGATGGTTTATTTCTCATCTTCCCCAATCAGTTTTAAAGAATGAGCAAGGTTTGAGGTGGTCACAACGATTGATGACTCTTACACATTCAGATATTCATTGGTGTTCTCGGTCCAGAGAAAATGTTATCATCATTGATCGTTGTGGGGAATTCCCTAATGTCCCTCTATTAGGCATTAGGGGAGGCATTACCTACAACCCCTGCTTGGCTCTGAGACAGTTTGGGTATGCCCGAAGGGATGGCCCACATGACATGCTGATTCCAGACTTGGTTTTTGACTTCGACAACAAAGATCAAGGACTTCAACAAAGGTTTATCCGAGCTTGGAGGATGCCCAACAAAGTGGACAGTAAGACCTTGGGACACAAGAATTCCATCCCCCTTGAGCCTTACCTCAAGTGGGTACGAACCCGCGCTCAAAGTATTATGATTCCTTACCCCTACATACTTCATGTGATCAAAGAGCCTGTTACAAAAGGAGAGGTTCTATACACCCTCCTACATCCTGATATGCCAACATCACTAGAAGATTTGTAAAGGATTGGATACAGCTCAAGGGAGAATGCGATACTTTTGAAGCCCAATTCTACGCCAGTGAGAAGAAGGCTTTGGAACTTACTCGCCAACTTCACGAAGAGAAGACTCTCAACACCTACATAGCACCAAAGAGGATGCGCAACGTCTTTTTACATTAGAATTTTGTATTATTTTGCCCATGGGGCATTGATGTACTAACAAATTATATCTTATTAATATGGCGTGTGTTCCTTTTTGTTTAAAACAACTTTGAATTTCTGAATCCTTGAATGCATTACATGAATACATATCATTCATCATATGCATAAGCAGGTCTTCACACCAGGTTTTCTTATCTCTCTGCTATTTATTTCAGCAAGATGGATATGGAGCAGACGGTCAAAGACTTACAAGCGCAAAATTCACAGTTCCAACAGCTACTCATGACCTTGGCAAAGGGTCAGGAGGAGCTCAAAACTCTACTGGAAAAGGAAAAGGAGAAAAAGAAAAAGAAGAGGGTTGGTGTGGCTACCATGGGTAGAAGATTTGAAGGTCAAGCTAGAAGGGTCCTGAATTTCCCCTCAACATCTGATGAAGGGGTAGGAAAGGGTAAAGGAACTGTGGTGCAATCTGAGTCTGAGGATGAGGAAGAAGAGGAGGATAAAGATTATTCTGAACAGCAGTACCCTCCTGCAGACGACAAGTACAAGAATTTGGAAGAGCATCTGGATGCCATGGAGGTACAAAGAGTTCCTGGGATGGACTATGAGGAGCTAGGGTTGGTTGCTGGGATTGTCATTCCCCTTAAGTTTAAGGTGCCTCTTTTTGCTAAATACGATGGTTTGTCTTGTCCCAAGATGCATTTTCGATCTTACGTCAGAAAAATCCAACCGCATTCTTCTAATAAGGATCTATGGGTTCATTTCTTCCAGGACAGTCTTTCGGGGACGCAGTTAGATTGGTTCTACCAGCTAGAGAGGTATGATATGCACAATTGGGAGGATTTGGATGCTGCCTTCTACAGACAGTATCAATATAATGCGGATTTAGCACCAACCCGTACTCAATTACATAGTATGGGCATGGTCTCAAATGAAGGTTTCAAAGAGTATACCCAGAAATGGAGAGACTTGGCGGGACGAGTGCAACCACCTCTATCTGAGAGGGAGCTGGTAGATATGTTCTTGGGTACACTTCCAGGCCCCTTTTTTAATCACCTGATTGGAAGTTCGTCTGCAGGGTTCACCGAGTTAATTCTGACTGGTGAGAGAGTTGAAGCCGGCATAAAGAACGGGAAAACTCAAAAGGATGCATCTGCTTCGGCTGCCATAAAAAATACTTTTCCAGCAAATAAAGAAGTCTCAGCTGTTTACTCCCAGAGAAGTCAATGAAGAGTTGAGCACCAGCCAACGGTGGGGGCCGTAATGATTCAGAAGTCTGCAGCTGATCATCCTAGAAACAATCAACCCAAAACCAACCAAGCAAGGGTGGAAAGGCCTGCACGGCAATTCACCTGGGTCAACATGACACCTGCTCAGGTTTTACCCCATCTCTTGAAGTTAAACCTTGCAAGTTTGAAAGAGGCACCAAAGAATCCGAATACATCTTCTCCTTACTATCATTCAAATGCCAAGTGTGCTTATCATTCAGACAGCCTGGGGCACGACACCAACAATTATTGGGCCCTCAAGAATAAGATTAAGGATTTGATAGATGCTAAAGAAGTTGAATTCGACGCCCCTGAAAAGCCTAATGTGATCTCTGCTCCAATGCCAAAGCATGTCCACAATGCCCATGCTGCTGAAGAAGATCTTTTTGTTGCTACTGTTGATGATTTGATGACTCCGCTATCGATAATCAAGTTGAATTTGCTGAAGGCTGGGATTTTCCCAGGTTGTGGAGAAGATTGCTACCTTTGTTCCTCCTTACCAACCGACTGTACGTTGTTGAAGTTAGGCATCCAACGCCTAATGGATAACCAAGAGATCCTTTTTTAAAATACTCTTGTTACACCGACTCCTGTTAATGATGTTTCGATAATTACCATATCCGCCAATCTTTCCAAGGTCTCCAAAACACCTGTTAAGATTACATCCGATATGAAGATTGTACCTTTGAAGATAACCATGTCGGGGCCCATCCCGTACAAGTCCAACAAATCAATACCGTGGAACTATGGGGGAGAGATCTTTTACCACGGTATTAAACAAATTGAATCAACTGAAGAGAGTTCTGATGAAGAGACTTCCGACATTGGAAACATTGCCGGAACGAGTAAAATCACCCGCAGTGGAAGAATTTTCTCTCCGGAGATTTCTCCTCCGAGGGCAATCTTCAGACCCTTAGCTGCTCCTAAAGTTACTCCTGTACCGATCAACATATCTGCGAGAACTCCAGTTATTGAAGAAGTTGTGACTCCTGTGGTTGTCCCCTCTGCTGATGATGATGATAGAGGGAAAGGGATCCAAGAAGAGCCCGTCAGGACGAGGGCTCAGCCATTGATCATCCCTGAAACCTCTCAAAAAGAAATGGAAGAGATTTTGAAAATAATAAAGAAAAGCGATTATAATGTTGTGGAGCAACTGGGGCAAACCCCCTCAAAGATCACTATGTTGGCCTTACTACTTTGTTCAGAAGCTCATGCCAAAGCTTTGATTAAATTTTTTAAGACGGCCCATGTGCCCCAGGAAACCTCTCGGACCAGTTCCAAGAATTTGTAGCTAGCCTAATGGCTGACAATGGTTTAGGATTCTCTGACGCCGATCTAACAATCAAAGGGAGAAAGCATAATGACGCTTTGCATGTCTCGGTGGAATGCAGAGGGACTACTCTGGCACACATTCTAGTAGACATTGGTTCTTCGCTGAATGTCTTACCAAAGAAGGCATTGGATAGGCTAGATTGTGAAATTCTAACTTTGAAGTCCAGCAACATCATTGTCAGAGCCTTTGATGGTTCTAAAAGGATGGTCCACGGGGAGGTGGACATCCCAATTAAAGTGGGAACTGAAACCTTCAACTCCACATTATATGTCATGGACATTCGTCCCTCCTATTCTTGCTTATTAGGAAGACCCTGGATTCATCATGCTGGAGCCGTCACTTCAACTCTGCATCAAAATCTCAAGTACCCTGTCCAGGGGAAAATTGTAACTGTTCACGGCGAGGAGGAATACATGATAAGCCATCTTAATTCTTTCCGCTATGTAGAATTGGATGGTGAATTCATCGAAACCACCTTTCAGCATTTTGAAGAGGTAGCTCAGGAGATTGCGGCAACCAAGACAGTGCCTTCTGTACCCATGATTACCCGACCTCCGCCTCGGATGTCGTCTCTCAAAGATGCAAAGGCTTTGATTTAAGAAGGAGGAAGCACAATTTGGGGGTAGCTTCCCGACTTTCCCTTTAATTCTGATAAATTTGGCTTGGGTTTCACTGCTTCTGCTCAAAAGGATGTGCGTCGCTCCCGGGATGGAGGGCCACCATTAAAGATCACCCATCGTGGAGTCAATGCTTTGGAGGATAGTGAAGAGGAGAGCAATCTAGAAGACTGGATTTTCCCTACCGTTGAAGGAGGATTGTGTAATTGGGAGGCAAAGGACTTTGTTCCCATTACTTTCATCAATCAGTAATTTATCTTTCAAACATTTATGTTGGTTTGTAATAATTCCTGAACAATTCGTACACTTTTAACCTTGTGCCTTACCCGAGGCATATAGGTCCATTTATAAGGGTTTGATTTTTCATCTTCATATGCCATTTTAATGAATCATGGACGTTTTCACATATAAACTTTTGTGTTTATTTTCTTTCTTTTTACATTTTATTTGTTTAAAGGTGGATGTCCCTTACACACACCCACACTCACCAATGTAGGCACCCATCCATTCCGGATTACATGGGTAACAATTCTGATATGGCCTTCAGTGACTCTGAAGATCTGGTCTACCATGCCGAATACGAAGGTGATGAAGACTATGAAGTGCCTTGAGAATTGGCTAGACTGCTACAACAGGAAGAAAGGGCTATTCTACCTCACGAGGAGTTGTTAGAGACAATCAACTTGGGTAAAGAGGAAGACAGAAAATAAGTTAGAGTGGATGCCAACCTAGAACCAAGTGTCAAAGAGCGCTTAATTCAGCTGTTGAATGAATATGTTGAAATCTTCGCCTGGTCTTACGAAGACATGTCGGGACTTGATACAGACATTGTGGTACACCGTCTACCCACAAGAGAAGATTGTCCACTAGTTAAACAGAAAGTTCGCCGCATGAGGCCCGACATGTCTGAAAAGATCAAAGCATAAGTTATGAAGCAGTTCAATGTTGGGTTTCTTGCTGTTACTTCCTATCCATAATGGGTTGCTAACATTGTGGTCGTGCCTAAGAAGGACGGCAAAGTCAGAATATGCGTGGATTACAAAGACTTAAATAGGGCCAGTCCTAAAGATGACTTTCCACTACCGCACATTGACATCTTGGTTGACAATACAGCTCAGCACAAGGTATTTTCTTTCATGGACGGATTCTCGGGCTATAACGAGATCAAAATGGCACCCGAAGACATGGAGAAAACTACTTTTGTTACACAATGGGGTACGTTCTGCTACAAAGTGATGCCATTTAGACTGAAGAATGTCGGGGCAACCTATCAACGCGCCATGGTAGCTTTGTTTCATGATATGATACATCATGAGATAGAGGTCTACGTAGACGATATGATAGCCTGTTCACAAACTGAAGAAGAACACCTCGACAATCTGCAAAAGCTGTTTTTCAGGTTGAAGGAGTACAAGTGTAACACCCCTTCTAAAATACCCCGAATAATATTAATTATATCAATGATTAAAGACATATTCCATCAGAGTTAACACGGAACAAGGGATGTCACAATTATGAAATAAATAAAACTTCCAATAAAACAGTAGTCATGCTACACTGAGGGTCATTATTCAAATAATTCAATCAACTTAAGACCATGTCTTACACAGCGGAAAAATACCATAACCAAAACGGAATAAACCAAAACATAATTATTCCCAATGAAATTCAAAGAAACAATTGAATAATAACTAATTCCTCAACTAAATGTTCCCCAGTGTTACAACCTATCAGAGCACGACACTGACACGCGGACTTAAAGTAACATAGCTCTAGAGCCATCCTCACCAACTCCTGAGCTGCTAACTTTAATCTGAAATTGTTAAAGTAAGGGTGAGATTTCTCATAATTAACATGCATTATAAGCTTCTCAATCAACATTATATCACAAGCATATTATTTCACCCATTTTAGCATAAATTCAGATTCAACACGCAGTTCCAATCATACAAGTCATTATGCACAAATCAATAATCAACCAAAGAATTGTAACACTGGAAGACATCCTAACATGTTACAATTCCATGCAAACACAAATGCAGACACAATGCATGTGGTACCAACACGTGACCAAGTCACCCAACACTGATCCATCATCAACCGGATACAGCAACCATCGATTCGTCCATAAACACCCGGACACGAATCCAGCATAACCACCCACCATCACCCGGGTATCGGTTAATGGCAACACAAGTCATATTCCACACAATGGGAATTAGCTTCACTAAAACAATGCATATGCACGCACATCAATAGCATGCAACATCAAATCAGTCTATGAAATACATCAATTTATCATAACTGAATCAAAACCAAAAACATGATATCTCAACGATCATGCACACCATCATTAGCAACATAAACATGCCTTTCATTCACACAATACTAATACATCCATCCATCACAGGTTCACTGCTACATACACACCCATGTGCGTTAGCCAATAATCACTTATTCCGGGATTTGACTCATTTTCAAAATAATTTCAGGTTTTAGGAAATCTTTTCATTTTATAAAATAGAGCATTAAATTTAAGAAATAACGTCCAAAACGGACTTATGGTTTGAAAGTTATGAATTTTCAAAGTTTAACATTTTTCAAAAAGTTACAGCAGAACCCGGTTCCTACATATGCAGGAACCGGTTCCTGCGAAGTTCAAAAATCACGCTTCTGGAAAAATGTATGGGAACCCGGTTCCTACCTATACAAGAACCGATTCCTACGTGCATTTTTGCCAGTTTTTATAAATTCACACAGTGGAACCCGGTTCCTCCCCACTGGGAACCGGTTCCCACGACCTGCAGAGTCAAATTCTGCACTTTTGACAGCATTATTCATTCTAAACCAATTCCAAACATACCCATACGAATTGCAACGTGAGAAACACCAAAACACATCCATTTTGCACCATTATAACATCAAACAACATTATTTCATCATTCATTTTTATCATCTGACACCCTAATGGTTTTCAACCTACAATTCGACGCAATAGGGACAATTCTACGGAACCCTAGAATTCCAAACCGGGATTCCCTAACATACTATGATCCATACTATTGAATATCTAAATCAATAATACGAATTAACTAATCGAAATCACCCCTTACCTTGTGGGTTCTTCAAATTCTGACGCTTCCGGTTTTCTCCTTCTTTTTCCTCTTCTCAAATGCACGTATGATGAATATTCCAAAAATAACTCTCTTTCTCTTCTTTTTCCTTTTAATACTCCTTTTATTATTCCAATAAAATAATTAAATTAGTAATTAGTAAGAGTAGAGTATTTTACCCCTCACACCCTCTAATCACTCTTCACACCACCAATACTTCTTTCCTTTAATTAATTAAATTAATTTCAATAATCCAAAAATACCAATAATTAAATTTCCAATTAAATTAATAATTAAAAATTCTAATTATTTAATAATCGGATTATTTGGGGTGTCAGAACTCTCCCCAACTAAAAGAGTTTTCGTCCTCGAAAACATACCTTAGACGAGCAGTTCGGGATACGAGTCCTTCATCTGACTCTCCAGCTCCCAAGTGACATGTCCATCTGCTGGTCCTCCCCAAGCCACTCTTACCAATGCGATCTCCTTGCCTCGCAACTGTTTCAACTTCCGACCCTCAATTCTCGCAGGTACCGCTTCCACAGTCAAATTCTCTCGTACATGTATATCGTCTACCCGAATCTCATGAGACGGATCAGCAATGTACTTCCTTAGCTGAGATACATGAAAAACATCATGCAAATTTGCAAGTGACGGCGGCAAAGCAATCTGATAAGCAACTTTCCCAACTCTCTTGGTAATCTGAAACGGACCAATAAAACGTGGAGTTAACTTCTTTGACTTCAAAGCTCGACCAATACCAGTCATCGGAGTAACTCGCATAAAAAAATGTTCTCCTTTGCTAAACTCAAGATCTTTCCTCCTCTTATCGTGATAACTTTTCTGACGACTCTGAGAAGTCCTCATCTTCTCCTGAATCATCTTAATCTTTTCCAAAGTCTGTTGGACAATTTCCGGTCCAATCACAGCACTCTCTCCAGATTCATACCAAAACAACGGTGTTCGACACCTCCTACCATACAATGCCTCAAACGTTGCCATACCAATGCTCGAATGAAAACTATTGTTGTAGGTAAACTCAATCAATGGTAGATAACTATCCCAAGCTCCACCTTTCTCCAACACACAAGCTCTTAACAAATATTCCAACGACTGAATCGTTCTCTCCGTCTGACCATCTGTCTGTGGATGATAAGCGAAACTCAAACGCAACTTAGTACCCAAAGCTTCTTGCAATCCCGTCCAGAATTTAGATGTAAACCTCGGATCTCGATCCGACACAATACTAGAAGGAATACCGTGTAAACTCACAATCTTCTCAACATACAATTCTGCCAACCTTTCCATCGGATAATCCATTCTTATCGGAATAAAGTGAGCAGATTTCGTCAACCGGTCAACAATAACCCCGATAGAATCACCATTCTTCGATGTCCTTGGCAAACCAGACACAAAATCCATAGAGATTCCATCCCATTTCCATTCTGGAACAAACAACGGTTCCATCAATCCTGACGGTTTCTGATGCTCAATCTTCGACTTCTGACAAACCAAACAAGCATACACAAACTCAGCAATTTCCTTTTTCATTCCCGGCCACCAAAACAACTTCTTCAAATCATGGTACATTTTAGTAGCACCAGGATGAATACTCAATCCACTACGATGTCCTTCTTCCAAAATACTCTTCCTAATCTCTGCAACATCCGGAACACACACCCTATTACCAAATCTCATAACACCATTCTCATCAATCCGGAACTCGCCTCCTTGACCTTGGTTGATCAATGTCAATTTATCAACTAACCCAACATCGGACTTCTGTCCATTCCGAATTTCTTCCAGAATACCACTAGTCAGTTTCAACATACCCAATTTCACACTATTCGGAGTAGTTTCACATACCAAACTTAAATCTTTGAACTGCTCAACCAAATCTAACTCACGGACCATTAACATCGACATATGCAAGGACTTCCTACTAAAGGCATCCGCAACAACGTTTGCCTTACCAGGATGGTAATTCAAACCGAAATCATAATCCTTTAGAAATTCTAACCATCTCCTCTGCGTCATATTCAACTCTTTCTGATCAAAGAGATACCTCATACTTTTGTGATCACTGAACACCTCAAACCAAGAACCATATAAATAATGCCTCCACAACTTCAAAACAAACACAACAGCTGCCAACTCCAAATCATGAGTCGGATAATTCCTTTCATGTACTTTCAATTGTCTCAAAGCATAAGCCACCACCTGCTTATCTTGCATCAACACACCACCTAATCCCATTAATGATGCGTCACAATACACAACAAAAGACTTAGTCAGATTTGGCAAAATCAAAATCAGAGCACTTGTCAACCTCCTCTTCAGCTCTTGAAATCCTTTCTCACATTCAACATCCCAAACAAACATCTGACCCTTCCTGGTCAACTTAGTCAACGGTAACGCTAATTTGGAAAATCCTTCTATAAACTTCCTGTAATAACCTGCAAGACCCAGAAAACTACGGATCTCAGAAGCATTCTTCGGTGCTTCCCACTGAGATACTGCTTCTACCTTCGTAGGATCCACAGCAATTCCATTCTTGGAAATTACATGGCCAAGAAAACTTACTTCTCTTAACC
This sequence comes from Vicia faba, assembly GCA_948472305.1. Lineage (NCBI taxonomy): Eukaryota > Viridiplantae > Streptophyta > Magnoliopsida > Fabales > Fabaceae > Vicia > Vicia faba. The sequence goes on from OX451739.1 coordinate 752,819,487, forward strand.
AGAAATCACACTTGGACAACTTCGCATAAAGCTTCTTCTCTTTCAACAATTCCAACACAACTCTGAGATGTTCTGCATGCTCTTCATCGCTCTTCGAATAAATTAGAATATCATCAATGAACACCACCACAAACTTATCAAGATACGGATGAAATATCCTGTTCATATACTCCATGAAAACACCAGGTGCATTAGTAACTCCAAACGGCATAACAGAATACTCGTAATGTCCATACCTCGTTCTAAATGCAGTTTTATGAATATCTTCCGACTTCACACGAATCTGATGATATCTAGATCTCAGATCAATCTTACTAAATACACAAGCTCCAACTAGTTGATCCATCAAATCATCGATCCTCGGCAAAGGATACTGATTCTTGATTGTAACTTTATTCAGCTGTCTGTAATCGACACATAATCTCATTGAACCTTCTTTCTTCTTAACCAACAACACCGGAGCACCCCACGACGAAACACTCGGACGAATAAACTTCTTCTCAAGTAACTCCTCCAACTGTTTCTTTAACTCCGCTAATTCAGATGCCGACATACGGTAAGGCGCCATCGACACCGGACTAGTTCCAGGAATCAAATCTATAGTAAATTCTACCTCCCTCTTAGGTGGCAATTCACTAACGTCTTCCGGAAACACCTCTGGAAATTCATTCACCACTGGCAATCCATCACTCTTTGCTTTTCCCTTCGCTTCTATTACAGAATACAACATAAATACCACAGCACCATCTTTCACAGCTAGGTTCATCTGTTTAATCGACATAGTCACATCTTCGACACCAACCTCTTCAGGAAAAATAATCGTCTTCGCAAAACAGTTGATATGAACCTGGTTGAATTCCAACCAGTTCATTCCAAGGATGATATCAAGTTGTTCTAACGGTAGGCACACTAAGTCCATACCGAAACCCCTACCAAAATCACAATAGGCCAATTCCTACAAACATACGAAGTAGTCACTGAACCCGACGCAGGAGTATCAATAACCATACTTCCATCCATATTAGAAATTTCCAAATTCAATCTTTTAGCACAATCCAAAGAAATAAAAGAATGCGTAGCTCCAGTATCAATAATCGCAATCAAAGGTATGTCATTAATAAAACATGTACCTTTAATCAGCCGATCATCTAGCTTAGTCTCTGACCCAGACAATGCAAACACTTCTTATCATTACTTTTGCAATCCACCATACGATGTCCTGTCTCACCACACTTTTAGCACTTAATGGAAGAACTAGAATCTCCTCCACCAAACTTCTTCCAACCACCGGGTCTCTGATTACTTCTATCATAAGGCTTACCACGATCCATTTGTTGCTTACCCTTCCTATCAACATACCCTCGAGCATTCGACTTAGTGCTAGCAAGATCCTCCTCTAAAATCCTACTACAGTCAACCAGATCAGGAAATCTTCGGATACGCTGATACCGAATACCCTGCTTAATCTCATCACGAAGACCATTCTCAAACTTGATACATTTGGAAAATTCTCCATCTGCATCGTTAGTATAATGAGCATAATACTTCGCTAACTCAGTAAACTTCGAAGCATACTCACTGACAGTCTTGTTACCCTTCTTGAGTTCCAGAAACTCAATCTCCTTCTTGCCTCTGATGTCCTCAAGAAAGTACCTCCTCAGAAAAGCCCTGCTGAACACAGCCCAAGTCAATGCAATACCATATTCTTCCATTTCAGTTCTGGTAGCAACCCACCAGTCATCAGCTTCCTCTGCTAACATGTGAGTTCCGTATCTCACCTTCAGCCCTTCAGCACAGTCAATTACTCTGAAGATCCTCTCGATCTCCTTCAACCACTTCTGAGCACCTTCGGAATCATGTGCACCCTTGAACAATGGAGGATTATTCCTCTGAAAATTCCCCAATTGTCGGTCAGCACCAATCACAGCTCCCTGCTGGTTCCCTCCGAGTACTCCAGCCAACATTCCCAATGCTTCAGCAATAGCATCGTCGTTTCTTCCGTTACCTCTTCCGGCCATTGTTCTTGTAACATTACAAAACAACCTCATCAGCACACAAGTATCGACAGTGTCATCTTACACTAGTCGCATACAAAAGGGATAACGACACAAGACAAGACCGAATATGCTCTGATACCACTATTGTAACACCCCTTCTAAAATACCACGAATAATATTAATTATATCAATGATTAAAGACATATTCCATCAGAGTTAACACGGAACAAGGGATGTCACAATTATGAAATAAATAAAACTTCCAATAAAACAGTAGTCATGCTACACTGAGGGTCATTATTCAAATAATTCAATCAACTTAAGACCATGTCTTACACAGCGGAAAAATACCATAACCAAAATGGAATAAACCAAAACATAATTATTCCCAATGAAATTCAAAGAAACAATTGAATAATAACTAATTCCTCAACTAAACATTCCCCAGTGTTACAACCTATCAGAGCACGACACTGACACGCGGACTTAAAGTAACATAGCTCTAGACCCATCCTCACCAACTCCTGAGCTGCTAACTTTAATCTGAAATTGTTAAAGTAAGGGTGAGATTTCTCATAATTAACATGCATTATAAGCTTCTCAATCAACATTATATCACAAGCATATTATTTCACCCATTTTAGCATAAATTCAGATTCAACACGCAGTTCCAATCATATAAGTCATTATGCACAAATCAATAATCAACCAAAGAATTGTAACACTGGAAGACATCCTAACATGTTACAATTCCATGAAAACACAAATTCAGACACAATGCATGTGGTACCAACACGTGACCATGTCACCCAAAACTGATCCATCATCAACCGGATACAGCAACCATCGATTCGTCCATAAACACCCGGACACGAATCCAGCCTAACCACCCATCATCACCCGGGTATCGGTTAACGGCAATACAAGTCAAATTCCACACAATGGGAATTAACTTCACCAAAACAATGCATATGCACGCACATCACTAGCATGCAACATCAAATCAGTCTATGAAATACATCAATTTATCATAACTGAACCAAAACCAAAAACATGATATCTCAAAGATCATGCACACCATCATTAGCAACATAAACATGCCTTTAATTCACACAATACTAATACATCCATCCATCACAGGTTCACTGCTACATACACACCCATGTGCGTTAGCCAATAATCACTTATTCCGGGATTTGACTCATTTTCAAAATAATTTCAGGTTTTAGGAAATATTTTCATTTTATAAAATAGAGCATTAAATTTAAGAAATAACGTCCAAAACGGCACTCAAAACGGACTTATGGTTTGAAAGTTATGAATTTTCAAAGTTTAACATTTTTCAAAAAGTTACAGCAGAACCCGGTTCCTACATATGCAGGAACCGGTTCCTGCGAAGTTCAAAAATCACGCTTCTGGAAAAATGTATGGGAACCCGGTTCCTACCTATACAGGAACCGGTTCCTACGTGCATTTTTGCCAGTTTTTATAAATTCACACAGTGGAACCCGGTTCCTCCCCACTGGGAACCGGTTCCCACGACCTGCAGAGTCAAATTCTCCACTTTTGACAGCATTATTCATTCTAAACCAATTCCAAACATACCCATACGAATTGCAACATGAGAAACACCAAAACACATCCATTTTGCACCATTATAACATCAAACAACATTATTTCATCATTCCTTTTTATCATCTGACACCCTAATAGTTTTCAACCTACAATTCAACGCAATAGGGACAATTCTACGGAACCCTAGAATTCCAAACCGGGATTCCCTAACATACTATGATCCATACTATTGAATATCTAAACTGATAATACGAATTAAATAATCGAAATCACCCCTTACCTTGTGGGTTCTTCGAATTCTGACGCTTCCGGTTTTCTCCTTCTTTTTCCTCTTCTCAAATGCACTTTTGATGAATATTCCAAAAATAACTCTCTTTCTCTTCTTTTTCCTTTTAATACTCCTTTTATTATTCCAATAAAATAATTAAATTAGTAATTAGTAAGAGTAGAGTATTTTACCCCTCACACCCTCTAATCACTCTTCACACCACCTATACTTCTTTCCTTTAATTAATTAAATTAATTCCAGTCATCCAAAAATACCAATAATTAAATTTCCAATTAAATTAATAATTAAAAATTCTAATTATTTAATAATAGGATTATTTTGGGTGTCACAACAAGCTCAGACTGAACCCTAACAAGTGCACTTTCGAAGTCAGGTCCGGTAAACTCTTGGGTTTCATAGTCAGCAACAAGGGCATCAAGGTTGATCCTGCCAAGTCAAAGCTATACAAGAAATTCCTGCCCCTCGCACTGTGAAGGAGGTTAGAGGTTTCTTGGGACGCCTAAACTACATTGCAAGGTTCATTTCTCACCTAACATCTACCTGTGAACCAATCTTCAAGCTGTTGAAGAAAGATCAGGTGGTTAAATGGAATGATGACTGTCAAGTTGCTTTCGATAAAATCAAGGAGTATTTGCTATAACCTCCTATCTTGATGCCTCCCGTCAAAGGAAGACCGCTAATCATGTATCTGATTGTCCTAAAGACTTCAATAGGGTGCGTACCGGGCCAACATGATGAGTCTGGCCGAAAAGAGCATGCCATTTATTACCTTAGCAAAAAGTTTACCGACTGTGAGACCCGATACTCACTGCTCGAGAAAACTTATTGCGCTTTGGTATGGGCTGCTCGCTGGCTAAGGTAGTATATGTTGACTCATACCACTTTGTTGATCTCTAAGATGGATCCGATCAAGTACATCTTTGAGAAGCCTGCTTTATCTGGAAAAATCGCTAGATGGCAGATGATCCTCACAGAGTACGATATACAGTACAGGACCCAAAAAGCTATAAAGGGGAGTGTGCTAGCCGGTCATCTGGCTCATCAAGCTGTCGAAGATTACCAATCCATGAGGTTACTTCCCCGACAAGGACATTATGACCTTGGACAACATTGAAGGCTTCAGACCGTATGACGGACCTGAACAAGGATCCCGATGGACTGTGTACTTTGATGGTGCTTCTAATGCACTTGGAAACGGTATCGGCGCGGTACTTATCTCTCCAGAAGGTTGCCATACACCTTTCACCGCCAGACTTTGCTTTAGCTGTACCAACAACATGGCCGAGTATGAAGCTTGTATATTTGGTCTCAAGGCTGCAATAGACTTGGGAATCAAATCCTTGATTGTATTTAGGGACTCATCTTTGGTCATCAGTCAGATCAAAAGAGAGTGGGATACTAAACATCCAAACCTCATCCCTTAAAAAGAACATGTCCTGACATTGTTACAACATTTCGAGCAGATTACCTTCGAGCACTTCCCGCGAGAAGAAAATCAGCTATCAGATGCTCTAGCTACAATGTCATCCATGTTTAAACTTAACTGGGACAATGAGGCTCCCCAAATCACCATTCAACGGATGGATGAACCTGCACATTGTCACGAGATTAATACCGAAGAAGTAGTGGACCGACCTTGGTTTTACGAAGTCAAAAGGTATCTCGAAGCACAAGAATACCCTGAAGGAGCTTCAGTCAATGACAAAAAGTTCTTAAGGATATTCTCGGCTAAGTTCTTCTTGAGAAATGGTATCTATTGTACCCCAAAAGTTGCCCTCCCATCTTCTCCAAGAACTGCCAAGAGCATGCTTCAAAATCTCCCAAGGGTTGCACAGTTCAATGGCCTCCTAACAGTCTAAAACTAGGGTTTTGGGTCTGGCAAAGAAATGGAAGTTTTCAAGGGTCCAATCAAGTACCACATGCCTATAAACATGGTCAAGCATCCATATGCCAAGTTTCAAGACTTTCAGCACAAAATTGCACAGTCAGAAACCCTAATTGCTCAATAGTCAACTGTAGGGGCAAAATGGTCATTTGATAGTCAAAAGTCCAAATTTTTGGTCAACATCTTATTTTGAAGCCACAAACATCATTTGATCAATTCTTGATCATGATTCTCAAGGCATGGCTCAAAAAGTCTCAAGATGCAAAAGTTTCCATTTTTGGACAGTTGAAAAAAGTCAACTGTAACTTGACCAAGGCATAACTTCCACATGGTTTATCATAAAAATTCCATACAAAGCTCATTTTGAAGAGAATGACATTTCCTACAACTCCTCTTCACACTTCAAGTCCAAGAAATGCTCTCACAAAAAGTTATCAATCTCAACATTATAGGTCATTTTCAAAAGTCAACAAAAAGGCACTTTAAGTCAAAGACCATAACTTGAGATTGGTAAATCACAATGACATGGGACCAAAGGCATTGGTTAGAGGACTTCAAGACCTTTCCAAAATGTCCAAGAACATGATCAAAGCTTAATAATTGAGCAAGATATGCCTTGTGGAAGTTGGGAAATTTTGGGAATTTTGAAAAGTCAACTTTGCTTCAAATGCCTCAAAATTCCTAATGGGCCACATTTTCTTCCAAGAATCATCACCCAAAAGCTATGCACGACCCATTGACTTTAAAGGGAGTTATTTTATCATTTTTTATTAATTATTTGAATTATTATTATTATTAGTTCATTTAATTAAAATAAAATATGACAAAAATAGAAAACCATGTTTTCCAATCCCTTTTTGCAGCATATTCTCTCCATAAAACCTCAAGATTTCGTGCATCACTAATATGGAAAGATTTGGCCATGATTGGTATCAAAAGGGCATGAAAAAGATTGAAAAGATTACATTAAAAATCAAATATTTGATTCATCAATGCAAAGGTTTCTTGGCTTGGATTTTTACCCTAATTCATTCCTCATATAAACACAAACCTAAACCTAATGCAAAAGACCTGAATGTTGCGCTAGAACCTGAGAACACAAACTCACTTTTTCTTAAAAAACTCCAAATCTGTTTTCATAGTTTGAAGGAATTTCAAGGTGTGGAAAGTATCTCAAAAGCTTGCTGGGACCTCTCTGATCATAACCCAATACGTTTCAAGCCTCCATACACAAAGAATTGGTAGAATGAAGCCGCCCTGTTCTTAATATTTCTCACATTCGTGTTTTGATTTATACGTATCATTCATGCATTTGTCTTGTTGTTTTGCACTAACATAAGCATTCTAAAGTTGTTGGTATCTTTTAATTGAACTAACGTGCCCTGTACGAGAATCTGCCATGGAAATTTTCTAGGTTTTCACAAGCTTGAAATTGGGGATTTGTTCATATGGAAAAATTGGACAGCAAGGCCTATACCATTGAACTCATGACCTTCAGACGAATCCAATCATCATATCGCGCTCAATTTATGATCAATGATATTCTAATCGCTATTTTTCGCAGGGTACATTTAGTGGGGGTTTAAAAACCCCGCTATCTCTTTTCTATTTGCAGGCAAAACGGAGAAGATGCTAACGTGGCCTATTGCTATTGGGACATTTGAATGATAGCGCGCTTTTTTGTGGTTCAGCATAACGTGGCCTTTTCAAATATAATGCTTATTGTCCATTATACATAAAAACCAACGCGCTTGGCTGAGTGGTTAATGTGTTGTCATGCAATCAATGGGACCTGGGTTCGATTCCCAGGTCCCCCATATATATTTCATATTTTTTCTTGCAATGTGTTTCTACGCAGCTTGCATCCTAAGGTCCACCATGCAACTCCCTGCCTTGGCTTGCCAAATGCCCCAAAGGATGAATCTGAAGGCCAGGATGAGAGGTCCAGGATACACACAGGTCAACGCCTCCACACACAAGCCAGGAAAGTCCACGTGGGCTTGCATCCCATGGGCCAGATTGCCTGCAATATACCTCCAAAAGGGTCAACAAACCCCCCTATGTTTGTATTTCTTTTCTCATTCTTTTTTTTTCTTTTTGTTTGTTTTAATTTAATGATTTTTTCTTTTAATTCATAAAATAAGTTTTATAATATAAAAAACCAGAAAATAAAAAATAAAAATATATTTATTTATTATATAATGTATTAATGTTTTTTTTTTGTAAATAAATTTGATAATTAATTTAGCTTTAAATTAGGGTTTTAACTTTAACTTCTTTTCTTAAATAAATTAAAAAACATAAAAATTAGGGTTTCTAGCTTTTTATTCTTTTTCAATAATTAAAATTTCTTCTTATTATCATCAATAATTAATTATTTTTATAAATAACTTGTAAAAATAATTAGGTTAAAACTAGGTCAAACTTAAACATTTTTTTAATAAATTAAAAATAGTTTAGAATTAGGGTTTTAATTCCATTTAATTTTCTCATTAAATTCCATAAATACAAAAAACTCCAAAAAATAAGCTCTTGCATTTATTTAATTTAATTAATTTACGATTTCGATTTAATTTCTTTAAAAGGGTCCAACGCCCTCGCATTCTCGATTTTATTTCTTTTCGCACATTTACTTTTATTTCCCTCTTTTTTAAATTTCATGTATTTGCCCCAAAGCCTTGTAATAGATTAATTAGGATATTTATCTTTCCGCATTTTTATTTATTTCAAATCGGGTCTTGGATTAATTTGGCGATGTAGACCCGCGCCTTTGTAATAGCGTAGGACTTTTAATTCCCGCACCTTTTAACTGTTAATAGCCACATGAAAGAATGAATGCCGAAAAATAAAAACAAAGCGTAGATCACCAATGCATGACAAGATAAATATAACTGAAAATGACACACAATTCACACACCACCCCTAGGGTACGCCTCATTGTTGCCTTGCCCTTTCGAAACTTGGTCGTCAAGTAGAGGACGTTTTAGTAAGTCCTCATGTCCATGAACATGGCATGGGGGTAGCTTCTAAGGTGTCTTCCCATTGCTCTGGTGACCACAATGTCCCGAACCCTCGAATTAACCCAAACCCCTCCAACGGTGGTGCTACCTACCTCGCAATGGTGGGATGGCACTATCTTAAGGACATTTACACAGACTAATTCCTTAGGGTAGGTAGATGACTCGTAGATGCTTGCTCTAATTCAAAACAAACCAAAAATCTTTTTCACACCGACACTTTGCAAAAGCTTTCAAAAACAACTTTTCAAACACTCTTGAGGACTGATACAAGAGTCGAACTGAAATTTTAAATGAAACTTTTTTCAAACCCACTCTGAAAAGCAAACAAACATTTTGAAAACACAAATGAGCAAGTATCTAAGAGCCCATGGATAACCATGGATAGAAAGGGTGCTAACACCTTCCCTTTCTATAAATCTACCTCCTGAACCGAGAACTAATCTCAATAAGGAATTTTTCTGTGCTTTTGTCCTTTCCATTTGGAGAAAATAAAAGACGGTGGCGACTCTTGATTCCGCGACATTTCATGAACCAGTGTTAAACAGTCAGTTCCAGATCCACCGATCACAGAACTGGCGACTCTGCTGGGGATACTTATAAAGTGAGGTGTACCTTAGGATTAGTTCATAACTGTGTTTTCAATTTTTTTGACTTGTTTGCTTTAAAATTGTGGGTTGCATCGGAGTTACATAGATCCTAACCCGGATCTGGGGATACCCTGTTTAGGTAGCATAAGTTGTGAGGGACCTGTCCGGCGTAGACCGACACGGGTGAAGCAGTGGCTACGTTGGTGTGGCACCTTGGTCTGTACCGATATCCCTTGTGTTGCAACGAGGAGAATATGGGTCTTCTGAGGATTCATTAAGCACCAACAGACCTTAGAACCTTAAATGACACAACTTGGCCATTAGAACAATAGCAGTATGCTACGCCCATTGAGGCTAAACTCTCGTGATAGTTCTGGCCGCAAGAAAAGATTGTGATGTTGGAGTTATGACCGATTGAGGGTAGTCAATGATATTGGGATCCTCTAAGAACCCGGTTACTTTTGATAGGACAGGTATGAACCAACAAACTGAAAGAGGGTAATACCTAGACCTCATGCTGGCCTAAACTTTAAGGGCTTGTCTTGTGTGACTTGTGTGCCTTACCATGTTTGCCTTTGTAAATATTTATGGTGTGCTTTATCATAACATCATAACATCATGAGCATTGCATGTATCCTGCATAAGGACTGACCATTTCAAAGACAAGAGGGTTTCACCTTTGCTCTGTTTTGTAGGACATCATAATGCCTATGCAAAGGAATACTATCCGGTTCAACTTTGTTCACCCACCTGAGTTGCTTGAAGAGTTAGTTAGCAGAATTCCAAACACCACTTCCTTCATCCAGAGGCATGGTTCTCTTCTCAGTTTAGTCACTGCAAAGCGGGATCAACAGTTGATGAGTGTCCTGACCCAGTTCTATGACCCTCTGTACCAGTTCTTCACCTTTCAAGACTTCCAGCTGGTCCCTACCCTGGAAGAGTTCTCTGATTTTCTTGGTATCCCTATCTTGGATCAGACTCCCTTCACTGGTTGGGAGAAGACCCTCAGGCTTGAGGAGGTTGCTGCAGCTCTTCCCTTGACTCACCAAGAAGTAATGGACAACTGGGTGACTAGAAGCGGAGTTAAGCGTTTCTTGGCCAAGTTCCTGATTGGTAAAGCTAACAGTTTCTGGAATGACTTGGACTTTAGGGCATATGAAGACATCTTGGCTCTCTTAATCTATGGGTTAGTCTTGTTTCCTAATCCTGACAACTTCATCAATGTCACTGCCATAAAGATCTTCATGTCTCAGAATCCTGTGCCCACTCTCTTGGGTGACGTCCTGCAACAACTTTATGCTCGTACGGCCCGAAGACGAGGAACTCTGTGGTGTTGCATCCCTTTGTTAGTGAGGTGGTTTATTTCGCACCTCCCTAAGTTCGTACTGAAGAACCAAGAAGGAAGAGGTTGGGCTCATAGGTTAATGTCTCTCACTGATAAAGACATCATTTGGACTTTCAGAGGTTTGGATGAGGTAGCTGTTATTGATCGTTGCGGAGAATACCCTAATGTTCCTTTGATTGGTACTCAAGGAGGAATCTCTTACAATCCATGTCTAGCGCTCCGTCAGTTTGGAAGAGCCAGAAGAGCAGGACCTCATGAGATATTGGTGCCTCACATCAGTTTTGAGTTTCAAGTGGATAGTGACGAGCTGCGTCGTAGGTTCATCAAGGCTTGGGACAGAGTTCATAAAGCTGACCTACAAGAATTGGGGCCAAATACTTCTCTACCTATGGAAGCCTACTACAAATGGGTTCGCATCCGTGCTCAGAAATTAGGTATGCCGTACGAAGCTGTCAGACCCGTCATTCTTGAGTATCTTGATAAAGATGGGGCTCCCCCAACTGTCCCCCCTCCTCAGATACCTACTGATTATGAGACATTAAAGAGGTCTTGGTCGCAACTGCGAGAAGAACGGGATTCTTATCGGGAAAAGTTCAACGAGCAAGAATTAAAGATCTAGAAGTTGACAAAGCAGTTGGAGAATGAGCGAGCTCTGAATGACTACATCCGTACTGAGAAGAGGAGACCATGGGATCAATAAGGAGCCCTGGATGTTCTTTTACAGTTTTATTTCCCTTTTCAGTATTTCCCTTTTATGTAACGCCTAAGGGCCACCTGTTGAACAATTTAAGTTTCAAAGTTGAATCTAATGAAGTGTGTTCCTTTTTGTTTACAAAGTTGATTCCCGATTGTCTTTGAAAACATAAATCATACGCATTCCATTCATCATGTGCATAGCAGGTTTTCTTCTTTTCAGGTTGCTTACTGTTCTTCGCTGTTTATTTCAGCATCAAGAACCCTGACTCATCATCAACCGAGATGTCTATCAAGGCCCTTCAGGCGCAGAACGCGCAATTTCAAGAGCTGATCATGGGTTTGGCTCAAGGCCAAGAAGAGATGAAGGCTTTACTCCTGAAGAAGGAGAAGAAGAAGAAGAAGAAGAAGAGAACTGTTCTTTTCAACTCGGGCCGAAGGTTTGGCAACACTCTGCAGAATGAAGAAGCTGATTCTTCTGTAGGCAAGAGCAGTCCCCAAGGGGGAAAAGGTCCTAGTCCGGTAGTCTCTGACAACGAGACTGACTTTAATGAGGAACAGTATCCTCCTGCTGAAGACCGGTACAAGCAGTTGGAAGACAGACTGAACGCTATGGAGATCCAACAAGTGCCTGGGCTGGATTTCGGAGACTTGGGCTTATCTACTGGTGTGATCATTCCTCACAAGTTTAAGGCACCATCTTTCACCAAGTATGACGGGGCGTCTTGTCCCAAGCTACACCTCAGATCTTATGTGCGGAAGATTCAACCGTACACAGTGGACAAGAACTTGTGGATCCACTTCTTCCAGGAGAGTCTTTCAGGGACTCATCTCGAATGGTTCTATCAGCTGGATGGGACCAAGGTTCGTAACTGGGAGGAGTTGGCTACTGCTTTTTATAAGCAGTATCAGTATAATGCCGACCTTGCTCCTACACGTACCCAACTCCAGGGTATGTCGCTAGGATTAAGCGAAGGTTTTAAAGAGTATGCACAGAAGTGGAGGGATCTGGCTGGCAGGGTGCAGCCTCCTTTAACAGACCGTGAGCTGGTGGATATGTTCTTGGGGACCCTATCTGGGCCATTTTTCAATCATCTTATCGGTAATTCGTCTGCAGGGTTCACTGATCTTATTCTGACTGGGGAGAGAATAGAGGCTGGAATGAAGTCTGGTAAAATCCAGAAGGGTGCATCGTCAAGTTCCGAGAAGAAGCCCTTTAAGAAGGAGGCCAGTGCTGTGTATGGGCCTAGGAGGCAAGAGAAACCAGAACGCCGCCAATCTGTCAACGCGGTGATGATTGCAAAGCCTGTTGCCGCTCCTCGGCAAACCAATCCACCAAGGGCTGAAAGACCCAGAAGAGAGTTTACCCGTCTAAGTATGACCTTATCGCAAATCTTGCCGCAGTTGCTATCCACCAATTTGGTGACTGTCAGAGAGGCCCCTAAGGTCGTGAATACTGCCTCTCCCAAGTACAATCCAAATGCCCACTGTGCTTATCACTCCGATAGCCCGGGGCATTCCATTGATGACTGCTGGGCCTTGAGGAATAAGGTGCAAGACCTTATTGATGCGAAGGAGATACAATTTGAGGCGCCTGAGAGGCCAAATGTGGTGACTGCTCCTATGCCCCAGCATGGAGTGAATGCCATTGATGAAGATGTGTATGTCGTTTCCGTGAATGATGTAGCTACTCCTCTGATGACTGTTAAGAGGAACCTACTGCTGGCCGGTTTATTTCCGGGTTGTAGCGAAGGTTGCCTTTTCTGTGCTGTTTCCCTTTCTGGTTGTCCTTTGCTGAAGTTGGGCATCCAAAGTCTGATGGACAGCAAAGAGATTCTGTTCAAGAAGACCGCTGTTCCGTTTGTTCCTGTGGAATATGTATCTGTTGTTACAATTTTCAATAATCCGATCAAGGCTCTCCCGAGGAAGCCGGTTAAAATCATGATTGTCGCACCCATTGTGATTACTGTTCCGGGGCCTCTCCCCTATGAATCTGATAAGGCTGTCCCATGGCACTATGGGGCAGATGTATATGTACATGGTATAAAGCAAGAGTTCAACACTGGCGCCAGCATCAGCAATATCACTGGTCCAGCCAAAGTTACCCGCAGTGGCAGGCTTTTCTCGCCTGACATTGCGCCACCAGCTATTCGAAGACCCCTCACTATAACACCTGCAAGTGTACCTGTTCCCGTTTCTGATCAAGTTGCTTCCCCTGCTGCCGAGTCATCTAATGCTCGGGGCAAAGGGATTGAAGATGAGCCTGCCCGGATGGAGGCACCAAAATCTGTGAATGCTGAAGCCTCCCAACAAGAGATGGAGGAAATTCTGAAGATAATCAAGAAGAGCGATTTTAATGTTGTTGAACAGCTGGGGCATACCCCCTCCAAGATCTTTATGCTCTCCTTGTTGCTGTGCTCAGAGGCCCATGCCAAGGCCTTGATTTCATTTCTCAAGACGGCTCACGTGCCACAGGAGACATCTGCAGTCCAGTTTACTGATTGCGTAGCCAATTTGATAGCCGACAATGGTTTGGGTTTCTCGGATGCTGACCTTACTGCTAAGGGAAAGGACCACAATGACGCCCTGCATGTCTCTATTGAATACAGGGGCACTACTCTTGCGCACGTGTTGGTGGACACTGGTTCTTCCCTGAATGTGCTACCCAAAAAGGCCTTAGACCGGTTGGATTGTGAGGGCCTGGAACTGAAACCTAGCAACATCATTGTCAGAGCCTTTGACGGTTCTAAGAGGATGGTCCATAGAGAGGTAGACATTCCTATTCGTGTGGGTTCTCAAGTATTCGACTCTACTTTCTATGTGATGGATATCTGTCCATCGTATTCTTGTCTACTGGGTCGACCTTGGATCCACAAAGTTGGGGCAGTGACCTCTACCCTACACCAGAAGCTCAAGTACCCCGTTAGAGGGAAGATTGTCACTGTGCAAGGAGAGGAGGAGTATATGGTGAGCCATTTGAATTCCTTCAGGTATATTGAGATGGACGGGGAGTTTATTGAAACCCCCTTTCAGCATTTTGAAGAGGTACCTCCAACATTGGCAGCGGAAGAAACAGTGGTTGAAGAGGATGTTCCTTTGAAGATGGCTTCCCTGAAGGATGCCCGGGCCGTAATCAAGAAAGGTGAATGTGCTAAATGGGGCAGGCTCCCTGATTTTACACCTAAAACTGACAAGTTTGGACTGGGTTTTACTGCAGAGGCTCAGAAGGTTGTGCGCAAAGCTAGAACCAGAAGACCTCCTGTGCTCATCACCAATCCAGGAGTGAATGCCATTGGGGATGAAGATGAGGTGGAAGAATCAGAGTTCGATAGCTGGATTTACCCGACGACTGATGGTGGATTGACCAATTGGACTGCTAAAGATCATACTCCTGTTACTTTTGTTACGCAGTAATAAACTCCTTTGTTTTTGTTATTTGTAATAAACAATGAATTAAAACTCTATGGCCTGGTGTCTTACCCGGGGCACCGTGGTTTCATTTGTGAGGGTATATTAATTGTCATTTCATATATCATGAATAAAGACCTTGGACGTTTTCTCGCATTTCAAATCTTATGCTCCTTTCTTTCTTTCCTTTCTTTATGTATTGCAAAACAGCTGTATTTACACACACTCACTCATACAGGTTTCAATCCACTCTGGATCCCACTGGTAACGACTCTGCTACTGCCAGTTATGACTTCGAAAATCCGATCAACTTAGCCGAAGACGAAGGTGAAGATGATTGCGAAGTGCCTGGCGAGCTTGCAAGACTGTTACTCCAGGAAGAGAGGGCAATTCAACCACATGAAGAGCCGGTGGAAACAATAAATCTGGGTACTGAGACGGACAGAAAGGAAGTTAAAATTGGTGCCAACCTAGAGCTCAGCGTGAAGCAACGGTTGACTCAGATGTTACATGATTATGTGGAGATCTTTTCCTGGTCCTACGAAGACATTCCCGGGTTGGATACCGACATTGTGGTCCATCATTTGCCTACCAAGGAAGACTGCCCTCCGGTCAAGCAAAAGGTCCGCCGTATGCGTCCAGAGATGTCTGAGAAGATCAAAGCCGAGGTTATGAAACAGTTTGATGCCGGGTTTCTTGCAGTAACTTCTTACCCTCAGTGGGTTGCTAATGTGGTGCCAGTACCGAAGAAGGATGGAAAGGTCAGAATGTGTGTCGATTACAGGGATCTGAACAGGGCCAGCCCCAAGGATGACTTCCCTCTACCTCACATTGATGTCCTGGTTGACAATACTGCTCAGCACAAGGTGTTCTCTTTCATGGATGGTTTTTCAGGCTATAATCAGATCAAGATGGCACCTGAAGACATGGAGAAGACTACCTTTGTTACTCAGTGGGGCACCTTCTGCTACAAGGTCATGCCATTCGGGTTGAAGAATGCTGGGGCAACCTACCAACGTGCCATGGTTGCTTTATTTCATGACATGATCCATCATGAGATAGAAGTGTATGTCGACGACATGATTGCAAGGTCCCAAACTGAGGAAAAACGCCTTGATCATTTGCAGAAATTATTTGACCGTCTGAAGTTGTACAAGCTGAGGTTGAACTCGAACAAGTGCACCTTCGGGGTAAGATCTGGAAAGTTGCTAGGCTTCATCGTAAGTGATAAGGGTATTCAAGTGGACCCTGCTAAGGTTAAAGCCATTCAAGAGATGCCAGTTCCTAAGACAGAGAAAGAGGTCAGAGGCTTTTTAGGACGCCTGAATTACATTGCTCGATTCATCTCACACCTAACTGCTACTTGTGAACCAATCTTCAAGCTGTTGAAGAAAGATCAGGTAGTACGTTGGAATGATGAATGTCAGGCCACTTTTGACAGAATCAAGGAGTATCTCCAAGAACCACCCATCCTTATGCCACCGGTTGAAGGGAGACCTCTGATACTATACCTGACAGTACTTGACAACTCAATGGGGTGTGTGCTGGGGCAGCATGACGAGTCTGGCCGAAAAGAGCATGCCATTTATTACCTTAGCAAAAAGTTTACCGACTGTGAGACCCGATACTCATTGCTTGAGAAAACTTGTTGCGCTTTGGTATGGGCTGCTCGCTGGCTGAGACAGTATATGCTGACTCACACTACCTTGTTGATCTCAAAGATGGATCCAATAAAGTACATATTTGAAAAGCCTGCTCTGTCCGGGAGAATAGCAAGATGGCAAATGATCTTGACGAAATACGACATCCAGTACACGACTCAGAAAGCTATCAAAGGAAGTGTATTGGCAGACCACTTGGCTCATCAGGCAGTAGACGACTATCAGTCAATGAACTTCGAGTTTCCAGACGAGAGTATCATGATAGTGACTGATTGTGAAGTACCTGGACCGGATGAAGGACCTGAAGAAGGATCCAGATGGTCTATGCACTTTGACGGAGCCTCCAACGCTTTGGGTAACGGCATCGGCGCTGTGATCATATCCCCCAAGGCACTCATACTCCACTCACTGCCCGGCTATGTTTCAACTGCACCAACAACATGGCGGAGTATGAGGCATGCATCATGGGTCTCCAAGCTGCGATCAACTTAAGGATCAAGTTTCTGAGTGTCTTCGGAGATTCCGCTCTCGTGATCAATCATATCAAAGGAGAGTGGGATACGAAACATCCGAACCTTATTCCTTACAAAGAATGTGTGTTAACCTTGATCCCCCACTTCACAGAGATAACCTTTGAACATTTCCCAAGAGAGGAGAATCAGCTGGCGGACGCGTTAGCTACGATGTCTTCCATGTTCAAAGTCAAATGGGACAATGAGGCTCCCCGGATCATCATCTGGAAACTGGACGAACCGGCATACTGTTGTGATCTCGAGACTAAATTGGTGACTGAGAAGCCTTGGTACCATGAGGTGAAGAGATACTTGGAAGCTCAGGAATACCCTAAAGGTGCATCTGTCAACGATAAGAAGTTTCTGAGAAGGTTCGCAGCGAAGTTCTTCCTCAGCAACGGCATTCTGTATAAGCGAAACCATGATTCGACCTTACTGCGTTGTGTGGATAAGACCGAAGCAGAAAGGATCATGGAAGAGCTGCATGAGGGTACCTTTGGAACACATTCCAGTGGACACACTATGGCAAAGAAAATCCTTCGGGCAGGGTATTTCTGGTCCACAATGGAAGCCGATTGTTACCAACACTCTCGGACATGCCATAAATGCCAGATATATGCAAATAAGGTGCATGTTCCTCCAGTTCCTCTAAATGTCCTGACTGCACCTTGGCCTTTTTCTATGTGGGGCATAGATATGATCGGTGAGATTAAACCTACGGCATCCAACGGGCATCGCTTCATCCTGGTAGCGATTGACTACTTCACAAAGTGGGTTGAAGCAGCTTCCTACGCTACGGTAACCAAGAACGTTGTGGCACGGTTCATTCGGCACAACCTGATCTGTCGATACGGCGTCCCCGAAAGGATCATTACAGACAACGGTACCAATCTTAATAACAAGATGATCACTGATCTCTGCGAGCATTTTAAGATACAGCACCACAACTCTTCTCCTTACAGACCGAAGATGAATGGGGCTGTAGAAGCAGCAAATAAGAACATTAAGAAAATTGTGCAGAAGATGACAGTGACCTATAAAGATTGGCACGAGATGTTACCGTTTGCTCTACATAGGTACCGTACCTCAGCAAGGACGTCAACCGGGGCAACTCCTTTCTCCTTGGTCTACGGTATGGAGGCAGTCTTACCAATCGAAGTGCAGATACCCTCTCTCCGGATAATGAAGGATGCAGACCTGAATGAAGATGATTGGATCCAGACACGACTTGATCAGCTAAATCTAATTGACGAAAAGATACTTGCTGCTATTTGTCATGGTCAGACGTACCAAAAACGGATGATCAGGGCATTTAACAAAAAGGTCAGACCACAAGAGTATCAAGTCGGGGATCTGGTAATCAAGCGTATCATCCTTCCTCAGAGTGATCCAAGGGGCAAATGGACCCCTACGTACGAAGGGCCATTTGTGGTTAAACATGTGTTCTCAGGAGGAGCCATGATTCTGACCACTATGGATGGTGACGACCTTCCTCACCCCGCCAATGCAGACATAGTAAAAAGATACTACGCATGAAAAAAGACCCGCTAGGTTGACATACCTAGGCAAAAATTAGGGCTTCCCGGCGAACCAAAAGGGTTCGGGAAAAATGAAGGGATGAAATGAAAAAAAATTTGTACACCCGGCAAGTCGAAAACTTGAAAAGGCGGCTTGGGCAAAAATGGGTATCCCGATGGACTGAAAACCCGAAAGGGCGGTCCAGGCAAAAGTTAGGGATAAAGCGTAATACTATGTCTCATTGGATCACCTTGCATCCAGAATCCGGTATCAACATCAAGTTCAGACGGCATCAATCAATCAGCTTCATCCTCGACTAGGTCATCAAGTGACGAGACGCTCGAAGATATAAAGGCGATAGCAGAGTTGGAACCCAGTGGGATTATTCTTTTCACACAGCTGTTTTATATTCCTTTGTACAAATTTGTATTAAACTCTTTTGTTTGGCGGTGTTGTCTTACTAGGACGTCATCCTCTTGTATATAAACGCCTATTTACAGGCAAATTCAAAAATCAATACAAAAATCACTTTTCAGCTACAAATTGCCTTTGTTTTTCCTTTTCCTGTTTTGTTTTGCGAAGAACGTCCAAGGTTCAATTTGTGATATATGCATTGACAATAATTTGCTAACTCATGAATATTTGCATACGAAACAAAGGATTAATTACAGGTAACATTAGAAACAGGGGCAATAAAGAGTTGTCTAAGCAATCTAATTGCTCAGTCCGCCAAGGTATCAGGTAGGCTCGGCTGAAGAACGTAACCAGTACATCTTAATTCCCCAGAGAGTGAGCCAGCAAGTCAGAGCACTCTCCCCAAGCAAAGCTATTATCAGCCTTGAGGAAGTTGGGTGTTCTCCAGCAGATCTCAACATTCCCCAGCATAATATACGAACATTCTTAGCAAGCATCCCCGGCAGTCTTGGTCTAAGACTGTTCCCCGGCGGTATACCAGACATTCAGTGGAGTTACTTCCAGTACATCTCAAAATTTCCTCAGGAGAGTCCAATCAAAGTTTCCCCAGGAAGTTTGAATCATCTCCCCAGCAGGAAGCTTATCCCCAATAGATTCTGGAAGCTTCCCCCCTGCAGAGCACGAACGCGTCTCCCGGCTTTATTCAAAGCTTATTTCCTTACCAGGGTATAACTGGGTTATCCTCATCCAAAGGCCACGGAAAGATCATCCTCGGCGAAGCCTTCCTATTCCCAGCGAAGTCTATTAACACTTCCAACATAACATTGGTGTCCCCAGCAGAGTTATCATCATCCTAGAAAAGTATCTCTCTCCCCACAGAGTATTGCTCCCCAGCAAGATCGCTAGAGTAATTTTCTCCCCGCAGAGTAATCCATTCGCCAAGTTTATTCCCCAACGGAGTTATCTTCTCCTACCGGTATTCTTGCAACTATCATCCCCAGCGGAGACAATAAAGCACTATTCTCCAACATCAGCCCAGGATGTGACTTCCCGGCACCCGTCAAGGATTTACTTTCCTAGACAAAAACATACGTTCATAAACATCACATTTCCATACATTATAGCATGCATATATGCATCATATCTTACAAATCTCATTTATGTTGAGAACATCATTGCTTGATCCATTTCATGCATTGCATATGACTGACCTTTACCTTTCAGGAAAGATCCAGTTAAGTTCTCAGCTATATTTCAAGACTTTAGTCTGGTTCAGTTAAATCGATTCTAAGATTTTTCTGATTCTTATCCAGTCAAAGGCCTTCTCTGGTTCAGTCAAATCGACCCTAAGATCTCCCTGATTCTTATCCAGTTGAAGATATTCCAAGACCTTGCCCGGTTCAGTTAAATCGACCCTAAGATTTTCCTGATTCTTATCCAGTCAAAGGCCTTCTCTGGTTCAGTCAGATCGACCCTAAGATCTCCCTGATTCTTATCCAGTTGAAGATATTCCAAGACCTTGCCCGGTTCAGTTAAATCGACCCTAAGATTTTCCTGATTCTTATCCAGTCAAAGGCCTTCTCTGGTTCAGTCAGATCGACCCTAAGATCTCCCTGATTCTTATCCAGTTGAAGATATTCCAAGACCTTGCCTGGTTCAGTTAAATCGACCCTAAGATTTTCCTGATTCTTATCCAGTCAAAGGCCTTCTCTGGTTCAGTCAGATCGACTCTAAGATCTCCCTGATTCTTATCCCAGTAGAAGACATTCAATATTCTCTCAGCGTTCTTGTTGAGGTAGTAATCGCTCCAAGATTCTCTCAGCGTTCCTGTTGAGGTAGTAATCGTCCAAGGTTCTCTCAGCGTTCCTGTTGAGGTAGTAATCGTCCAAGGTTCTCTCACCGTCCCGTTGAGGTAGTAACCATTCCTGGTTCATTCATCACCTTTTGAAGCTCCAGATTCAATTCCTGTAACCAGTCAGGGCGCATCTATACAAAGAGTTTGAAGACCAGCTCCTATAATAGGCCAGGTAGTCATCTTTCTTTTTTTTTCAGGTACGCAGGTTCTCGCTAAGGAATCTCTTACGCGATCGACACCCAGATGGCATCTATAAGCCCATCCACTCATCCACCATCTCTTAGCATGGCATCTATAAGCCCATCATCCTATCCATCAGTCTCCAAATGGAATCCATAAGCCCATTCCCACCATCACACTGCTAACATGTGAGCGCAAATTTCTGGGCACTCTAGTGTTCAATCATCTTCCACCTTCGGATTACGAAAGGCACGTCAGCCAATCTGCATCCTCAGGTTTAAGAAGATTGAACAGGGGCAACTGTTGTACCCCAAAATTTGCCCTCCCATATTCTCCAAGAACTGCCAAGAGCATGCTTCAAAATCTCCCAAGGGTTGCACAGTTCAATGGCCTCCTAACAGTCAAAAACTAGGGTTTTGGGTCTGGCAAAGAAATGGAAGTGTTCAAGGGTCCAATCAAGTACCACATGCCTATAAACATGGTCAAGCATCCATATGCCAAGTTTCAAGACTTTCAGCACAAAATTGCACAGTCAGAAACCCTAATTGCTCAACAGTCAACTGTAGGGGCAAAATGGTCATTTGACAGTCAAAAGTCCAAATTTTTGGTCAACATCTTATTTTGAAGCCACAAACATCATTTGATCAATTCTTGATCATGATTCTCAAGGCATGGCTCAAAAAGTCTCAAGATGCAAAAGTTTCCATTTTTGGACAATTGAAAAAAGTCAACTGTAACTTGACCAAGGCATAACTTCCACATGGTTTATCAGAAAAATTCCATACAAAGCTCATTTTGAAGAGAATGACATTTCCTACAACTCCTCTTCACACTTCAAGTCCAAGAAATGCTCTCACAAAAAGTTATCAATCTCAACATTATAGGTAATTTTCAAAAGTCAACAAAAAGGCACTTTAAGTCAAAGACCATAACTTGAGATTGGTAAATCAAAATGACATGGGACCAAAGTAATTGGTTAGAGGACTTCAAGACCTTTCCAAAATGTCCAAGAACATGATCTAAGCTTAAAAATTGAGCAAGATATGCCTTGTGGAAGTTGGGAAATTTTTGGGAATTTTGAAAAGTCAACTTTGCTTCAAATGCCTCAAAATTGCTAATGGGCCACATTTTCTTCCAAGAATCATCACCCAAAAGCTATGCACGACCCATTGACTTTAAAGGGAGTTATTTTATCATTTTTTATTAATTATTTTAATTATTATTATTATTAGTTCATTTAATTAAAATAAAATATGACAAAAATAGAAAACCATGTTTTCCAATCCCTTTTTGCAGCATATTCTCTCCATAAAACCTCAAGATTTCGTGCATCACTAATATGGAAAGATTTGGCCATGATTGGTATCAAAAGGGCATGAAAAAGATTGAAAAGATTACATTAAAAATCAAATATTTGATTCATCAATGCAAAGGTTTCTTGGCTTGGATTTTTACCCTAATTCATTCCTCATATAAACACAAACCTAAACCTAATGCAAAAGACCTGAATGCTGCGCTAGAACCTGAGAACACAAACTCACTTTTTCTTTAAAAACTCCAAATCTGTTTTCATAGTTTGAAGGCATTTCAAGGTGTGGAAAGTATCTCAAAAGCTTGCTGGGACCTCTCTGATCATAACCCAATACGTTTCAAGCCTCCATACACAAAGAATTGGTAGAATGAAGCCGCCCTGTTCTTAATATTTCTCACATTCGTGTTTTGATTTATACGTATCATTCATGCATTTGTCTTGTTGTTTTGCACTAACATAAGCATTCTAAAGTTGTTGGTATCTTTTAATTGAACTAACGTGCCCTGTACGAGAATCTGCCATGGAAATTTTCTAGGTTTTCACAAGCTTGAAATTGGGGATTTGTTCATATGGAAAAATTGGACAGCAAGGCCTATACCATTGAACTCGTGACCTTCAGACGAATCCAATCATCATATCGCGCTCAATTTATGATCAATGATATTCTAATCGCTATTTTTCGCAGGGTACATTTAGTGGGGGTTTAAAACCCCCGCTATCTCTTTTCTGTTTGCAGGCAAAACGGAGAAGATGCTAACGTGGCCTATTGCTATTGGGACATTTGAATGATAGCGCGCTTTTTTGTGGTTCAGCATAACGTGGCCTTTTCAAATATAATGCTTATTGTCCATTATACATAAAAACCAACGCGCTTGGCTGAGTGGTTAATGTGTTGTCATGCAATCAATGGGACCTGGGTTCGATTCCCAGGTCCCCCATATATATTTCATATTTTTTCTTGCAATGTGTTTCTACGCAGCTTGCATCCTAAGGTCCACCATGCAACTCCCTGCCTTGGCTTGCCAAATGTCCCAAAGGATGAATCTGAAGGTCAGGATGAGAGGTCCAGGATACACACAGGTCAACGCCTCCACACACAAGCCAGGAAAGTCCACGTGGGCTTGCATCCCATGGGCCAGATTGCCTGCAATATACCTCCAAAAGGGTCAACAAACCCCCCTATGTTTGTATTTCTTTTCTCATTCTTTTTTTTCTTTTTGTTTGTTTTAATTTAATGATTTTTTTCTTTTAATTCATAAAATAAGTTTTATAATATAAAAAACCAGAAAATAAAAAATAAAAATATATTTATTTATTATTTAATGTATTAATGTTTTTTTTTTGTAAATAAATTTGATAATTAATTTAGCTTTAAATTAGGGTTTTAACTTTAACTTCTTTTCTTAAATAAATTAAAAAACATAAAAATTAGGGTTTCTAGCTTTTTATTCTTTTTCAATAATTAAAATTTCTTCTTATTATCATCAATAATTAATTATTTTTATAAATAACTTGTAATTAAATAATTAGGTTAAAACTAGGTCAAACTTAAACATTTTTTTTAATAAATTAAAAATAGTTTAGAATTAGGGTTTTAATTCCATTTAATTTTCTCATTAAATTCCATAAATACAAAAAACTCCAAAAAATAAGCTCTTGCATTCATTTAATTTAATTAATTTACGATTTCGATTTAATTTCTTTAAAAGGGTCCAACGCCCTCGCATTCTCGATTTTATTTCTTTTCGCACATTTACTTTTATTTCCCTCTTTTTTAAATTTCATGTATTTGCCCCAAAGCCTTGTAATAGATTAATTAGGATATTTATCTTTCCGCATTTTTATTTATTTCAAATCGGGTCTTGGATTAATTTGGCGATGTAGACCCGCGCCTTTGTAATAGCGTAGGACTTTTAATTCCCGCACCTTTTAACTGTTAATAGCCACATGAAAGAATGAATGCCGAAAAATAAAAACAAAGCGTAGATCACCAATGCATGACAAGATAAATATAACTGAAAATGACACACAATTCACACACCACCCCTAGGGTACGCCTCACTGTTGCCTTGCCCTTTCGAAATGTGGTCGTCAAGTAGAGGACGTTTTAGTAAGTCCTCATGTCCATGAACATGGCATGGGGGTAGCTTCTAAGGTGTCTTCCCATTGCTCTGGTGACCACAATGTCCCGAACCCTCGAATTAACCCAAACACCTCCAACGGTGGTGCTACCTACCTCGCAATGGTGGGATGGCACTATCTTAAGGACATTTACACAGACTAATTCCTTAGGGTAGGTAGATGACTCGTAGATGCTTTCTCTAATTCAAAACAAACCAAAAATCTTTTTCACACCGACACTTTGCAAAAGCTTTCAAAAACAACTTTTCAAACACTCTTGAGGACTGATACAAGAGTCGAACTGAAATTTTAAACGAAACTTTTTTCAAACCCACTCTGAAAAGCAAACAAACATTTTGAAAACACAAATGAGCAAGTATCTAAGAGCCCATGGATAACCATGGATAGAAAGGGTGCTAACACCTTCCCTTTCTATAAATCTACCTCCCGAACCGAGAACTAATCTCAATAAGGAATTTTTCTGTGCTTTTGTCCTTTCCATTTGGAGAAAATAAAAGACGGTGGCGACTCTTGCTTCCGCGACATTTCGCGAACCAGCGTTAAACAGTCAGTTCCAGATCCACCGATCACAGTATCCTATACAAGGGCAATCACGATTGCATTCTACTCCGTTGTGTGGACAAGGTTGAAGCTGAGCAGATCATGGATGAACTGCGCAATGGTACCTTTGGCACTCACTCTAGCGGACATACGATGGCTAAGAAGATTCTACGGGCGGGCTATTACTGGTCTACCATGGAAGTTGACTGCCATCAACATTCCAGAACTTGTCACAAATGCCAAATCTATGCAGACAAGGTACATATACCTCCAGTTCCTCTCAATGTCTTAACAGCTCCTTGGTCATTCGCTATGTGGGTAATCGACATGATTGGAGAGATCAAGCCTACAACATCCAATGGACACCACTTCATCCTGGTGGCCATTGATTACTTCACAAAGTGGGTCGAAGCTGCTTCCTTCACATCCGTCACAAAGAATGTGGTTGCCTGCTTCATCAAGCAGAACCACATTTGTCGGTACGGTATCCCCGAAAGGATCATCACTGACAATGGTACAAACCTGAAAAAGACTATGATCACCGCCTTGTGCGAGCAGTTCCAAATTCAACATCACAATTCATCTCCCTATCGGCCAAAGATGAATGGTGTTGTCGAAGCTGCGAACAAAAATATCAAGAAGATCATACAAAATATGATAGTCACCTACAAGGACTGGCATGAGATGTTATCGTTTACTCTACACGGGTACCGTACCACGGCACGAAAATCAACTGGGGCAACACCCTATTCTTTAGTATACGGCATGGAAGTTGTTTTACCTATCGAGGTTCAGATTCCCTCCTTGAGAATCATGAAGGGTGCTGGTTTGAGTGAAGACGATTGGATTTAGACCCGGCTTGATCAACTTAACTTGATTGACGAGAAGCGACTTACTGTTGTATGTCACGGTCAGACGTATCAAAAGCGGATGATCAAGGCATTCAACAAGAAAGTCATGCGCCAGGTATATCAAGTCGGGGATCTTGTAATCAAGCAGATCATCTTGCCGCAAAGTGATCCCAGGGGCAAATGGACTCCTACTTACGAAGGACCATTTGTGATCAAAAACATATTTTCTGGTGGGGCAATGATCCTGACCACCATGGACGGTGATGACTTGCTGCACCCTGAAAACGCAGACATAGTCAAAAGATACTACGCATAAATGACCCGATAAGTTGAAAACCCGAAAGGGCGACTTGGGCAAAAATGGGCATCCCGATGAATCGAAAACCCGAAAGGGCGGTTCAGGCAAAAATTAGGGATAAACAAAAAAATATGTACACCCGGCAAGTTGAAAACCCGAAAGGGTGACTTGGGCAAAAAAGGGTTTCCCGGTGGACTAAAAACCCGAAAGGGCGGTCCAGGCAAAAGTTAGGGAATTAAAGCGTATGACTATGTCTCGTCGGATCACTTTAAGGATAATCTCTTCACAGACAAGCTCCGGGCTGCTGATCAATTCAATCATCTTCGAACGAAGCGACAAATGAACAAGATATTCAGAGTTACGAAGGTTATAGCAGAATGGGAACCCCATGGAATTTTTACACATAGCTATCTTTCTTTGTATAAATTTTTCTCATTTTATGACAGCATTCTCTTACTAGGATGTCTGTCTCCTTTGTACAAAATACTTACACAAAGTTAAGACAAAGATACTTCAAAGTGCAGAAAACTATTTGCCTTTTCTTCTTTTTTACACTTGTGTTTTATTTGAGAACGTCCAATGATTTATTAAATGAGCATATGCATTTGAATATAATCACTGTTTACAAATAAATGAAATGTGAAAGAATAATTACTGACAGGTTGAAAGGATAGGAAGACGTCTTTAGGCTATTCCAAGAGAAATCCCCTGCAGTACATCATCTAGATCCCTAGCGGAGCTAAAACCATTGAAATACATACCCCCAGCGGAATTAAATTTCAAAGTCCACACCAGAGTTAAAACTCCCAACCCCCGGTGGAGTTATATTTTCAAACCCTTAATCCCCATCAGAGTTAAACCTTCAAACTCCCAATCCTCAGCGGAGTAAAAACTTTGAACTACAGATCCTCAGCAGAGATGAAACCTTCTTCCCCAACAGAGTCAAATTTCCAACTATCAATCTACAGCGGAAACCATTCATTTTTCCCCAGATTTCCCCAGCAAGTTGTCTTAAAAGTATGAGAATCAACCAGATAACAGTTAACTTTTGTCTTATCCCCAAACTAGGATAATTCCCCAGTAGAGTGGCATACAACCCAAACTCCTGAACTTTTTCCAAACAGGAATAAGCTTTTTCCCCGGAGAGTTTTGAACTTACTCTCCAACAGGATAGCTACTCCCCAGCAGCATAGCTATTCCCCACAGAGTTTTTACTCCCCAACAGAATGAAGATTCTCATTCCTGATTCCCCAGTGAAGTTGTCAGAGTCTTCATCACTCCCCAGCTTGAATTCGTTAGAATTTTTAATCCCCTGCAGATCAAAGATTTTCATTCCTGACTCCTCAGCTTGAAGTCTCCAAGGATTCAAATTCCCCAGAAGATTGAAGATTCTCATTCTTAGTTCCCCGCAGAAGCCATCGGAGTCTTCCTTATTCTTCAGCAGATCAAGGTTTTCCTTTATTTGATCCCCGGTAGAGATCACCATAGTTTCCTTATTCCCCAGCCGAGTAAGAATTCCCATTGTGTAATCCCCAGCCATAGTCATCAAAGTTCTCGGGATTCCCCAAGCAGATTTCTCAAACAACACTTAGCATTATTTTCTCAAAAGATTGATTATCATACTCCAACTTCAAGACTTGAAGGATCCCTATGTCCCCAGGAAAGTCGTGAAGGATTCTCACATCCCCACAGAAGCAGTAAAAGTTTTTGATAATCCCCACGAGTTACCAAGGATTTTCTATCCCCAACAGCAGTCAGCAAGGATTTCTCATCCTCAACAATCAAAGATTTTGAATCTCCAGCAGCGATCATGGATTTATTTCCCCCGGCAGCAGTCAAGGATTTTATATTTCCAGCCATCAAGGATTTATTTTCCTCAGCAAGACAGTAAATCAGCTTACATGCGCATACATTAGATTCATATATCATAAAACACATTTTATTGCATCATACATTTCATGCAACATAACTTTGTGTTTCAGCTAACATTTTACCCTTTTCAGGATAAGATTAAAAGCTACCTTTAACAAATATTCAAAGATTTCAGATACAGTACGGATACACTCCAGACACGAAAGTCATTCTGCTACTCATTCAGATCTCTTATTCAGATACAGTATGGACACGCCCCAGACACAGAGGTCATTCTATTAATCATTCAGGATTTCAAGTCAAGATACAGTTCAGGTACGCTCCAGATACGGATGCCATTCTGTCACTCATTCAGACTTCAACAATCAGATACAGATTGGATACGCTCCAAACACAGAAGCCATTCTATTTCTCATTCAGATATCAACTATCAATTTCAAGTTCAGATACACTCCAGACATGGAAGTCATTCTGTCACTTATTCAGATCCCAGTTACAGTACGGATACACTCCAGACACAGAAGTCATTCTACTACTCATACATATCTCAACTTCAGATACAGTCCAGATACGCTCCAAACACGATAGCCATTCTGTCACTCATTTAAACTTTTCCCCAAGCCCAGAGACGCTCTAGACACGGATGCCTTTATGTCGCTTATTCAAATTCCAGATTCAGATACAATATAGATACACTCCAGACCCGGAAGTCATTATGTTATTCATTCAAGAATCAAATACAGTTACAGTTCGGATACGCTCCAGACACGGACGCCATTCCATTGCTCATACAAATTCAGTCTCCAGATACAGTTCAGATACGTTCCAGACATGGATACCATTCTGATACTCATTCTTTTGACTTACAACTTACAACTCAGCAGACATTCTTGGATGGCATCTTTAAGCCCATCTCCGACAAGATTCTGTCACGTCTCTAAATGGCATCTTTAAGCCCATTTCCTCAACTACATTTTGACGAGTGCAAATTTACGGGCACTCTAGTGTCCAATCCTCTTTTACCTTCGAGTCACGAACGACAAACTCGCCAATCTAACTCTTCAGGTTCAAGAAGATTGAACAGGGGCAGTTGTTGTACCCCAAAACTTGCCCTCTCATTTTATCAATATTTCCCCTCACAAGACTCTTTGAACTCTAGACAGGATTATGGTTTGCTCTGCTCAAGACATCTCCTTGCACTGATGACCTGAAATTAGGGTTTGAGTTTGCACAAAGATTTTTGGACTTTCAATGCCTCATGTGACTTTCATACTTCATGTTGGACCTCTAATATTGCCCGTACCAAGTTTCAAGCTTTGAATCAAATCTTTGCCCAGTCAATTGGAAAGTTGACCTAGAAATTAGCTGTATTGGGGAAAAAGTCAATTGTGGCCAATTTACAGTCAAACCTCATAATTTTTTATCCACATCAACATTATAGACTCACATGAATCATTTGATCAAGTTTGGACCACAACTCCTCAAGAAATTTGATCAGATCTTCAAAAGGGTAAAATGGTCATTTTTAGGGTTTTGACTGCAGAGGGGCAATTTCTGATTTTTCATCTAGCCAATGGCAAATTGGGTTCAAGAATGGTTTCAAGGACTCAATGGCATCATCTTGACCTAATCACAAGGTTCAAAAGATCTCAATTGCATTGGATTGACAGATGAATTTTCCAATCAACTGATTAAAAATCTATACACTGAAA
The DNA here is from genome assembly GCA_948472305.1 of Vicia faba. Lineage (NCBI taxonomy): Eukaryota > Viridiplantae > Streptophyta > Magnoliopsida > Fabales > Fabaceae > Vicia > Vicia faba. The sequence continues at coordinate 752,849,153 of OX451739.1, forward strand.
AGTCAAACTTTGACTGTTTGGTCAAAATCAAATGCCAAGGGTCATTTTTCATCAAGATGTGTCAAAACATGAAACTTGTTCATCAAGAAACCTAATTTTGAAAATTAGGGTTTAAAATGGAAAATTTTCATAACTTCGAAATTTTCTAAGTTATGAAAATTTCTTATTTTCTCCCAACTTTGCCCAACTTTTTCACCATGATGCAATTGGATTCAAACAAAACTTCCAACATGAAAGTTGTATTCCTCCACAAAATCTAAAACTTTGATTCACAAAGTTTTCCCATAAGATGCTTGGATCTCAAGTTATGAGTTTGTGAACAAGGGTCCAAAAACTTTCTAACTTAGTGAAATTTTGCCCTAGTTTAGGCAGGATTTTGACCTATCTTCATGGCAATTTTTCACATAGTTCCAAGTGGAATCTTAAAATGCATTTGAAATATGGATTTTAGATCATGTTACAAGCTTTCCAAAATGTCCAAGAACTCTCCAAAATCATTTGTGGTTAGAGAGAATCGAAGAAAAGAAAATGGCCATTTCTCACTTTTGTCCATGGCATTTTCCACATTGATATAAGTTGCAAATCAGTTTGGATCATGCTTGTACTTGGTTTACAGGTTATAATCCTTTCTACACTCATAAATTAAATGCAAACACATTGGATTAAGGCTTTGTTCTGATCTATGAAGCATTATACAAAGGTTTAATCCATTTTTGGCAAAAAGGCAACAATGCCATTTCCATAAAGCACACCTTTTGCAAATTTGTTTATCTTGAGCCAAGGACCCAATTTTTTACAGCAAACAAAGTCCATAAACTTGGTGCAAAGTACACAAACTATATGCAGCTAAGAAGCAGGCCTGTACAGGCCTTGGCATTGTCAAAATCAACTTTTGCTTCAAAAGCAAGTAACTTGCAAAAGTCCACATAACTTTGAAATCTGATAAGAGCAAGCATGGTACACATTTCAAACAAGTTCAACACATTATCTCAAGCCAGAAACACGAGCTACAAGCCTCTCAAACACCCTCAAACACTAAAACACTAACTTCTGCCCAAAACAGGGCAAGCCCTGCAGAACTCAAGCCATCTTCACATTGCCTCGTGCGTTTTGACCCAAACCACTTCAAACACTTTCTAAACAACCCACCTGAACTATCCAAGCCATTGTTCATCAACTGTAACTTCATTTTCAAGCTTCGCCGTTTTTAAATTCTGAGTTTGCAGGTTGACTTCTACAAGGAGATTCAAGCTATTTCAAAGCAAGCTAAGCATTGGGAATGGTCAAGGGAACATCAAGCAAGCTCAAAAAAACCTAGACCTCACTGAAAGTTGTGCATTGCCATACTCGAGCTTGACTGAAACAGGTAAATTTCAAACTTCTATCTCCTTATTTAGAAATCATTAGGCTTAGGTTTGTGAAGAAAAAATGTAGTCCCCATTGTCCTTGAACTGTACATATGCTTAGAATTCATTTATGTTAACTGAGCTAGGAGAATTTGGATGTTGAAGTTTCTGAAAAAACTAGGTCATAAATTAGGGGCACTGAAATTCTCTCTGGTCTTTGAGAGTTAGATCAAGTTTTTTATATGGTTAGAATCGTGTGATGATGAGCTATAATTTTCATGTTGCAAGTTTTTGTTTTTAAGCACGTATGCAGGAGTTACAAGTTTGAACACAGGGTGCACATTTTTTTGTTTCTGGAGGACAGGGATGAAGTGGAAATGGGTTGGGCCTGGCTTTGTCCTGCTTTTTGCACCCCCCCTGCTTGCTTTTTGCACCCTCTTGTCCTATTTCTTTTATTTTTTGTATTTTTTCATTTCTTTCCATATTTTCTGACTTTTATTATTTTTTCTAAATATTAAAAATCACCAAAAATATTTTCTTAAATTTTCACATTTTATTTTATTATTTTTATTATTTTTTGGTATAAGAATAGTTTATTAAATAATATATAATTTTATTTTCTATAATAAACTTGTAAATATTATAAAAATATTATATATTTTTATTTTTTATTAGTTATACACTTAAATAATATTTTCTCACACATTTTAATTTTTTAGCACTTTTGTATATATATGTTTTTATTTATTTCTTGTACATAAATAAATAATATAGAATATATATTTCCTTTTATAACAAAAACTAGGGTTTCCACCCTTTCCAAAAAATAATCATTTTTATTTTCCCTTATTGTTTAGGACATTAAATAATTTATTTTACATACATAAAATATATACAAAAACATTTTTTCATATTTATATTTATTTGCATATTTAAATATTTGCCTATTTATTTATTTGTACAATAAATTCAATGTGGTTGTAATAGTTTTAGGGTTTTATTTTGAGCAATATCCCCTATTCCAACTTGTATCCCCCTCCCCATAATAATGTTGTAATAGTCTTAGATTTACTTTTACGTATTTTATTGCTTTGATATGCATGATAGTAAAACTAGGGTTTGAATGCAAAGACCAAAATCAAACAAATAGCTTGACTAAATACAAGACAAAAATGCATGAAAAATAACAACACAATGCACACAAGCACCCCTAGGGTTTCATCCACTTGTTGCCTTAAAAATGGCCATAGTATGCATGCTAGGTATCTTGGCAAAACAAAAATCAAAACAAAAGATCATAATCCCCCGATGACGCTATCTTGATTGCCTATACAAAATGATCTAGTCCCTCAAAAAACTTGTTAATATACTTGGCACCATTGTTATCATGGTCATACGATGACCCACGCCTGTCCTGTTTAACATCCAAAGATAAGGTTGTTTACCAAATACAATGGTAAAACAACAATGTCAAAGGATTAAAAATATGTAGGAAAGATCTTTGAGTAGGGTAGACAACTCCTAGTTACTTGATCAAACTTGCAAACCATCCTTGCTATTTTCAAAACACACAACACAATTTCAAAACATTTTCCCAAAACAAACTTTCAAACATTGAAACATTTTTCAAAAGACAAACACCTTTTGTATACATTCAAACAAGAATCATTACAAAGGTTGCCACAACGATGGCCTCTTTTCAAAATACTTTCAAAACCATACACAAAGCACCATTTCAAACAATTGAAAAGCAAAAGCAAGTGATTTAAAACAAGTAACTAAGAGCCCATGTAAAACCATGGATGAAAAGGGTGCTAGCACCTTCCCTTTTCATAATCTACCCCCCGAACCCAAAAACAATCTCAAAGGTCTTTCCTGTGCTTTTTGACCTTTCCTTTGGATAAAATAAAAAGTCGGTTGCGACTCTTGCCAAACCGAAACATTTGCGAACACAAACGCAAAACCTCAAGTCAGTTCTCCCACCGCATCACAGAAGGGTACCTGCGTTTTTGAGTGTGGGTGTGTGTAAGGGTATAGCCATCTTAAAACAATAAAATGTAAAAGAAAGACAATGAGCACAAAAGGTTTATATATGAAAAAGCGTCCATGATTCATTGAATGTCATATGAAGATGAAATAAAAACCCTTACAAATGGACCATTGTGCCTCGGGTAAGACACAAGGTTTTTAAAGTGTGAATTGTTCGTGAATATCACAAGTCCAACAGAAATGTAAAAGATAAATTACTGAGAGATGAAAGTTATTGGGACGAAGTCTCTGGCTTCCCGATTGCGAAGTCCTCCGCTGACAGTAGGAAATATCCAATCTTCCAAGCTGCCATCCTCTTCATTGTCTTCTACTTCATTGACCCCTTGGTTGCTAATCTTCTCAGGTAGCCCCCTAGCACGGGCACGGTGCACAGCCTTCTGAGCAGTTGAAGTAAACCCCAAGCCAAACTTGTCTGATTTGTACAGAATGTCTGGAAGCTGCCCCCAGATGGTGCATCCACCCTCTTCCACTACTGCCTTTGCGTCCTTTAGAGATAACATCCGAAGTGGAGGTCTTGTGATCTTAGGAATCGAGGATACCGCCTTGGTCGCTGCTACTTCTTGAGAGACTTCTTATAAATGTTGGAAAGGGGTTTCAATGAACTCGCCATCAAACTCTACATATCGGAAAGAATTCAGATGACTAATCATGTATTCCTCCTCCCCGTGGACAGTTATAATTTTTCCTTGGACCGGGTACTTCAGCATCTGATGTAATATGGAGGTGACAGCACCGACATTGTGAATCCAGGGGCGTCCTAACAGACAGGAATAAGAAGGACGAATGTCCATCACATAGAAGGTTGAGTTGAAAATCTGAGTTCCCACCTTTATTGGGATGTCCACCTCCCCGTGGACCATCCTATTCGAACCATCAAATGATCTCACCACTATGTTACTGGGTTTTAAAGTCAGCCCTTCGCAATCCAATCTGTCAAGGGCTTTTTTCGGTAAGACGTTCAAAGATGATCCCGTGTCCACCAAGACATGGGCTAGGATTGTTCCTCTACACTCCAATGAGACATGTAATGCCTCGTTGTGTTTTCTCCCTCTGGGTGTCAAATCAGCATCAGAGAAGCCCAAGCCATTATCAGCTGTCAAACTGGCCACACAATCCTGGAATTGGTCAGCAGACATCTCTTGCGGCACATGAGCTGTCTTCAGAAATTTTACCAGAGCTTTTGCATGTGCTTCAGAGCATAGCAGCAGAGCTAGCATAGAGATTTTGGAAGGGGTTTTCCCCAACTGTTCAACCACATCATAATCACTATCCTCAAGATTTCTTCCATTTCCTTCTTGGATGTTTCGGGGATAGCTAGTGATTGAGCCTTTGTCCGGACAGGATCCTCTTGAACGCTTTTTCCTTTATTCTCAGCACTGGAAGTATTGGTAGGGATAGGGATTGTGTTGTCTTTGTCGATAAGTCCGCTTGCAGGTATAATCACTGGTGCAGAGGTAATCTTCAGAACAGCCACGGGTCCAAAGACTGCCTTCGAAGGGGAAATCTCTAGAGAGAAGATTCTACCACTGCGGGTAATCTTGCTAGTTCCAGCAATATTGCTAATGTCGGAATTGTCCTCTTCGGAGCTCTCTTCTTCGGCAGTCAGTTCATCCTATTTAATACCATGGTAGTAGATTTCTCCACCGTAATTCCATGGTACTGTTTTATCTGATTTGTACGGGACCGGCCCGGGCATTGTAATCTTAAGTGGAGTAGACTTTGGAGCAGGTGTAATCCTAACGGGTCTTTAAGGGGCCCTGGAAGGATTGGCGTAGATGGTTATAATTGAAGTGTCTTTAACTGGAACGGGTGAAACAGGAGCATTCTCGAACAAAATTTCTTGGTTATCAATCAGTCGTTGGATACCTTTTTTCAATAGAGGGCATTCAAATGATGAGGATAGGCAGACATGGCAGTCTTTGTCACAACCTGGGAATATACCAGCTTTTAACAAATTCAACTTAATAATCGGGAGTGGAGTCAACAATTCATCCACGGTAGCAACAAAAAAATCTTCTTCGATAGCGTTGGCATTGTAACCATGCCTAGGCATTGGAGCAGAAATAAAATTTGGTTTCTCAGGCGCATCAAACTCAACTTCCTTCGCATCTATCAGGTCTTGGATTTTGTTCTTCAGAGCCCAACAGTTGTTAGTGTTGTGCCCTGGACTTTCAGAATGGTATGCGCATCTGGCATTCGGATGGTAATGAGGGGACGCAATATTGGGATTCTTTGGGGCCTCTTTTAAAGTTGCCAGATTCAATTTCAGAAGATGTGGTAGAACCTGGGCTGGAGTCATGTTAATCCTGGTGAATTTCCGAACTGGCCTTTCCACTCTCGGCTTATTAGTTCTTGGCTGGTCTGATGCAGGCTTTGGAATCATAACAGCCCCCACTGTTGGTCGGCGTTCAGTTCTTCCTTGATTTCTGTGTGAATAAATAGCAGATACTTCCTTCCTTCCAATGAAGTGTTTTTTCACAACTGTAGAGGCAGATGCATCCTTCTGAATCTTCCCACTTCTTATAGCAGCTTCCACCCTCTCGCCAGTTAAAATCAATTCAGTAAACCCTGCAGAGGAGCTCCCAATCAGATGATTGAAGAAAGGGCCCGATAGTGTTCCCAAGAACATGTCCACCAACTCCCTTTCAGATAGAGGGGGTTGCACTCTTCCGGATAGATCTCTCCACTTTTGCGCGTAATCTTTGAAGCCCTCATTGGAAACCATAGCCATACTCTGAAGTTGAGTACGGGTAGGCGCCAAATCGGCGTTATACTGGTATTGTTTATAGAAAGTTGCGGCCAGGTTTTCCCAATTGTGGACGTCGGCCCTTTCCAACTGGTAGAACCAATCAAGTTGTGTTCCTGATAAACTGTCTTAGAAAAAGTGGACCCACAAGTCTTTGTCAGCAGAGTGCGGCTGAATCTTTCTGACATATGATCAGAGGTGCATTTTGGACAAGACACCCCATCATACTTGGCAAATAATGGCACTTTAAACTTTGGTGGGATTACAATTCCTGACACTAGCCCTAACTCTTCAAAATCTAGCCCTGGTACTCTCTGGATTTCCATAGCTCTTAATCGCTCTTCAAGGTGTTTATATTTATCATCAGTCGGAGGGTATTGTTATTCAGAGTAGTCCTCCTCTTCCTCTTCTTCTTTAGAATCTGATGATATTTTCGTTTCTTTCCCTTTTCTTTCCCCTTCATTAGATGTTGTTGGAAAATATAAGGTCCTTCTAGCTTGTCCCTGAAACCTTCTGCCCATGATTACCACACCAGTTGGCTTCTTCTTCTTTTTCTCTTTCTCTAGCAGATTATTCAGCTCCTCTTGCCCCTTGGCTAAGGTCATGAGTAACTGCTGAAATTGTGTGTTCTGAGCTTGAAGATCTTTGACCGTTTGTTCTAGATCCATCTTACTGAAATAAACAGTAGAGAGATGAGGAAACTTGTTGCAAAGACCTGTTTATGTTTATGATGAATGATATGTATTCATGCAATGCTTTCAAGGATTTAAAAATTCAAATTTGTTTTAAACAAAAAAGAAACACACGTTATATTAATAAGATAGAATTTTGAGTACATCAATGCCCCTTGGGCAAAATAATACAAAATTATAAGGTAAAAAGACATTGCGCATCCTCTTTGGTGCAATGTAGGTATTTAGAGTCTGCTCTTCATGAAGTAGCCGAGTGAGTTCCAAAACCTTCTTCTCACTTGCATAGAATTGGGCTTAGAAATAATCGTGCTCTCCTTTGAGCTATATCCAATCCCTTTGTAGGTCTTCGAGTGATGTAGGCAAGTCAGGATGTAGGATAGTGTATGGAACTTCTCCCTCCTTAACAGGCTCAATAATCACTGGGAGAATGGAGGGATAAGGCATCATAAGACTTTGAGCGCGGGTTTGTACCCACTTGAGGTAAGGATCAAGAGGGATGGAATTCTTGTGTCCCAAAGTCTTGCTATCCACCTTGTTTAGCATCCTCCAAGCTCGGATGAATCTCTGGCGAAGATCTTGATCGTTGTTATCGTAGTCGAAAACCAATCCTCGAATCAGCATATCATGTGGGCCATCCCTTCGGGCATAACCAAATGTCTTAGAGCTAAGCACGGGTTGTAGGTGATGTCTCCCCTAATGCCAAGTAGAGGGACATTAGGGAATTCCCCAGAACGGTCAACAATGATAACATTCTCCTTGGATCGAGAGTACCAATGAATATCTGAATGTTTGAGCGTCATTAACCTTTGTGACCACCTTAATCCTTGCTCATTCTTTAAGACTGATTGGGGAAGATGAGAAATAAACCATCTTGCCAGGAGAGGAGTACAACACATAAGAACACCTCTTTTCCTCATTGTACGAGTGTGAAAATAGTGTAGGATATCCCCAAGCAATGTAGGCACCGGGTTGCGAGACATGAAGATTTTGACAGCGCTTACATCTATGAGTTGGTCAGGATTAGGGAACCAGACCATACCATAGATGAGAAGAGCTACAATCTCCTCAAAAGCTTGCAAGTCTATGGAATTCCAACAGCTTTGGGCCTTCTCAAACAAAAACTTTGCCAAGAAGCCTTTGACACCACTTCTAGTTTCCCAATGAGTTGTGACATCAGATGAGTGCAAGTGCAGGGCTTGAGCAATCTCTTCTGGATTTGGATCTCTTTCCATACCGTTGAAGGGTAGTTGATTGAGAATAGGAATCCTCATAAGTTGAGAGAATTCTTCCAAAGTGGGCACAAGTTGATAGTCAGGAAATGTGAAACAATGATGCGAAGGGTCAAAGAACTGGAACAGAACCTTCATCATATCCTCCTCTGTGTTGGAAGTGACCAAGTTGAGTAGACGACCATGTCTCTCGGTGAATGGAGAGTTCTCAGGGATCCTTGAAGATAGCTCCTTGATTTGTGGAGGAATTATTACAAGGTTGATTTGGATAGTTTTCCTGTGAAGTGAATCCATAACCTACAAAACAAGAACAAAGATGAATATCCAAAATCCTTGAAATGGTTAGTGAATGCATATGATGTTCATGATGTCCATGATGTTTATGTACAAGCATGCATATACAAACAAATCAAACAAGTTCTTAGTTTAGGCTTGCATGGGGTTTCATAGGTAAGTACCCTCTTGAAGTTTAGTCGGCTCAACCTGTCCTAAAAATAGTAACCGGGTTCTAAGGAGCTCAATATCACTGGATTGTTTCCTTGGTCATTGTTTCATCTCAAGCCTCTTTAATGGCGACTGAAATATCCCAAGAAACCAACCCTTAATGAGTGTAGTATCGAGTATCTACTAACTTCGGACTGCACCGAAGCCGGTCATCTCACTACATCCTAAAAAGGCCAAGTTGGTCAAGTAAAGGGTTCTAGAAGTTCATTAGTGCTTCATGACATCACTCAGCGGCCCCGTATTCTCTTTGATTGACTCAAAGGCTACCAGTACCCACAAAAATGTCACACTAACATAGATATTGCTTAGACCATGTCGGTATACCCCGAATAGTTTCCACAACATATTGCTATTTACCTATAATGTTTCCCAAATTCGGGTGGAGGATTTAAACCCAAACAAAGAACCATAATTGTAAAGAAAACAAGTTAAACAATTTAAGCAAATAAATGTGATTTAAACCCTAAGGTAACCCCACTTTTAAATTTCTCCCCAGCAGAGTCGCCAGTTCTGTGATGCGGTGGGAGAACTGACTTGAGGTTTTGCGTTTTATCGCAAATGTCACGGTTAGCAAGAGTCACCACCGACTTTTCTTTTATCCAAAAGGAAAGGTGAAAAAGCACAGGAAATACCTTTGAGATGTTTTCTTGAGTTCGGGGGGTAGATTATGAAAAGGGAAGGTGCTAGCACCCTTTTCATCCATGGTTTTCCATGGGCTCTTAGTTACTTGCTTAGATCACTTGCTTCGGTTTGTTTGAAATGGTGTTTGGTGTGGCTTTGAAAGTATTTTGTAAAAGAGGTCATTTGTTTAGGCAATCTTTGTAATGATTCTTGTTCATAAGAATGTATACAAAGATGTTTGTCTTTTGAAAATGTTTTCAATGTTTTGTAAGATGTTTTTTGGAATGTGTATGTGTTTGTTTTGAAAAATAGCAAGGATTCTTTGAAATGGAGCAAGTAACTTAGAAGATATATACCTACTCAAATGTCTTTCTTGTGCATTTTCTATTCCTTTGACATTGTTGACTTACCATTGATTTGGTAAGCAACCCTATCTTTGGATGTAAACGGGATGGGCGTGGGTCATCGTATAACCATGATAGCAATGTTTCCAAGTATCTTAGCATTTTTGAGGGACCAAGATCATTTTGTAAGGTAACTTTTGAATAGCGTCATCGAGGGACTATGATCTTATACTTGTTTTGTTTTGCCAAGATACTTCGCATGCGTAACATGGCCATTTTATTTTAGGCAACCAAGTGGGAGAAACCCTAAGGGTGTTTGTGTGCAAAATGTATCATTTTCATGCTTTTGATTTTGTCTTCTATTTAGGGTTTTCTATTTTGCTTTGTTTTGTTCTTGTCATGCAAACCCTAATTACTAATCATGGCATTTAAAGCGATAAATTGCGTAATGTAAATATATTAAACTATTACAACAATTTTTATGGGAGGGGGGAATACAAATTTGAATGGGGATTTGCACAAATATAAAGCTAAATATATTATTACAACCAAATCGAATTTGCGCGAATTAAATAAATATAATACAAATATTTAAAATTCAATGCAATATTCATGTTAGAAAAAATGTTTTATGTCTTGTTTTTGTGTAAAAGAATATTTAACTTAAACCTAAAAATAAGGGGAAAAATAATTAATTCTTTTTGAAAGGGATTAAACCCTAGTTTTCATTTAAAAGAAAATAATGTTTTATATTATTATTTTATGTATTTTTTGTATAAAAAATAATAAATAATATTGTATATGAATATTAAAAATTAAATATGTGCAAATATTGGTATTTGTAAGTATAAAAATATAAAATAAAAAAATATATAGTATATTTAATTAATTATGAGTTTATTAAGAAAATAAATTCTATTCTATCAAAATAAATTAATTTTTTATGTGAGAAATAATAAAAAATAAAATAAAAGTGTGAAAATAAATAAATCATTTTTTAGTATTTTTTATCATTTAAGAAAAATAACTAAATTTATTAAAATATGAAAATATAAAAAAACATAAAAATATAAAATAGTTAGCCAAGGGGTGCAATAGCAAGTCAGGGGTGGTGTTTAGCAAAAACAAAAAAGGCCCAAGCAACAAAAAGCCCAGAACTTCATCCTTGTCCTTCGTTCATCATCTTCATGCCATTCTCAGTGCAACCTGTATCTTCCTCATGCTTGCATAAAAATGAAAACTCATAACATGAAAAATGTGGCATTTGAGCTCACGATTCTAACCATATATATTATGTGACCTAACTATCAAATATCAAAGAGAATTTTGGAATCCCTAAATCGTGACCTAATTTTTTCAGAGATTTCAAACTTCAAATTCTCTTAGCACAAGTAATATAAATGCAAAGTAATGATGTGTACAACTTCGTTAGGATGAGAACTACATTTTTTCTTCACAAATCGTGGCTTGAGGTTGCCTGTATGAAGAGATAGAGTTTAAGAAAATACCTCCTTCAGCTGGAATCGTGAATGGAAATGTAGGGACTTTAATGGAGGTCTGATGATTGCTTGAGCTTCCTTGAGCTTCCCTGAATCTATTCCAACCCTTATCTTGCTCTGAGGATGGATGGAACTCCCTGACCAAGTCCAACTGCAAGCTTCCAAGTTGAAAATGGCAGATGGTGAAACAGAGGTTACAGAACCAGGGTGATGGCTTGGATTGACTAGGTATCAAGTGTATAAGATGTTTGAATCAGTTAAACACAAAATGCACGAGCCAAATGAGAGTTGGCTGAGCTTTTGCAGAAACTGTATGCTTAGGCAGATTTTTGGTGTTTTTCAGTTTGAGAGAGTTTTAGGTTCAAGCCAAGCGTGTAATGTCTTGTACAGTGTTTGCATATTAGTATAGAAGTGATCCAAAGTCAGCTTCCTACTAGCTGTGCGAGCTTTAGCCCTTTTGCAACTTTTCTTGTACTTGAAGCAAAGTTGACAAGACCAAACCCACATGCTTGTACCAGCTTGCTTTAGGGTTGATAAAAGTTTGTACCAATTGCTTGAGACCTGTGTAGTTTTATTGTATCAAGAGGACATGTCCAATGCTCCAAGTTGACAAAGTTGCAAAAGTGCATCTTTATGAAAATGGCAATGAAGCCTTTTTGCCCAAAATGGAATTACAACTTGTGTAAAGTTTCAAAAGCAAGGATAAAGGCTTTGTCAACTGAGTATGCATTTAATTAAGGAGTGTGTAGCAAGCTTAGGACCTGTAAAGCATGAGATAGCTAGCATAGGTTTGGTTTGCAACTTGGTTCTATGTGAAAATGGCTTGAACAAAAAGTGAGAAAATGCCAACTTCCTCTCTTCGATTCTCCCTACTCAGAAATGATCTTGGAGAGTTCTTGGACATTTTGGAAATCTTGAAATGTGCTCTATAATTCGTATTTGAAATGAATTTTGAGTTACCTCTTGGAACTAGGTGAAAAGTTGCCATGAAGTTGGGTCTAAAATCTGCCTAAATTAGGGCAAAATTTCACTAAGTTATTTAGTTCATGAGCATGTATTCACAAATTCATAACTTGAAATCCAAGCATCTTTAGGGAAAAGTTTGTGACGCAAAGTTGTAGATTTCATGGAGGATTACAATTTTCATTTTGGGAACTTTTCTTATAAAAATTCATCATGGTGAAAAAGTGGTGAAAAGTTGAGAAAAAATAAGAAAATTTTTATACTTAGAAAAATTCTAAGTTATGAAAATTTTCAAATTCAAACCCTAATTTTCAAATTTGGTTTTCTTGGTGAAAAAGTTTCATATTTTAACATATCTTGATGAATTATGACTCTTGGTACTTGATTTTGACCAAAAAGTCAAAGTTTGACTTTTCAGTATACAGTTGACTTTTGATCAGTTGACTGCAAATTTCATCTGTCAATCCAATGAACTTGAGATATTTTGAACCATGTAATTAGGTCAAGATGATGTCATTGAACCCTTGAAATCAAGCTTGAACTCAATTGGTCATTGGCTAGGTTAAAAATCAGAAATTGCCCTTCCTCAGTCAAAATCCTAATTTTGACCATTTTGCCCTTTTGATGATTTGATCAAATTTCTTGAGGAGTTGTGATCCAAACTTGATCCAATGGTACATATGAGTCTAAAATGTTGATGTGGATCAAAAATTATGATGTTTGACTGTAAATTGGCCATGGTTGACTTTTTCTCTAATACAACTGATTTTTAGGTCAATTGTCCAATTGACTGATCAAAAATGTGGTTCAAGGCTTGAAACTTAAAATGAGCAATCTTAGGGGTCCAAAATGATGTATGAAAGTCACATGAAGCATTGGTGGTCCAAAAATCCTTGTGCAAACTCAAACCCTAATTTTGGGTTATCAGTGCAAGATGAGATGTCTTGAGCTAACCAATCCCTAATCTTGTCTTGAGTCCAAGAAGTCTTGTGAGAAAAGTCTTGATAAATGAGAGGGAAAATTTTGGAGTACAAAATCTGCCCCTGTTCAATCTTCTTGAACCTGAAGAGTTAGATTGGCGAGCTTTGTCGTTCGTGACTCGAAGGTAAAAGATGATTGGACACTAGAGTGCCCATAAATTTGCACTCGACAAAGTGTAGTTGAGGGAATGGGCTTAAAGATTCCATTTGGAGAGGTGATAGAATCTTGTTGGAGATGGGCTTGTAGATGCCATCCAAAAATGCTTGTTGAATTATAAGTTGTAAGTCAAAAGAATAAGTATCAGAATGGTGTCTGCATCTGGAACGTATCTGAGCTGTATCTGGAGACTGAATCTGTGTGAGCAATAGAATAGCGTCTGTGTCTGGAGCGTATCCGAGCTGTATCTGTACTTGAATCTGAATAAGTGACAGAATGGCAACCGTGTCTTGGAGCGTATCTGAACTGTATCTGAAAGATGAATCTGAATAAGTGACAGAATGGCCACCGTGTCTGGAGCGTATATGGACTGTATCTTGAAGTTAAGGTATGAATGAGTATCAGAATGGCATCCTTGTCTGGAGCGTATCTGAACTGTATCTGAAGTTGATATCTGAATGAGTATCAGAATGGCATCCTTGTCTGGAGCGTATTTGAACTGTATCTGAAGTTGAGATCTGAATGAGTATTAGAATGGCATCCTTGTCTGGAAGGTATCTGAACTGTATCTGAAATCTTTGAACATTGTTAATGGTAGCTGTTAATCTTATCCTGAAAAGGGTAAAATGTTAGTTGAAACACAAAGTTATGTTGCGTGAAATGTATGATGCAATATATGTGCTTTATCAATGTTTATGATATATGGATGTAATGTATGCGCATGCAAGCTAATTTGCTGTATTGCTGAGAAAAATAAATCCTTAATTGCTGAGGATATGTGGATTCTTCATGTCTTGAAGTTTGAGTATTGACAAAAATTCCGTTGTGAGAGTAATGACATGTACTGCTTGAGGAATATGCTTGGGGAATCCAGAGAACTTTGACGACTTCTACTGGGAATTAATAATGGGAATCTTCATTCTGTTGGGGAGAAAAGAAAACTCTGTGGGAAAAAGCTTATTCCTGTTTGGAAAAAGGTTCAGGAGTTTCGGTCGTTTGTCACCCTACCGGGGAGTTATCCTAGGTTGGGGAGAAACAAAAGTTAACTGTTATCTGGTTGCTTTTCAGGCTTCAAGACAACTTGCTGGGGAATTTGGAGAAACTGAATGGTTTCCACTGGGGATTAATAGTTGGAAGTTTCAGCTCCACTGGGGATCTTAATGATGTACTGTAGGGATTGCTCATGGAATAGCCTAAAGACATTTTCCTATTCTTTCATCCTGTCAGTAATTGTTCTCTTTCATTTTGTTTATTTGTAAACAGTAATTATGTTTAAATGCATATGCTCATTAATGAATCATTGGACGTTTTTGCAAATAAAACACAAGTGTAAAAGAAAAGGACAAATAGTTTTCTGTACTTTGAAAGAGATATCTTTGTATTTACTTTGATTAGGTATTTTGTACAAAGGAGACAGACATCCTAGTAAGAGTATGGTGTCATAAAAATAAGAAAAATTTATACAAAGATAGCTATATGTGATAATCCAATGGGGTTCCCATTCTGCTATAGCCTCCGTATCTCTGAATATCTTGTATATTCGTTGCTTCATCCGAAGATGATTTAATCGATAAGAACTCCGAGTTTTTCAGTGAAGAGGTTGAAGTTGTCCTCAAAGTGATCCGACGAGACATAGTCCTACGCTTTAATTCCCTAACTTTTACCTGGACTGCCCTTTCGGGTTTTCAATCCACCGGGAAACCCTTTTTTGCCCAAGTCTCCCTTTCGGGTTTTCAACTTGCCGGGTGTACAAATTTTTTATTTTATCCCTAATTTTTGCCTGAACCTTTTGGTTCGCCAGGATTCCCTTGTTTTGCCTAGGTGTGTCAACCTAGCGGGTCTCTTATGCGTAGTATCTTTTGACTATGTCCGCGTTCGTAGGGTATGACAAATCATCACCATCCATGGTGGTTAAGATCATTGCCCCACCGGAAAAGATGGTCTTGATTACAAATGGTCCTTCATAGGTAGGAGTCCATTTGCCCTTGGGATCACTTTGTGGCAATATGATGCGCTTGATCACCAAATCTCCAACTTGATATTCTTGGCGCTTGACTTTCTTGTTGAAAGCCTTGATCATCCGTTTTTTATACATCTGACCATGGCAAACAGTAGTAAGTCTCTTTTCATCAATTAAGTTCAGTTGATCAAGTCGGGTATGGATCCAATCGTCTTCACTCAAACTTGCATCTTTCATGATTCTCAATGAGGGGATCTGAACCTCAATAGGTAAAACAGCCTCCATGCCATAAACCAAAGAATAGGGTGTTGCCCCAGTTGATGTGTGAGCCGTGGTAAAGTATCCATGGAGAGCAAACGGTAGCATCTCATGCCAGTCCTTGTAGGTGACTGTCATTTTTTGTATGATCTTTTTAATGTTTTTATTAGCAGCTTCGACGGCACCATTCATCTTTGGCCGATAGGGGGATGAATTGTGATGTTGAATCTTGAACTGCTTGCACAGGGTGGTGATCATAGTATTATTAAGGTTTGTACCGTTATCAGTGATGATCCTTTCTGGGATACCGTACCGACAAATAAGATTCTGCTTGATGAAGCGGGCAACAACATTCTTAGTAACGGATGTGAAGGAAGCTGCTTCGACCCACTTTGTGAAATAGTCAATAGCCACTAGAATAAAGCGGTGTCCATTGGAGGATGTCGGCTTGATCTCCCCAATCATATTGATTCCCCACATAGCGAAGGGCCAAGAAGTTGTTAATACATTTAGAGGAACCGGAGGCAGGTGCACCTTGTCTGCATAGATTCAACACTTATGACAGGTCCGGAAGTGTTGATAGCAGTCTGCTTCCATGGTAGACCAATAATATCCTGCCCGTAGAATTTTCTTCATCATTGTATGCCCACTAGAGTGAGTGCCAAAGGTACCTTCATGCAATTCAGCCATAATCTTTTCAGCTTTAATCTTATCCACACAACGGAGCAGAATAGAATCATGGTTACGTTTGTACAGGATGCCACTACTTAGGAAGAACTTAGCGGAGAATCTCCTTAGGAACTTTTTATCATTGATTGAAGCTCCTTCTGGATATTCTTGAGCCTCGAGATACCTTTTGACTTCATGAAACCAAGGCTGGTCCACTACTTCTTCAGTATTAATCTCGTGACAGTGTGCTGGTTCGTCCATTTGTTCAATGGTGATCTGGGGAGCCTCGTTATCCCAATTAAGTTTAAACATAGATGACATTGTGGCTAGAGCATCTGCTAGCTAATTTTCTTCTCGCGGGAAGTGATCGAAGGTAATCTGCTCAAAATGTGGTAGCAATGTCAAAACATGTTCTTTGTAAGGGATAAGGTTTGGATGCTTAGTGTCCCATTCTCCTTTGATCTGACTGATGACCAAAGCTGAATCCCCAAACACATCTAAAGATTTGATTCCCAAGTCTATGGCAGCCTTGAGACCAAAGATGCATGCTTCGTATTCTGCCATGTTGTTCGTACAGTTAAAGCAAAGCCTGACAGTAAAAGGAGTATGGCACCCTTCCAGAGATATGAGTACAGCGCCGATACCATTACCAAGTGCATTGGATTCCCCATCCAAGAACAGGGTCCATCGGGATCCTTGTCCAGGTCCGTCATATGGTCTAATTTCTTCACAGTTGTCTAATGTCATGATGTCTTCATCCGGGAATTCAAACCTCATGGAATGACAATCTTCTACAGCTTGATGGGCCAGATGATCAGCTAGCACACTGCCCTTTATAGCTTTTTGGGTCGTATACTGTATGTCATATTCTGTTAGGATCATCTGCCATCTAGCTATTCTCCCAGACAGAGCAGGTTTCTCAAAGATGTACTTTA
Source organism: Vicia faba (assembly GCA_948472305.1). NCBI lineage: Eukaryota > Viridiplantae > Streptophyta > Magnoliopsida > Fabales > Fabaceae > Vicia > Vicia faba. The sequence continues at coordinate 752,866,105 of OX451739.1, forward strand.
TCGGATCCATCTTAGATATCAGCAAAGTGGTATGAGTCAACATATACTGTCTTAGCCGGCGAGCAGCCCATACCAGAGCACAACAAGTTTTCTCGAGCAGTGAATATCTGGTTTCACAGTCGGTAAACTTTTTGCTCAGGTAGTAAATAGTGTGCTCTTTTCGGCCAGACTCATCATGCTGCCCCAATACACACCCCATTGAGTTCTCTAAAATAGTCAGATACATGATCAGTGGTCTTCCCTCGACTGGTGGCATCAAGACAGGAGGCTCTTGTAAATACTCTTTGATTTTGTCAAAAGCAATCTGACACTCATCATTCCATCTGACTACTTGATATTTCTTCAACAGTTTAAAGATTGGTTCACAAGTAGATGTTAGGTGAGAAATGAATTTGGCAATATAGTTCAGGCATCCCAAGAATCCTCTGACTTCCTTCTCAGTGCGAGGAGCAGGCATTTCTTGTATTGCTTTGACCTTGGCAGGATCAACCTCGATGACTTTTTGCTGACAATGAAACCTAAGAGTTTACCGGATCGGACTCCGAATGTGCACTTGTTTGGATTCAATCTTAACTTGTACTCCTTCAATCTCACAAATAGCTTTTGCAAGTGATCAAGGTGTTCTTCTTCAGTTTGTGATCGGGCTATCATGTCATCTACGTAGACCTCTATCTCATGATGTATCATATCATGAAATAAAGCTACCATGGCGCGTTGATAGGTTGCCCTGGCATTCTTCAGTCCGAATGGCATCACTTTGTAGCAGAACGTGCCCCACTGTGTGACAAATGTAGTTTTCTCCATGTCCTAAGGTGCCATTTTGATCTGGTTATAGCCTGAGAATCCGTCCATGAAAGAAAATACTTTATGTTGGGTCGTATTATCCACCAGGACGTCGATGTGTGGAAGTGGAAAATCATCTTTAGGGATGGCCCAGTTTAAATCTCTATAATCCACGCACATCTGTACTTTACCGTCCTATTTAGGCACGGGAACAATGTTAGCAACCCATTATGGATAGAAAGTAACAGCCAGAAATCCATCATTGAATTGTTTCATAACTTCTGCTTTGATCTTTTCTGACATGTCAGGTCTCATGCGGCGTACTTTTTGCATAACTGGTGGACAGTCTTCTCTTGTGGGTAGACGGTGTACCACAATGTCCGTATCAAGTCCCGGCATGTCTTCATATGACCAGGAAAAGATCTCAACATAATCATGTAACAGCTGAATTAGGCGCTCTTTGACACTCGGCTTTAGATTGGCACCCACTTTGATTTCCTTTTTATCTTCCTCGGTACCCAAATTGATTGTATCCAACAGCTCCTCATGAGGCTGAATAGCTCTTTCCTATTGTTGTAGTAGTTTGGCCAATTCCCTTGGCACCTTACAATCTTCCTCACCTTTGTATTCGGCTTGGTAGATCATATCTTCAGAGTCACTGAAGGCTATAGCAGTATCGTTACCCATGGGATCCGGAATGGAAGGGTACCTGCATTTTTTAATGTGGGTGTGTGTAAGGGTATAGCCATCTTAAAATAATAAAATGTAAAAGAAAGACAATGAGCACAAAAGGTTTATATATGAAAAAGCGTCCATGATTCATTGAATGTCATATGAAGATGAAATAAAAACCCTTACAAATGGACCATTGTGCCTCGGGTAAGACACAAGGTTTTTAAAGTGTGAATTGTTCGTGAATATTACAAGTCCAACAGAAATGTAAAAGATAAATTACTGAGAGATGAAAGTTATTGGGACAAAGTCTCTGGCTTCCCAGTTGCGAAGTCCTCCGCTGACAGTAAGAAATATCCAATCTTCCAAGCTGCCATCCTCTTCATTGTCTTCTACTGCATTGACCCCTTGGTTGCTAATCTTCACAAGTGCCCCCCCAGCACAGGCACGGTGCACAACCTTCTGAGCAGTTGAAGTAAACCCCAAGCCAAACTTGTCTGATTTGTACGGAATGTCTGGAAACTGCCCCCAGATGGTGCATCCACCCTCTTCCACTACTGCCTTTGCGTCCTTTAGAGATGACATCCAAAGTGGAGGTCTTGTGATCTTAGGAATCAAGGATATCGCCTTGGTCTCCGCTACTTCTTGAGAGACTTCTTAAAAATGTTGGAAAGGGGTTTCAATGAACTCACCATCCAACTCTACATATCAGAAAGAATTAAGATGACTAATCATGTACTCCTCCTCCCCATGGACAGTTATGATTTTTCCTTGGACCGGGTACTTCAGCATTTGATGCAATATGGAGGTGACAACATCGGCATTGTGAATCCAGGGGCATCCTAACAGACATGAATAAGAAGGACAGATGTCCATCACATAGAAGGTTGAGTTGAAAATATGAGTTCCCACCTTTATTGGGATGTCCACCTCCCCATGGACCATCCTCTTCGAACCATCAAATGCTCTCACCACTATGTTACTGGGTTTTAAAGTTATCCCTTCACAATCCAATCTGTCAAGAGCTTTTTTCGGTAAGCCGTTCAAAGATGATCACGTGTCCACCAAGACATGGGCTAGGGTTGTTCCTCTACACTCCACTGAGACATGTAATGCCTCGTTGTGTTTTCTCCCTCTGGGTGTCAAATCAGCATCAGAGAAGCCCAAGCCATTATCAGTTGTCAAACTGGCCACACAATCCTGGAATTGGTCAGCAGACGTCTCTTGCGGCACATGAGCTGTCTTCAGAAATTTTACCAGAGCTTTTGCATATGCTTCAGAGCACAGCAGTAGAGCTAGCATAGAGATTTTGGAAGGGGTTTGCCCCAACTGTTCAACCACATCATAATCACTCTTTTTTATTATCCTCTGGATTTCTTCCATTTCCTTCTTGGATGTTTCGGGGATAGCTAGTGATTGAGCCTTCATCCGGACAGGCTCCTCTTGAATGTTTTTTCCTTTATTCTCAGCAGTGGAAGTATTGGTAGGGATAGGGATTGTGTTGATCAAATCTTGCTCCGCAGGCCGTTTCAAGCATTTCAAAAGATCAATTCATATTCTTGGATCATCCCTGAAGCCAACAAGATTGTTTGCAAAGCCTGAGACACTCAGAATCACCCTACAACATTCATACGGTTTGCTTGATTTCTTGAAATCGAATACACTAATTCTTGCATATTTAGCATATTTGATTGGCATATTTATAACCTTTGAGATGTTTGCAACGTGACACCATGATTCAATTGCATTTTTGACGCCTGTATGTGCAGATGCCATGGCTAGGGTTTATTCATTGTTTTTAGGGGTTTTTTATACAGGAAAAATTGGGCGTTGATAAGGGTACCATGATGCTCGTGAGATTGAAACGAGTTGATTGGTACCATTAGGTTTCATTTATCATGCGTGTACAAGATTTTTGAAATGGAAAGGGGTTATACCTACGCTTGATGTCTGTATGTAAAAGTCACAAAACCTAAGACGACGGACGCTGGAGAAGATTATGAGGTGTTCAGTCACCATTGGACCGTTTGAATATGACATGTGCGTTTTTGCTTCTGTTTCGTGGGAATTGTTTTTATATATTATATATTACTTTTGTTTCTCTAACAACTAATCATCATAGCGCAGCTGGCAAAGGCCTTTAGTGGTAAACATGAGGACCTGGGTTCGATCCCAAGTCCCAGCAAGTTTTATTTTCTCACTTTATTTCTACAAAGTCGGTGCATTATCATCCAAAATGCCTACCATGCGGTGCCATCATCCTACCACTGGATTCACGGCTGGTCAGATCCAACGCTCAAGCAACGAAGGACCTTGGTACACCTCAAGTCAACGCTTGCACAGGATCCAGCCTGGTTGACTGGGCTTGGAGCTTAATGGGCTGGAAAATTCATATTGATACCCCCTAATTGCTTCAGCAGGCTCATTCTCACACTTTTTTTATTTTCTTTATTTCTTTTTAGTTTATTTATTTATTTTATTTTCAAAAAAAATCATTTTTTAATAAAATCATAAAATAAAAAATCAGAAAATTAGGATAAGTTTTTTTTTTTAATTTAATTTTTTACTGATTAATTAGATTAACTTAAGTTAGGGTAATTTTAACTCTTTTTTACAATTAAAATTAATTAGCAAGATTAGGTTTAATTCTTGGTTTTAATTATTTTCTTTCTAAAAATAAAAATACAAAAATAGGATAATTATGTTTTTTTTCATTAATCTAATTATTTTTTGCAATTAAAATTAATTAGTAATTAGTTTCTTTTTTAACTTAATTAGTCTTTATTTTTCTTAAATAATAAAAAATGACAAAAAATATTTTTATTTCTTTAATTAACCTCAATTAGGTTTAGTCAAGGGTCAAAACCCTAATTTCTCGTATTTACTTTTACCGCGCGCGCTTTAATACTCTTTTTATTATTATTGTAACTGCTTCCAAGTTGTAATAGTTAAATTAGGGTTTTTAAATTCTGCACTTTTATTTCCCATCAAGATTATTATGTAACTGTCAAAGCCATGTAATAATTAGGTTTATTTTCTCGCACTTTAATTCCTGCAAACTCTTTAACTGCTTAGATGTATGGATAATAGGATTGTATGACAAGAATGCATGAAAAGATTAAAATGGCTAGAAAACCCTAATGTGCAAAGATAATAACTGAAATCAAATCACTCGCACATGTGCACTCCTAGGGTATACTCACACTTCGGTTGCCTTCGGTAAAACGATCATTAAGCATATGGAATTTTAGTGGTTGCCCTCCAGTCTAAAGATCAAATAACCCATTTGAATGTTGCTTCGGAAACGTTGCCTCGGAAAAGATCTTAAGACTCTAGGGTTACTACTAAGATTCCCAACCTATTACTTTAGTGGTCGTATGTCCCTTTCAAATTGACCCTTACAAACTCCAACGTCGGTGCTACCTATTTCTCAAATAGTAGGATAGCGTTGTCTAAAGGAAAAGAGAATAGAAACAATCTTTTTTAGAGTAGGTAGATGCTAGTAGGTACTTGCTCAAATCAAAACTTTTCACACTTACACTTTTCAAACAAATTTTCAAAACAACTTTGTCACACCTTTGAGGAATGATACAAGGGTTATCACGAAGTCAAACTGTTTCAAAACAAAGCACATATACAAGCAATTTTAAAAGATGAGCAAGTACCTAAGAGCCCATGGAAAACCATGGATAGAAAGGGTGCTAACACCTTCCTTTTCTATAATCTACCCCCCGTACTCAGAAACATATCGAAAAATGTTTTTTCTGTTCTTTTTCCTTTTCCTTTGTTGGATAAAATAAAGGTCGGTGGCGACTCTTGCTTACCGCAACATTTGCAAACAAAAAACGCAAACCAGTATTAACAGTCGGTTCTGCTACCGTGTTACACTTGTGAAAAAGAAAAAAATGTTTAGCCAAAGGTATGATGAATCTTGATTCTCCGTTGAATCTGTGTTGCTGCTGTTGAGGGGGAGAATCTATTAATTCTCTTCTATGTCCTGAGTAGTTTTGGAAGCGAATTTTGGCTCTAGTTTGGACTGGTTGTGAAGATTTATTAGACATGAAGTCCTGACATGTTGAGAATTTATTTTATCTTGTTCTTGTAATAAGTAGCTTCAACTGTACTCTGATAAAAGTGTTTTTTTATGCTAACTTTCTGATGTTTGTGTTGGTTGCTGCACCTCTGGTTATGTGTGTTTGATACAATCTTCAAACCTGAGTTGTTTTATTGTTTATGTGTGGAAGAAGTATTAAGTTGTTTTAGCCAAAATAAGCAAAAAGGGGAGATTGTTAATTCTCTATTTTTTTTATTGGCATTATGTTTGGTAAAACTAACTTAGCATTTACGATGTTCTATCAACCGGAGCAACATGTCAAATGCGATGTCCTATGCAGAACCTTTCGACATTGTGACTATGTTCAGCTGGATAGGTGGATGCACTTAGTCTGTTACAGAAGCAGAATATTCTAGGAATATTGTGTTATCCTATGTGGCGCTCATTTTAATGATTAAGAGTTTCAAGCTGAATTCAAGGAGTTTTATTAGTTTCTAATTATGGAGATAATTTAGGAAACTAATTATTGAAGTCATATTTTTATGCAGAACTTTCTACAGATTTTTAAAAGCTGATTTGTTGCGTTTTAAAGCCCAATCCAGTCCAGAAGATTGTTATAAAAGGAAGACTTCAACCCTAATACAAGTGTGGAATGTATTTTAATTTTTATTGAGTTTTAGGGTTTGTGTTCTTGTGAGTTGTGAGCCACTCTTGTATTGTTTTGATACTTGAGTTGGATTGTCTCTATTGAGTTATAAATTCTGTCAGTTATTCTTAAGCTTTTAAGCATTGAATGATTGCGTGTTTTTGAAGTTTGACTTATGAAATTTTATAAGTGTTTAGAGTTGTTCAATCAGTGCTTTGATTGAAAGGGATTTAAGAAGGGTCTCATACCTAGGTGAGTCTTAGGTGGGAGTTAAGCACAAGTAGTGATTAAGTTAGTAGATTGTAAACTAGTGAGAGTTTAGTGTGGGTCTATAAATCGATACTACTTAGTTAATTTCGTCCCTGTCTTGGTATCCTCCCGAGTAGGTGTTGTTGTATACCGAATTGGGTTAACAATTCTGTGTGTTCCTTTATTTTTCTGCACTGCTTTATTATTTGAAATTGTTCACTGTGTTGTTGCTCAAAGATCAGTGTCTCGACATCTCTTAGGACATCTAAAATATGTATACCAGAATTTCAAATCCTTTCTAATTGCTCTTAATCATTTAAAAAAAGGTTAGTAATTGTAAAATAATCAGTACACCTGACTGGAAATTGATTTTGAATTAATGTGTGATACTAGTGATTATGCAATAGGTGTTGTACTTGATTATAGAAAATCTAAAGTTTTTCATGCAATACATTATGCAAGTAAAGTTTTGAATGACAGACAAGTCAACTATGGTACAACTGAAAAAGAGTTTCTATCAATAGCGTATGCACTTGAAAATTATAGATCATATTTGATTGGCTAAAAAATGTCATCTATATTGATCTTGCAACTATCAAATATTTGATGAATAAACCTAATTCTAAACCACACTTGATTCAATGGATGCTCTTACTTCAAGAGTTTTATGTGGAAATAAAAGACAAAAAGGGATCATAAAATGTGGTAGCTAATCATCTATCTTGGTTAATAAACAAACAGATAAGAATCAAGAGAAAGAAATGATGGAAGAATTTCCAGATGAGAAAATACTCATGGTACGAGAAAGGATATGGTTTGCCAATATGGCCAGTTTCAAGGTTGTCTGAATCATCCAAGAAGACTTAAATTGGTAGAAAAAGAAGAAGTTCCTAAAATATTCAAAGAAATATGTGTGGGATGATGCATATCTTTTAAAATATGAGTTCGTCACTTTTTAAAAAGACGTGTGAGCAATAAAGAGCCACAACGTATAATATTGCATTGTCATAATTCTTCATATGGAGGATAATAAAATGCCGAATGCACAATAAATAAAGTTCTACAATCAGATTTTTATTTGCCATCTATGTTTAAAGGTACACACAAGCATACATAAAATTGTGATAACTACCAAAGAGTCAGAGGAATTTCTAGTAGAAACAAGATTCCACTATTTTTGCTTGTTTTGGAACACCCATAGTGCTCATTAGTGATGGAGGATCCCATTTATGTAACATTCAACTAGCAAGAGCACTTGAACATTAGGGGGTAAGGAACAAGGTATCATCATTATACCACCCCCCGAGCAATGGCCAATCAGAAGTCTCAAACAAGGAGATAAACAATATTTTAGAAAAAACGACATCCTCATTAAAAAGAGATCGGTCATCAAAATTGGATGAAGCTTTGTGGGCTTATCGAACAACATTCATTATAGGTCTGACACCAATTCAAATGGTATATGGAAAATCATGTCACCTTCCAGTTAGATTAGAATACAAAGTTTATTGGGCACTCAAGTTCCTAAATTTTGATCAATCACTAGTTGGACAAAAGAGGAAATTATAGCTGCACAACTTGAATGAGTTAAGAAGCCAAGCCTATGAATCATCCAAATTATATAAAGAAAGGATCAAGAAATATCATGATCAATGTTTGATAAGGAAAGAATTCAAACCACAAAAATCGGCCCTTGTATTCAATTCTAAGTAAAAAAAAATTCCTGGGAAATCAAAGTCAAAGTGGATGGGACCATTTAAAGTGAAATTAGTAAAGTCTCATGGATTAGTAGAATTAGAAGACCGAAATTCTGAATTAAAATGGATTATAAATGGTCATAGACTGAAAGCACACCTTAACGATAATGACAACAACATCATTGTCATACCCCTGGATGATCCATAAAAGAAAACAAGCGTGAGCTAATGGCGTAAAGAAGAGTATATTGTAAGGCCACTCGATCTTGTTTTAGATTACTTTTTATCTTTGTTCATGAATTTATAATATTTCCTTGTATCTGTCTAACCAAACACCATGCCACTCAAATAACTATGAATTTATGTTACATCAATATGGTGAATCTTGGTATCATAAATGATATAGGTATAACAGGTGCACATGTTGTAGAAGAGGGCTCTCTTAGGCGAGCCACAAAGTGCTCCTAGCACACTTTAATGCACAAAGTTGTCTAGGAGAGAAGCCCAGGGCTAGGTGAGGGCGTTCATATTCCAGTCATCATTTTCTTGCCTAAGGAAAGAAAAATATTTTCTATAGGGGGTGGAATTCAAAAGATCAAACCCAGTACATATAACTATTAAATTTAAATTATTTTCATGATTAAGTGCCAATTTCTAAAAAAAGTTGAATAAACATACTGACAAAAGTATGTTTTTCTGCATATGGTTCAAATGATTTGAACAACCAAAATACATGAAATCATAAACGATAGGTTGATGACATAAGGTCAAAGAACAAAAGGCATGAGAAGGTTTTATTCTCTTTAAATGCTTCACTAATGATTAATGTCTAATTATATGTTAAATATAACATGATTATGAATTCCTTGTTGTGATACGGTGGGAGAACTGACTTGGGTTTTGCGTTTGTATTCGCACTTGTTCGGTTTAGCAAGAGTCGCCACCGACTTTTTATTTTATCCTAAAGGAATGGTTAAAAAAGCACAGTAAAAAACCTTTTGAGATGTTTCGTAGGTTCGGGGGGTAGATTATGAAAAGGGAAGGTATTAGCACCCTTTTCATCCATGGTTATCCATGGGCTCTTAGTTACTTGGTTTTAGATCACTTGCCTTGATTTTTTATTGCTTGAAAATGGTGTGTGTATGTGAGTGTTTTGAAAATGTTTTTGAAATAGACGCCTTTGTTTCGGCAACCATTGTAATAACTCGTGTTTGAGTATATACAACGGTGTGTATCTTTTCGAAAAGATGTTTCAAATGTTTTTGTTTTGAAAGTGTTTATGGAGTGTGGTTTGTAAAATAGGCAAATGTTTTTGCAAGTCGATCAAGTAACTAAGAGTTTTGTCTACCCCTAATGTACTCAAAGGTTTTTCTTATGTTTTAACCCCTTTTAACAATTTTGTTCCACCATTGTATTTGGTGGACAATCTTGCGTTTAGGATGTTTAACGGGACAGGCGCGGGTCATCGTATGGACCATGAATGCAATGGTGCCAAGTGTCTTTGGCAATTTTGCTTGAAGGGACTGTGATCATTTTGATAGGCAACTTTCGAAAGCGTCATCGAGGGACTTATGATCATTTGAATTGTTTTGCCAAAGAAACTCGACGTGCAAGCATGGCCCACTTTGGAAGGAAACATGTAGGATTACCCTAGGGGGTGCAAGTGTGATTGTGTATTGATTTCATATATTTGTCTTGTATTAGATTATCTAGCGTTTGATTTTATGTACATACAAACCCTAGGTCTAATCATGGTATAATTCGAAAGCGGTAAATTGCGGGAATTTTAAAGTCTACGCTATTACAAATAGTATCCGGGAGTGGGGGTACAAATTCACAAAGGGGGGTGAGACTTAAATAATTACAACCAAATCGAATTGCGATCTCAAATGTAAATGTACCAAATGTATAGCATAAAGGTAATGTAAAAGGTAACACTGTTTGTGTGTATTGTAAATGTGTAAGTGTATGTATAAATGTATGTCAACGTATTTGTGTATTGCGTATGACATTTATTTACAAGTGGAACAATGTTAATTTAATAAGAAAATTAAGTATTGTTAACTTAATGAAAAGAATTAAATATTTTGTTTATTTAATTTTTGTATTCTTGTATTTTTGTTTAATATGTACAAAGAAAGTATTTTTTTTTAGAAAAAATGAAAAGTATTATCTTAAGAAAATTAACATTTCATGTATAAAAATTTTAATTAAAGAAAGTGTAAGTTTAATTGTAATTTTACATGTTCCAATGTTTTTATGTACAAAGTCTTGATTAAGAAAAAAGAAATGTTTTAATTTTTAGGAAAAATATTATTTCTATTAGTTTCTATATAAAATTTAATTATGTTATATATATATATAAAAAAGTATTGTTAATGTAAAAATTAAAATTAGTATTAAGTAAGTTATAAAAAAGTATGGTTAATTAGTGTAAAATAAAGTTAGTGTATTTATTTAACAAAGCAAAAATTAATATAAAATTAAATTAAAAAAACAATAGTTTTTTGTTAAAAAGGATGGGATGGGCTCAAAGGGTCTTAGGCCCAAGCTGAAATAAGGGAAACAAAAAAAATGGGGGGGGTGTCAAATGGAACGCATTTGGGCTTTGGTGACAGAATGGGGCGAGGCCCATTAGGTTTGAGACAGATTATTCTCTTGGGTTTGACATGTTTGTTCATTTGGAATCAGCTTGAGGGTTTGAGAGAACGGCGCCGTCGTCGCTTTGCTTCGTTCGTCTTTCGTACCTTTTCGTTCTCTTGGCCATGGACTTTTGAACAGCGTCCTTCTCGCCCAAGCCACCAGCGCCACCATTTGTCTTCCCTCCTCCACGGATTAACCAATGATATGGTACAAAGGTTAAGTTTTCGTTCTTTAATGCGTTAGGTTTTCATTTTTTATGTCTTCTTGCTTCGCTTTTGTTTATGATTCTGACTTTAGCTTCGTTATTGTTTGTTATGGAGGTTGTGGAAAGGAAAGAAAATGAGAGAAACTACCTTGACGGAGGAGGGGGAGGAATGAGGGTGGAGGCGCTCAGGCGACTGGACGGCGAGGGGATGATGATGATGAAGCTAGCTTGGAATCCTGGTATTTTTGTATTGCTTCTTTCTATTAGGGTTTGATGATGATCCTTGAAAACATCTTCTATCTGCCTGGCTCTGTATGATTTCACTCTTTTTCTCTTCTTCTGTTAACCTTGCTTCTGTTGCCAATTTGTATGCTGAGTATGGTGTTTGGACTTTGAATGTGGTTGCCTTCGTTTGTATGCTAGCTTGATGTTGTTGTTGGCCCAGTGATGAAAGTTTTTTGAGGGCCTTGATGGGTGGTTTGAATGCTTAGACTTCTAGTTCATGTTTGTTGGCTTCAGCAGGCTGTTAGCTTTATGTTTTTGGAAAAGGTTTCAGGAGGGTTTTTGGACAGGTGAAGCTCTTGTTGGATTTCAGGCTTCAGGCTTGATGACTGGTACAGGTTTTAGGCCTGGAGACTGGTTAGGCTTCATGTTTTTGTTGCAACAGGTTAAGGCTTGACAGGGTTTACTGGTTTAAACTGTTTGATGCTTAGGCTTGCAACCTTGGTCTGAATGCTTTAACAAGCTTTAGGCTATGTATGCTTTAGACTTTTGTTTGGCTTCAGCAGGTTAATGGCTTTGGTATTTTGCAGGTTTGGGACTTGGTAGTTCTATTTTTTGTTTTTTCAGGTTCAGAGCTTTTTGTTATGTTTTTGTAAGAGGTTTGAACAGGTTGAGGTATTGGGTGTTGGTGAGGTTTTTTGATATCCTGTCTAGATCCACCGGTTTGTGTTTTATGCTACAGGTTTTATGTGTTTAAGCTGGACAGTTCAGGCTTGATGGACTTGGAAGTTCTCTTTTTTGCTTTGTGACTTCTGTCATATATTGTTCTGATAAGTTCTATTTTTTTATATTTTCCTCATGCCTAAGCCTGTAAGCCTATCTTCTCTTTCTCTCTTCTTCTCTCTCCAGTACAAATTTAAAGCATTTTTTATTGCTTATGATTTGTCTTTTACTGAAAAGGTAACACTGGAAAATGATGATTTGAAAAGCTTGCTTGCATATGTAGTTTTGCCTCTGCATACTTTATCTCTTTTCCATACTTTCTGCTTCTTTGTGACAGTTTTTGATACTTTGATATCTTTCCATATTTTGGACAGTTTGACAGCTTTTGGGATAGTTTGAATTTGGAACTCAGTTTGGACTCTTGACTTGGTTTAGGCCATTCAGTTTGGTCTTGGACTTTGTAGTTTGTTTGGCAATTTTGAAATTATGCAGTAGGTTTGACAAAATTTGAATTTGTGCATTTCAACTTTGTGCATTCTTGTTTAGTAAGCATTATCCATCCCTCTCTGTGAACCGGGAGAAATCCCGTGATTTGCAGAGAGGGCTAACTGATTCCAGTCAGTTGCCTTTAATGATGAACCCGAATTAACTGTTTGCTCTAAATTTTGATTTATCTGCTTCTGACTCTTTCTTCTTTTCTTTGCAGCTAAAAAATCAAATGGAGAGGAATAGCAACAAATGGAGGATGAAGAATTGAAGACTTAGGAATTTAGGATAGTTTTATTTAAATTTAAATTACTGTAACATTATTATTGTAAATATTTTGTAAACAATAACAATTATACAAATAATTTAAAGATAGATAAAAAAGCCCTTTTATTGACATTCAATTTTAATTCTTCTTCAGATATTTATCTAATTGTTTATGATTCTTAAATTATAATAAAATGGAAATAAATTCCAATTATTCTAACTTAAAATAAATAATCAATTGATAAACATTGGTCTTATAATTAATAACAACCCCGACGCTCCAATTATCCAAAGCAAAGCACAGTTAATCAAACCAGACGACAGTTAATCAAACAAAACGTCCACATGCCTCCTTTCACTGATTAAACCCAAACAAATGCAAATTAACAACCAGCAGCCTCAGTTCTTACTTCGGAGTAATTTTGAAAAGCATTGATATAACTAACTCTTCTTGAGAAATATGCGCATAAAACCCTGATTCTTGATTAAACGCCAATGAAGCGTTCGCCTGATTGAAACTTGAGCCAACTCAACCAAACCTTAGCAATCCGCCTGAACGGCCTTAAAAATCAATGAAAATCCTAATTTTGTCTGACTGACGAGAAAAGTCTGTTTGACCGATTCTTGAGCCAGTCTGAACAATTAGGAAAAGCTCGAAGCTGTGATTTCTTGGGGAAAAATACGAGGGCAAATTTTGGGGTACAACAGTTGCCCCTGTTCAATCTTCTTGAACCTGAAGAGTTAGATTGGCAAGTTTGCCTTTCGCGACTCGAGGGTAAAAGGAGATTGGACACTAGAGTGCCCAGAAAATTTTCACTCGGTGATGTGATGGTAGAGGGAATGGGCTTACAGATGCCATTTGGTGATGGGCTTAACGATGCTATCTAGGGATGTGATAGAATCTTGTCGGGGGATGGGCTTTGAGATGCCATCTGGAAATGGGCTTAAAGATGCCATTTGGTGACTGCTGATAGGAGGATGGGCTTATAGATGCCATCTGGAAATGGGCTTAAAGATGCCATTTGGAAATTGCTGGAGGAGGATGGGCTTATAGATGCCATCTGAAGGTGATTGTTGAACTGTATGTCACTGGTGAGTGGACGAGTATCAGAAAGGTATCCTTGTTTTGGAACATCTCTGAACTGGGGGTCTGAACAAGCAATAGATTGACATCCATGTTTGGAGAATCCATAAACTGTTTTCAGAAATCTTGAAGTTGAATAAGTAATAGAGCAGCATCCGTTGTTGGGAAGCGTCCGTAAACTATTTTCAAAAGTTGCATCTGAACAAGTGATAGATTAACATCCGGTGTTGGGAAGAATCCGTAAACTGTTTTCAGAAGTCTTGAAGTGGAGAGGGAACCGGTGTAGGGTTTCCTGATGATGAGTCCGTGTAAAACTGCATCTGGAGGAATCTGGAACAAGTATCAGAATGTCGTCGTGTCTGGGTCACATTTGAACTATCTCTGAGTGAATCTGGAATAAGTATCAGAATGTCGCCGTGTCCGGGTCACATCTGAACTATTTCTAGAAAGAATCTCGGAAGATGATGATCTTTGTCTGTTGACTGCTCTTTCCTGAAAAGGTAAAGAGTTAGTTGTTATGCAATGTCATGATGCGTGATGCAATGTATATGACATCAATGTTTATGACATGAATGTGATGAATGCGCATGTAAGCTGATGAGCTGTCTTGCTGCGGATAGATGAACTCTGGATGAAGATAAAAGAATCTTGACTGCTGCCGGGGAGAACCAATCCTTGGCTGCTGCTGGGGAGGGGCAAGAATCTTCTGATCGTTGAAAATGAGAAGTCCTGGGACCACTGTTGGGGAATTAGGAGCTTGGGTTGTATGCCAATCTACTGGGGAATTCCTGTCTTGAGGAGATCTTCACTGGGGAATATTTGAATATTCTGTGAGGAACTGAAAATGAGAGTCTTCATTCCGCTTAGGGATTGATAGTTGTAAGTTTTAGCTCCGCTGGGGATCTCGAAACTTGATTCTGAGGGGAATTAGATTCTGTAAGGCTCTTTGGCTGGGGATTACAAGAATCTTTTGATTGCTGCATGTGTTGATCAGGAATAAGTTATAGAATGTCGCCAAATCTGGGTCACATCTTGAACTATCTCTAGAAGCCAATCTGAATAAGTTATAGAATGTCGCCAAATCTGGGTCACATCTTGAACTATATCTGGAATGAAATCTGAATGAGTTATAAAATGTCGCCAAATCTGGGTCACATCTTGAACTATATCTGGAAGCAAATCTGAATGAGTTATAGAATGTCGCCAAATCTGGGTCACATCTTGAACTATATCTGGATCTTGACTTTGTTAAGGGTCAGAAATTGGGAGTTTTAATTGCCCGTTATTCTGTCGATGGTTGTAATTTCCAGCAGGTGATGAAGGAATTGTTGAACACTTTTGACATTCGAATGCCCCAAGTGGTGATGTAGATAATTTCCTGGCTTGTTACAGGTGTTAATCCACAATCAGTCGTCCATGGATATTTTCCTGGCTTGTTACAGGTGTTGATCTGGAACTTAAGAAAGGTGGCAGAATGGCAACCGTGTCTGGAGCACATCTGGACCGCATCTTCCAACAGGTGATGAAGGAATTGCTGAACACTTTTGACATTCGAATGCCCCAAGTGGTGTTGATCTGGAATAAGTTACTGAATGTCGCCATCTCTGGGTCACATCTTGAACTATCTCTAGATCTTGATTTGTTCAGGGTCAGAAATTGGGAGTATACCAATTTTCTGAGGCTTCAAGGATGAGAGTCTTCATTCTTGAGGGTTAACTATTATCTGGTCGTTGTCCAGGCTTCACAGTAATTTGCTAAACTGTTATCCGGTCAAATCTGGGCTTCACGGCTTGTGCTGAAGATATACCACTATCTGGTCGATTCCAGGTTTCGTAGTATTCTTGACTGCTGTCTGGTCGTAATCCAGGCTTTGCAGAAACTTGTATTGCTATCTGGTCGAAGTCTAGGCTTCACAATAGCTTACTGGGGATTAAACTATTATCCGGTCGAATCCGGGTTTCATAGCTTGCTCTGAGGGGATACCACTATCTGGTCGCAATCCAGGCTTTGCGGTAGACTGACACTGTTATCCGGTCGTAGTCCGGTCTTCACAATGTGTTGTAGAGATCAAGATACTATCTGGTCCAATCCGGGCTTCATAACTTGAATTTTGCGAGAAATTGATCTTTGACGACCATGGCTTCCAACAGGTGATGAAGGAATTGTTGAACACTTTCGACATTCGAATGCCCTAAGTGAAGATGAAGGGGACTTGCCCCGAGTTCACTGAACTTTTTGAGAGATTTGTTGAAACCTTGACTGGACTGCCCCAAGTTAACTGGATGGTTCCACATCATGCCCCTTGTTGATAGGAGATTTGTCGTTGGAAGTGTCATCCTTTTGAAGTGATTTTGTTCACTGAGAGAGTTTTCGTTCCTCCGAACATTCGCTGTATGAATTTCTTTGCTGTCAAACAAATGGTCAAATGCAAACAATGATATTCAAACAATGCAAAGTTTATGTCTGTCTCGAAGTTTTGAAAAATGCATTTTTTAACAGAAAACTTTTCATAAGACAAATCAGCACAAGATTTTAGAGCAAATCCTTACAGGAGTCAGGATACCTTTTGTAACAGTATGCTTTCGAACTAACCCATGCTTCAATTAGGACTTTTGAAGGGTTGTAACGTAGCTTGGTTCACGGTTTAAGAAACAAAGGATGAAAGGCTCAAAGTATATTTGTACCCACCCGCTCTTCGTGACGTTCTTTAACCCTAAGCTCAGTTAATCGTGTGTCGAACTCCATTCGAGTTTGGAACGACTTTTTGGGTGATGGTTCACCAGTTGAATTTGGGAGACATTCATCATCTCCTTTTTCTTTTGCAACATTTTTCATGTTGTTGAGGATTTGTAATGACCTCCCTATTTTGATTTTGATTTGTTATCCCTAACGTTTGCCTGACTGTTCCCGTTTTTGAGATTGCAGTCAGCGGGATGCCCTAGCTTTCTTAAGCCTCCTTTACAGGTTTTGGCTTGGTGGGCTTTTCTCTTTTGAGAGATTGACTGCCTATGTGATAGGGAACCGCCCTTGTCTTTTGATTCCAATGGAATGCTTTCTTTTTTGACATCGTTCGTTGTATTACGAACTGAGAGTTTGCGACTTCAATGTGCACCCTTTTGAATTAACTGAGAGACTACCCTGCCCCAGGTTTATATCAAAGGTTTTGATTGTTTAGAATAGAAAACTCCTACTTCTTTGGCTCGAAGGGGTTGACTAGGGATTATCTTCCTTATAACTCCAGTGTTTGGGAATTGAAAGAAATGACTGTATATCATCAGCAAGGTCTGTTCAAAAGCATACTGTATGAGATTGTGGTATTGTTTTCGTCATCCTCCCTCTAAAGGCTTGCAGCTTTTTATCAAGAGTCAAATATCATAAAGAAAGCATAAGAGTAGTGAAAACGAATGGATGAATTCAAGACAAACATATGCAATGCATTAATGAAACAGAGTTTAACATCAACAGATAATTGTTTGAATAACAAAAGAAATTACAACTTTGAAAATTCAAATGAAGCAAAAGTCTCTCAGCTTGAGCTTTGTCACTTCAGGTGGAGAACTCCTCAACGGAAGATTTTCATCTCGCCATCTGGCATGAATTCCAGCACTCCAATGTCGATCAGATCCTGAATCTTGTTCTTCAAGGCCCAGCAGTCGTCGGTGTCGTGTCCCGGGCTGTAGGAGTGGTAAACACAAAATGCGTCGGGATGATAGTTAAGAGCGGAGGTATTGGGCTTCCGAGGAGGATCCCTTAAATTAAGCAGGTTGACCTCCAACAGGCGCTTCGGTATGAAGGATGATGGTATCTCAGTTTCGGAGAAATGTCTTCCCGACGTATTTTGATTACGCCGATTACCCCGTTGATGCTGGCGAGATTGTTGAGGGGGTTGTGGTCCTGAAGCAAGCAAAGGAGCCTTCCCCTTGTCTTCTTAAGTGGATGGGGATTGAGCGGTGACTTGCTCTTCAACCTCAGATGTTTGCCCCAGTTGGTTGTTTTGAAGCAGTTGGCGGACGAGAACCCTGAGTTCCTCTTGTCTTTGAGACAGATCTTGGATGAGAGCCATCTGGCCCACTAACTGTCCCATCACTTGGATCCTCAATGTTGCCAGATCAAACTGCAGCTCCGCAAGCTGATCACTCCTGGTATTGTTCGAAGTCTCCTGGACCAAGCCCTTTGTGAGGAGAGATTTCATTTCTTCTTGCCCTAGTGACAGGTTCAAGAACATTTCCTGCAGCTGAGCAGTCTGGTTCTGGATATCCTTGACAGTCCTCTCTAGAGCCATCCCTTACTGAAATAAACAATATGAGAGTAAGGAAACCTGAAAAAGGAAAAACTGTCAAGATGCAATGCATGATATGTGGATGCATTCTTTCAAGGATCTCTTGGGGTAAACACAAGAGAGTGTTAGAGGTTGAACTTCGATCTTTGATTGGAGATCTTTGCCCCGATGGATGTCTTTCCACGAGAATCAAGCTCACTATGTCAAGTGGGTCATAGCCCTTGATTCAAGTTGTTGTACTTGATCTTTGATCGGAGAACTATGTACTGGTGGATGTCTTCCCACGAGAATCAAGCTCACCATGTCGAGTGGGTCATAGCCCCTGATTCAAGTTGTTGCACTTGATCTTTGATGGCATTTGTTTAGAGGAGGAAACCTCTTGCCCTTTGGTAGATGTCTGGTTCAACGTAACCCTGCATCAAAAGAACCCTCGAGATCCTTGAAATGGTTATTGAAAAATGCTATGGTATGATGTTATGTACATGTATGCAAAAAGCAAGTGAGTGTATATACAGGCAGTCATATTCACACAAAGCAAACAAATCCTTAGGTTTAGGCTTGCATGGGGTTTATAGGTAAGTACCCTCTTGAAGTTAGTTGGCTCATCCTGTCCTAAAATAGAAACCGGGTTCTAAGGAGCTCAATATCATTGGATTGTCTTCCATGTACATTGTTTTGGTTTAGCCACTTAACTAGCGACCAAAATATTCCAAGAAGACAACCCTCAATGAGTGTGGTATCGAGTATCTACCAACTTCGGACTGCACCAAAGCCGGTCATCTCACTACCCCTAATAAAAGGCCAAGATGGTCAAGTAAGGTTCTAGGTCATTAGTGCTTAGTGACATCACTCAGCGTCCCCGTACTCTCTTTGATTGAACTCAAGGGTTACCGGTACTCACAAATATGTCGCACTAATATAGCTATTGCTTCAACCGTGTCGGTATACCCCGCACAGTTTTCACAACGTATTGCTATCTATGAATGTTTCCCAAATCCGGGTGTAGGATTTCAAGCCCAAACAAGAGAACCACAAAGGTAAAGCAATCAAACAAACAATTAACCATGCAAGAGGGTGATCTAAAACCCTAAGGTAACCCCACTTTTAAGTCTATCCCTAGCAGAGTCGCCAGTTCTGTGATACGGTGGGAGAACTGACTTGGGTTTTGCGTTTGTATTCGCACTTGTTCGGTTTAGCAAGAGTCGCCACCGACTTTTTATTTATCCTAAAGGAATGGTTAAAAAAGCACAGGAAAAAACCTTTTGAGATGTTTCGTAGGTTCGGGGGGTAGATTATGAAAAGGGAAGGTATTAGCACCCTTTTCATCCATGGTTATCCATGGGCTCTTAGTTACTTGGTTTTAGATCACTTGCCTTGATTTTTGATTGCTTGAAAATGGTGTGTGTATGTGTGTGTTTTGAAAATGTTTTTGAAATAGACGCCTTTGTTTCGGCAACCATTGTAATGACTCGTGTTTGAGTATATACAACGGTGTGTATCTTTTCGAAAAGATGTTTCAAATGTATTTGTTTTGAAAGTGTTTGTGGAGTGTGGTTTGTAAAATAGGCAAATGTTTTTGCAAGTCGATCAAGTAACTAAGAGTTTTGTCTACCCCTAATGTACTCAAAGGTTTTTCTTATGTTTTAACCCCTTTTAACAATTTTGTTCCACCATTGTATTTGGTGGACAATCTTGCGTTTAGGATGTTTAACGGGACAGGCGCGGGTCATCGTATGGACCATGAATGCAATGGTGCCAAGTGTCTTTGGCAATTTTGCTTGAAGGGACTATGATCATTTTGATAGGCAACTTTCGAAAGCGTCATCGAGGGACTTATGATCATTTGAATTGTTTTGTCAAAGAAACTCGACGTGCAAGCATGGCCCACTTTGGAAGGCAACATGTGGGATTACCCTAGGGGGTGCAAGTGTGATTATGTATTGATTTCATGTATTTGTCTTGTATTAGATTATCTAGCGTTTGATTTTATGTACATACAAACCCTAGGTCTAATCATGGTATAATTCGAAAGCGGTAAATTGCGGGAATTTTAAAGTCTACGCTATTACAAATAGTATCCGGGAGTGGGGGTACAAATTCACAAAGGGGGATGAGACTTAAATAATTACAACCAAATCGAATTGCGATCTCAAATGTAAATGTACCAAATGTATAGCATAAAGGCAATGTAAAAGGTAACAATGTTTGTGTGTATTGTAAATGTGTAAGTGTATGTATAAATGTATGTCAACGTATTTGTGTATTGCGTATGAGATTTATTTACAAGTGGAACAATGTTAATTTAATAAGAAAATTAAGTATTGTTAACTTAATGAAAAGAATTAAATATTTTGTTTATTTAATTTTTGTATTCTTGTATTTTTGTTTAATATGTACAAAGAAAGTATTTTTTTTAGAAAAAATGAAAAGTATTATCTTAAGAAAATTAACATTTCATGTATAAAAATTTTAATTAAAGAAAGTGTAAGTTTAATAGTAATTTTACATGTTCCAATGTTTTTATGTACAAAGTCTTAATTAAGAAAAAAGAAATGTTTTAATTTTTAGGAAAAATATTATTTCTATTAGTTTCTATATAAAATTTAATTATGTTATATATATATATATATATATATAAAAGTATTGTTAATGTAAAAATTAAAATTAGTATTAAGTAAGTTATAAAAAAGTATGGTTAATTAGGGTAAAATAAAGTTAGTGTATTTATTTAACAAAGCAAAAATTAATATAAAATTAAATTAAAAAAACAATAGTTTTTTGTTAAAAAGGATGGGATGGGCTCAAAGGGTCTTAGGCCCAAGCTGAAATAAGGGAAACAAAAAAAGGGGGGGGGGGGGGGGGGGGGGTGTCAAATGGAACGCATTTGGGATTTGGTGATAGAATGGGGCGAGGCCCATTAGGTTTGAGACAGATTATTCTCTAGGGTTTGACATGTTTGTTCATTTGGAATCAGCTTGAGGGTTTGAGAGAACGGCGCCGTCGTCGCTTTGCTTCGTTCGTATTTCGTTCCTTTTCGTTCTCTTGGCCATGGATTTTTGAACAGTGTCCTTCTATCCCAAGCCACCAGCGCCACCATTTGTCTTCCCTCCTCCACGGATTAACCAATGATATGGTACAAAGGTTAAGTTTTCGTTCTTTAATGCGTTAGGTTTTCATTTTTTATGTCTTCTTACTTCGCTTTTGTTTATGATTCTGACTTTAGCTTCGTTATTGTTTGTTATGGGGGTTGTGGAAAGGAAATAAAATGAGAGAAACTACCTTGACGGAGGAGGGGGAGGAATGAGGGTGGAGGCGCTCAGGCGACTGGACGGAGAGGGGATGATGATGATGAAGCTAGCTTGGAATCCTGGTATTTTTGTATTGCTTCTTTCTATTAGGGTTTGATGATGATCCCTGAAAACCTCTTCTATCTGCCTGGATCTGTATGATTTCACTCTTTTTCTCTTCTTCTGTTAACCTTGCTTCTGTTGCCAATTTGTATGCTGAGTATGGTGTTTGGACTTTGAATGTGGTTGCCTTCGTTTGTATGCTAGCTTGATGTTGTTGTTGGCCCAGTGATGAAAGTTTTCTGAGGGCCTTGATGGGTGGTTTGAATGCTTATACTTCTAGTTCATGTTTGTTGGCTTCAGCAGGCTGTTAGCTTTATGTTTTTGGCAAAGGTTTCAGGCGGGTTTTTGGACAGGTGAAGCTCTTGTTGGCTTTCAGGCTTCAGGCTTGATGACTGGTACATGTTTTAGGCCTAGAGACTGGTTAGGCTTCATGTTTTTGTTGCAACAGGTTAAGGCTTGACAGGGTTTACTGGTTTAAACTTTTTGATGCTTAGGCTTGCAACCTTGGTATGAATGCTTTAACAAGCTTTAGGCTATGTATGCTTTAGACTTTGGTTTGGCTTCAGCAGGTTAATGGCTTTGGTATTTTGCAGGTTTGGGACTTGGTAGTTCTATTTTTTGTTTTTTCAGGTTCAGAGCTTTTTGTTATGTTTTTGTAAGAGGTTTGAACAGGTTGAGGTATTGGGTGTTGGTGAGGTTTTTTGATATGCTGTTTGGATCCACCGGTTTGTGTTTTATGCTACAGGTTTTATGTGTTTAAGCTGGACAGTTTAGGCTTGATGGACTTGGAAGTTCTCTTTTTTGCTTTGTGACTTCTGTCATATATTGTTCTGATAAGTTCTATTTTTTTATATTTTCCTCATGCCTAAGCCTGTAAGCCTATCTTCTCTTTCTCTCTTCTTCTCTCTCCAGTACAAATTTAAAGCATTTTTTATTGCTTATGATTTGTCTTTTACTGAAAAGGTAACACTGGAAAATGATGATTTGAAAAGCTTGCTTGCATATGTAGTTTTGCCTCTGCATACTTTATCTCTTTTCCATACTTTCTGCTTTTTTGTGACAGTTTTTGATACTTTGATATCTTTCCATATTTTGGACAGTTTGACAGCTTTTGGGATAGTTTGAATTTGGAACTCAGTTTGGACTCTTGACTTGGTTTAGGCCATTCAGTTTGGTCTTGGACTTTGTAGTTTGTTTGGCAATTTTGAAATTATGCAGTAGGTTTGACAAAATTTGAATTTGTGCATTTCAACTTTGTGCATTCATGTTTAGCAAGCATTATCCATCCCTCTCTGTGAACCGGGAGAAATCCCGTGATTTGCAGAGAGGGCTAACTGATTCTAGTCAGTTGCCTTTAATGATGAACCCGAATTAACTGTCTGCTCTAAATTTTGATTTATCTGCTTCTGACTCTTTCTTCTTTTCTTTGCAGCTAAAAAATCAAATGGAGAGGAATAGCAACAAATGGAGGATGAAGAATTGAAGACTTAGGAATTTAGGATAGTTTTATTTAAATTTAAATTACTGTAACATTATTATTGTAAATATTTTGTAAACAATAACAATTATACAAATAATTTAAAGATAGATAAAAAAGCCCTTTTATTGACATTCAATTTTAATTCTTCTTCAGATATTTATCTAATTATTTATGATTCTTAAATCATAATAAAATGGAAATAAATTCCAATTATTCTAACTTAAAATAAATAATCAATTGATAAACACTGGTCTTATAATTAATAACAACCCCGGCGCTCCAATTATCCAAAGCAAAGCACAGTTAATCAAACCAGACGATAGTTAATCAAACAAAACGTCCACATGCCTCCTTTCACTGATTAAACCCAAACAAATGCAAATTAACAACCAGCAGCCTCAGTTCTTATTTCCGAGTAATTTTGAAAAGCATTGATAGAACTAACTCTACTTGAGAAATATGCGCACAAAACCCTGATTCTTGATTAAACGCCAACGAAGCGTTCGCCTGATTGAAACTTGAGCCAACTCAACCAAACCTTAGCAATCCGCCTGAACGGCCTTAAAAATCAATGAAAACCCTAATTTTGTCTGACTGACGAGAAAAGTCTGTTTGACTGATTCTTGAGCCAGTCTGAACAATCAGGAAAAGCTCGAAGCTGTGATTTCTTGGGGAAAAATACGAGGGCAAATTTTGGGGTACAATACTTGTTTTACTCAATGTTTGATTCTTTTCCATGTTTAATGAAAACATGTTGACTTAAGTCAGGAATTATAAGGCTACCCAAGTGAGAGGTGTGCAACCTCATGTTTTGCATAAATAATGAGAGTATACATGCATATTGTTATACCCCAAAATTTTACCTCCCATTTTCTCCAAGATATCTCCTTATGCTCTTAGGGTTTTCATTTGCTCAAGGTTACTCAAGAATTGATCAGACAAATTCTCCTCCTAAGCAATGGACCTACAACTAGGGTTTTGCTTTTCTCAAGGAATATTGGGTTTATAAGGACTCAAGTGGATTTCATGGTTTCTTATATGTATCTAAGAATCCTCATGTCAAGTTTCAAGCCTTGCATCATAAGTTGCTCAGTCAATTGCTCAGATGATTGAAAATCAACTGTATTAGGAAAAAAGTCAACTATGGTTAACATACAGTCAAACCTCAAGATTTTTTATCAAAATCAAGATTTTGAAGTTATATTCATCATTTAATCAAGGGTTGATCATGATTCATCAAGAAAACTCTCAATTCATCAAAAGTCAAAAGTTACCAAATTAGGGGTTTCTTAAAGAGAAGTCAACAGAATTTTGACGAAGCACAACTTTCACATGCTCCATCAGATTTTTCTCAACCAAAGCTCATTCTGAAGGAAATTAAATTCTCTACAAATTTGTCTCTCTAAGCTCCAGTCCAAAAAATGCTTCATTTGAAAGATACGGGAAAAAACATTATAGGTCATTTCAAAAGTCAACAAAAGACACTTTTTGTCAAGGCAAGTTACATCAAGATAAAGCCTTCAAATGGAAACATGATCAACCTAGAGAATGTAGAGGACATCTTGAGCTTTCCAAAAAGTCATGGATTATCTTTAATGATAAAAATTGAGAGAGTTATGATTGGTGCAAATTGGGAAATTTTGAGAAAATGCATGAAACCAAAATTGATCAAGCTTGGATTTTTGGGCTAATGGACTGGCGTTTCAAGGTCCAAACGTGCATAAGGCCTCATTGTGAACCTCAAAACTTATTCATACACCCCTTGGATTTTTATTCTATTTATCTTTGATTTTATTTATTTAAATTCAAAATAAATGAAATAAAATAAAAGGCTTTCTTACAAAGGTCCAAGCCCAATCCCTTTTGACCTGATTCAAGCTCTATATATTTTCAATATTCCAGACAAGCAAGACACGAAAACTTTGCACAAGAACATCTTTCTTAAATTCCAATAAATATCAAAACTAGGGCAAATCGAAACCCTATCTTGCAGCCTCCCTCAAGTACAAATACTTGTCCCACTCTATAACGCGGTGGGAGAACTTTGTGCAGCTCGACCATAATATTGTGCTCCTCAGCACGCCTTGCAGACTATTGTCACTCGACATCCAACACATATATTCCCCGACACACCTCGCAGCCTACATACCGCTCGACACCTAACACCATCAGCATCCTCCTCGACCACTCACTCCGGCCAACAGCATGGAACAATACAACATCATAACAACCACATCAATATAACCCATAATTTCTGACCAACTGCTCGTAATACCACAGCAACGGGCAACTATATTTCCTATTATCATATTCATTAATTGTATAAGACAGTCACACAGAAACCTTCCTAAAATGACCACAATAATGATTTATTACTTTCCTGCCAACCGCTCGGAGGATACAATAACCTAATAACCACATCAACAGGTAATAATCTACATTAACATATTCATCGATTATACTGGGAAATTATACAAACAACTCAAAACTCCCACAACACGACTAACGGGAAACTTCCTATGATAGGTCCATTAATCATACAAGACAGTCATACGATAACTCCCTAAATGACCACAACATGAAGAGATAGGCCACTTTTAACAACAGATCCAGAACATCAACGTACAACCATCATAAATACGACCAATTCCCACATAACGATCATTATCAATCCCATTATAAGGTCAGAACCCCACCCTTACCTGGATTAAAGGTCGCTCTACCAAACTCCTAGCTGACAACCTTGCTTTGCTCTGCTCAACAATCGTGCAACTTGCTCCTCTCTCCGCGCAACTTTCACGGTCAGCGCATAAAACTCTTAATCTCCAACTAAATCAAATCCTTGTGTCAGCTTAACCTTATACAATTAATTCTATTGGGCCTAACTTACACACCCCCACTTTACTACTTCCAACCAATAAAATATCCCCAACACAATTATTCTATTAATTTCAACATTATTATTATTAATAATCAACTACTTAAGTGACTAGTAATAATCTAGCAACTTATACCAATAATTCACAACATCTCACAACTTTTCAACAAATAATCCAAAAATAATTTAATTAAATTAACGGGCATTACAACTCTCCCCCACTTAGAATATTTTCATCCTCGAAAATTTACCTTATTCGAACAACTTAGGATAGGAGTTCTGCATCTTGCTTTCTAACTCCCACGTCATACTTTCTCCGGTAGCTCCTAACCATACTACCTTCACCAAAGAAATCTCTTTGCCTTTTAGAGTCTTCATTTCACAATCTACGATTCATACAAGCATCGTCTCTAAAGTAAGATTATCCCGTACTTGCACCTCATCCATATGAATCACATGAGATGGATCTGAAATATACTTCCAGAGTTGTGACACATGGAATACATCATGCAAATTCGAAAGATTATGCGGTAAAGCCACCCTATAAGCAACATTCCCAACTCTGTCTGAAATCTTATACGGACCAATAAAAGGAGGAGTGAGCTTCTTAGACTTCAATTCTCGCCCAACACCGGTCACAGGCGTAACTCTCAGGAACACGTGGTCACCTGCTTGAAATTCTAAAGCTTTCCTTTGCTTGTCATGATAACTCTTTTGTCTACTTTGGGAAGCTTTCACCTTTTCTCGAATTAACTTCACCTTCTCAGTAGTTTCTCGAACAAGTTCAGGTCTAAGTACTACACTTTCTCCAGATTCATGCCAACATAAAGGAGTCCTACATCTCCGACCATACAACGCTTCAAAAGGTGT
Organism: Vicia faba; assembly: GCA_948472305.1. Classification (NCBI taxonomy): domain Eukaryota; kingdom Viridiplantae; phylum Streptophyta; class Magnoliopsida; order Fabales; family Fabaceae; genus Vicia; species Vicia faba. Next base: position 752,892,693 of record OX451739.1, read on the forward strand.
CATTCCAATACTAGAATGGTAACTATTATTATAAGTGAACTCTAGTAATGGAAGATAAGTATTCCACGAACCTCCCTGCTCAAGAACACATGTTCTCAACAAATCTTCTGACGACTAAATAGCCAATCAGTCTGACCATCCATCTGCAGATGATACACCAAACTCAACCTTAACGTAGAACCCAATGCCTCTTGCAAACTCTTCCAAAAATCTGAAGTAAACCTCATATCTTTATCTGAAACAATATACAAAGGAACACCATACAGCTTTACAATTACACTATTGTAAGTCTCTGCCAACTTTGATACTGGAAAACTGATATTAATAGGAATAAAATGAGCTAACTTCGTAATCCTATCAATAATCACCCAAATCTAATCATGTCCTCTTGGAGTATTAGGTAATCTCGTTACAAAGTCCATAAAAATACTATCCCATTTCCATTATGGAACTTCTAACGGTTGCATCAACCTTGCAGGCTTCTGATGTTCAACTTTCGACTTCTGACAAGTTAAACATGCATACACAAACCGAGCCACATCACTCTTCATTCCAGGACACCAAAACAAATTCTTCAAATCCTGATACATCTTTGTAGCTCCCGGATGAATGCTTAACTTGCTACTATGACTCTCCTCAAGGATCACTTTCTTCATCTTTGTATCATCAGAAATACAAATTCGATTACAGAATCTCAACACAACTTGCACATCTAACTTAAAATCACTATTCTCAGACTGATCGATCCCAAACATAAAACCTACCAATTTTACATCCAACTTCTGAGCTTCTCTAATATTATCCAGTAAATCATTATTAATCTTTAACATCCCCAACATAACACTCTGCGGTGTCACTTCGCAAACTAAGCTCATATCTCTGAACTGTTCAATTAATTCCAACTTTTTAACCATCATTGCTGACATATGTAAAGCCTTTCGACTTAATGAATCAGTCACCACATTCGCCTTTCCTGGATGATAATTCAAACCAAAATCGTAATCCTTTAACAACTCCAACCATCTTTGTTGTCTCATATTCAATTCTTTCTGATCAAATAAATGCTTTAAACTCTTATGGTCGCTAAATACTTCAAATCTAGAACCATAAAGATAATGCCTCCAAATCTTTAACATAAAAACAACTGCAGCAAGTTCCAAATCATGTGTTTTTTCATGAGTCCTCAACTGCCTTGATGCATAAGCAACTACCTTTTCATTCTACATAAGCACACCTCCTAAACTCATCTTAGAAGCGTCACAATATACCACAAAAGGTTCTCCTGGATTAGGTAATGTCAAAATCAGAGTCGACGTCAATCTCTTCTTCATTTCCGTAAAACTTTCTTCACATTGAACATCCCACACAAAAGCTCTACCTTTACAAGTCAACGAAATTGCCAACTTAGAGAAACCTTCGATAAACCTTCTATAATAACCAGCTAATCCCAAAAATCTTCTAATCTCGATAGCCGACTTTGGAATTTCCCATTGCAATACATCATTTATCTTAGATGGATCTACAACAATGCCACTACCTGAGGTAACATGACCAAGAAAACTAATCTCCTTTAACCAAAATTCACACTTAGACAGCTATGCATACAACTTCTTCTCTTTCAAGACTTGCAATACTATCCTTAAGTATTTTGCATGCTCTTCTTCCAATTTAGGGTAAATCAAAATGTCATCAATGAACACCACTACAAACCAATCCAAATAAGTATGAAAGATATGGTTCATGTACTCCATGAATACTCTTGGCGCATTAGTAACACCGAAAGGCATCACCGAATACTCATAATGTCAATAATTCATTCTAAAATACGTCTTCTGGATATCTTCACCCTTCACTTTAATCTGATGATAACCCGACCTTAAATCAATATTACTAAACACTCGAGCACCCACGAATTGATCCATCAAGTCGTATATTCTTGGAAGCGGATACTTGTTCTTAATCGTTACTTTATTCAATTGCCTATAATCAACACAAATCCTCATACTTCCATATTTCTTCTTTACTAACAACACTGGAGCTCCCCACAACGATACACTTGGTCTCACAAATTTCTTTTCATGTAACTCTTCCAATTGCCTCTTTAATTCTGACAACTCAGATGCAGACATCTTGTATGGTGCCATAGAAATAGGTCTGGTACCCGGTACAAGATCAATAGCAAATTCAACTTCTCTCTTTGGCGGTACATCAGGGAAAACTTTGGGAAATTCATGCACCACTTACAATTCCTCAATTATAGCTTGATTCTTGGCAGATAGCGACGTCATCAACGAGAACATCTAAGCCTCTTCTTGCATCAACTGCCGCAACTGTATAGCAGACAACATACCAACTTCCTCTTCTTCAGGAGTAGAAAACCTCACAGACTTGTTATAACAGTTAATATGAACACAGTCATGCTCTAACCAGATCATACCTAAGATCACATCCAACCCACTTAAAGGCAAACAAACCAAATCAACAGCAAAGTCTTTATTGAAGATCGATAAAGGACACTTTAAACACACAACAGAAGTAGTCACTGACCCCTTGGCTGGAGTGTCGACGACCATCTCTCCATTCATAGAAGACAACATAAGACCCAAACTTTCAACACAACCAGCAGCAATAAAGCAATGAGTAACACTGGTATCAATAATAGTGATTAAAGGAGTACTATTAATGAAACATGTACCTGTAATGAGTTTTTCCTCATTAGTCGTCTGATTCTCAGCCAAAGCGAACACCTTTCCACTAGTTTGCGCCTTCTTTGGTTTCTGACACTGACAACTAATGTGTCCTTCTTCACCATAATTGAAGCAAAACATCTCTTTATGCTTGCACTCAGATATAACATGTCCAGTCTTACCACAATGGAAACACCTCTTCACCTCAACAGTACACACGTTTCTCTTATGACTAGGTTTTCCATATTTGAAACAAAACACACTAGTAGGAGCATCCCCCTCACTAGTTCTATAATCCTAAGCAACTTTCTGTTTACCTTTACCAGCTGGGGCATCGTAAGGCTTACCACGATTTGGTTGGTGCTTACCCCTCTTCTCATTGATAATCTTATAGTAAGCATTATTATCTTCCTTAAAGGTCCTGCAACTATTAATGAAATCGGCAAAGACACGAATCTTCTGGTATCCAACTTCCTTTTTGATCTCTGGGTGTAACCCATTCTCAAACTCGATACACTTTGAAAACTCATCATTTTCCTCACTATAGTGCGGATAAAACTTAGCCAACTCAGCAAACTTTGCAGCATATTCAACAACCGACATACTCCATTACTTCAGCTCGAGAAACTCAATTTCCTTCTTACCACGAACATCTTCATGGAAATACTTCCTCAGAAATTCCCTACAAAAGACAGCCCAAGTGACATTTTCACCTGCAGCTTCCAACTTCTGACAAGTCTCTAGCCACCAATCATTAGCCTCGACTGCTAGCATATGAGTGCCATACCGAACCTTCTGCGCTGGAATGCATCCCATCACATGGAAGATTCTCTCAATCTCTTTCAACCAATCCAACACTCCATCAGGATCATACTTACCCTTGAAGGTAGGCTGATTCTCCCTCTGGAAGGTTGCCAAGCTATGAGATCCAGCATTCCCGTCAACATTCGAATGATTCTCCATAGCATGCGCCTTTGCTTCTAAAGCAACAGCAAGTGCAACATCATTCCTTCCAGCCATATCAACTTATCTCTACACATAAACAACAGTTAGAACTCAAGTTAACAATACTCGACTGTTAGACAAAACTACGACTCGACAACTTGGTCGGACATACCGACTTGCTCTGATACCAACTTGTAACACCCCAATTCTACCCGACAATTATCGAATCAGAGTTATAAAATTTCGACAACCAAATTAGGATGCTACAATTTCAACTTAAAACAACGACATTCATTATAGATATATAACACATTAAACTTGCATGAACCAACAACAACATAAATTAATATTTTAAAACCAACAACTTTCATAACTTTGCAGCGGAATCATAATATTCAACTAAAAGGGGCATAACATCTATATCCAACTGAAACAACTCCAAATAAAAAATACTTAACGAAAATCAACTTAAAATTCAACAACTGAAGTAATAACAACGATAAAGAAACAAGCATTCATCCCCCCGAGTGTTACGTATCAGAGCAATGACACCAACTCGAACTACTGAAGGTAAATCGTCCTCACTCTGGATTACCTCCACGTTACCAACATAGGAGTAACATTCAAATAGAAGGGGTGAGATATAAAACAATATAATCGGATGTATGATAAATAATACATTAGAAACAATTCATACAAAATACCACTTCGTAGTTATTTAACAACATTATCATCATGAATTCATCCACACAACAACTCAGAATGCAACATGGAATGGGACTTGTTTTTATGAACATACATGTGATGCCAATGGAGCAGAACTCCCAACTTAGAAATCTGCCAATAAATAGAGGCATCAACAAGGCATAAGCCTTCAACTTTATATTTGCCAATCCAGACCAACTTAACGAGCATCAGCTCTAACACGATATGCTATGTATACATTAACACCATGAATGTAATAACAACAACAATAATAATTCAACTTAATTCAACATTGGCCATAAGCCTACAACTTAATATATACCCATAATTAGAGGCACCTCAAAATAAATCATCAATCTGCAATTTCTCAACTCAGAATAACTTACACAACACTGGTATGGACCAAAAGAACATGCACGGGAAATAGGTATAGGGAGACTATGTGCCCCTCTACATGCATAACAACCAAGATAGAATAGAAACTAATTTACACTCCTTGACATAGCTTATAACTTCGTGCAACTCGACAATAATATTGTGCTCCTCAGCACGCCTTGTAGCGTAATGTCGCTCGACATCCAACACATATATTCCTCGACACACCTCACAACCTACATGCCGCTCAGCACCTAACACCATCAGCATCCTCCTCGGCCACTCATTCCGGCCAACAACATGAAAGAATATAACGTTATAACGACCACATCAATACAACCCATAATTTTCAGCCAACCGCTCGGAATATCACAGTAACGGGAAACTATATTTCCTATCAATAGATTCATTAATTGTACAAGACAATCACGCAGAAACCTTCCTAAAATGAGCATAACAATGATTTACTACTTTCCTGCCAACCGCTTGGAGGATACAGCAACCTAATGACCATATCAATAGGTAATAATCTACACTAACCTATTCATCGATTATACTGGGAAATTATACAGACAACTCAAAACGCCCATAACACGATTAACGGGAAACTTCCTATGACAGGTTCATTAATCGTACAAGACAATCATATGATAACTCCTTAAACGACTACAACATGAAGAGACGAGCAACTTTTAACAATAGATCCAGAACATCAATGTACAACATTCATAAATACGACCAATTCCCCCATAACGATCATCATCAATCCCATTATAAGGCCAGAACCTCACCCATACTTGGATTGAAGGTCGCTCTACCAAACTCCCAGTTGACAGCCTTACTTTGCTCTACTCGACAACCATGCAACTTGCTCCTCTCTCCGCGCAGCTTTCACGGTCAGCGCACAAAACTCTTAATCTCCAACTAAATCAAATCCTTGTGGAAGCATAACCTTATACAATCAATTCTATTGGGCTTAACTTACACACCTCCAATTTACTACTTCCAACCAATAAAATAGGCCCAACACAATTATTCTATTAATTCCAACATTATTATTATTATTATTAATCAACTACTTAAGTGACTAGTAATAATCTAGCAACTTATACCAACAATTCACAACATCTAACAACTTTTCAACAAATAATCCAAAAATAATTTAATTAAATAATTAATTAAATTAACGGGCGTTACAGTTAGCAAGTAAATACATCATATCTAACATATTGCTGCTATGTTTATTTTACAAAAATTAATGTCAATCCTTAAAACTAAGAAGCTTACAGATTGATCAATTCGTATAGAGTTTTCTTTGATTGTTGAAGTTTAAATTGCTTTGTTGATATGTTTATAATCACTTTTATTGTAAGTGTTGTCTTCAAATCAACAAAGCTCAAAATAAAAATATGGAAAATTAATTGCGCGCCAAATGTTTTATAAATTGTCAAGTTCTATTTTTAATACAAATTACATTGGAAATAAGTTGCTAAAGTGATTCATTTGTAAACGATTAATTGTGAAACTATGGTGTTAATTTTTTTTACCATTGTTATTTCATAAGGCTCTCGCATATCCGAGTTTCCAATAACTAGGTTCTTTTAGACGAATTTTGGATCTGGGCCAAAAATCTTCTGTGCAAAATACAATTTTAATTACCTAATTTTGAAATGTAATTTTACTTGGGTATCTATTCACCCCCTTTAGATAAGTCTCCATCGTCTAACAAGTGGTATCACGAGCTATGGTTAATTCTGTGCTTCGAAACTTTTATTAGAAAATGGTTAACGAACCTAAAGGGGAGTATAATAGAGTGCTAATTGTTACGATATGAAACTATGGTTATTGGAAAGCTTGTATGCATATGCATATCAAGTCATATGACGAAGGTTTATGGGAAGCTCTTTTAAATGGTCCAACACCTGTTACTCAAACCGATGAAAATTGTGTTGCCACACCTAAGATGGAAGCACTATGGAATAATGATGATAGAAAGAAGTGGGAACATGATTGGAAAGTGCAAAATATTCTCATATCCTCTCTTGGTATTGATGAGTTTTATTGCATTTCCCGTTATGAAACCGCTAAGGCTATGTGGGACACATTGCAAGTTGCCCATGATGGAATCAATGAGGCTAGAATTAACACACTTAATCAAGAGTTTGAACTCTTTCGCATGAAGCATAGTGAAAGTGTTTCTCAAATGCAAAAGATGTTTGCTCATCTCATTAATCGTTTAAACGCACTAGGTAGTCCTATTTCCAATGACATTTCTACTAACAAATTTTTGAGATGTCTTACTAGTAATTGGAAACCAAAGGTCACCGCGATCAAGGAAGCTAATGATGTTACAACACTTGATCAGACTACTTTGCTTAGAAAGTTATAAGAACATGAGCAAGAATTCACTTGCTTAGAGAAGCATGAAAAGAAACGTGAGAAGAAGATGAAAAATGAGAAATACATGGATAAGGAGGAAGGAACAAAGTCTAAAGCTCTTAGGGATTATTGTTCAAGGTCCTCAAAAGGTGAGAACATCAATGATAATGATGCCTCAAGTAAGAAAAGTTCAAGTGATAATGAAGAAGAGGCAAACTTGTGTCTCATGGCCAATCAACATAAAAGCAAGAAAAAGAATGTAAGTCATTCTAAATATGATAACGTTGATAAGTTGTCTTTTTTTTAATTGAAAAATACTTTTTAAAATCTACATAGAGACACCTTTAATGCTTTTAATAAATTAGCTTCCAATGAATGAATTTTTACATACTTGGAAGCAAAGGTTGTTGAAACCAACAAGAACTTGAAAGCACTAAAGCAATATACTGTAGATAGTCAAAATAATAAGGAGAAGGATGAGGGTCCACATATAAAAAAGGGTTCAAATAGAAAAATTAAACCTCATCAAAGTTTATCGTCTCATTATTGTTGCAAGAAAGGCCATACTATTGAACAATGCAAATTAGGTGCTTTTTAGTTCCTAAAGGTATTTTTCAATAGTTTCCCAAATGCAACCAATTTTTCTCTCACTCCCAAGGACCTGATAAGAATTTGGTACCTACCACCTTTGTTTGATTTTGTAGGTTGAGTGTCTTGACTTTATGACGGGTTAATGGTTTCTCGATAGTGGATGTTCAAGACACATGACGGGAGACATCTCTCTATTATCCTACTTTGTGATCAAGAAGAAAGGTTATGTATCCTACGGTGATCACAAGAAAGGTGTCATACTTGGAAAAGGTAGTATAGATAATCCCATATCTATTACTATCTCTGATGTTATGTTAGTTGAAGGCATTATACATAGTCTTCTTAGCATTAGTCAATTGTGCGACAACGATTATAAGGTAACTTTTTCCAAAGATAGTTGCATGATAGTACATAATGAGAAGAAGAATTGTACGTTTAATGTATTAAGGGTAAACATTGTCTATATGATAGACTTGGAAGATGTATCTTTGACGGATGATAAGTGTCTTGTTACCATGAGTGAAGATTCAAGGTTATGGCATAAAGGCTTAACACAAACCAATTTTGATCTACTTAATAAGTTAGTTACAAAATATTTATTAATCGTTCTACCAAAAATAAAGTTTTAAAAAGACCATCTATGTGATTCATGTCAAAAGAGAAAGCAAATAAGAGTCTCATTTAAATCTAAAACATTGTTTCAACTTCGAGACCTCTTGAGCTTCTCCACGTGGATCTTTTTGGCACATCACGGACTAAAATCTTAGGTGGTAATTATAATGGTTTTGTAATTATAGATGATTACTCAAGATTTTGTTGTACTATCTTCTTACGTAGAAAAGATGAAACATTCATAACTTTCACACGTTTCACAAAGTTATCCCAAAACAAATTAAATTAAAAAATTATTGTTATTCTAAGTGATCATGGAGGTGAATTTGAAAACCACCTCTTTGAAGAATATTGTGATAAATATGGTATTGAACATAACTTTTCAACTCCTAGAACTCCATAATAAAATGGTGTTGTGGAGCGAAAGTATTGTGTTTTAGAGGAGTTTGTTAGGTCTATGATTTTATGATTGGCAACAATTTTGGTAAAACATGTTTCATTTGGAAAACATGTATCACAACCAGATGTGTGACAAGATGTTGTGGTATTCTTGCCAACTAAGAAAGTTAATTCTGCTGTTACTTTCTTGACATGTTTGATTTATTTTGTGAGATTCTCTTGGATACATCTCACTTATTTGTGCAAGCCAAGAAGATTTGATTTTGAACAATTGATTTTGTCTCCCGCTATACATTAGTTTGTAAAATTGGATCTTGAGATGATTTAGGAAACTTATGATGTTTTGTTCCAAGATCCAAGGAGAATTTTCTACATAATTGGTGCAGCCATCCGCTGGTAAATCTACAATAAATTGGGCAGAGAATTTGAAGCCCAAGGACAACTGAGGTCTTTAAAAGGAAAATCCTAAACTTAATGAAAATTTAAAATAAGGAGAAGTTATTTTACAAGAGTCTTAGGGTTTGGGAGTCTTTTTAGAGTATTGTGTTTTTGTGTATCTCACTATCATGTTGATATATAGAGTTTGACTGATTGTTCATTGTTTATTGTTCTCAGTCAAAAGCTTTTAAGCAGAATTGAGTATTGTAATTGGAAGTGTGTTCTTCTGGTTTGGTCTTTTGTTATTGTCATTGAGGTAACTGTGGGAAGTGAGACGGGTTTGTCATATCTAGGAGGTTCCAAGGTAGAAGTTGTATAAGGTAGTGATTAGGTGATAAGTTGTAAACTAGTGTTGTTTAGCTTTAAACTGATACTATCATATTGGATTTCCTTCATGGCTTGGATTCCCCCGGAGTAGGTGATGTTGCATTGTGTTATTTTACCTTCTGCATAATTTATTGTTTGGTAAAAATTTTATGTCAGCAGATGATATGTTAACATCTATCTTGGCATTGTGTTTGGTGTTGAGACAATATTCTTGACATCTATATTGAAAGAGATGGAATTTCAGAGTTAGCAAGAACAATTCTTAATGATTGTGGACTATCAAAATATTTTTGGACCGATGTTATTGGCACGGTGTGTTATATCTTAAATATGGTACTTATTCGTCATATCTTAGACAAAACACCATATGAACTTTTAAAGGGTAGAAAATCAAATTTATCACATATCCATGTCTTTAGATGCAAATGCTTTGTCTTAAATAATAGAAAGGATAACCTTGGGAAATTTGACGTGAAAGCCGATGAAGGTATCTTTCTTGGATGCTCCTAATCTAGTAAAGCATATAGAGTTTATAATAAGAGATTGCTTATTTTTAAAGAGTCGATTCATGTTACCTTTGATGATTATTTGCCCAAATAGTGTTGGGAAATGTACTACTTTTCATGGTGTAGGTGCATATACAAAAGACATACTCAAGGACACCAAAGACCGAATAGATCAACCTAAAGAGGTGAAGCTTGAGGAGGGAGAAGATGACAACCAAAAAAAGGAGGATGATGAAAGTCATAAAGAAGATGATTGTCTTTTATTGGAGTGGAGAACCTCCAAGGATAATCCAATTGACAACATTCTTAGAAATATCATAAGGGGCAACAATGTGATCTAACATGAGAAATTTATGTTATCACCATGCGTAAGTATCACAAGTTGAACCTAAAAATGATAAAGATGTCTTACTTGATGAGCATTGGCTTATAGCCATACAAGAAGAATTGAATCAATTTGAAAGAAATGACTTTTGGGACCTTGTCACTTGTTACTGAGATCATCAAGTTATATGCACTAGATGGACTTTTAGGAATAAACTAGACGAACATTGTGATAACAAGGAATAAGGTCCGACTAGTGGCTCAAGGGTATAACCAAGATGAAAGCATTGATTATGAGGAGACTTATGCTCCAGTTGTGCACGTGGTGTTGGAGAATGCATCGACATTAGATTGTGGTTTGGTACGTCGAGAAAAAACACATACATGCAAAAGAAAGAGATGGATGAGATTATTGAGAAAGAAGTTAGCTAGTGAAGGTGAATCGAAAAAGAAACAGTTGGAAGATTTAGAGGTGGTGTATAATAAGAAGTTGGAAGATGCGTTAGCACATAAGTGGAAAATTCACAGGAAAGATATGGTCGAGCTCGTTGAGATGTGTGAAAATATTGTTTTATTTGGATAAGTAGGATTTTAGTGTTTTATCTTAAATGTAAAATATACTGTGTTGTTGTTATTTTTTATGATGTAGAGATTGGGTGGTACTGTCTAATTGCGTATAATTGATCAGATATTTATTGGTTCTTGAATCCATTTAGTATTTTGATTTACAAATAATTCTTCAAATGTGATTGAAGCATTCATATCATCACGGTTAAGTGAGGGGAATAACGATTATTACTTAGCACCATTTATCGATGAATGAGTAATTTTAAAATTGTGTTTTCTCTATTATAGTTAGTTTCCATGTTTTACCAAATACATACTAATTATGCTTGTGTTCATTTAGTGGTCATTGACAATTGATCATCATCTCTCTTTGAATAGATATTGATAGTTACGCTATATTCTTCAGGCAAACCACTTGAAGCAAAGATGAAACATATTAATTTTACGTAAGTTTATATTTTATGAAACTTTTAGTAATATTTTCTTTAGCTTTGTAATTAATTTAGCGACTAATATATTTAAATCATTTTTAATATACAGAATTGTGGTAAACAACATACTACATCTTCTGATCACTATTATAAACAACAAAAATATTTTTTGGTTTATTGAACAATTGATGTATCTGATTGTTTTATATATATATATATATATATATATATATATATATATATATATATATATATATATATATATATATATATATATATATATATATATATATATATATATATATATATATATATATATATATATATATATATATATATATATATATATATATATATATATATATATATGATACATCAATTATTTCAATTACCAACATTTTTTTATTAAGTTATAATAATTATGAGAGGGTGTACCATTTTTAATTTACCACATTTGATGAAGTGTGATGATATCTCTTTAGAAAAAGCTAACATGCGTTCTAAGACACAAGTTAATAAATTATTTGTAGAAATATTCTCTTATGAGAGAGTGTACCATTTTTAATTTACCACATTTGATGAAATGTGATGATGTCTCTTTGAAAAAAAGCTAACATGTGTTCTAAGACACAAGTTAATAAGTTATTTGTAAAAATATTCTCTTAAAACACGTATATTTAATATTTTGAAATTTTAAACATAATTTTATTATGTTTAATTATATTTAAAATTTTTTAAATTATAATATGTATGTATTGTTAGGACAAATATAAACATGACCCTATCTCTTTTTATGGCACATACAAGTTATAACTTTACATTTTACACACTTTGAAGATAATTATGTGGATATGTTTTAGTCCACGTAGAACGGCGGGGAATGTCGGCCGTGGGTCAGTATTCAACTATTCATGCGGCGAACCAAATCATTGAATTGAATTGATGAGAAATTCATGAGTGAAGAACCTTCTCTTTCCTCCCTTATAATTTCCATCTTGTATGATTTAAATGTTTATAAATCTATGACTAATGTAATTTATCTGAACCAATAGAGTAATATGAAAACAAGTCAATAAAGTTCAGATAGAAAAAAGTCAATATTCTATTTAAATAGTATGTTTATATCAAAATTCGTTTAACTAATAAAATAAGTTTGTATGCACTGGGATCGAAATGAACTTAAAATTGAAGTAATTATTATCTATATATTTTGGTGTTAAATTGTTTTTTACAAAATATTTTGGTGTTAAATTAAATAGGTGTATTTGCGATTCGGTTTAATCGGTGTTAAACTAAAAAATTATTATATTTGAAAATAAATTTATTTGCTATTCGATCATATTTTACATAATATATTAATAAAAAATCTGATCCAATTTAAATTAATATTATACAGTTTAATTTAAATTATTTTTGAATATTCAAATTATAAATTATATTTTTATTAATATTATAAAAATATTAATAAATCATAAATTTGATATAATATATAGGATATAGTATATTAAAATTTAATATTACAAAATAAAAATCATCGATTATAATTAAGATAATAAAAATAAATAGATTAAACCAAATAGATAAATATTATTAAAAAATATTTATCATCTAATAAATTCACATAACATATCATATTAATAATAAATAAATAATATAAAAATATATACGATACAGTTTGGTTTGGATCAATTTTAAAAAATTAATTTGAAATTTAATTCAAACCGAGTAATTTTTACACAATGATATTTAAACACATCTAATAAATTTTAATTTTTTTGCAATTTTTGAATTTTTTAGATCGATTTATAATTTTTATTTAAATTGATTTGGATTTGAATATTCTAAAAAATTAAAATTAAAACTGTTTGATCACTAAGTTGCATTTAGAAATAATTTTATAAGTGAGTGTGACATTATATTTCTTTATCTAAGTCTATTTGGATTTTTTTATTGGCATAATGTTATTTTTTAATCAAATTTTTTAAATTTATTTTTATAAATTGTTCAAAATAATTTATATAAATGATTTATAGTATATATAAAAACAATTTTATTTTATTTTATTTTATTTTATTTTGTATAAAATACCTTACATAAATTTATTAATAAATACTTATTTTAATTAATATTTATGCTATCAATTTTAAATAAATTATTTATCTAAAGTGTTTGACAATTACTTTGTGGTATTTTAACATACACTTTGCACTATTTTTTTTTTGGAACAAATGAAAAAAAATATTTAAAAAATAAAGTCTCAGTAATGCTAGCTAGTAGTAAAATGATGATTCTTATAGGAAGTTCTACAAAAATCGCTACATAATTATTATTAGTCATGTATTTTGTTAGATAGACAGCATAAGCATTTTCTTTTTTAAGAGTGTGAAATATTTGAACTCTTTATTTTCTAGTGAGAATATTTTTAATATTGTGAAAAATAGTGATATAATGATGTTAAATATTAACTGATTATGAGATAAGTTTAATAGTATGGTTGAATTTAAAATAACACATCAGGTATTTGTTGTCAAGTTTTCAGGCCATACCCAAACTGTGATATAACGCCATCAACTCAGTGTAAAGGATCTTGGAATAACTAATATTATTTGCAAAACCGTGATCCTAAACACCATCAGCATTTCAAAACAACCCATCAAAACCCGAGACGTTGGGATTACCGAAGCTACTGCCATTAACATTCAAAATCATATTATTATTTTTGTGTGCGCTCCACATGACCATTCTCGTTGGACGAGACATATTATACTTGAGAAAACATTTAACTAACAGATTAGCATAATTCAGTGATTATAGAAAGTTACCACTCCATTAGTAAGACACAGTTTGTTCCTAGTGCACCACAACCTGATGCAAGCGGGCAAAAAGATAGAGTCACCATTGAAGTTATGTTTAATCCATTCATATAATTGAGTTATTGGGTGAATACTGTTTTCAAAAAATGAACACATTTAAAATAATTGGGTTTTGGATAAACTCATACCCAATCGACGAAACCCATGAGTTATTGAGTGATTGAATTTTTGGCTCTTTTTTTATAGTTTGATGTGTTTGGTCTTGGTTGCTTCAATTAGAGCTTAAAAAATATCTTTTATTTTATGACTCATGATTTAAACCTATTTAGAATATCGTAATTTGATTAATTTGATGTTAATTCTTGTAACTTACACATATTTTATGCAGTTTTTGGTACTACCGTATTGTAATGCAACTTTGATTTTTACAAGTATATTTATGATAAACTTTATCGTGTATTTAAAAATTTGACGCTTAAAAAATAACGGTAACAGGCTAAATTATTTTTTAAGATAAAAATGGTTAGAGCATTTTTTAGAAAATAATATCCACATCATATATAATTATATAAGCAAGAAAAAATATAAAATTTTTGGATAATCCAGTATACAACTCACAAATTTGCAGGTTTATCCAAATCGATCCATTGATATTGTGAGTGGTTATTTTACCTCAACTAAATCAATGTACCCTAAATTGATTAGGTCTTGGTTTTGTCTAAATACAACCCAAACCAACTACCGTGTACACCTCTAACCACAATAACTCAACATCAATCTCGTAAAAATAGACTTAGGTATAGCCGTCCAAACGAAAAATTTCACCATCTCTAAAATAGAAATATGTCACACCTACTTCCAAAAATTATCGTTTGTTATATTCTGAACAAATTTAAATTTGTTGAGTCATATATATCTATCTCGAATAATATAGATACTATCTAAATAATTTTTCCATATTAATCGATCAGACATCATAGAATTCAAACAAATGAGAAACACTTTCAAACCGTCACAAATATCCAAAAAATATTAGTATGTAATAAATTAAATTTCTATTTTTCATCTAAATAAACATCATTTGTATCTCCATATCGAGGATATACTACAAGATAATCATCCAAATCTTAATCATAAAAAAAAATTAGTTTGCGAAAATAATATTAATAAAGATAAATAGTATTTTTTGTTTAGCATTTTCAACTTCAATCTCGAGACCTAAAAAATTTACTAAAAAATGTCAAAAATTTAATTGAGATGATAGTCAACCCCTCATGACTCCAACATTACATGAGAAAATGGAGGACAAAAACACACCGGAACTGCAAAAGAAGAAACTTGTTTTTCTTAATGGGTCCTATAAGAATCTTACTTATACTCTTTTGTTTTTATGCTGGCTATGGAACTTTTATCAATGGTCGACATCATATAAATTTAAATTGACTTATGTAGCTAATCTTACATGAAAAGTATGAGAAAATAAATAAAAATTGGAGTTCACTAAAGCCTTCATTTCAACTTCACTCCTTTATGTATAGTGTGAATCACAATGAATAAGCTTTTTTCAAGGGGGCATGAACTATGATTGCAATGCATTATAGTTAATGCTATTGATAATTCTTACATTCCACTAAAATAGAGCTATAAATGTATGTTCATTTTATGGAATCCAGGCCCTAAAATCTTACTCGAACACACTATGATTAAAATCGATCTTTAGACCCATTGATGGGATTCCTTTGTGCCCTATTCTACATTATTTGTGGGTGGTGAAATTATAAGCATTTATCAACCTGTGATTTTTCATTCAATGAGGTAATAATTGATCATTATGGATATTTGGAGTGGATATTTCTGTTCACTGTTTCTGTTATTAGCAAAGTTTAATAAAATTTGGTTTATTGTGTTGTACCAGTGGAATTCTCTTATAGATATTTGGAATAATATGAGTTAGTATTAAGGGTTGAATTTTGGTAATAGTGTTTATCAATGGAATAAAAAAGTGTAAGACATGTGATAGGTGTAAAAATTAGGTTGGTTGAGAGACAATACTTATCATTGATGTTTTGATAATAATAAAAAAAAAATAGCAGTCATCTATTATCACAGTTAATGTGTGGAGAACAAATTTTATTAATAAAAGTTTCAATTGTCTTACTAATTGTTAGTTAGTTCAGTGGTGATTGATAATGGATTTGCACGGTTTGATTCTCGCAGTTACGATCGGAGAACGGGACTATACTGGTGGTGATAAATCAAAAAAAAAGTTTCAATTGTCTCGTGTCCCTAATACTTTGTCAAGAATTAACAAGTATGATTTTGTGTTTTTGATGCAAATTGTCTGAACAAAATGTTTAAGCGGACTTTAAGATGTAAAATGTTGATCATAATGATCTAGTGCCTTTAGTATACACGGGTTGTTCAAAATATATAATTCTGAACCGAACTACATCAGTGGTGATAAGCTAAAAAAAGTTTCAATTATCTCGTGTCTCTAATTACTTTGTCAAGAATTAACAAGTATTACTTTGTACCTTTGATGCAAATTGTCTGAACAAAATGTTTAAGCGGACCTTAAGGTGTAAAATGTTGATCATAATGATCTAGTACCTCTAGTACGCATGGGTTGTTCAAGATATATAAATGTGGCTATGGTATTATGTGTCTAATCTCAAATGTCCAAGCAAATTTCGGTCATGCATCTAATATTGAGTACATTGGATCATTTAATATCTCAATTATCTATGGATGATACATCTTGCAATAGTACTGAGACAATACATATATTTCAAATGGCCAATTGTCCAACGAAAATAAATCTTTTACAATGCCAACGACTATATTCTCAATGGTGTTACAACAAATTTTTGGAGAGGAAAACTCTTTTACTTGCGTTCAATGAATAAACTAGTTATACTAAGGTGTTTAAATACACCAATGAAACCTACCACGTAGGCAAAGTTAAAATGTTAAACAAAGCTAACTGTCACGTAGACATAACAAACTATTACTACTACTCAGAAGTTAAACACCATTTCCGGAACAGTCACCTCAGAAACTTTTGTTTTTGACTAACAACACTTCTGAATATGACTTACTTCCAACATCACTGTTGCGACTGGTTTTAAAATCAAGAGTCTCCACTATTAGTTTTTATCCTAGGGAAGGGAACCTAACAGAAAACCCTAATTCACGGACAGAGATTCTAGGTTTCGGACTCAATTAGACGAAAGGAAGGTGTTAGGCACCTTTCATCCAACTTGTTCACAATGATATTAAACTCTAGGTTTAGGTTTGGGGTAAACTAAATTTTAAGTTTTAATTAGAAAGACTCGCCACGATTTTTGGTCGTATGCCTACGTATCCTCTTATGAGGAATCGGAGTCCCAATTCGTAGTTCGTATGGGGTTGGTGTTTTTTAGGGGTTTGCAAACATATTTTGAATCACTTCGCACTCGGCCGGGAGTAGTGATTGCGGAGATTTTGACTAGGTGCGTAGTAAGTCAAAACTAATTTGAAACCCTTTTAAAAAAAACAGTTGATTAGTTTAGTTTATTGCGAAAATAGTTTTAAGATTTGTTGAATAATTTTTAATCGTATTATTTGCGAAGATATGATTAGAAAAGATTTAATGCAAATAATAAATATAAAATAATATATATAATTTTAATATGAAAATAATTTATTTAGTCATATAATAATATTTAAATAGTAAATATATTAATAATGTTCACATAACAAGGAGATTATAAATAATAAGCTATAATTATAATTTAAAAAAAATTAAGTAACTACAACAATATATAATAATTATATAAAAATATAATAATAATAATAATAATAACAATAATAATAATAAATCATTATTTGATAATAATTATTATTATAAATAAATAATAAAGAAATAGAAAAAATAATTGAAATATAAAAGAAAATAAATAAAATTAACTAAGTTCAGGAGGGGTGTAAATTCTAGTTGTGTAGTAAAACAGGGGGGTGTCTTTAAGAGTCTGGGCTAGACCCAAATATGTTTCTGAAAGGGGAGTGTATCTTGCTTTGTGTTTTAGCAAAACTAGCAGAAGGGTGGTGTTAAAAGTAATGGGACCTGGCCCATGAGACGCTGCAACAGGCCAGTTTGATCGTGTGTACAAAGGTGTATGGGGCTTATCATGGAGACTTGGCCTGCGACTGTCAGATGAAGATCATGTGGATGATATAAAATGGTGCACGTTAACTATTATAGGCACACGGTCATAGAATAATTGTAGAGAACAAAAACTGTTTTATACACTTTCTTTTGTTTTTTTTTTGTTTTTTTACAGCAACCTTCGTCTCTCTCGCTCAAACCTTTCCTCTTTCTCTAACCTAAATCCCCAAACCCTAATCTACAACACCTTCGCCGTCACGGCGCTGGAAGAGTGAATCCTACCCAACCATACGAAACAAGAACAACCGAATAACAAGCAGCTGAGTTCCCTTACCTTCGTGTGATGTTCTGACTTCTGAATTTCTGGTTAAGGCTAATCTCTTCCTCTCTGTTTCTTTTTCTTGCTGATTCTGGAGAGTTTGAATGGAATAGCCACTACGCCAAAAATAAGTTTTAGCAGCACACATACGAAAGCGTTTTTAGGTAAAAGCGCTGTTGTAGGTTTTAAAAAAAATTCGCTTAAAAAAAGCGCTTTCAAAGGGTGCCTTAAGAAAGCGCTTTTCAAAAGCGCTGCTAAAGGTCACCCTTAGAAAGCGCTTTTTGAGAAGCGCTGCTAAAGGGTGCCTTTCAGAGGGTACCTTAAGAAAGCGCTTTCAAAAAGCGCTGCTAAAGGTTAGCCTTAGAAAGCGCTTTTACAAAGCGCTGCTAAAGCTGGCCTTTAGAAAGCGCTTTTAAAAGCGCTGCTATAGGATATCCTACGAAAGCGCTTTTATATTAAAAAGCGCTGTTATAGGTGACCTTTAGAAAGCGCTTTTAAAAGCACTTTCGTAGGTAGTTTTATAATAAAAATCAAAAATTCGTATCATCACTTTTCTATTGTTCTTCACGAAATCTTCAAATCCCTAAACCAGAGCTCTGCCGCCGTTAGCATCTACGAAATCTTGTTCAGGACCACCGCCTCCGTTCATCAGTACCTCCGCCTCCGTTCATCAATACCTCCGCCTCCGCTCATCAGTACCTTCGCCTCCGTTCATCAGGACCTCCGCCTCCGTTCTAGGTATGTCAATTTCTAGTATAGTTTTGTATGAATAAATTGTTCTATGCTTGCTTTGATTCTAATTTCTAGAATAGTTTTGTATGAATAAAGATGTGACTATCTTCTAATAATTCTTTTAGTTAATTCGATATAGGAATTTTGTGTAGCATTACTTTTTTCTATAGTGGTAGGGGAATGCATATGTGTTGGAGTTTGCATGTCTGATGGTCAGAGTCGCTAGTTTATGCAGATTCTTTCACATTCCATATTAACTATATTATCGCAGATACAGTGTTTGTTGTGGTTGGGTTTTGATTGGACCATAATTGTGGTTTTGCCTTGTTGTTTGCCTACAACATATTGATAGTAAATACCATTCATTTCCTTCTCCATAGCTTACTCTATAGTTTAGTTTTGTAGAGTGTGTGTACGATTTTTTCTCTCATACAACACAATGTAAATGTCATCTCTAAGTTTTCACATATAATAGACATATGAGTTAAATATGTACTATATGCACTATTGTAAACCAAAATATTTAGCCTCGCTATATATGTTTAGAAGTCAAAAGACTTTACGAGAATGAAGGAAGCATCCATGCAAATGTACATTTCCCCTATTTTCATCATTACTTGTAGCATACATTCCATTGATAGTACAACTGAACTACAGAATTTTATCTTTTTTGAGTTTGAGTACACACATAATTTATGATTGATTTTGAGCAATGATAGTTTCTTGTTTATGGTTTCTTGTATTATACTTGTGTACTAAAGTAGTTGATAGAATAAAATGAATTTAGTGAAAAGTATTGAGTATTGGTTTTGTTATATGGTTGTGCAAGAGCAAGTGCAAGTTTTGAGTATTGGTTTTGTTTTCTAATTTATCATTTAGCTCAGATTGACTCAGAAACCGTAAACCATGGATAAGACATGGATGTATTCCAATCGATTGTCGAAAGAGTACGAGAACGGGGTATCGGAATTCGTTAAGTTTGCTGTTGCGCACGCCGAACACCCCGGTCGAATGACATGTCCTTGTTTGTGTTGCTGTTATGGGAATCGGGTTGACGCGGTTCAGTTGGCATCACATCTAATACGGTATGGAATTGATAGAAGTTATACATGTTGGAATATGCATGGTGAGAAAAGTGACGGGAATGATGAATCGGGGGATAATAGGACCTATGCTTCAAACGACAATGGCACAGATACATACGATTATGATCGAGTTGAAGAGATTGCAGAAGCGCTTGAAGAAGATCTTAATTATTGTCCCAAAATGTTCGAGAGGTTGGTAAGCGATGCAGAGAAACCGTTGTATAATGGTTGTACAAAATTCACAAGATTGTCTGCGGTATTAAAGTTGTACAACTTAAAGGCGGGCAATGGATGGTCGGATAAAAGTTTCACAGAGTTATTAGCCCTTATGAAAGATATGCTACCAGAGGATAATGTTCTCCCCAATCGAACGTATGAGGCCAAAAAGATGTTGTACTCTATTGGCATGAGCTATGACAAGATACATGCCTGTCCAAAAGATTGCGTTTTGTTTTGAAACGAGTATGCATCGTTAAATGAGTGTCCTAAATGCGGTGCCCCTCGATATAAGAAAAAGTTGTCTCTGGCAAAAGTCTTATGGTATTTTCCTATAATTCCGAGATTTAGACGGATGTATTGTAGTGAAACCGATTCAAGACACTTAACTTGGCATGCAGATGAAAGAATTGTTGATGGAAAGTTTCGACATCCGGCAGATTCACCACAGTGGATGAAAATTGATAATGATTATCCTGAATTTGGAAAAGACGCAAGAAACCTTCGCTTGGCATTGTCTACTGATGGAATGAACCCACACGGTATTCAAAGTATCTCGCATAGCACATGGCCTGTAATTCTTATGATTTATAACCTACCTCTGTGGCTATGTATGAAGCGTAAGTACATGATGTTATCTATGTTAATTTCTGGGCCTAAACAACCAGGAAATGACATAGACGTATATTTGGAACCTTTGATCGAAGATTTGAAGATATTGTGGGAGAACGGTGTGGAGGTTTATGATGGGTATAGGAAAGAAAGTTTCAACTTGAGGGCGATGTTGTTTGGAACAATTAACGATTTTCCAGCCTACGGAAATCTATTCGGGTATAACATTAAAGGTGAAAAAGCGTGTCCTATCTGTGAAGATGGAACCGATACGATGCGATTGAAACTTTGTCAGAAGAATGTCTTTCTCGGTCATCGTAGATTCTTAAATTCTAAACATCAATATCGTGGATGGAGAAAAGCGTTCAACGGAGATACCGAACAACGTAGAGCTCCGCCTGGATTGACAGGTGATCAATTATTTGAAAAGGTGAAAGATGTGAGTATTCAGTTTGGCAAGCCTTTTGCACATTAAGTTGTTACAGGTGGGTGGAAGAAGAGGTCGATTTTTTTTGAATTGCCATATTGGAAATCTTTGTACGTAAGACATTTTCTTGATGTTATGCATATTGAAAAAAATGTATTTGACAGTGTTATTGGTACGTTACTCAATAAAAAGGGAATTCTAAGGATGGTCTTAAAGCAAGGGAGGACATGGTAGAGATGGGAATAAGAACTGAATTGGGACCCGTGAAAAAAGGAACACGAACATATCTACCACCTGCTGTTTACACTCTATCTAGAAAGGAGAAAAAATATTGTGTAAGTTCCTAAGTGAGGTTAAAGTTCCAGAAGGCTACTCATCAGATATTAGAAGACTTGTGTCTATGCAAGACCTCAAGTTAAAGAGTTTAAAGACGCATGATTGCCATTTTATAATGGAACATTTTCTACCGATAGGTATACGTTCTATTCTTCCAGAAAAAGTAAGAAGCGCAATAACTAAACTGTGTTTTTTATTCAAGTCAATTTGCAGCAAGGTGATCAATCCTGAGATCTTACCAACATTGCAAAAAGAAATAGTTGTTACTTTGTGTGATCTTGAAATGTATTTCCCTCCCTCATTTTTTGACATAATGGTTCATCTTGTCGTTCATCTTGTCAAAGAGACACAACTGTGCGGACCAACTTATATGAGATGGATGTACCCTACTGAACGTTATATGAAAATATTAAAAGGGTATGTGAAAAACCGAAGTCGACCAGAGGGTTGTATTGCTGAACGATATATTGTTGAAGAAGAGATTGAGTTTTGTACTGAATATCTGTCAAATGTTCAATCAATTGGACTCCCCAAATCTCACATTGTTGAAAAAAAAGAAGGTAAGAAGCTAATTGGAAATAAAGTTGTGACAGTATCAATGGTCGAACGGGATCAAGTGCATTTGTATGTTCTGCATAATGAGCTTGAAGTTGAGCCGTATGTTCAAATTCACAAGGGTGTTCTTCGAGGTTTAAATCCGAATAGAAATGAGAATTGGATTGTACGAGAGCATAATCGAAGTTTCATACCATGGTTTAAGGAACATATTTATTCAAAGTATCGTTCAGATCATGCTTCAGTAACATAAAGATTGAGATGTTTAGCATACGGTCCAAGTTTAGTTGTGTTTTCTTATAGCGCATATGCAATTAATGGATACACATTTTATACCAAAGAACAGGATGACAAAAGTACTATGCAAAATAGTGGTGTCACCTTGATCGCTGAAGCAATGCATATATCAAGTGTGAAGGACTTAAACCCAAAATTTGCAAACCTGTCATATTTTGGGGTTATCGAGCGCATTTGGATGTTTGATTACGAGAAGTTTCAGATTCCTATATTTGGTTGCAAGTGGGTTGAAAATAATAATGGCATACGAATGGATAAGTCAGGTTTTTTGCAAGTGGATCTTAATAGGGTGGGGTACAAAGATGAGCCTTTCATTCTAGCCTCTCAAGCTAAACAAGTGTTCTATGTCAATGATTCGACAAGTACGAAATGGTCTATAGTGCTATTATCTAACAAAGTAATTGATGAAAGCATTGGAGATCAAAGTGATATTGGTGTTGACATTGAATCTTTAACCATAACTGATCAAAATGATAATGAATCATGTATTAGAAACGATCATAATGAGGGTATTTGGATCAATCCAACTGTCCGCGTTGTTAAGAGATGAGTAGAACACATTCCTACCAAGAAAAGAAAGAGACCTTAGTGAAAAGGGTAATAGTATATATAATTATAGCCTATATCATTCAATAAAATTTAATTTGCCATTTCATTTTTATTTGTCACTTCATTTTTATTTGTCATTTCACTTTTATATTTGTCATTTCATTTTAATTTGCCATTTCATTTTTATTTGTCATTTCATTTTTATATTTGTCATTTCATTTTTATTTGTCATTTCATTTTTATATTTGTCATTTCATTTTTATTTTCCATTTCATTTTTATTTTTTTTCATTATTACAGGTCAAATGGCTAGTAATCAAGAAAACTCAAAAGATGCAAATGCTCCTGAAAATGCTCCTGAAAATACTCCAGAAAATACTTCAGAAAAGACTTCAGAAAAAGATATTACACGAGGTATAACTATTATGAGGGGAATCATCCGTGATAGAGATAGAGGAGTAACATATAATGTAGAATGGAATGATAATGACCAATTAATTGGGTCTAATGCTGCAAAGTTGACAAGCTACATTGGTACGCTTGTTCGTATACACATTCCGATCACCACTCCTAGATGGAAAAGAGGAGAGTTGGATGAGGCTAAGGAGAAAGTTTGGACTGAGATAAAGGTACATATATGGTTTTTGTTATTTGCTTTATCTTGACGATAATATGTGTTTAAATTTCTTTTACTAACACACTTTATGCGTATGTTTTTTTGTAGAGGTCTTTTAACATTGAAGATACCCGTAAAAAGTATATAATGGGTTTGGCTGGAAAAAGACACAGAGGATGGAGAACATTTTTAATAAACAAGTATCTTAAAGATGATGAAGGAAATTTTCTTGAAGAGGATCCGGAACGTCCAAAGAAATATGAGAACTTCATTACACCTGAAGAATGGGTTGGTTTTGTAGGCCAAAGAAGAGACAAGAATTTCAAGAAAGTGAGTGCTATCAATCACGAGAGAGCGTCAAAACCCGCATATCCATACAAAAAAGGGTGTTTGGGATATGCTCGCTTAGAGGA